>CM074447.1:1907360-2517360 GCA_037101425.1 Elopichthys bambusa | reverse complement strand
GGTAAGTTTTTTAAATGTTTTTGAAAGAAGTCTCTTCTGCTCAACAAGGCTGCATTTATCTGATCAAAAAAATGCAGTAAAAATAGTAATATTGAGGAAATATTACTACCAATTAAAATTACTGTTTTTATGTGAATATATTGGAAAATGTAATTTATTCCTGTGATCAAAGCTGTATTTTCAGCATCATTACTCCAGTCTTCAGTGTCACATGATCCTTCAGAAATCATTCTAATATGATGATTTGCTGCTCAAGAAACATTTATGATTATTATTAATGTTGAATTATAATGTCGGATTATTTGATGAATAGAAAGTTTGAAATAAATCTTTTGTAACATTATAAATGCCTTAAATGTCACTTTATCAATTTAAAATTGAGAGAAATTCTTACATGGTCATACAAATGGGTTAAATTTCTTTATGCAAAATATGATTTTCTTCTCCCTCTCTTTTTTTTTTTTTTTTTTTTGTAGTATTATTTGACCTTGACATGTAAGATTCACCCTTATGGTTCTCCATCATTCAGCAAACAGTCAGTCACCCCGTCATGAAGAGAAACAAACACTAAAGAGAAGAACAGGACTTTTCTGATTGACACCTTCAGAATAACTGTATAGTATATTAACACTGTGTGTGACTCTATTCTACATGTCAACAGGAAGTCCTTTAAGCTAAATTAGTCAGCTTCCTCAAAGCGCGCTCTCTGCTCGCGGGAACATGCTTTCTGTGAGAACGCTTGGCTGGATGCAGAGGAACAGTTACACGCATGAATAAGCCCCTGCTAGACACACACACAGACAATGGACTGACCCTCGCAGAGTAGCTTCTGATGACAGGACCCCAGTGAAGACCTTTAAATGTAGACAATAGCACAAACTGATTCTTTACAACTAAACAAACACTTCCTCTCAACACGAGCACCCCGTAACCCAGCGACCCTGTTTGGGAGGCGGTTAATAAGGTTACCAGGACAACAGACACTGTGGATGCAACAATGAACCATCACTAAGGCTGAGGCTAAAACGCTAACAAT
This sequence comes from Elopichthys bambusa, assembly GCA_037101425.1. Classification (NCBI taxonomy): domain Eukaryota; kingdom Metazoa; phylum Chordata; class Actinopteri; order Cypriniformes; family Xenocyprididae; genus Elopichthys; species Elopichthys bambusa. The sequence goes on along the minus strand of CM074447.1, from coordinate 2,516,324 downwards.
TTCTAATCAAAGTTCGACAATTTATGAGAACAGCAGCAAATTACTCCAAACTCGTGTTATGTAACATCAGTCGAGTGTTTTAAAAAAACTTCTTTCTGTGAACTGAAGAAGCAGAAATGATATTATCTTTGTACTATTTTTAATATACTTTATATTTGAAGTTAATCAGCTGCAACAATATTAGGCTTTTTCTCCATGTAAGAGATTGCCTGGAATGTCACAATTTTTATTACTCCTGAGAGTCTCACTTGTGGACTTTTTTTGGCGAGGGCGCCCTCTGGTGTAGAGTATGAATGAAAAAATACACGTAAGCATAACGGGGTGCTAAACTATCACACCGCCCTGTGATTATTTATGCATCATATCATATGTGTACCATTCTTTTTTTTTTTTAAATATCAAGATTATCGCCAATACCAGTATATTGCGACAACCATAATTAACAAAGATTGTTACGAACCAATTTTAAATGTTTTGTTGTGTTTTTGTCATTTTTATAATCTTTTGTGTGTGTGTGTGTGTGTGTGTGTGTGTCTCTATATGGTTTTTTTATTCATTTGTATTTTAGTTTTTGTAATTTTAGTACATTAACTTAAAGTTGTTGCAACTAGCTAAAATAAGCTTTCATTTAACGTTTATTTAAAGTAACAAATGTTTTTTATGGTTTTAAATTTAGTTTTAGTTAACTATAATAACCCTGGTTCAAAGAGATCATGAATATTTGTGAGGATAAAAATAAAAGAGAACATGATTTTGATCAGTTTGATGAGGGGGAAATTATAGAAAATTCCCTCCGCTGACAGTAACAGAAAAAGGAAGTGATGTCAGAGGCGAATAATTCAATAACAACTACATAATGACCAACCATTATCCAAGAGGGAGAGGAAGAGCTCATGTTAAGACAAAGGGGTCCCCCTTTTGCGAGAAAACAGCATTCACACTCACAAGTCTTAACGTTTCTCACAATATTGACTCTGGACTCTGAGCTTCTGCAAAAGCAAACAGACACATGATCGTGTGTGTGTGTGTGTGTGTGTGTGTGTGTGTGTGTGTGTACTTATTTGAATAACAGCTGGGGCCAGAAATATTATACTTTCAGTACATCAGATGTCACAGAAACACACAGCCTGTGTTTGTTCACACTCTGAGAAGTGCTGTTGTTCACACCAGACTTGAGCATTACTACTATATTAACCATATTTGTCAAAAGCATAACAGCATTTCAGCTAGTTTATGAAATAATGTATTTTCCAGTAAAAAGCTACAGTGTAGCATGACAAAAAACAATACAAGGTCCCACTTTATATTAGGTGTATTTAACTACTATGCATTTAAATTAATCATTTGATACAAAGCACTTATGATTTATGGTTTTTACTTTGTACTTATATTTTAAAAATATGTGCATGTAATTGCATCTGTAATTCATTTCTGTAATTACATTTATAATTACACTGTTGACCCATCACTTACACCTTAACCCACCCTTAAAGGGGTCATGAATTGAGAAATCAACTTTTCCTTGAGCTTGATATATAAGAGGTCATCGTACTACAGGTGGTCATATAATTAGAATATCAAATCAAAAAGTTGATTTCTTTCACTAATTCCATTCAAAAAGTGAAACTTGTATATTATATTCATTCATTACACACAGACTGATATATTTCAAATGTTTATTTCTTTTAATTTTGATGATTATAACTGACAACTAAGGAAAATCCCAAATTCCTGGTGCCACACTCTAATCAGCTAATTAACTTAAAACACCTGCAAAGGCCTTTAAATGGTCTCTCAGTCTAGTTCTGTAGGCTACACAATCATGGGGAAGACTGCTGACTTGACAGTTGTCCAAAAGACGACCATTGACACCTTGCACAAGGAGGGCAAGACACAAAAAGTCATTGCAAAAGAGGCTGGCTGTTCACAGAGCTCTGTGTCCAAGCACATTAATAGAGAGGCGAAGGGAAGGAAAAGATGTGGTAGAAAAAAAGTGTACAAGCAATAGGGATAACCGCACCCTGGAGAGGATTGTGAAACAAAACCCATTCAAAAATGTGGGGGAGATTCACAAAGAGTGGACTGCAGCTGGAGTCAGTGCTTCAAGAACCACTACGCACAGACGTATGCAAGACATGGGTTTCAGCTGTCGCATTCCTTGAACAACAGACAGCGTCTCGCCTGGGCTAAAGACAAAAAGGACTGGACTGCTGCTGAGTGGCCCAAAGTTATGTTCTCTGATGAAAGTAAATTTTGCATTTCCTTTGGAAATCAGGGTCCCAGAGTCTGGAGGAAGAGAGGAGAGGCACACAATCCACATTGCTTGAGGTCCAGTGTAAAGTTTCCACAGTCAGTGATGGTTTGGGGTGCCATGTCATCTGCTGGTGTTGGTCCACTGGGTTTTCTGAGGTCCAAGGTCAACGCAGCCGTATACCAGGAAGTTTTAAAGCACTTCATGCTTCCTGATGCTGACCAACTTTATGGAGATGCAGATTTCATTTTCCAACAGGACTTGGCACCTGCACACAGTACCAAAGCTACCAGTACCTGGTTTAAGGACCATGGTATCCCTGTTCTTAATTGGTATAGATAGAAAATCTATGGGGTATTGTGAAGAGGAAGATGCGATATGCCAGACCCAACAATGCAGAAGAGCTGAAGGCCACTATCAGAGCAACCTGGGCTCTTATAACACCTGAGCAGTGCCACAGACTGATCGACTCCATGCCACGCCGCATTGCTGCAGTAATTCAGGCAAAAGGAGCCCCAACTAAGTATTGAGTGCTGTACATGCTCATACTTTTCATGTTCATACTTTTCAGTTGGCCAAAGTTTCTAAAAATCCTTTCTTTGTATTGGTCTTAAGTAATATTCTAATTTTCTGAGATACTGAATTTGGGATTTTCCTTGGTTGTCAGTTATAATCATCAAAATTAAAAGAAATAAACATTTGAAATATATCAGTCTGTGTGTAATATATGAATATAATATACAAGTTTCACTTTTTGAATGGAATTAGTGAAATAAATCAACTTTTTGATGATATTCTAATTACATGACCAGCACCTGTATAAGAATATCCTGTAAGTTTCAGAACTGAAAACTTCCTTGTTAGTCAAATAAAGGTTTTATTGACACTAGACCCAGCGAACGACTGATCCTGGAATGTGCCTATCATATATAGGTGAAACCCTGCCTCCGCAGAAGAAATCAACGCCTACTTCATCATTGCAACGTTAGCCCCACCCACTGGTGTGTTAGTGAGATAAGGAGGAGAGCGATACAGGACTAAAAATAACATTACCTTTCAAAAGATCTTTTTGCTAGGAATATGGTTATTTATTTTCAACAATGTGAATGTCTCAGTTGAGCTTTATTTCTATTCAGTAAGTCACTGTGGATTCTTGGTAAATCAATCTCATTTCAGCGCAGGCTTTGCAAACAGATTTTTAAGTAACTGAGCTACTCCTACTGTTCTAATGTCTGATCTGATATGTAATGATTCATGTACAGTCAGATGTTCTTTGTCTGTGTCAGTAAATCAAACCAGTAACGGTTAACTTCAGTTACTTCTCTTAGTAGGATGAAAATAATCTTTTATTTAAACGGTAATTAAATTATCGATCAAAGAAAGCTCCCTTTGCAATCGTTGGAGCTGTCAATTCAACTGCGCACACTCACTGGAGCTGTCAATCAAACAACGCGAGTTTATTAGTGACTGATTTCTGGACTCGTGCCAAAACTCCTGTTTTATCCAACAGATCTTTTAGTTACATCGCGTTTGCACTGTTCGTGATGATGAAAGCATTTGTTAGTGTTACTGATATAGAGCTGTTATAGTAAAAATGTGTTAAAAGAGAGAGTAATACTTGGCTATTTCAAATGGAAAGATGTTAGCCAATCACAGCAGTGGGTGTTTACACTGAAGTCTCACAGCAGACACGCCCCTCAAAACAGAGTGTTCAAATCAGAGGGCTAAAATCAGGGTAGGAAAAATGCCTTTTATTTCTAAATTATGTAAATTTTTGATGTAAAAAGCATACTAACATTATAAGTGCACCCCAGGAAATATAAAAAAAAGTTCATGACCCCTTTAAAACCTACCCATATGGCCAAACCTGTCCCAAACCTTACCCGTATCCACCTCAACAGCAGCAATAGTGTTTTGCAATACAATATGATTTTACATTATACTTATTTTTTTGATGGATGTACATTGTAGTTAAGGCCACCTAATATAACGTGGGACCCAATACAATGCTTTTATGTGAAATTAGAGTACACATAATGATCCGAGGCAAAATTCAAACACTCTCTCACGCACCATCCAATTTAAAAGTCTGAATCATTTTGTTCGGGTGGTGTGTTTTAGTGAATCAGTTCATTCAGATCAGTTCATTTTTAATGAAATGGTTCTATAAACAGACATGCACAGATTCAAGAGTCATCAGTCAGTCACCTTACTTGTTCATTGCTGCAGAGAAATCTCAATTAACTAAAACGCATCACTCTGTTAAAGGGATAGTTCACCCAAAAATAAAAATTTTCATATCACATTAATTGTTGAGGCTTTTATCATGGTATACAGTATTATTATTACGGTTACTGAATTAAAAGACAAATTTAAGTGTTGTCCTATTAATAACAAATTTATATAACAACCAACCGAAGAAAAAGAAAGTTGCGCAACCTGTTTACAGGTGTAACCTTATGTCTTCACCTGCAGTTACAAACCTGTATGACTTACTATACTGTATGACTTATATATTTTGAAGGACTCTGGAGTCCACCGATTTTCATTGTATGAAACAAAAAAAAAAAAAATCAAAATTTTATTGGTAAGCTCATAGTGTAGCCAACTACGTTTTAAAAGGATAGTCTTTATTTTAACAGCTTTAAATTATGAGGAGCTTGTAGCTTGTTAAACTGCAGATTAAAACTGGTTTCACCTGCAGCACTGACACACACACACACACACACACACACACACAAACAACACACACACACACGCTTAATATTCTGCCTGTGTTCGCAAGCCTGTGTGCATCTGACATCAAGACAGAGAATCTACTGGGTTAAAACTCAAAAAGAAAGCCATTCAAAGTGTGTGAGTGTGTTTTCAAGCAGCACAAAAGTCACACTCAGCTCCATTAATAATGAGAGTCTGATTAACATTCAGTGAGTCAAAGACAAAACTCTTCAGACACACCAAACATGCAAACAAGGATTGGGATTGAATCACAGACGTTCACACACTCCACCTAATACACCTGTCAGTGTCTGTGTGTCTGTGTGTGTGTCTGTGTGTGTGTGAGTGTGAGAGAGTGTGTGTGTGAGTGTGAGTGTGAGAGAGTGTGAGAGAGTGTGAGTGTGAGTGTGAGAGAGTGTGAGTGTGAGTGTGAGTGTGAGTGTGAGTGTGAGTGTGAGTGTGAGTGTGAGAGAGAGAGTGAGTGTGAGTGTGAGAGAGAGAGAGAGAGAGAGAGAGAGAGAGAGAGAGAGAGAGAGAGAGAGAGAGAGACAGAGAGAGAGAGAGAGAGAGACAGAGAGAGAGAGAGAGAAAGATTAGACAGATTAATCTGTCTGTTAATGAAAGCCTGCAGGTCAAAGGGAATTTCTCCACTGTAACAGTCACAGAGATGAGAAATCTTTTTTAAATATTATAGCTATATCATTGGCCCTCTATATAAATATTTATATAATGACTAGTACAGACTAAAATGTTTTACTTTATTTAAAAGGAGGGTGTGTCCTATTTAGATAATTATGGTGCCCATTCTGTAAACCCTCATTAAAGAGATAAACAAGAAAACACACGACTGCATTACATGTTGCAGCTTCTTCACATGTGTCATTATGAACAAGATACATGTCATGCTGTCAAACTGGGTGACTTACTAATTACTGAACCACAATCCACACACACACACACACACACACATATCTGTGCACCTGTGTCTGCACCTCAGAATCTAATCCAGTGACTCACAACCTATTTAAAAACAATTCTCTCTCTCTCACACACAACAACTTTGGCAGTCTGACTTAATCCATTCAGTCTGAATGGAGCACAATCCACTGACCACACACACACACACACACACACACACACACACACACACACACACTTCACTATATCATTGAGCTCATCTCTGACTTCCAATGTTTTTCTATCAGGTTAATTTTTTTTTTTTTTTTAAATCTCCTAATCCAACCCCTAAATCAATCCTCACAGAAACCTCTGCACATCATTAGATTTAATTACAAACATCATCTGGACCACAGATTCACAACAAGGTGTCCAGGGAACACTAGAGTGCCTCAGCAAACTTCACAGAGGACTTAAAATGAACAAACCATCAATTAAAATGAGCCAAAACTATATAGATTATTTTTTTTGATCCCACAACAGGTATTTGAAGTCAGTGAGACGCAACCACTATGTGTCAGAGCGCTATTGCATCTGATAAGATGATACATATATTTTTTTTTTTTCTATTTATTTGTTTGTTTTTTTTAAAGGAGAAGAACCACTGTTCCCAATGTCTTGAAAAATCTCCATTCATAAGATGGTCTAATTTTAAGAGTGTGATTTCTGGACCTGGAAAACTGAGAACTACCATTTATATGCCTTTTGAACTAGTGAAGTCACTTGTCATTATATTTTACTATATTAGTGAGGACATGTGGCCCTTAACCCTGCAAAGTCTGACCTATGAAATAATGGTTTAATAATCATTTTAGATTTTTTTTAATGGAACAGTTTTTTTTTTAACCTTTAGACATTTTTTTTTTTTTTTTTTTAAGAAAAAAAGGTTTGCTTGTGTGTTTTTTTATTTTTTTTATTGAATATCATATTGATACATCAGGGTTTTGCGGCTCATATAGTAAGATAGTGAGAATATGGAGCTCAAACTCAAGGAGGAAAAACAGCTCGATTTTATTAAGAGGCACAAACTGAGCAAAAATATGCAATATAGTGCAGATGCTGATATTTAAATGGACAAAATGTAGTAAGATGAAACTCTGATGCTTGTAATGTAAATCAATGAGATCTTTATAACAGTATAGCAGATACTTTCATAAAAAGCACATAAATATCAGTCATCACTCTATATTAGGGCTGCACGATTTAATCGCACAATACGAAAAATAACAACTTAAACGCGATTATCGCTTAAATGTGAATCTTAGTGCAATTTGGGATTATGAATCCACAAAGGCTGCATTTTTATGCACAGCTTGTCAACAAAGCATGGCTAATCCATCTGAGAGCACTGCGAGTTTGAGTCGCTTATAATGTACATTTGAAAAATCAACACGCGTCAAACAGCTTTCCATGAGAAGTATATATAAACAACTAAAGACAACATTTAATAACATGTTTTTACTCCAAACTCACTTCATAATGACAGTTGAGCACCTTTCTGTGAGATGGTTAGGCTTCTTACACAGAATAGGGCAGTCGTGTTACTGGTCATGTTTAATCAAAGTGATCCAATTCTTTTTTCCAATCTCTTTGCCAAATCGCGTGCGGTTTAATCGCGATAAATCGCGCGGCCCTACTGCCAATAATATGTCTTAGTAAGATAAATTTAAATGCTTAGTTTTATGATCAAAGCTCTGTAGTTTTAAAACAAATAATGCAATACAATACAAAGATGATTGAGAGATGAACAAATAAACTTTCCTCAAAAACCTGATGATCAAGACGTATGGATAATCAAGTAAACTTAAGTTGCTTCAGTCAAGTGTTCATCTAGAAATAATACTAACAATATTAAGTTATTCTTTTGTTTACTACTTAAAAAATAAGTAAAGGTTTCATAGTAAAAAGACGCGTGAACCACAAGCTGAAAGGATGTTTTTATAATTATACTAAAAGACTTTTACTTGCTAAAAAATTATAAACCATCAATCAGATGACAGGAGGACTGTAGTAGATTGTGTGCAACAGGTTTATTAGCAGTTTTGATTGTGTTGATCATTTAGAGGCCGTAGAAATGTAGGCTGTACAGGGTAAGTATAGACAAACCTGTATAAGAGCGTTCAGACACACGCATAACTGAACATCACACTCCTCACACAAACATTTGACACATATCTGCAGTCACAATCTTTGACACTGAACAAACTTTAACAGTCACTGAGTTAAAATGAACAATGAGGAGTTTAACTCGCCTTCAGATCCCTGTAGCCGTATAGATACTGTTAGACAGTCATTTACACTGAACTCATTGCCTTTAATGGATATTTTAAAAGATTTTCTTTAATCAGGGCCTGAATTTCGGCTTGGGATTGTGGGTATTGCACATAATTATGTATTCCTGCAGGCAGCGTGATTATAAAGCAGGATAAAGCCCTTGCACCCCCTACCAAAAAAGAAAAAGAAAAAGAGAGAAAAAAAAAAAAAAGCACCCAAAATTCAGGCTGTTTATGATTCAGCTGCACGGGTTGTCATCATAACCACAGTACAGTGCATTACATAATTTCAGTTTATATGCAAAACTGTCTGTGTGGTAGAACAGCCTGTGATTGGCTGAAGCAGTTTGTGTTTGGTTTCTCATTGTCCAATCACAACATCTGAAACTGAATGCATGAACACAGGGTTTATGAATCTATATTTGTTTAATCCTGATCTCATTTATGACATGACGTGACAGTAAAACAGGAGTTAAGAGCAAGAGGGTGAACCCTGACTTCCTGTCGTTATAACGGTTACTTCCTGAAACAACACAAAGACGCGTTTCTAAGAAAACATGCGAACAAACAGCATCATACACACAGCAGGAGCTCTGACTGCTGAAACTATGAACTTTATGATCAACAAACAACAAAAATGTATTAAGCAAGGATGCATTCAATCAATCAAAACTAACAGTAAATATATTTATAAATGTTGCAAAAAGTTTTCAATTTCAAATAATAACTTTCTATTGATCAAAGAATCCTGAAAAAAAAAAAAATGTATCATGGTTTCCACAAATTAAGCAGCACAACTGTTTTCAACTTTGATAAGAATCAGAAATGTTTTCTTGTGACATAAGTAAGATTTCAGTACAATAAATATTCAGATTTTAGTTTGTTTAATTTATTCATGTCTTTTTAGATAACTGGTATCAATCTCAGACAAAATAATATGCCAGGTCAATGGAAACCCTACTTAGAGGTTGTTCCACATTATTAAGCAAGTCACAGTTCTCATGCAGTATGGGGAGGAAGAAAGATCTTTCTGAAGATGAAAAGCATGAAATGGTGCAATGTTGTGCAAAAGGCATGAAAACAACTAATATTGTGTGAAAACTGAATGGAGATTATCGAATTATCATAAGATTTGTGAGTGATTTAGAGCACAGCAGAACTCGGTCAGATAAAGGCTTAATAATGAAAGTTCCTGTCAAAAAAATTAATTGTATTAAAAGGGCAGCTATAAAAAAAAAGCCAGTGTTGAGCAGCAAACAGGTATTTGAAGCTTCTGGTGTCTCCTGAGTCTTGTGAAGCTCCATCCAGGCTGACAGTTGTGCGTAAAGATGCATTTCAGCCACTCCAAACCAAAGCTCACAAGGAGAAACATTTACAGTGGATTTACAAATACATGAAGACTAATTTTTTAAATAGTTTTATTCACTGACTAACGCCATACTACAATGGATGGTCGGTGAATGCGACGTCAGCAAGGAGCTAGCGGTGGATGATTTGGGCTGGAATATTGGGAAGTGAGATGGAGGTTCCCTTTAGGGTATTAAAATGACTTTTGCAAGATATGTGGAGTTCATAACTGGCCATTTTCAGCTATGGTATGAAAAGGAAGGTATACATTTCAAACACATTTTCAAACAGTTTTATTGCTGTGGTGTTTTTTTTGCAGCATGGGATAGTGCATAGTGCAATGTATTTCAGAAGGCACTACCTTCCTTTTCATACCATAGCTGAAAATGGCCAGTTATGAACTCCACATATCTTGCAAAAGTCATTTTAATACCCTAAAGGGAACCTCCATCTCACTTCCCAATATTCCAGCCCAAATCATCCACCGCTAGCTCCTTGCTGACGTCGCATTCACCAACCATCCATCTATTTAGACCATCCATTGTAGTATGGCGTTAGTCAGTGAATAAAACTATTTAAAAATTAGTCTTCATGTATTTGTAAATCCACTGTAAATGTTTCTCCTTGTGAGCTTTGGTTTGGAGTGGCTGAAATGCATCTTTACGCACAACTGCCAGCCTGGATGGAGCTTCACAAGACTCCGGAGACACCAGAAGCTTCAAATACCTGTTTGCTGCTCAACACTGGCTTTTTTTTTTATAGCTGCCCTTTTAATACAATAAATTTTTTTTGACAGGAACTTTCATTATTAAGCCTTTATCTGACCGAGTTCTGCTGTGCTCTAAATCACTCACAAATCTTGTGATAATTTGATGATCTCCATTCAGTTTTCACACAATATTAGTTGTTTTCATGCCTTTTGCACAACAGTGGACCATTTCATGCTTTTCATCTTCAGAAAGATCTTTCTTCCTCCCCATACTGCATGAGAACTGTGACTTGCTTAATAATGTGGAACAACCTCTAAGTAGGGTTTCCATTGACCTGGCATATTATTTTGTCTGAGATTGATACCAGTTATCTAAAAAGACATGGATAAATAAACAAACTAACATTTTTTTAGAAAAACTAAAATCCGAATGTTAATTGTACTGAAATCTTACTGATATGTCACTTGCATAATCATTTGGAACGAGGTGTAGAAGGATTTCTGAAGGATCATGTGACACTGAAGACTGGAGTAATGATGCTGAAAATTCAGCTTTGATCACAGGAATAAAATTACAGTTTACTATATATTCACATGGAAAACAGCTATTTTTAAATATTTGACAATATTAGTGTCTTTACTATATTTTTGATTAAATAAACGCAGCCTTGATGACCAGAAGAAACTTCTTTCAAAAACACACATATACTGTATAAGAGATAAAAATGTTTGAAAATTGTTTCCACCATGAAACTTTTTAAAAAAAAAAAAAAAAAAAGCTGACTTTTTATCTCACAATTCTGACTTTTTTTCCTCGCAATTGTGAGTTATCAAGTCAGAATTGTGTGATATAAAGTCAGATTTGCAAAACATAAGGTCAGAATTGTGCAATATAATTATAAAGTCAGAATTGCGAGATATCAAGTCAGAATAGTGTAATAAAAACTTGTATTTGCAAGGAAAAAAAAGTCAGAAACAAGCTTCCATAGGTAAATATTCCCTATAGATGGAAAATCTACAGCTACATAATGAAAGATCATTAGAGAATGAACTGTAATGGGCCCTATCATACACCCGCAATGCGACGGCAGGCGCAACGCAAGTGTTTTTTGCTAGTTTCAGCCTGACACAGTTATCATTTTCACATCCAGAGCCACGTTGTTTAAATAGCAAATGCACTCGCGCACATCTGCACACCCATGGGCGTACTGGTCTGAAAACTAGGCGTGTTGCTATTTTGAGGCAACTGAAAACGACTACTATAACAAAAAAAAACAAAAAAAACACTGCGCCATTGACCAACTGAAAGTCAATGGCGCAGTGTTTGACTATTTTTTTTTATTTAAAAAGCACGTTAGTTATATGCGCCTATAGGCGGGTGCACAACATGCATAGACCCTGCTTGCTACACACACAGGGCACACAAACATGCCAAATATTAAAAATAAAAGTCTTCCTCTCTGGAGAAGCGTTCAGTCTAAAAGAATGGGAGATGAGATTGGTTTATTGCACATTATGGCCAAAACACGGCCATGACTCATTAAGAGACTAGGTACAACCCTTTTAGACCATTTCTTCCATCGTTAAACTAACAAAACTGGATTGGGACACACCCGAAGTGCACCTGCGCCGTGCGCTTTAGACCATGCGCTTAGATCGTTAAAATGACTGTTCTGTGATGACCTTGAGTTCAATTCCAGCAAACATTAAGATTTTTCTACCACTATAACATTTTCTTCAATGTTTACTTTCAGTTCATTTCTTTCCTTCCGTTTCCCCATGATGAATCTCTCTTTCTTTTGACATTGTGTGGCTCAGTCACCTCAGCTGCACTTTGTGTCAACTAAATATGAACAATATCTTGTTTTAAGCAAATGCCACCAATAATGGCTAAGAAAAGTTCTCTTTTGCACAGTAAAGTGACAGTCTGAACGCAGAGGCCCCTGCATTCTTCTGTGAATTATGTTGTTGTTTTATGAGAGGAGGGTTCAGAGGCGCTTCCCAGACAGCATCTGAATTACATCACGGGGCATCTGAGAATGTGATCTGATTTTCAAGAGCTACAAACACTTATTCTTCTTCTATGAATGTGTTGTTATTCTCCTTGTTCTCTGGCATATGAGGTAAACAATCATAAACAGAAGTGGGCGGCAGTTCTGAATCAGCAGTCATGTTTTCCTGGACATCTGTCGGATGGAGAACAGGATACGGAACAGAACGAGCGCTCGGATCTCTGAAGAAAACGTGCTCAAAAACATCTCTCCTCCTCCGTCAACCTGACAGTCTGGATTTAGTAGCTTCTGTCAATCAGTGTGTCGGATGAGGTCTGTGGTTGTCATCAGAAATTGGAGGCAGTGAAGCCTATTGAATTGAGCCTATTTGAGCGTCTCTTATCTTCAGCATTAGGCAGAGCGACTCTTCCTCCTGTCAGCATTAAAGTAAGGAGTAAACACTTAAAGTGTACCATTAGCGTATTAAAAAGCATAAATAAAGCTGTGCTGCACCATCTAAACGCTTGAAAATGTTTCCACAATTTAAATGATCACTCATCAAGCACCAAATGAGAGTAAAAAGTAGCTCTGAAGAGTAAAAATACATAAAACTACTTTTCAAGTGATTTAAAAAAAAAAGTCTCTTCTGCTCACCAAGGCTGCATTTATCTGATTGTTGACATAATTGTAATCGAATTGAATCGTGAGACCAGTGACGATTCACACCCCTAATATTTTCTATATATACACACACACATATATGGTGGACATGACTGGAGACATTCACACACACACACACACACACACACATTATATATATATATATATCTGACAGCAGTGTGCAACAGTGCATGAGTGTGATGCAGTTTTCCACCTGACCTTTCAAGTGCACATGAGACGGGTCTCAAACATCAACGTTAGCACCTTTGTTAGCTGCAGAAGCATCTGTCTGTCCTGAGGGGGCAAACTCAGCTGTAATGCAGATTCATGTCAGTGTTTTTATACAAACCTACTGTTCATTAAGTCGATGTGTTCCTAAACAAATCATGAGCACCATCAAGATGAGCAACATTACAGCTGTCAGGGACTGGACGCATTAGTGCATGGCATCATTTACAGTAAAATATTATATACATATAATTTTATGTATTGTATCTCAATCTTGTTTAGACTTCTGACAATATTAAACATATCTGCAATATATTTATTCATTAGCTCTTGTACACTGCATTTTACAAAAGTGTGACAAAAACCAAATAGATTCAAAATATTTAAAGCAAGAATTAATAGTGTAAAAAAAAAAAAAAAAAGAGGCTTCCACACTGATTCTAACTAAATGAACACAAGGAACAATCATATTTCATCTAAATACATCAGTGTAATAATAAACCATGATATTTAGCAATATTTTGTTAAAACATTTTAAGATATGTAAAGATTATCCTTTATTTCGAGTGATGCTGCAAGTAAGTTGTTGTTGAGTCAGTGTTTTGAATCGATGCACTGACGTGGAAAGTTAAAAAAAAATTCCTTCCAAACATTACTGCCATTTTTGTCACTGAGATTTTAACTAAGGAAGCTGTTTTCAACTAAAAACTGAGAACTTTTTATGCGTCTTGCCCGTTCATTTACATGACAACAGCATTTTGGGGGCCTGAAAACGCAAACTTTTGAAAATGGGCTTCAAAGTGTATGTTTTTGAATAGTCTCTGTGTAAGCTACAAAATCGTGTATTTTTGAAAGCGGTGACATCATGTGTATTCTGTGTTCAGTCTATAGGCGCATAGTGACATCACCAACTACCGGCCTGATAGCGTAGTACAGCAATTTTTAGTCGTTTTCACAGATTCGTGTGTCAAAGGGAATCGTTTTGATGACAACATGGTCATCTGTATGCAAAAAACGCAAAGGAAAAACTTTTCTGTTTTAGTATATTATGTGCACAAGTTCAAAAGTTTGGGGTGGTATCATCAATGTTGGAAATGGTTGTGCTGCTTCATATTTCTCCGGACACCAATATAAACCAAGAAATGAATAGAAAGTTTTGTAACATCATGCATTTCTTTACTGTCACTTTTGATCAATTTAATACATCCTTGAATAAAAATATTAATTTCTTTAAAAAATAAATAAATAAAAAATTCTTATTGACCCCAAACTTTTGAAAAAGATTTTGAACTGCTGAATGGGTCTTTCATCTTTGACAGTGTCTGGATATTTTTAGAATTCTGATAACTAAGTGTAACACCAAACACGCCCTGTTGAGCAAACACAGCTATCGCCTACATTTGAACTTTTGATGAATAACTGCTCCGCTTTAGACAAATCTAAAATCAAAATTATGTCGCGATGTGTCGCATTGTGTGCTTGTGACCTCTGGGGACGATCTGTAAGCATAACTAGCAGGTTTAGGCAGGGAAAGAGGATATGACATCATCAAACAGAGACACCGGACTGTGGTGTCTCTCTGCGGGGGACAGATGTAAGCGGCGTCCTGTGGACATTCAGACACCGATCCAATCTCCCTCACAGAGATGACTTCCGTACAAAAACACGACCTTCCGCTCATTATGGAAAAACACCAGCGGCAGGTTTGACATCCTTGCTGAAGGGAGAGTATGAAAGCACTGAGAGGGCAGATATGAGACAAGGACACTCCGCTCCAGACCCGAAACACAAAACTGTTCCACTCAACTGAGCACACTTTCAAATGAACTCTCTCTCCTTGTGCCAGCATCTGACCATGACATCACTGTGATAAAATGGAATTTCTGGACTTTAAGACCTTTCTGAAATTGATCAGGAGAGCCAAATAAACAAACAGGGCAAACCTTTACATAACCTAAACTCCAGACACAACACAAGGCCTGCAGTAATACAAACTCAGCTTTGAGAAAAGCATTTATTTAGGGCCCTATAAAATCAGTTTCATTTTTTCCCAATTTTTTTTTTTTTTACACTGCAGGTCTTAACGCCCAATTCTGATTTGTTGACTATATCAGATTTTTTTTTAATGACCATCTTTTAAAAGTGACATATATCCAAGACCTGTGTTTACTATACACTTGGCAAAACAACCCAAGGTAGTCGTCTGCCACTGAAAAGCTTAGGCCGAAAAGGAAGTAAAAACGGCGTGATTTGCAATGAACGCAGAAAAAAAAATTATAATACAAGATTTGCTTTCTGCACCAGGTCAGCAAAACATCGGTCTCAGAAGGCGGAGAAAAAGAGGAGAGCCCTTGTTGCAGCCTAGGCATTGAAAAGAGTCATGTGATCATGGTTGGTGTCCACCTGAGTAGGCTTCATTCGCCACCATCGCTTTTTCAATGACGTATGACTCGCATTGACAGGAGATCTGTCCGCTTATATGGCAGGCGCAAATGCACGTATCAGATTTATTTCCACATAAATAAGGCCTGAAACTGATCTGAGAATCAGATACCATTTTTTTCCTGATTATACGTTCGTGGGTCATATCCAGTCTGTGCCACATGGAAGGAAAAAAATTGGGTCACTTAAACCACGTAATGTAAATGCGGCCTAAGACAGTAAAATACTATGTTTACTACTGAATCTATCAAAGATAAAAGTTGGGACTATAATAACCAGGCCTGTTCCCTCATGCACCAAACGTGTTGGTGAAATAATGAGCATGAAAATGAGAAACACTTTTCTCAGGATAATGATATTTAGGCTGTGAGCTGATTTAACCATTTACAAACCAGTGCAAACCAGACAGCTCTGCAACTTTGGATCCGGCACTTCACCATTTGTCCCATGTCAAAGTTCAAATAAAAACAACAAATCAGACTGGCATGCTGAAATGATTAGGAAAACAGCTGCCCATCGCTATACTAGAAAACAGGAATAATTCAACTCCAAAAACTTGAAGAGACACACATGCTTATGAACATTAACCAGTAAAATACCAGAGTCAATAGAGCTATTATTAAATGAAAGCCACCAGCGTCAATACACAGTTTGAATGAGAACTCATACTAATGTATAATGGTTAACTGTAGTAGGTATTTTGGTGGTAATTATCGTTTCCATAACCATGGTAAATGTTAATAAGCTGTTTCTACCAGACAGAAACAGTACACGTTCACACACAGTGATGGTTTACGGTTTCCTCCCATCACGGTGTCTAGAGTTTCACTATAACGCAC
Organism: Elopichthys bambusa; assembly: GCA_037101425.1. Classification (NCBI taxonomy): domain Eukaryota; kingdom Metazoa; phylum Chordata; class Actinopteri; order Cypriniformes; family Xenocyprididae; genus Elopichthys; species Elopichthys bambusa. The sequence goes on along the minus strand of CM074447.1, from coordinate 2,499,909 downwards.
CAGGTGTGTCTATGGAAACACGGTCTGATGATGCAATATCAGTTTCCACTCAGAACGAGAGCTTGTTTGGATTATCATGGTACCATCTTACTATATTCTGCATTAATACCCTACTACAATTGACAAAATGTGCAGTTTGCAACCATAACATACTACATACAGTACTGTGTCTCCCACAATACAATGCACTCAACTTGACCTTTTATTTCCAGTGTGATAAAAGCTGTCTGATTCATGAACACTAAAAGAAGACACATTAACAGGTATGTAATATAAAGACATACATAAAAACAACAGCAAATGATTCAGGTGTTGATTAAAAAAAATACAATCTTACCACAAGGAACAACTTACATTTGCTTACTCATACTTTTGCACACTATAATATAGATAAATATATATAAACGCATGTATTTCCACCACATAAGATCACCAAGCAGATCTCAGAATTTCATTTTTGGGTGAACTATCCCTTTAATTACGACATGAAAAGTCTTAGTATGACATACTAAGTAGTATGACATACTAAGTAGTATGAGATAAATGAGTTTCCATCTCATGATGACTTATGTCATAATTATGATTTACCAAAGCCTGATTTTATTTTCTTATGTGGCGGAAATGGGCTTCCATGCATGCGTTTATGTATATTTCTCTATACTATAGAGAACTACATGATCTTTACAGTATATACTGTGCAGCATGCATTCCATTCAACAGTTGAGGTGAAGGGACACTCGTGGGCGTGGCTTGAGACGCCAACCACACAAGCTCTTTTATGACGTCACAGAATTCGCTCTCATTCGCGCTTTTCCAGTTCCACGACTTCCTATAATGTCTGTGGAGTCCTGGTGTCACTTGCCCAAAGGCAATAAAATTCCGAAACTGTTCTGTAATCTATGCAGATATGCGAGTGACAGCACGCAGCGCCAAAATGAAACTGTTACACTCAAACCGCTCTTTGACTGAAACAACGTTACACAAAAAAAAAAATGTACAGTCAGAATGCAACATTGTAGCACTTCACGAAAACAACGTTTCATTTCGCAGTGAAACAATACTGCATGTCGCGGTACTATTGTGGTAGTACCATACGGAATATGTCAAAGTATGATATTCACATGCAACTTCAGGGTACTTCTAAGAATACTATGGTATTACCATTGTACAGGTCAGAAGTGACAGCTCTCAGCACAGCCCCCTGAGCTGAAATAACCACATTTCTGAGTTGAAAGATGTTCAGAACCACCGACTTTGAGGGAACACAAATATTCTACAGAACACACTTCACTCGACTTCCTCATCAGAGATGTCGGAGCACGTATCGCGCGAGCTGCGATACCTCAAAACTTCCCAAACTTAAGAGTTTGTTTAATCACGACATGTAGGACCTCAAGGATAATGCGAATTCAAACATTTAATAAACAGCCATATTCAAGCATAAATATATTCAAACACACCCTGATGCTTCCCTGCAGTATTGGCAGTAAACTCACGATAAGAACATTGCACTTACAAACTTCTTCTTTCCGTCTCCATCTTCATAGTTCTTCTTGCTTTTCTTCTCCTTGTCTTTCCCACTTTTGGGAGCACCAGCTGATGCTGAGTTCGGATCCATTGTTGTTCTATTAAAAACTTATATTCCCCCAAAAGTGCTGTATCCTCACACACTCGCGGTCTCTGTCTGCCTCTCAGGGCGTCTTAACCCGCGGCCTGCTGTTGCCGCGCGCCGCCGGCCTGCGCTCGTCCTCCGGCACAAAGAAAAAGGAGGGAAGTTTGAACCCTGAATCTTGAAGCCCAAATCACAGATGTGCTCTTTTATACGGATGCTTTTCTACGCGCCCTGATGATAACGCGCTGATCTCCGTGCAAACGTCTCTTGAGTCCGTGCGCGTGTTTTGGCGCAAGTTTGTCTCGATCTCGAATAAACAAACTACGCGTTAAGTCTCTAAACCTATCAATCTAAGCTGTCAATCTATAGAGCTGTCATTAATACCGCCGACGATTGATGTAAAGTCCTTGTGCTTCATGGTAAAGACTTCGGATTCAAAGAACAGCCATGAGCAGATCAGCTGAAGTTTTCCGCTTTCTCTCTCTCTCTCTCTCTCTTCCTGTGTGTTGGGCAGGTCAGGTGGGAGGAGCCATCATGCGCACATACACACACCTGAGGTACATCACAAACAACACACACACACACACACACAGGTAGACAAACACTGACACCTCAGCTACACTCACGTTCTTTATAAAAAATGATAAATGCTATAAAAAGTTACTTGTTTTAGTTTTTAAATCATAGCATAATAGACAGATGTTTGATAGCAATAATAGCACACTAAATGACAAAATTAGCCTTCCTCATAATGGAATATTTAGACGTTAAAACTGACTTCCTCAGAGGGTTTTTTTTTTTTTTTTTTTTTTTTTTTTTCATAGATTCAGCTCTGGTAATATCATTATGAATAGCTCTTTTTGCAGAAGTAAGTTTGCTTCACACATTGCATGCTGTCTGTCCATAGTGTCTATTATTGCATAAGTCCAGTATATTGTCTGCCATGTCCATATGTCTCTCATTTTACACTATTGCCAATATGTTAGCAACCACCACAAGTACACTAGCAACCGCATAGCAACACTTTAGCAACCTCCTAGTAACCACCAGAATACCCTAGCAACTGCATAGCAGCACCCTAGCAACCATCCAGAGTAACCTAGCAACTGCATAACAACACCCTAGCAACCATAAAGAATGTTTTTCTGATAGTATGGCCTTCAAAACCTTCAAGCTTTAAAACTACTTGAAACTAAAAACCTTCAAACTTCAGGCTTTTAAAACTATTTCAAACTGTCTGGTCAGGCTTTCTCAAGCCAACATCAACGTTTTTTTATCTGGTTTGTTTTTCTATTGTAAGAATGAACTTCTATGAAAAGTTTTATTTTTTTATGTTATATGTTCCTGATATTTCTCATATTCTTGTTTTTATACATTATAATAAAGACATTTGTTTTTCTATTGTATAGGCTACAGGCTTCTTTTATCCAAATATTATGAGTAAATGTTAATGTCTTCATTATTTAGTTAGTGGATTCAAAACACATAGAAATGAATTCATGTGAATTTATCTAATTTAAAAATTAAGTATCATTGCTTACTTTTCTTACTCCAGGCAAATGATATAATGCAGTCTATCGACCTCGGCATTTTCTATTATGTGTTCTAATCAATACAACTAAAATCAATGTACAAAACGGTACATTGCTGTCACTGAGATGGTACCCTTTAAAAAGAGTTCAAATGTGCACCATTTAAGTACTTATTTTGGTACCAATATGTACATTTGAGGTAGTAATATGCACTTTTTAGGTACAAAGGTGTACCTTTTTAAAGGGCACCGCACCAGTGACAGCTTTTGTACCTTTTGTTTCTGAGAGTGTTAGATGGGATCCGGTTTCTAATTCGCTAACCCTTGTTTTATGTCTAAGCGAAGCGCGCCACCTGCCGGTCAGAAGATGCGCATCCGCTGCAGTGACTGAACGTGAGCGCGCGCGTTTGTTTCATGTGGATTGAATAGCAGGGAAAACAATTTTAATTAGACTCGTTTCAGATTTGTCCCATTAAAAGGTAAAAGCAGAACGGGTCGTAATGAATCCATACTGGTTAAGACACATTAAGAGTCGTTTCATTTTGCTCATCTTTCCAATGTCATTAACTTTAATGGCAGACTTACGGAACGCTGAGAGAAGCTGTGTAATGAACAGGCCTCGGACGGTTACGTGTGTCATAAAAAGGAAAGGCATCCATGTCTCTCTTTGAGCAATGCACAATATTTCCTCAAGCTCTGCAGAAATCGGTCTGATATTGTCCTCAGTCGTCACGGCATGATTCGTTGTAAATGTGCTGACTCAACCCAACCCAGTTTCACACTGAGTCATTATTATCTACAGCACACTCTCCAATTTACTCAGAGCTCTCATCCAAATCCCACCAGCGCGCGAAACCCACAGAAACATCTGAGGCTCCTGACACTGAAGGACAGACTTTATGCTAATGATGGCTTGTTGTGAAGTAATAAGAACATTCTCTGTCATACACTTTTATTGTTCTTTATGGACCTACAGATTAACCTAAAGACTGACAGTGAAAATATTATTTAGTCTCTTTAGGAAGCAGTTGCTAAGTTGTTTCAAATAAATTCAGTTCTTTCGAAGTTTCTATTGTTCAAAGAAACCTGAAAAAAATGTTTCCACAAAATATTCCACAGCACAACTGTTTTTAACATTGATAATAATAATCATAAATGTTTCTTGAGCAGCAAATCAGCATATTAGAATGATTTCTGAAAGATCATGTGACACTGAAGACTGGAGTAATGATGCTGAAAATTCAGCTTTGATCACAGGAATAAATTAGTTTAAAATATATTCACATTGAAATCGGGTATTGTAAATTGTAACAATACTTCACAATATTACTGTTTTACTGAATTTTTGATCAGATAAATGCAGCCTTGGTGAGCAGAAAAGACTTCTTTATCAGTTATTAACATGAACTGATATTCATTTAAAAAATAAAGAGATAAATTATACATATATTAACCAGAAATGTTACATTATACGTCATTATCAAATATTTTTTAAACAGATTATTGTGTTGACAGCATACAAGCTTGTCCATTTAACCATGTTACTAAAGTTACTATAAAAAATTGTCAAGTTAAATTCTTTAGTTTACGACAAATATAAGTTTAAATTTAATTAGCACTCGTAATTACCAACGAGAGCTAATTAAATTTAAACCCGTATCCCTGTTTTTTTGCATCCTGTTACCCATTCTAAAATGTATTTATTTATTTCATTTAAATTCAAATGTCATGTCTAGTGCTATAAAATAATAAAACATAAACCAGGATTTTAACGTATTCTAGTAGTAGGGGTAAAATAGCTAATTTAATAACTAATAAATAACAAACTGCTCATGTGACATTTAGTTTGACCTCCTGAGAAGAATGAACATTTTCTAAAAGCTAAACACTTTCTTTCAACGGCCCTTAAAGAAATCTTTTTAAGGGTTTAAGTCCTTGTTCCCTTTAGTTGAAAGTTGCCGTTAGATGTTCTGGGGACATTTTTCAGCAAAGTTGTCCTCAGAAGTGTGGGTCAGAAACTCTCTCTCTCTCTCTCTCTCTCTCTCTCTCTCTCTCTTTCTCTCTCACACAAACACACTCTCACACACACACACACATTTTTATACTGTACAAACTGTATATTCTATCCCCTAACCCTAAACCTATGCATCACAGAAAATGCATTTTTACATTTTTATAAAACATCACTTAATATGATTTATAGGCTGTTTTCCTCATGGGGCCTATGTTATGAGCACAAAATGTCCCCACAAGGATGGCAATACCAGAAATCCTTGTCCTTGTGGGAACATTTTGTGCTCATAACGTAGGCTTTACCAGGACCCACCCACTCCCCCCCCACACACACACTGTTATTTGAGGACTGTATCTTATTATACCTCAAAACAGCTGGATATTTCTGTCAAGGCCATTTGTTTCTGCAGTCTTTGTGAGCTGCTCGGGCTCTTGAGAAGAGAGACACATCCATTTGTCTTGCTTTCATATTATGAGGCCCGTCGTCTCTCTCTTATCGAGTCGCACCTGATTCTCTGCGTCTGTCATCACGGCTTTGGTGCATCGGATGCGGATTAAGACAGATATCAGATTGATTTATATCTTATATCTCAGCTGGCGCTGCTGTCTTACGTAACTTCGAGAGAATAAAATAACTGTCAGACAAACATCAATAGATGATTTCAGCTTAGCTGGGTGGAAGTCGGACTAACTACTGGTTGACTCATTTAGTTGTTGCGTTCATCCCAAGCGTTTCACAGGACACAATAGTGATGATTTAGGAGGAGTTGAACCTGAAACCCTTTAACTCAGATTTTTGAAGGAACAATTCAACCCTAAAATGAAATTCTGTCATCATTTACTCACCCAAATGACTTATTTCTTCTGTGGAAAAATGTTCAAAACAAACCAATGTTCTTTTTAACTAAGAATGAAAAAAAAAAAAATGTTTTTGTTAATTGAAATAAAGCTGAAATTAAATGAAATATAAATATTAGATGAAAAACATAAACAGATTGGCAACTAACTGAATTAAAATAAGCTGAAGTTAAAATACTAAAATAACTAAAACTGAAATAGCAATTTAAAAACCTAATAAAAATGACCAACGCATATAACAAAATGACTAAAAACAAACTAAAATACAAAAATAAAAGCTTATTCAAAATATTTAAATACTATAGTATATAAATAATGCTAAAATAATGGTTGTTTAAGCAACTCATGCATTTTCAAAACTCATTGTTTTGTGTTCAGTGCAAGAAATACATTCATTCTGGGGTGTGTTTTGCAAAAGCGTTGTTGGCCAACTATCTCTATATGAATTTAAATCTATATATTTTAGCATGTCAACAATCAGAATGTGCAAGGGAACTCCAGAGTATGACATATGAGCAAACCGGCGATGAATCAAACATCAAATAAAGCAAAATGACATGGAACAAAAACTGAAGTAGTCATTAGGTGCCACGTTTGTTACAGCATCATCTCAGAGATCTCGAATAGATTAAATCAGCAGAGGTTATTATTTATTAACGACAGTCCTATATTGTTGAACCAATGTGGTTCAAATGACAGAGGTGCGACCATGTTACTACAGTTCGGGAAACAGTCAAAACTAGTTGGTTAGTTTCTCCAATGATGCATCGTACTATGGTAGTTAATCGGCGAATTACATCGTTGTATGGGTAACGCACCCCAGGTTTGAAAAAACACAAGGATGAGTAAATGATGACATGAGGATGAAGAAATGATTCCTTTAACCGCTAGGCCATAAGCTGTGAGGGCAAAGTCATTTTAAAAAAGGTAAGATGATGAGCATGTTTCTTAAATGGTTAGTTCACCCCAAAATGATAATTTACTCACCCTCATGTCGTTCCAAACCCGTAAGACTTTCATTCATCTTCGGAACACAAATGAAGAATATTTGTAATGAATTCTAAGTGATTTCTGTCCCTCTGTTGACCGCTACACAGCTACCACTTTGATGCTTCAAAAAGTTCATAAGAGATCGTGAAACTAATCCATATGAATCAAGTGGTTTAGTCCAAATTTTCTGAAGACACTCGATCGCTTTATATGATAAACAGATTGAATTTAGGCTTTTATGCACATATAAACATGGATCAACTCACACATCAGCTGTGGAAGCTCATGCATGTTCGCTTGACGTGTGAGAACCAATGAGATTCATTCTCATGTGTTACGCAGCACGTTTGAGCTTCTGTTTATGTTCACTGATCAATGTTTATTTGTGAATAAAAGCCTAAATTCAAACCGTTCACTTTATAAAGCAATCAAGTCTTCAGAAAATTTGAACTAAACCGCTTGATTCATATGGATTCGTTTTACAATCTCTTTATGAACTTTTTGAAACGTCAAAGAGTCAGTTGCGGAGGGACCAATGGAGGGACAGAAATCACTCAGATTTTATTAAAAATATCTTCATTTGTGCTCCGAAGATGAACAAAAGTCTTACAGGTTTGGAACGACATAAGTGTGAGGAATTAATGACAGAATCTTTATTCGAGGTAAATACTATCCCTTTTAAGCCTCATATTTGCTACTTCTCATCACAACCTCATCCTACCAACCGTGATCAATATCAGCAGGGCTTTTTACACAGATGGTCATGAATGTGAGATTTAATCATGATTTAACACCGTACAAGAAAATAAGCTGTCTTACACAATGCACACAACTTATGATAAACCCTATATGGACAGAAAAGGCCGTGCAGAAGTACAAAACAGTCATTTTATACAGACAGATCAATGAGTTCATCTTCAGTCTGGGCTGGTTCTATATTATCCACACCACTTTGCATCCTATATGTTCCAATCCAATCATTTCGGGCTCAAATCGGTCATTTGTAGGAGCTGCGGGCCTCTCGCAGTGAGCGGTCGTAAGGCATGGATGCGAAGAAAGAGTTTCTCAGCTGACAGTTGATGAAGAACACGATGAGGAGGACCAGCAGGAAAAGCACCAGACACATCACTACGTACGTGGCCAGGTCGGGTTTGTCGGGCTCGCCCTCTCGGAGCGAGCTCCCACGGCCCGTGGGCTTCAGGAGGGCCGACACGCTCACGGGCACGTGGGACACGTTCATTGGTGCCGACGTGTGCGTGTTGGTCATCAGGTCGAAGTCTCGCGCCGCTGCCGTGGAGTTCAACAGCACCTGTCTCAGCATGATGAATCTAGCGGACACCGTTAGACTGCAATAGACAAATATACACCAGATATGGATGTTTATTCTAGTAAGAAGCAGTCACAGTATAAGCATTCTAATTGACTAAACACTCAAGCTGTTTTATACAAGTGTTGCATTTATATTTCTTATGTATATGAGATGTAGATTATTATTGCATTATATTATGTATAAGGGACACTGGGGCTAATTGTCACAAAGTCTTTATCTCAGGTTTGGAGTCAAAAGTCAAACTGTACACATGCTTCAGTGGTTTTGTTTGGTGGGTTTCCTTCGTGTTTTTTTTAATGCTCCTGTGTTTAGATTCAGTAACTTCACTTTAATGGCAATAAATAAGTCATTTTCATTGCCATTAAAGTGAAAAAAAAAAAAAAAAACTACTGCACATAAACATAGGAGATTGATAAAAATGATCATTTAAGAAGAAATTTTCAGATGGCACTTAGGTTTTTGCAATGGAACTCTTCATATATTTATTATATTTGTTGGCTAAACAAGTGAACACAGTAAAGTCATATTGACATAAATTAACACAGAAGTCACTACATAATAAAGGCAGATTTGAATTGAAGTGTTGAATGTGTTCTCATTATAAGTATTTTACATGCAAGGCAAGATGTCACATGGTTTAGTGCTGTAAATTTGTACAGTACTTTCCACTGGCCAAAACAATGTTTTGTTTATTTATTTATTTTTGCTCTTTCATTAATTGAGTTTATAGGCCTAATTGTTCCATTGCTGAAAGCCATTTTTAATTATTTCACAATTTGCATTTTTGTTACTTCATATAGCATTTCATATTTCTTCTCAAACCAGTGTCAAACACACTGTGACAACATGCCCCGTTATGTTAAACGTATGTTCAGTGAACTGTATCTTTTATCCAGGGCAATAACGGTGTATAATAGTCCTCAAGACATACATTTTTGTGTCTGCACAGTAATTGACTTTCATAAAAAAATAAACCTGAACTGAAAAATAGGCTTTTAACTGGAATAAAACATGTGACAACTTACCCCGGTATGTAACTTTGTAAATACAGGCTTTTCAAAACCATCTTTTAATGCAATAAAAAATATTTAATTTACTAAAAGTAAATAAAAAAAACACCGTAGATAAGTATTAAGATAAGATTAGCGTTATTTAGTGGGCTCCACTCACTGTCTGTGCGCCCCGGACAGAAGGCGAGGAGGACGCGGCGCGTCGTTGCGTTCGCATACCACAAACTCCCCAAGACCACCAGACCTCCAACACACCTCAGACGGGGGCTCTGATCATCGGCACTACATCCACAGATGGCTCAAACTGTCTATCCATGTCCTACAATGTGATTTTCCATAGATTATTGCACTACCGGAGAGAGAGGACCTCTCCAATCACACCGACGAATCCAAATCTCTCCAAACGTCTCAATAAACGCGCAGTGAAGGGCAGTATAACAGCGCAAAACGAGTCTCAGTATATCCTCGCACACAAAGAATAACTCATTTCACACAGGTTTCCATGGTTTGGTCTAACCAAGCTCCCGTCGCATGTTTATATCCAGGGAAAGTGGCTCTCCGCAAGCGCATCCGTCATCCCCGACCTCCGGTGACGGGGGGCGATCGATCCGGTTCGGCTGGAGAGGAAGTGAACAAATTAAAGAAACATAGAAACGAAAGATAAACGAGCAGTTCTCTGTGCGCAATGGAGATGGAGACGCGTAAATCTCCCTCCCTCTCTCTCCTCAGACAGACTCTTCAATTTGAGACAAAGTGAGTGGAAGAGTTTCAGGAGGGTGCGGAATGTCTCGGAGAGGTTTTACAGGGAGAGAGAGAGAGAAACATGCAGCCTATCAGCTGAACCAGACATTTAAAGGGACCGTTTGAGCTGCTGATGTCATGATGAGTTCGTTCTTAGTTAAAGGCTCAGAATTGTGCGTAATATCGCATGTTGGAATATCAAATGTGTGTTAGTGTTATTGTCCCAGAAATGTAGTTGCTGTGCTCTAGTAAAATAATTGATCCTTTTCATGCATTAGGCTATGTTGTGCTAGACGTATTGCTAAAGATTGCCTTTTCTCCTCAATACAAAATAAACCTGGCATGCATAATGTGACAAGTTTGGGATAATCTCTATAACTAATCTAACATACAAGTTTTCTTAAGAAATTAGCACTGCTGAGTGTGATGTTCAAGTAACCTCTCAAAGAAGACGCAGGTCATTGTTTAGTGTTGAAGATCATCAAGCTCATTAATATTCATATGAGTTTGAGGACACGCCCTTCTTGTGGTAATCACCATTGAAGATCATATCACAGCTCAGAGGTTAAACAGCTCATCAATATTCATAAGCACCTGTCTTGAATTAGCTTCGCACACATTGGGGGCAATGAACGGTGCAATGAGGACAAAGTCACATTGGTTGGGTGACCCCTCTAAAGTGAACAGACGGGCCGCTTGGACACGACCATAAAATGTCATTTAGACAGAAAGTGTTTATGCAGCAGTTTCATTCTATACACTACACCTTTAAAAATAAAGCTTCTTTTTAAAGAGAAAATGAAAACTGTTATCATTTTCTCATCCTCATGCTGATAGGGTTAGAAAATGATGACAATGAATTATTCTGTCAGCACAGAATCCTCCTCATATCAAGAAGAATTTTACATTGTATAATGCTTTTATTTCTGTGTGGTTCTTTTATATGATTGAAGAAAGTCATTCATGTTACATTATAGGTTCTTCAGATCAGTGTTTTGGTTTCTGGGCTTTTTAAAACACCAGTACACTTAAGAAAACTCCTCTTTAAGAGAACCATGCTTCAAACCCTCATCCTGCAATTTGCATAAAACTAAAGTCCTTTAAGAGTCTGTGTGTAGAAGACAAAAGTTTTCTCATGCCTCTCAGTCTGTCATCTGAATAGGACTAGAACAGGCATCTCGTCTCATCTATTGTGCCATCATTACTTTTGTATGGTAATCTGTAACCAAAGATATTTAGAATATGCTTTGCATTCATGATGCATATTATATGCAAACTTAACCATAAACTTAAAGTACGTTCTGAGATGCTTTTGGAGTTTGTTTTGAAGCATTCTTGCAAATCACTCCCAGACACCTAAAACAATCCAAAACACCCTTAATACTTCAAAAGAACTGGTGTGGCTTCATTTTGAACATAATCAGGCCAAAATGTTCCAAAGAGTTCGTTTGGATTTTGTTTCGGGAGTTCGAAACATCCCATTCAGCTGGTCTGGTATTTCAAAATTGGCTTATTTTTTTAGCAAAGCATGAAAAAATTACTGGTCAAACTTTAGATTAGGGTCTAAATCTTACTATTAACTAACTATTAACTATGACTTTTGCTTCAATTCCTGCAAAATCATGTTATGATTTATATGGTTTAAAATGCGTTATAATGGCCCTTAATGTATTTTAAATTACATGGTTCATATACTAGTATTTATGTTGTGAAATCAAGCATTTTTCGTTCTTACTGTTTTTTAGTTAGCTTATGTACTAGCATAGCATACATCTACCCGATTAGCCTGCTAGCTAGCTTCAATTATATTAGGTATGTTTTTTGCTTCCAATATATTTCCCAATTACATGTTTCCAATTAATGATGTTTGTGTGTACTTAGCATGACAATCAATTTATTAAAATGTATTATCCATTTTGTTTTATTATGCAATACATTGGCATTCATTTTATATTTCGAGCATGTTGTTAGTGAACATAATGTAATAAACATCATACAATAGCTAAATAGTGATAACAACTTTTGATCAGGCATTACCACCTGGGTCCTAAAGGAGACCCGATTTCTCATTAAATGCTCTTGCTTTGGCAAGCTGTTTCAAACTCCCAAAATGAACTCCAAATGAAATTTATTTTGTCCTGATTTTGTTTGAAATGACGTCACATTAGTTTTTCGATTTCGCTTGAAGTATATCGGGGCCGTAAGGGATGTGGAATATTGTCATGCAGAATAAGGCATTAATATGTGCATTATAAGTACTAATACGCAGCCAATATCCTATTAATATGCATGCTAATAAGCAAATAATTAATAGTGAGAATCGGACCCTAAACAAGTTTTACCAAAGGATTTTGTGCAAGTACATCGGGGCCTTTAAAAAGGTTCTTGATTGGCCTCATGTTTTGTGCTTCTAACTGCTCCCATTATTTACCTTTAATTACATGCTGCCTGAAACATTTGGGAAAAAGCTGTCACACGACTGCCAAAGCCTGAAAACATGCCAGTCTGCATTAGATGACCAGGTTAATGTGCCCTAGGAAGACTTTGTCGCCTCATGTAAGCATCTTACAAACGAACGCTACGCCTAAAGTGCAAAAATCTCCCAGCCGCCGCTCAGCATAAATATCCTCCGGTGGTATTTGCTTCCGCTGGAAGGGAAGAACGTAGCTGTAATTGCGCTGGGATAAGGAGATTATAATTGCTTTGCAACTGACACTTTTCCTCTAACGGGCCTCGTTTTGCCACCGGGAACCTTCCTGCCTCCCCCACCACAACACTGACCCATTTTTCTGTTCTTGTGCTGTCCAATTCAATCTACCTCTAATCCACTCACTGACAAACTAAGTCGCTCGCCTTTATGAAATTCCACCTGGAGGGCCGCTATGATTCTAGAGATAGAGTGGACATGGACGGAAGCAAGCGAGAAAAGAAATGCAAAGGAGTATTTTTAGACCACAAAACAACCATCTCATTGTTCGTCCTCATTAGTATCTGGCCTGGCAATAGAATTTAGCACTTATACGTTAAGAAAAAGCTACCATTCTCCCTCCTCAGCTCTCTCGTCCCAGCAGAAACACAGGTTCTGCAAGTAATTAACCGTGAAAAGATGTAAAATCACACTTGAGGACAACGACAGAGCACCGATGCGCAAGCTTCCTCCTACGTTCCTGCTGATGACAGGAGCTTGTTCTCGGCAGGGGAGACACGGGGTAATGCAAGATAAGTCTTCCCGCCACAGGCCCGCTGACGCGTTGGACGGCAGCCACAAGAGCCTCCTGTGTTCCCTAATGAAGATCTGTGATTCGCACGCTCTTCATCAAGTCGAGCTCCGGGTCTTTTCGAGGTTATGTGAAGTTAGCATCCTACTGGCGTTTGTGGCTGGTTCGCCTCATGAGGTTATGAGTGGCTTGTGACAGAAATGCACATGAGGGGAAGAGGGAAATGGCTGGAAATTTTTATAGAGGTGTGCCATGGAATTACTTTAGCACCTAAAACAGATCACGTCATGCAGATTATATTTCCTGAATTTAGCAGACATACTTTAGAGCGGCTTATGAAAAACACTTTAGCGTCAACTGAGGGCTAGCATGCAGTTTAGGAAGTCACAACATGATGTTGTAGCTTCACACTCTCACTGGTTTATTGAGGTTTGTTGAATTAGAGGCGCGTGCTAATTCAAGCATCACTATTGCTCATATTTAGAATTCAAATGTTAAAAATTTAAGGATTAAAATAGTTTGAGGAGAAGTGTGGTGATCATAATTAAGATTTTTACTTGCTTGATGCACTAGCAATGCACTAAAATTCACTCAGAATTCACGCATTTTCTTCAGAAAATATTAAACCCCCAGTTTCACAGACAAGGCTTAAGCCTAGTCCTAGACTAAAATGCATGTTTGAGCTGTTTTAAAGGGGTGGTTGATAAAGGGGTAGTTAGTGTGTAATGTTGCTGTTTAAGCATAATCAACATCTACAAAGTTATGATGCTCAAAGTTCAATGCAAAGGGAGATAAAGAATTTGCTGTTTAAGGACTACAACAAATGGCTGGTAGGGACTACAACGAGATTCTTCCTGGGTTAGTGACATCACTAACCCTAAAATTTACAAAAAATCCTGCCCCCGAGAACACACAACAAAGAGGGTGAGACCATGTTGAGCTGCTTTAGAGAAGAGGAAGAGTTGTTGTACTAGAGTGTTGTTGTCATGCTGTCATTTTACGCCGGACTGCGTCACAAACAAGGGTCAATTCAACACTGGGTTTGCACAAAAGATTACCATGACAGCACATGGTATGAGTTGAATCAACTCCACAGCAACTACATAAATTTATCCACTAACCATTCAGAAACGTCCAGTTTCATTCTAAATGTCGTAACTTCTTCCTGAGTCTCTCCATCAGTGTCCGACTCCGGTTTGAACAATGTAAGGCTGAACACCGTTACTGACAATCCTCATTTTGGCTGCGTGAGATTCTCCAGCTTTACTGCTGTTGAGCAACCGAAGCGTGAGCTGTTAAAGCTCCGCCCCCTCTTCTGGAAAGCGGGCAGGAGCAGCAGCTCATTTGCATTTAAAGGGACACACACAAAACGGTGTGTTTTTGCTCACACTCAAACAGGGGCAAATTTGACAAGCTATAATAAATGATCTGTGGGGTATTTTGAGCTGAAACTTCACAGACACATTCTGGGACACCAGAGACTTATATTACATCTTGTGAAAGGGGCATAATAAGTCACCTTTAACTGAAATCAACTTGCACTGACATATCTTAAAATATGTCAGAGCCATTGTTTTGTCTCAAGATGCACACCAGTAATGTTTTTCTCTAAGGCACATAGAAAAGCTACTTAAATGTCCTGATTGAACTAAGGCCTAATCCTGGCTTAATCTAAGCCCTGTTTGTGGAACCAGGCCAAAATGTAGAATACGTGTGTTTGAATGTGTAAATTAATAGAATCTTCTTGTAAACTGAGCTGAAAAAAATCGTTGCAGGATTTACTTTGATTTAATGGCTGCAGCACACTGATCTCACCCTGGTATAAAATCGGCAGGGAATAAAGAATGTGATCGCTGTGGACCAGCGTTGGCAGACGGCAGGACTTCATTTATATAACTCTGTTAAATAAACAGACACTATCCAGGCAGGGTATGGACTATCTCTCTCTCTCTCTCTCTCCTCCTGTAAAATGGAGCTCAACATCGACCGCCCACTTTTACAGCAGCCTTGGTTCTGGAAGTATTTTTCTCATTCATTTTCTCCAAAAGGGTTTAAGAAAATGATTCATAATATAGAGTTCTGAGCCAAGAACTGATCCAACCAGCTCTCAGATGAATCACAACATTTGATCCAAAATGTTTATGACAATCTGAAGCCACTCATTTCATGAAGCACTGCGAGTGATGCAATCAAATCAACAACATCAACACAATATTAAACTATTGAAGGTAAATTTAACAGATAGATTTTAAAAAATAAAATACAACACAGTGCCGCTCATAAGTTTGGGGTTATTACAATTTGTTTTTGTTTGAAAGAAATGTATACTTTTATTCAGCAAGGACACATCAAATTGATCAAAAGTGACAGTAAATACACTTATAGGCCTGATTTCACAGACAGGGCTTAGATTAAGCCAGGATTAGGCCAGTTTTACCTATTCACACAAACACACAGTGTGTTGAATCGGATGAGGTCTTTGCTTCAAACATCAAACTCTCTGCATTTTGCCTGTTTGACTGTTCAGCCTCTCCTGAGATGTCTTCATCCTCCTCTTCACGTCTGTCTCAGATTCGTCTCATCTCATGCCTGTCGTCCTGAACGGGCAGAACACCTCACGCTGATTTCCATAAGAATGTCAGCTCTTGCTTGCCATGCGTGTTTACATGCGACACGCTGTTATCGTCTGACATGAGAGAGAGGAGCACGGGAATGTCTGGAAATAACCCACAGTTCAACATTATATAAACAGTAGAAAATCCCAAAGACAGACTAAACAAACACACACACACAGGAATAGACTGGAGTGAGAGGAGGATTCGGAGATGACAGATTTCATTAGCACAACCGGTGGGTTGAGACAATTTCAAGGGTTGCGAGTCTATCGACATTTGCTGGACACAAAATCCCGATGCATTTCTTTATCCTTGATGAGAGAGAGAACATATGCACACTCACACACAGCAGTGTTTGATGTTATTTTTGTGCCAATGCAATCTGGCTGTGTGTGCTTGTTTGTGTGTTCTCATGGTTGTGTAAGCAACTATAACTAAGGTGCGTCCCAATAGGTGTACCAGTATGTTCTATGTAGTATGAATGTGTGTAGTATGAAAGTAATCCGGACATACCACATTCACCATGTTGTCATTATCGTGTGACCTGCAGCGTGAGTTGTGTCGCTTCACTGTCATTCACAAATGCTCTCCCGTCTGAAAACATCTTGATTGTATATGAATTTACAAGAGAAAGTATTTAGCTGCTAAAACTGCTCACCATTGACCTTCACGTTTTCATTGATTTTTCAATCATCCCCCCCCCATACTTGTGCACTGATAACATGCTTGAGTGTGTATATTGCAGAAATGTGCAGTTGTTTCTGCCTTTTAAACCTTTTGTCCTCTCAAACAGAGTGATATCCACTACATGAGAGCGTCTATCTGAATTCATAGAGATCACTGAATGCGAGATGTGTGTGCAGCGAGGGAGAGAATACAGTGAATTTTAATGGCTGTTTGTGTTGAGTGTTTGTCTGCATGGCTGGACAGAGCGAGTCAGAAATCAGAGCAACATCTCTTAAATATCAGAAAGAAAATAGCATTTTTTACATTTTATGCACAAAAATTATAGTGCACATGAAACATCTGTATTGCTATGCGGTTGCTAAGGTGTTACGAATGTTTTTCTTAGCACATTGCTAAGAAAAGAGGTTGCTAGGTTGTTGTTATGCAATATGCTGTCATGATTAAACACTGGGTCTACCCAACTAATAAAAATATGGTCTAAAGGCCGTTCACACCAAGAATAATAATTATAAAGATAACAATAAAGTTCTAAAAATCGTTCTAAATATAAAAGAATAGCACTGTCCACACCACAGCTATAACGGTAACTATACGATATCACTGGGATCACTTTCAGAACCATTTTTTTCGATAAAACACAGACAGCCAATCAGAATCCATTCATAATTCTGGAGGGGGCCAATCTATTATTATATATTATATTATATAATATTATATATGTCACAGTTCCCTTCTGTCCTGGACTCCATCTCCCATCATCCTTCCTGTTCCACACCTGCACTCACTTCCTCATCAACTCCCCATCATCACGGATTCCCTGCACCTGGACTACTTCGTTATCACTCCAGCCTTCCACAAGCCCACTTCTGACTCCATTACAGCTCACGAGCCCGCTCCATTCCACGAGCCCTTCCTTTTTGTGGGGGGCCATGTACCCATGGGTGGGGAACATGTGGGTGGGACACATGTGTGTGGGACCCCTGACCCGCCATGGCCGCCCGAGCTTCTAGACCCGCCCTGGAGACCGCCGTACCTGTCTGCACCTCCTCCCTCACCTGCGTGTAGGTCTCCAGGGCTCCTGGTTGTTCCATCCACGGCATGAGGACGCGCATACCGGGAGGGGGAGGTACTGTCACAGTTCCCTTCTGTCCCGGACTCCATCTCCCATCATCCTCCCTGTTCCACCCCTGCACTCACTTCCTCATCAACTCCCCATCACGACGGATTCCCTGCACCTGGACTACTTCGTTATCACTCCCTTTAAATGGACTCACTTCCCTGCACTCCTTGTCTGTTCTTAAGTTTGCATATGTTTGCTTATTAGTTTGGTTGTTCCGTTCTCTTGTTCAATAAACCCTTATATATATATATATATATATATATATATATATACAAACCCGATTCCAAAAAAGTTGGGACACTGTACAAATTGTGAATAAAAAAGGAATGCAATGATGTGGAAGTTTCAAATTTCAATATTTTATTCAGAATACAACATAGATGACATTAAAATGTTTAAACTGAGAAAATGTATCATTATAAGTTGATTTTAAATTTCATGGCATCAACACATCTCAAAAAAGTTGGGACAAGGCCATGTTTACCACTGTGTGGCATCCCCTCTTCTTTTTATAACAGTCTGCAAACGTCTGGGGACTGAGGAGACAAGCTGCTCAAGTTTAGGAATAGGAATGTTGTCCCATTCTTGTCTAATACAGGCTTCTAGTTGCTCAACTGTCTTAGGTCTTCTTTGTCGCATCTTCCTCTTTATGATGCGCCAAATGTTTTATATGAGTGAAAGATCTGGACTGCAGGCTGGTTTTCCGGCCTTGACCCTTACGCAGAGAGATTGTTCCAGATTCTCTGAATCTGTGGATGATATTATGGACTGTAGATGATGATAACTTCAAACTCTTTGCAATTTTTCTCTGAGAAACTCCTTTCTAAAATTGCTCCACTATTTTTCGCTGCAGCATTGGGGGAATTGGTGATCCTTTTCCATCTTGACTTCTGAGAGACACTGCCACTCTGAGAGGCTCTTTTTATACCCAATCATGTTGCCAATTGACCTAATAAGTTGCAAATTGGTCCTCCAGCTGTTCCTTATATGTACATTTAACTTTTCCGGCCTCTTATTGCTACCTGTCCCAACTTTTTTGGAATGTGTAGCTCTCATGAAATCCAAAATGAGCCAATATTTGGCATGACATTTCAAAATGTCTCACTTTCAACATTTGATATGTTATCTATATTCTATTGTGAATAAAATATAAGTTTATGATATTTGTAAATTATTGCATTCCTTTTTTATTCACAATTCGTACAGTGTCCCAACTTTTTTGGAATCGGGTTTGTAATATGTTTATTTTTACAGGTTTGCGTACATTTCTGAGATTGCATTTCACTGTTTTTATTCATTTTGAGGAATACTAAATGTTTTCGTGCAAGTGAGATGAGTAAATGCATGTTCAAATGTAGTCTAGAACTACAATAACCACCATGTTCACACAGCGCGCACAACACGTCTGACCTTTATTTTTCTTATCATGAACAGGACAGGAGAGCTGTCAGTCAATACATGTGAAAAAGTAACTTGAGTTACTTATTTGAAAAAGTGACTTAGATATTTTGTTGTAAATTGAAGAGTAATGCATTACTTTACTAGTTACTTAAAAAAGATTACTCAAGAAATTTGGAATATATAGAAATATAGATATATAGAAATTTGGGAATGTGCATGTTGATCTAGATGTTGCGTCTTCTGAAGTCCTCGCAGGAGTTGGCGCCGTCTCTTCAAAGGTGTTGGTCATCTGAGGTCTTCTTAAGAGGCTGGATCCAAACTGAAGCTGATGTACTCTCTAGGCATCCCGAGGTAAAACGGAAAAGCAAATGGAGAATAATTAGCGTAGCTGCTGTTCATAACATTAAGCAAAGATAGTCATGTGCAATTGATCTGATATGAGATGCATTATGTAAATGCTTGGCTAAAGAGATGTGTCATTAATCTAGATTTAAACTGGGAGATTGAGTCTGAGCCCCGAACATTATCAGGAAGGCTATTCCAGAGTTTAGGAGCTAAATGTGAAAACGCTCTCCCTCCCTTAGTGGACTTAGATATCCTAGGTACAACCAGAAGTCCAGAGTTTTGTGATCTTAAAGAGCGTGAAGGATTGTAGGGCGATAAAGTTCTGAGAACGTTCAATGTTAGACGGGTAAACAATAACATACACTGTTGCATTATGACAACAGATGAGAGAACTGAATTTGGTTTTAAGTCTCAAATTTACCCTCCTTTAGGGTAAAATAATTGAAAACCACACAACTTAAAAATTAAATGCAAATTACATGCAAAACACACAAACAGTCTCGATGGGTAATTTGAGAGTGTGTGTCATTATTTACACGCTCTATGCGAGGTTTGGGACGCCGGTGGTCATTATCGTCAGTGTAAACATGAGCTGAACCAGGTTAGGCCTATTATTATTACTCAGCACAGCTTGATAATAAAGTCACACCACTGGAAAGAGTCAGATAGTGAGAAAATAACAGCATTTTCTCTGCACATTCATGCATTTGCACATTTACTGTATACTGAAACCGAATCCACACAGGACTAGTTTAATTATAAATCAATAAGCGAATAAGCTGGTATTTGCAGGCATCTCCTGCTGTTGACTCTGTGGCTCTGTGGTTGCAGCACATCCTACTCAGCTCTGACTCACTCCAGATCTAATGCCTTTGGTTAAAATTAGAGCTAGCGCGGTTAGTTGGTTCTCGGGCTAGTCGTTTCTTCCAGCGTATGAGTGATCGTGTGTGTTTGTACGTGCGGATTTGAGCACTGCGTTCCATAATACCCCGTGAGGCGGTTGACAGGTGAAAGCAGACAGACGCGCCACGCACTCTGCTGTTTGTCCCGGCGGTGTGACAGAACAGATTCCGTGTTTTCTGCTTTCACTCTTGAGTCAGTGAGACCGCAGTCTCAACTCAGATGGCATGACAGCGGTCTGTTCACGGACACACAGCAGTGGCATTCTCAGAATCACAAGCGCAGTCCGCTGCGACCCAAGGGTGTTGTTTACAGTACCAGATTCCCGCAGTAAGACCTTCTGAGGATAAACATATTGCTGGATGTGTTAAAGTTTGTGAGGTGCATCACATCTTTGATATTTACAATTACAATTTACGATAAGGGGAAATTCATTAAGAGTGAATTGTACCCCTGCTGATGCTGATATGGCACTGTTTATTTGCACAAGTCCTCCTGTTCCCCAGCCTAGAGTGGTTAGGTCTCCCAGCCAGGCCAAGCAGTTTAAGCTGGTCTGTTTGGATGGTTTTAGAGGGTTTAGGTCAGGTTAAAGACTAGCAAATCATCATAAAGCTAGAATACACTTCACGACTTTTAAAATCTGAACAGATTTCAAAACACTACGTATCATACACTTGCCGAAAAACTGGGCAGACAGTACACGACTGATGATCACACACCTTTCAAGTCATTCTGAACACAAACTCGCATTAAGACACATGACAAATGTAAACAACGTGTTTTAAAATCAGTCCAAAAATTCAATATCCTCTGACTAAATAGAATCACAGCTTGAAGCTACAAATTGGATTCTGTGCCCACTACACACTATGCAGTTTTTTTCAATGAAATCTGCAGACAACTAGCATCAACTCATAACTGTAAATTGATGCAAAATTGTGGAGTTGTGTAGTCTGGTTTAAGTTATTAATTTTTAAGCCTGGGAAACACTCATCCATGCATTTGTTTTAAATATGTTAGAAATTCAAAATCATAAATCCCCAAACTTTTTTTGCCAGCTGAACCCCTTCTGACACAAAACATTTTTACTTGAAGTGTCCCTGAATTTTTTCAGGAGAATATTTTGATAATTTAAAGTGGCTACATGTAAGAATTTTCATGTATTAATCACTTTTTTATTGCCAACGTGTGAACGGCTTGTAATGAAACTAGGTTGTCTATGAAAGCCTGTAGATTGTTTTTTATGTGAAAATCAAAAGCACGTGCTCTCGAGAAACTCTTTTCCGTGAAATGAATGCTTATACAATGTTTAGGATAATGCCAAAAGAGCCGTTCAGTACTGTAATGTCAATGTGTCATGCAAAGAAAAGGAATTAATTTAAACTGTAGTCTCAGATCTCTATACTCTATAGTCTCAAATATTCTCTATAATCAAACTATCATAACAGTGTAATTTGAATGACCTCATCTGTCGCCATGATGCCGTTGAATTGCAGAGCTGGAGCAAACATATCCACATCGCCATGATCAGATGCTTTCTGAACTGCTGTTTTCTCACCACAGCCATTTTTGTTCGGTGTTTATTTTGTTATTGAGAGGAAAGCGCGCAGCACATACATATTCATCTAAACGTCGCTTTCAGCAGCGTGGATGACATCAGGATGTTCGTTAACAGTATATTGGCGCAAAGGTATTTCCAACTTCTTTTTACTTCTAAGCAAAGAACGAAAACGAAGTTCGCCGTGAGTATACCGGCCATTCAGTCTCTTGTACAATACGTGAGCATGAGTGCGAGCATGGCTGCAGTTCACTTAATGGCCACAGGTGTCACTAATTACAAGGGTTTCTGAATTCTGCATACAGCCTGGTTCACGGTTCTCTGATGTCGGTTAATGGTCACATGACATGCAGGCAGAATGTAAAATGGTAGAACGTTCAAAATTGCCACTTACGTCATAAGACCACATCCTTCATAGCCACTCAATCATTTTCATTGGCAACCAGTTATTTACTGCATTAAATTAAAAAAGTTACTTTTTTTTTTTTTTTTTACATTCCCCCTCTCACAAAACATAACTGAACAGATAAATTCCAACACTCTTCACTTACACTAATTAGATCTGTGGAGTGAATCTTCTGGCTGCTCTTAATTCTGTCTGACTGTCTTCTCTGGGTGGCAGGTCATTTTCTGCCGTCGACCCCTGACTTTAAACTCTTTCACATTCACTGTGATCTTTGGTCTCTCTCCAAAATCACAATTTACATCGTTTGTCATAACATCAGCTCTTCGATCTGGTTTACTGTTTAATCTTCACATGTAAAGCAACTTTAAGTCTAAGAAGTATAAAATAATTATTACTATTACTATTATTACTAAGGCCAGAAATGTTATGAAAACGCTTACGCTGTCTTGTAAATAACATGCATTCTATGCGTGACTGTGGTGGTAAATGCAAGGGGGGCGATCGAGGTTCCTTCAAATGTCTGTGAAATTAAACCAGATTTTACTGAGCTGCTATTAAAATCAACATTTTAACTAATTAACATTCTCTTCAAAGTGTTGCTCAGCCATGACAGTATTTGAACTGGAAGAGAAAACTGACCGCAGACGTAAACACTGAGAATGACACACACTCTTGCTTTGCTCTTTGCATTGTTCTAAAACGTTTCAGAATGCAAAGATGCATGAATTTGAACTTGAGCGTTTCAGGCCTAACTGAGCAGTTCATGGCTAAAATGTTAATTATATATATATATATATTAGAGAAGCACCGATATATCGGCCAATAATCGGTATCGCCGATAAAAGCAAATTTTTACACTATGGGACAATACTTTAAAAACAGCTGATAGTCAGGGCCGATATATCCTGGCAATCAAAAGAGGGCAGGAAAATGCACTGAATTTGTGCTTTGTGTAAAGAAAATGCTAAGAAACCAGTTCAATAATGTTCAATATGAATTATATTATATGAATTAATAACATTCAGAAAGTTTAGAAATATTCATTTAATCTTCAGAATTTAGTTAATGTGTGTTAATATTAATTTGAGTAATGTGTCTATGTTCATAACTGATACCAGTTACTCCGAAACAAGTTGATGAAATGAAGAGAATAAAGTTTTTATTTGCATTTCTTTCAAAATATAATGATTATTTATAATGAAATTATTAATTTAAAAGAAGGTAACCCCCAAACTATAGGTATTGTTATCGGTATCAGCAGATATCACTCTGAATAATCGGCTATTGGTATCGGTGGAGAAATTTAGTATCGGTGCATCTCTAATATATATATATACAGTATATACTTTGCTTTTCATATACTCACAGTGTACAAGTTGCACAGTGGACTAGACTGTACTCTAATAGTCAAAAGTCCAGCTACATAAAAGTATAAGGACTGCCAGAGAGACTGTCAGTGATCACCTGTAGATCTCAAGCGCTCATCAGTCGTCCAGTGTCTATCCCAGGGTGCTGCGGGGCGACTGGCTCGATGGGAAAGAATGAGATAGTGATGATGATGGCGGCGCTGGTGGGATTTTGCTGCTGACAGTAATGAGTGATGGCTTCTCTCCAGGGAATGAAGAAGTGAGTGAGGAAAGAAAAAAAAGAGGAATGCATAGGGAATAAGTGGTGTCATTCTTCTCGCCATACGCCAGTGCGTTTGTGCCCTAGAGGACTGGAATATAATCAATATCCTTCTGTTTAAATGCTCACACACACATACATACACACACAAAAACATAGGAAGAGGAACTTTTCAGCATGATGTTTCTCTTCATGGTTCTGGTGGATGTCGATATTAAACACACTGATGTTTGAGAGGGTTTGGGGGTTTGTCACACATCCATGTGTCTGAGAAAAAAAAAAGGTGTCCTGTATGAATGGGAAAAAAACAACAACAAATTAATAGACCTTAATCAGGGTAGATGCAATATTTAATTAGATGAAAATGAAAATGAGGTTTTTGGCCAAAGAAAATGTTTTGGAAAGACACACGTTTGGCTGAAAGATCAACATCAAAGTACACTTTTTCATTCACATCATTTTAAATGCCATTTACCATTTACTTTGATTAAGGTCAATATTGCAAATGTTACTCATAGACAGCAGAGGTTATAGCAGATCATTTCCTACTTCTCAAATGTTTCTCTGGTTTAAAGGGGACCTACAATGGCCCTTTCTCAAAAATTTAATATAAGTCTCTGGTGTCCCCAGAATGTGTCTGTGAAGATCATTTATTATAGCTCGTCAAATTTGCCCCTTTATTTGGGTGTGAGCAAAAACAAGCCGTTTTTGTGTGTGACCCTTTAAATGCAAATGAGCTGCTGCTCTTAGGCCCACTTTCCAGAAGAGGGCGGAGCTTTAACAGCTCGCGCTTCGGTTGCTCAACAACAACAAAGCTGGAGAATCTCACGCAGCCAAAATGAGGATTGTCAGTAACGGTGTTCAGCCTTACATTGTTCAAACCGGAGTCGGACGCTGATGGAGAGACTCAGGAAGAAGTTACAACTTTTAGAATGAAACTGGACGTTTCTGAATGGTTAGTGGATAAATTTATGTAGTTGCTGTGGAGTTGATTTAACTCATCGACTAGCATGTGCCGTCATGTTAATCTTTTGTGCAAATCCAGTGTTGAGTTGACCCTCGTTTGTGAAGCAGTCCGGTGTAAAATGACAGCATGACAACAACAGTCGACTACAATAACTCTTCCTCTTCTCTAAAGCACCCCCTTTGTTGCGTGTTCTTGGGGGCGGGGTTTATGTTAAATTTTGGGGTTTGTGATGTCACCAATCCGGGAAGAAGCTCGTTGTAGTCCCTACCAGCCTGTTTGTTGTAGTCCTTAAAAAGCGATTTGTGTAAAAGAAAATATCTCACTTTGCGTTGAACTTTGAGTGTCGTAACTTTGCAGATGTTGTTTATGCTCAAACAGCAACATTACACACTAACTAAAGTTAAAAAAGTGAAATCAAGGACCCCTTTTATTTTTAAGCATATAGCTCTATTTAATTATAGTTCTACTGTACAACTATTGACCACTTGAGACCGCTTTTTATTTCTCTTGCAGGAGAAACATCTGAGACAAGGCTGACATTTAAATATAATATCACTAAGAAGCTATAAAAGAGAAAGCAATGCACTGCTCCTCCAGGGTGAGACTGCAGCACTGGCACGTGTTTTTAATGCATAAATAAATAAATTAAACCAACGAGTCGGGCACATACACGCACCACAAACCCGTGCCAGTGTCAGTCATGCCACAGCATTCATGTGATGCTCCCAGAGGGTGGCATCATCTCACAATGTCACACTAGCCTGCCTCTTCCTCTCCTCCTCTTCCTCAGAGGCTCCCTGAAGATATCTGGACAAATGCCAGACCAGATGTCACGCACCCCGAGCCTTCAGGTCCCTCTCCTGGAGCTGTGCCCGTGTTTATTGCCCGTTTTATATCATTAGTTGGACGTCTGAATGTGTCGCTACAGCTGAAACAGGATTTAAACTGTTTAGCATTCAGCAGTGTGTCCCAAAACAACCTCTGCTGGGACACAAACACAAAATATGTTATGATCCAACATCATGTCCCTGCACCCGTATGGATGAATCACTATCATAATTTGTCCAAAATTCAAAACAACATCCTATTCATTAATTCACTGATTCAACTCATTTCAATTCAAATGTGTCTCTGACTGGAACACAGGAATTTGTAATACGTCTCAAAACAACTCAAAACAAAACATGATTCAGTTCAAGTTAAATCAGTTCATTCAGTCTCTGACTGATTTAAATATCAGAAAATGTTTTTTGGCACTCAATACAAAAGATCAGATTAATTGATTAGATATAATACAAAATATGATTGAAAATAGTATTATTCAAAACAACATTAATTAAATAGTCTGATTCAGTTTGTCTCTGACCGGAACACAAGGATTTATAATAAAGTCACATTTATTTCTATAGCACTTTATGCAATGCAGATTTCGAAGCAGCTTCACAGTGATAAAATATGTTCATCAAATATGAGATAAATTTAAATTCTGCTCTGAAGCAGCTCTAAAAAGACAATAGTGTCCTTATTCAGATCAATTCAGTTTAATGTTGATTCAGTTCAATCCAATAACTGTGTAAAGTTCATCAATTATGATTCAGCTATAAGCAGCTCTACAGAAAACAATAGTGTTGTTATTCAGCTCGAGTAAGATCAATGTTGATTCATCAGCTGAGTTGAGTCGAATCAGCTATAAACTATGAAGCAACATATTAAAACAACACAAGATTCGTGAATTGGCCTGATTCAAGATAGATCAGTTCATTTTAAACCAGTCTCTGACTGATTTAAATATCAGAAGATTTTGTTTAACACAAAAATCAAGATCAAAACCAAATCAGATTTATGAATTGACCTGATTCGATTAATTTTAATAGAAAATCTCACATGCATCAGATTCAATAAGTGGTCTCATTCAGGTCAACTCATTTCAATTCTAATTTGACCATAACACAAGGATATATAATATATCGCATCAAGTCAGGTTTATCTTACTGATTCGGATTCACATTAAAATGACTGTGTAATAGTGCAGTAAATCAAATATATTTAACCCTCTGGTGCTCCTGTGACAGAACACCTCCAGTATAACTTTTTTTTCTTTTCAGTGAACTGAATGTACTAGTTCAATAATATTTTTTCTTTAATATTTTATCATTTTAGGGGATTTCATGGTACTACTGAATATTCACCTCTAAATTATGCAGCATTTATTTTTTATATAAAATAATACAAATATTAGAAGGAAAAAAAAATCCCAATTTATATATATATATATATATATATTTAAACATTCATACCGAGTTTTACCATTCTGATGAAGTAAAAACTAAAAATTAAAAAACCAAACATAAAATACTTGGGTCAAAAATGGGGGTTAAAAGTAATTAAAAGTAATGATCTAATATAAGAACTAAATGTGGAACTGCTGCTGGTCCCTGAGGTGAGAATTACAGAAGGTGAGTGCCTGCAGCTGTGTTAAAACGCCCCACACATGATTAATGTCCGGCCGCCTCTTACACCTGATGATGACGTGCGGAGAGAGAACGTGATATCTGCAGGCATGAATGGCTTCCATTGGCTCACATTTGATATATTAGAACAGAATGATGATTACAAATAAATAATATATGATACTTTAGATATTATATATTATATTTCATTAGATGTGCTACAGTGTTGACTGAAAATGAAAGTTCTGTCATCTATTCATGTTCACTCTCATGTTCTTCCAATATGCTGTTACTTGTCTGTGAAACAAAAAATGATTTACAAAGAATATATTACAAATATATTACAATTCTTTATATTACAAAGAATTTTCACATCTGTCAAGGTCCAAAAAGGACAGAAAATAGCATAAAAGTGACATAATAGAGTTTTAAAGCTTTATGTTACAACGCATTAAAAAAAAAAAAAAAAATGTTTAGGCATTAGCCGACATCGACGCATCACTGTTAAAATAATTTTTATTCTTGAGTGAACTATCCCTTTAAAGTCACCATGAAATCAAAATGGACAATTCTTGTTTGTTTTTGTTTTTTTGTTTTTTTGTAATATTGCAGTGTTTATTTTAAATGATTTATCCATGCACATCTTTAAAAAAAAAAAAAAAAAAATTCATGTTCCTCTTAATCTTGAATCAGAATAACTTCCCCTCTCTCTTGCAGTGTAATCTCTTCTTTTCTCTAATGACGTGTTTACTGGCGCATGGGCGGGGCTATCTGTCACTCACATGAAATCCACCAATAGCAAACCACAACCACCCAAACATCCAATCAATTCCCCATGGATAAAAATCAAGCCCCGCCCTACATTTGTTCTTGTTCTAGAAGCCGTTTCACTCGGATACACGACACAATAGGGAAGAAAATACTATTGCGACTTCAGCTTCATGCCGACTTTCAGTGATTCTCATAAATAGATGTAAATGCAGAAATCTAGCAATACGTTCACCTGCTGGCACGTGTCATAAATATAATAATTAACCTAAGTGAAGAAGTTCTGTCTCTTTGGCTGAATAAGAGGGCGAATGTGTGACCAAAGGTTCTGGTAGAGCAAATGTAAAGACAAAAGGGTTTCCTCCTCCTCCACGATCCCGCTGGGTCGATCTGCCCACGAGCGGCTCAGAGAAGAAACCAACGGGATTCTGATAGACCACAGGAGGATGAATCATCCTCTGCCACTCACAGGAAACGCTGAATGGAAATTAAAGGCATATTTCATACTGAAATTCCCTAAAGGCCGATACGAGTCTCCATGGAGATAAAGAAGCTGAAAATTTTATTTTTATGACTTAAGAACACAGGAGTGATTCTCAGAAGGCCATTAATAACTAAAAATAGGCACACCTCAGCAAAGAAATCAACTATACGCAGAAAAAAACATCTTTTGTTTGGTGAATGTTGTTCAGCTCTTAATAAATTGAAGGATTTACAGCCAACTGAAATCAAAACTGACTGAGCGTGAGTAAACGATGACAGGTTTTTAATTAGTTTCTTTAAGCACTTCCCAAAGACTTCTGAAAGACAGACGCACTGTCCTCATGTGAATGAAAGTGATGAAGAACAGAATGTGTTTATGAGGGAACAGAGATATGAAACTGAAGAACAACACTTCACACTGCAGACATGCTCAATATATCCTGCCCTTTTATGAGACGTTTGACCCCATCGTCCCGTCTGCTTACGGCTTTTTATGGGGTTTTTGGCTAGACAGGTGTGCCGTCTCTCGCTTCAGAGGTACAGTGCATCTAAACCTCGAGCAAACAACACAATACACCTAAATTAAACTATGATAAAACGTTCCCCTTATACTGAAGAAATCTTTTACCATTTGATCTATGGTTTCCCAGTATTTTGAATTTTTCAGTCGTTTAAAAATAACAACAAATGCATGAGCATAAAAAATAGTAACATTTGTTGGTTAATTACATTACTTAACATGAACTAATACTGAAAAATACTTAAGCGTTAATTAATTTTAGTCATACCATGGTCTGTCTGAAGACATGATTCCGATTGGCTGAAAAGTGTGCATTAAAAGCAGGGTAAGCAATTTCGGAGAGGCTAGCAATAGCAAGCTAGCTTTGAAAGCATGAGATCCCACCCTCCCTTCAGAGTGTCTCCAAAGCCACGCCTCCATCAAAACACATGAACGCCCACAGCCAGAGCAGAGTTTGCAAAGTGTCACGAGAGATGACGTTAAACTACCTTATGTCTCAAAGCACATATCATTACAGTAATAATGAATGCAAACAAGTTACAGAGCTCTAGTTGTACCACCTGACTGCTGCAGATTCATTTCGGTGTTGATAGCGTTTACATAGAACGTCACAGGTTGTCATCTTGTAGTTACGGTAGTTACGTCTTGAACACAGCATAAGCTCATTGTTTTGGTTCAGGAGGAACTGGTTCAAGGCGGCTACTGTTTGTTTGTGTCTTTCGGTCTTTTTTGTGTGACGTCTGCCTACAACTCTGCATAGCCTTACCAATCGAGCTGATGACGTGTGATGTCTGTGCGAGCAGGCGCGCGGAGGTTTGGAAATACATATGTTGACAGGCAGGTAGGACATCGGACCGAATGCAATGATTGGACGAACATTTTTTTGGTCTTGTGACTTCCACAGACGATATACGTACATTTTTTTAATATTATTCTATTATTGACTGCTATCAGGATGTGAAGTGAGTTTTAACCAAAATAACAAAAGGGGTTTATGACAAAAAAAAACAAAAAAACACCTTTTAATGCATGACGTGGAGGCAAAGAACCACCAAAGGTGAAGCAGAGTGCATTCAAATCATTGAATGCACAGCTAGCCATGGATTTTCCTGCTTATACCATTGTCATTTGCCAGCACTGATAAGCTAAATCACTTTAAATCAGATACAGAGATAAAGTCGTGCGTGAATCATATAATTTATTTGAATGAATTAGCCTATTGAGAGAAAGAGAAAGAAGAGTCTCTCTACTAGCAATGTGAGTTTAATTACTTCAAAAACAGCGACATTACCACCTTCTTGCTGAGTAATATAATGTAGCAATTCAGTAGCGAAGTTAATCTATTAATAGAAAATATCATTTTTCATGATCATGGTATAAACGTGATAATCCATGGCTAGCTGTGTATTAAACCATTTGAATGCACTTCACAGCGGCAAACAGATCAAACATTAAAATCACAGTTAGTCATGAATTATCCCTTACTTAATATTAATTTCAACATTTACTAATACATTATTAAAATCAAAAGTTGTATCTGTAAATATTATTTAATGGACATGAACTGACAATAAACAATTGTTTTTTTATTAACTAAAGTTGACAGATTGTTGATTAATGTGTTAATGCCTTTTACTAATCAGTAGACCTTATTTTAAAGTGTTACAAAAACTAACAACAATGTAAATGTGATACTATTTACTGTCAAAATGTAAGTTTCCCATCACCAGTGAAGTACATACTAATACTGTGCAGTACAAGTATGAGTCAGAGTAGGCCTATCACAAATTCTTTTCATAAAATATCTTTGAATGAAAAAAAAAAAAAAAAAGAAAGAAAGAAAAAACACTTAAAAGAACTTAAATAAGTAAAATGATACCCTCAGGTGCACACCGGAGACTCTTTTATGAGTATATCTTTGGAAATGTTTTCACAAGCCTTTTGGCAGTCAATGGACAGTTGCCAGGCAATATCCGAATGTTAAATTGAGTGGAACGAAGCATTGTTGAATCATTTTAAAATCAAGAGACTCTCTTTTAGAGAGCGTCTGTAAGTGTGTGTGTGTCCCGTATCGGCAGATGTTCTGTCTAGCTCTAGTGACTGTCATTGAGGGTTCACAGCACACATGGTGTGTGAACGCAGCGATGGCGACAGAGGACGATAATGCCACAGATTTTCCTGAAGAAGAACACAGCGCTTTAAAGATCAGTGTTTAAGTTCCAGATATGATCCATTTTGATATCATCAGGTAGCAAATGCCACAACAACATAACTGAACACGCAACATCCCATCAGTTTGAGTCAAAAGGAGATTTTTAAACTTAATCTTAATTTCTTTAGGTTTTAACTTTTTCACTATCCAATTAATAATCAACAGATACAATCTGTAATTGATTTAAGAGTCCAACATTTTATAGCTGAATCGAGTAATTGTGTCATAACTGATGAATTTTGCAACATCTGAATTGAATCAACATTGGCTCAAGCTGAATAACAACACTATTGTCTTCCATAGAGCTGCTTTTAGCTTAATTGAACTCATTTCATAATTTGATGAACTTTACACAATTATTAAACTGAACTGAATCAACTGAACTGAGCTGAATAATGACACTACACAGTGCATTAGCGCCGCCCGCTTTTTTAGCAGTGCTGGTTCCGGAAGTATTTTAGAGTTGTCTGGAAGTGTGTGTGTGTGTGTGTGTGTATTTAAGTTTATTGCAAAACATGCATATATATATATATATATATATATATAAATATACAGCTGTATGTCATTTAACCATGCAAAGCCACAGGTCCTATTCATCATGTTCATGTTTGTTGACATGACCATACAAATGTGTGTATGTTGTATTAGAGCAGTTAAAATTTGGTGCTTTGAGTACAATTCTCTCATACTGATCACTGGATGTTCAACATGGCACCTCGTGGCAAAGAACTCTCTGAGGATTTGAGAATTAGAAGTGTTGCTCTCCACCAAGATGGCCTAGGCTATAAGAAGATTGGTAACTGAGTTACAGCACAGTGGCCAGGGTCATAGAGAGAGGTTTTCCAAGACGGGTTCCACTCGGAACAGGCCAAAGAAGTTGAATCAAAGAAGTTGAGACCTTGTGCTGTGCGTCAGGTGCAGAAGCTGGCTTCAAAAAACAGACACATGAGTGCTGCCAGCATTGCTTTAGAGGTTTCAGAAGCAGAAGGTCAGCTTGTCAGTGCTCAGACCATACGCCGCACACTGCAACAAGTCGGTTTGCATGGCCGTCGTCCCAGAAGGAAGCCTCTTCTGAAGCTGGCTCACAAGAAAGCCCACAAACAGTTTGCTGAAGACAACCTGTCCAAGAGCATGAATTACTGGAACCATGTCCTGTGGTCTGATGAGACTAAGATAAACTTGTTTGGCTCAGATGGTGTCCAGCATGTGTGGTGACGCCCTGCTGAGGAGTACCAAGAAAACTGTGTCTTGGCTACAGTCAAGCATGGTGGTGGTAGCATCATGGTCTGGGGCTGCATGATTGCTGCAGGTACTGGGGAGCTCTGCTTTATTGAGGGAAACATGGATTCCAACATGTACTGTGACATTCTGAAGCAGAACATGATGCCCTCCCTTCAGAAACTGGGCTTAATGGCATGATAATGACCCCAAACACAAGATGACAACTGCTTTGCTGAGGAAGCTGAAGCTGAAGGTGATGGAGTGGCCAAGTATGTCTCCAGACCTGAACCTTATTAAGCACCTGTAGGGCATCCTCAAGCGGAAGGTGGAGAAGCGCCATGTGTCTAACATCCAGCAGCTCCGTGATGTTATTATGGAGAAGTGGAAGACGATCCCAGCAACAACCTGTGCAGCTCTTGGGCAATTCCATGAAATTAAGGCAGTGCTATATAACAATGGTGCATGACAAAGTTTTGACATGTTCACTTTTTTTTACTCACTTTTGTTGGCTGTATGTTGAGTTATTTTCAGAGGACAGTAAATCTATACTGCTATACAAGCTGCTCATTGACTACTCTAAAGTATATCCAATTTTCATTTCTATAGTATTGTCCCTTGAGAACATATAATAAAATGGTTGCTGAAATGTGAGGGCTGTACTCACTTTTGTGTGTGTATATATATATATATATATATATATATATATATATATATATATATATACTATATGGGCTCAGTTCCATATATTAAATAATTCAATGCACACAGACTGAAGTACTTTAAGTCTTTGGTTCTTTTAATGGTGATGATTTTGGCTCACATTTAACAAAAACCCACCAATTCACTATATCAATAAATTAGAATACTTCATAAGATCAATAAAAAACAAAAAGGATATTTTAAACGGAAATGTCAGGCTTCTGAAAAGTATGTTCATCTGGCATGAAGGCAACCAGCCTGTGGCACTGCTCAGGTGTAATGGAAGCCCAGGTTGCTTTGATAGCGGCCTTCAGTCATCTGCATTGTTGGGTCTGGTGATTCTCTATGGGGTTCAGGTCTGGTGAGTTTGATGGCCAGTCAAGCACAGTAACACCATGGTCATTGAACCAGCTTTTGGTACCTTTAGCAGTGTGGGCAGGTGCCAAATCCTGCTGGAAAATGAAATCTGCATCTCCATAAAGCTTGTCAGCAGAAGGAAGCATGAAATGCTCTAAAAATGTCCTGGTAGATGGCTGCGTTGACTGTGGACTTCAGAAAACACAGTGGACCAACACCAGCAGATGACATGGCAGCCCAAATCATCACTGACTGTGGAAACTTCACACTGGACTTCAAGCAACATGGTTTCTGTGGCTCTCCACTCTTCCTCCAGACTCTGGGACCTTGAATTCCAAATGAAATGCAAAATTTACTTTCATCTGAAAAGAGGACTTTGGACCACTGAGCAACAGTCCAGTTCTTCTTCTCCTTAGCCGAGGTAAGACGCTTCTGATGTTGTCTTTGGTTCAGAAGTGTCTTGGTACGTGGAATGTGACTGTTGTAGCCCATTTCCTGAAGACGTCTGTGTGTGGTGGCTCTTGATGCACTGACTCCAGCTTCAGTCCACTCCTTTTGAAGCTCTCCTAAGTTCTCCTAAAATCGGCTTCGCCTGACAATCTTCTCAAGCCTGTGGTCATTCCTTTCACTTGTACACCTTTTCCTACCACACTTTTTCCTTCCAGTCAACTTTCTATGAATATGCTTTGGCACAGCACTCAGCAAACAGCCAGCTCTTTCAGCAGTGACCCTCTGTGGCTTACCCTCATTGTAGAGGGTCTTGATGATCGTCTTCTGGACAACTGTCAAGTCAGCAGACTTTCCCATGACTGCTGTTGGGATTACTGACCTAAACCCAGTATTTATACCCTGAGAATGGTCATTTAATAAAACTTGAAATTAAATTTTCTAATAATTTGAGATACTGTTTTTTTTTTTTTTTTTTTTTTTTTTTATTTTGATGAGCAGCAAGCTGTAATCATCCAAATGAAAACAAAAAAGTCTGGAAATATTTTACTTTATGTCTAATAAATCTAGAATATATTTAAGTTTTACTTTTTGAATTAAATTACAGGAAAAAAAAACTTTTTCATGATATTCTAATTTATTAAGATGCACCTGTATGTATGTATGTATATATATATATATACACACACACAAATATTTAAGTATGTTGAGAGCTTAGAGAGATCGACTCGATTACATCATCAGCAGTACTTCATGAGAGAGCTAACAAGATATTTGGTGCTGTTGCTTTTTTCAACTCTCTGATTGG
This sequence comes from Elopichthys bambusa, assembly GCA_037101425.1. Classification (NCBI taxonomy): domain Eukaryota; kingdom Metazoa; phylum Chordata; class Actinopteri; order Cypriniformes; family Xenocyprididae; genus Elopichthys; species Elopichthys bambusa. The sequence continues at coordinate 2,465,016 of CM074447.1, read as the reverse complement.
TGTAATTATCTGTACTGCATCATGGGAAATGTAGTTTTTCACCAGGGATGCCGCTGTTACGATTATTTAAAAAATAAGCTGAAATAATGCAGTGTTGCCAAGTCCATGGTTTTCCCGCATAATTGGACTACTTTAACACTGTTGCTGCTGGCAACCCCAAATAACATGATATTTTAGCCTCTGGAATGCAAATTTTACCAGGGGAGCCCCAGCAAAAATGTGGATTTTACCCTCCGGAAATGCCTTTTTACCAGGGAACCCTCCCCTGGTTGGGTTAGTTTTGAGTAGCAATTGGGCGGGTTTTCTTGTGAAAACCTGGCAACCCTGAAGCTGACATCTTCAGCAGAACAAAATACCATCAATTAAGAACCTTGTAGCTCACAGTAAGGCTGTCTTTAAAGTTTTATAAGTTCTTGTTCAAAATCAATTTCCCTGTGAAGAAAATGAATGAGTTGAATGAGTTTTTACTTCAGGAACCAGACTGTTGCACTCTATTGTCATCTGTAGAGCTGCATTTACATGAGGAATATTACTTCAGGTATTTTTCAGTTCATTACAACTAAAACACTGAACGCCACAGTCACAGATCGATCCGCAGGGATGCCGTGAAACAGCTTGTGAATTTAAGCAGACAGTCACATCATCATTTGAATCACAATCAGACATACTGTGAGCGTGTGCCGCCCGCTCATATTAAAGTGCCACGTCGTGTCAGACAAACAAAACAATGGCTTGATTTCCTGGTCACCATCAGCGAGAGCTCGGGCTGTAGATACCATGGTAACCATCGCCCTCAAGACTCTTTGCTAGTTATTCTGTCATTTATACAGCCAGCAGCCCTAGTGTCAATATCGTCCTGACAGTGTGATAAAATACCTGTCGCAGGTGTCAAGCGATGGCTTCTTGAAGACACCATCTTCACGCATGGCAAATATTATAGGACGACCCGTTATATGTTGAGCGGTGACACTAATGGAATGGGGATGTTACCGTGGAGATGAGCACGACCTCATCTCATGGCTTATAATGGAAGTTGCCGGATAATATCAGAATGGGACATTATATAGTAATAACCACAAACCCCTGAAGCTCATTTGTGTAATATTCATGTTTCATGTTGTATTCTCCTGAGGAAAACTATATTTGTTTGTGTTTAGTGCTAGTTTGTGTAATCAAGTTTTATATTAGAGTGTCTACAGATTCTGATTTATTGTTTACAGCTTGGAGCTCTGAACGTGATGAGCACCAGGGGAAATTTCATGTTTCAATTTTCAACTGAAATTCGTCTTCTATTCCACAGCGTGCCGCTAATATTCACAGAGAGAATTCAGTTGAAAAGTTACTATATGAAAAAGGTCATTTCCGAACTGAGCCCTTTTTGAAAATCGAATTTGAGTTATAAATAGCACAATATATGTCTTTGCCTTTTTATTTTCCTTGTACAGGTGAAAAATATACTTAATATACAGGATGCAAGTCACTCACACAAAAGGTCACAGTTCACCTCAAAAGAAAGAAGATAAGATCACACACATTTATTAGACATAAAGTAAAATATTTCCAGACTTTTTTTGTTTTCATTTGGATGATTACAGCTAGCTGCTCATAAAAATAAAAAAATCAGTATCTCAAATTATTAGAATATTTAATTTCTAATAATTAATATTTATATTTAAGTTCTATTAAATGACCATTCTCAGGGTATAAATACTGGGTTTAGGTCTGTAATCCCAACAGCAGTCATGGGGAAGTCTGCTGACTTGACAGTTGTCCAGAAGACGATCATCAAGACCCTCTACAATGAGGGTAAGCCACAGAGGGTCACTGCTGAAAGAGCTGGCTGTTCACAGAGTGCTGTGCCAAAGCATATTCATAGAAAGTTGACTGGAAGGAAAAAGTGTAGTAGGAAAAGGAGTACAAGTGAAAGAAATGACCGCAGGCTTGAGAAGATTGTCAGGCGAAGCCGATTTAAGAACTTAGGAGAGCTTCAAAAGGAGTGGACTGAAGCTGGAGTCAGTGCATCAAGAGCCACCACACACAGACGTCTTCAGGACGTTTTTTTCCCACTAGAGAAAATTCCCTTTGTCCCTTTTATTTCTGACATTTGTCTTCTGAAAGTTCCCATTCCACAGCATGCCAAATAATATTTATAGAGAGAATTCAATCTTTTTTCATTTCCTGTACGTGTATGAAAAATGTCAAATGAAATAAAGGTACACAGTCAAACTAAGACCATTTAAAACATTTTATTTTAGTTATAAATAGCAATATTTTGCTCAGTCATGTGTTTCCTTGTACAAGTGAAAAATACACTTTCTGATCATCTGTGTATTTAATTCATTTACTGTTAGTGAAACGAAAAATAATACATTCAGATAAATCTATAACTCTTACTGTAAAACTAGTAAAGGTGAACATGTCATGTAAACGCTCTCTCTGACTTTAGTCTCTGAGCAAGAGCTTTATACAGGCAAAGTCTTCAATAAAAGCTACAAATACTGTAGCGTGTGTGTGTGTGTGTGTGTGTGTGTGCGTGTGCGTTAGGCGCGTTTTCGTGATTTATGAGGACACAAATTTGTATAATGACGGGTATTACACTGGTATTATGACGTAAACAAAATATAAGGACATTTCATGAGTCCTCATATTTAAAATAGCTTAAAAAACACACTAAACATTGTTTTATTAAAAATGTACAAATGCAGAATGTTTTCTCTGATGGGTAGGTTTAGGGGTAGGTTTTGTTGTCTCAGAAAACCTGACAAGAGCATGTCTGGGCCATTTACCATACACCAAAATCAAAAGAAGAAATTGAAATCTAATATATGCATATTAACAAATATATATATTAAATTGAAATATATATTAAAATATATCATATTAATATATTAAAACATCTTAAAGTAAAATGTCAAGGTGCCATGCACCAAAATCAAAAGAAAACAATATAAAATCATATTTTGCACAATAAAATGTAAAATATATTAACTGTGTATATATTAAAGAGCTCCAGGTGTATTCCAGGAATGAGAATTTAAAGAGAAATGCGTTTCATTTTTTTGTGGGGGTGAAATGGTTTAATTTTGTGTGTGTGTGTGTGTGTGTGTGTTAATTAGACAGCCTTTATGTGAAAGAGGAAATTATGTTTATGTACACTCTTAATTTGACTCATACTTAACTAATAAAACATTTTTATATGAAATCATATCATAAATGGCAACATCACAGTGTTTTCATCTACTGTTTTCTCTGTATATTTCTCTCCTGTGAGATATGATCTCAGAACAGGAAATGACTCTTAAGGGAGGTGATGTCCCAGAATGCACTGCATACCTGCTGTGAGCCTGTTAGATTCGTTTAGTCTCCGTTTATCTCTCACTCTCTGTTTTTCCTCATCTCTCACTCTCTGTTTTTCCTCATCTCTCACTCTCGATGTTCAGTATCTGAGTGAATTCACATCAACTCCTGCTATAACAGTCACTGATCACAGTCTTTTCCCATTCACTCACTTCCTCCAGAAAGAGGAATCATCTCTGAGATGAATCACACCATTACATCATTCAATCTGACTCATGATGTAATCGAATCAGTCTGGGGAGCTAAAGCTGCTTCACTACGCTTTTTTTTGCTTCAATGTTGCAACATCCATCATTTACTAACATTAAAAATGTCTGAATGTGATTCACTTGATCAAGTGTAAAAAAAAAAAAATTAAAAAAAAAAATTGCAAATAAAACAAAGATTACTGCAGTACATTTTACAAGAAAATACTATTTCAGTCTACTTCAAAATTTGATGTTTAATTCCACGTGGCTTCTCTTTGTAATGAATTGTGAAATTTACTAGCAATTTGTGAGAGAACATTGTTTCTACACCATTTAATGGATGTATGAAGTCAGTTAGAGTCACTATCAACATTAACAAACCAAAAAACAATACTGTCTGTCTTCATTTTTAACACTAGATCTACTGTTTTAGCATTTTAAACCATACAAACATCTGTCTGTCAGCTGTTTTGCTTGTGAAGTGTGTTTATTAGAGGTGTGACGAGACCGGTAGCTCACGAGATTGAGTCGAGACGAGATTTTTACAAAGTGTTTTTAAGAAATCCTCAATGACGAAGTACATGAACAGAAAAATAGTGCATTTGAAATGTTTTAACTAAACATCTTGTAATGAATGTCATTTTAGTTCTACTTTGAACGACATATGTCAGACGCTTAGGCTCTGTTTGCAACGAATCCTCCGCCATAGTCTTGTCAGTCATTTCGTTACTTACTCTCATCACGTGATCAGTGAACTTTGATTCCTGCTGCACTACGTACTACTCTGCTGCACGTCAAATGATTTTTATTTCTATAAAAAGCAAAACGACAGTGAAGGAATAATGTAAACGTAGCGGTGGCAAATTCTATCCTAATTTCACCCTCACACTCGCAATATCACAAGACAGCTTTTCACCTCAAGGAGAAATCTCGCCACATTTTAATCTTGCGAGATCTTGTGGCACGAGATCTTGTCACACCCCTAGTGTTTATGTATCTTTCATTATATTAAAGGGTTTACCCAAAAATGAAATTTCTGTCATTAAGTACTCACCCTCATGTCGTCCCAAACTTGTAAGACCTTCGTTTGTCTTCGGAACACAAATTAAGATATTTTTGATGAAATCCGAGGTTATCTGATCCACACATGGGCAGCAACCTCATTGCACCTTTTGAGGTCCAGAAAGGTACTAAAGGGTGAGTACTTAATGACAGAAATGTCATTTTTTTGGGGTGAACTAACTCTTTAAGTGACACTTGATTTGATATTTTGTGACTGATGAATGACATTCAGACATTTTTAAGCGTCTCAAGTGTGGAGATACTTTTCCTAAACTACTTTATACTTGATACTTTGTCATGTAAACTGTGCCTCTCTCTCTCCCCCCGTCTGTCAGTCTTTCTGTCTCAAGGTTGTTTCTTGGCGTTCCTGCCGAACTTGTCGCTGAGCTGTTGAATGAGGTCAGCCAGTTCTCCAGTGGCCTGAGATTTCTCTTCCAGAAGCTCGTAGCGCAGACTGGAGATGTCCTGTTTTATTTCCTTCAGTTCACCTGTAACACACACACAGAGCTTGAGTTACTCGGAAAAAATCAGATCAAAACACAGACATGACTTAGGTGAAAAATAAGCAGACGTTACAGTGAATTTGCTGGGTTTTTACCTTCATTGACTTCATCATTCTCTCTGTCGACCTGAGCCTTCAAAACATAGCGCTTAATCAAACGCTTCATTATCTTCTGTTAGACAGACAGACAGACAGATACAAGAGAGAAAGATTTATTTTAACATGATCATAATGAACTCTGGTCAGTTTCACATGGTTTGGTGAGTCTCTCACCTGATATCTTGTGGGGTTTTTGATGGGTTTCTTGAAGGTGTTCTCCTCTCGGCTCCTGAGATTTGCTCGATGACGATCAGCCTGAAAAAACGCCAATATTCAACTGACATGCATCACAGGTGTATAAGTTATTTTGCAATAGCATCCAATCATATTCATAATGCATGACTGATTTAAGCCTTCACAATTAGGGCCTGAGCACCAAAGTGCGAGGACCCTATTGGATGTCCTCCGTTTATTATTATTATTATTCTTTTCCAAACATTATCGCATTTTTGAGGGCCTAAACATGCTCGAAAACTCACGAAACTTTGCACACGCGTCAGGACTGGCGAAAATTGACATCTGATATAGGTTTCAGAAATGGGTGGGGCAAAATGGCTCGATAGCGCCACCTATAAAACTTCAACAGTGTGCGCCTTGGGCTGCATACATACATGTACCGTCCCATTACCTACAAAAAAGTCTCTTGGAGCTAAGTCCTAAACGCAACAGGAAGTCAGCTATTTTGAATTTCCTGTGCGAATTTTTGTGCAGTTTTTGCCATTTTCAGGCCTCGTACTTTAACGAACTCCTCCTACAGTTTTAATCCGATCATCTTCAAATTCAGTTTGTATAATCATAAGGCTTGTGGGACGCTAAATTGCGAAGATCTTGAGTTTTCGTAAAAGGGCGTGTCCCTGGCGGCCTGTCAAAATTTGATGTTTTGCCATGAAACAGGAAGTTGCTGTAACTAAGGCAAACAATGTCCGATCTGCCCCAAACTTCACACACTTGATAAAAGACCTGTCCTGAACACATGTCCATGCCCATATTCAGTTATAGTCATAGCGCCACCTGCTGGAAACAGGAAGTGACATGTTTAACACTGTTATGGACTCCTGACAGCATATTAAAATGTGCCAGCAAGTTCTAAACAGGCTAGCAACATGCTAGAAAAATGTTAGCAAAACACTTAGCTAAGTGCTAAAGCATGCTATTAATACAGTGAAAGAGGAAGTTGCTGTAACTCAGGCATGCAATGTCCAATCTACCCCAAACGTCATACATTTGATAAGAGTCCTGCCCTGAACACATCTGCGTGACAACAATATGATTTTATGATGAAGTTTTTAACAATATGATGCACTATTAGCAACATACTAAAATATGCAATTGAGTACTAAACATGCTAGAAGCATTCTAAATCATGCTAGTACCACCTAGCTGACTGCTAAAGCATGCTATTATCGTCATGAAACAGGAAGTTGTTGTAACTCAAGCATACAGTGTCTGATCAGCCCCAAACTTCACATGTGTGATAAGAGTCCTGGCCTAAAGACATCTGTTTGCCAGTATTCAGTGGGTCACAGCACCACCTGCTGGCAACAGGAAATGGCATGCTTTACACTGTAATTCACTCCCTGAAACACATTTTGATATGCCACTGAGTAGCAAACATACTAGAAACATGTTAAAACATGCAGCACTTGGCTAAGTGCTACTGTTTGCAATTAACGCCACGAAACAGGAAGTTGTTGTAACTCAGGCATACAATGTCCGATCTGCTCCAAACTTCACATGTTTGATAATAGTCCTGGCCTGGAGACATCAACATGGCAATATTCAGTTACGCTCACAGCGCCACCTGTTGGCACTTTGAAATGACTTTCCCATAATTCTCCTGTATTTACTCGCTTACATGCATGTCGCCCGCTGTTCACTGTTTTCCTGAGGCCAACAGGTGGCAGTGAGCCCGGGTGCGAGGGCCCTTTCATCGCTGCTTGCAGCTTTAATGTGAAATGTTTTTGCACTGATTCATTTGTTATGAGTAACAAGAAGTTTTGTAATGTTTTGTTTTGTGTGCATTCTAAATGAAAGGAGAAACTATTCAAAGGAGATGAAGTACATCGCATTGATCAAATATTTAATTACTTAAACTTGTAAAAATGTAACCTGGTTATGTAATATGTACAGTATATAAACCTTTCTTTGCACTGACTTTTCAGCAAAAATAACTACATACATCATAATACATATCATGATCATAACCATAATTATATATTACATGTTTATTTAAATTATATATTGTTTATAATATAGAATATTACATTATATATTTTACCGTACGCATATTCTATACTAAATCTAATTCGATCCTGCCCTCTGTGTTGAATTCTTTTCAGTGTTCTGCATTGATCTCTACAGACGTCTGCTGACGCAGCACTTCCAGAAGCTCACAGACGCAAACACTGCGAGGGTCTGATATATATAATATCAGATTTCAGTCTTTTGTTCTTTAAATGACACTTGATTGAGTCTCACTGTCCATTTCCACTGAAAAGATTTTAATCAAAGTCCTTCTGCTCGTCTGCAGCTGTGAATCAGTTTGTAAGATGCAAAACTGCAGACGAGAGTGAACTGAGATATCAGTGAGATGGATTAAACCAGTCTACAGTATACAAGGAACATATATTGAGTTAAAAATAGTATACAAGTACCCTTAAATGCATATTTTTAGTGTGTAGTACAAGTATGCATTTTACCTTCGGCCGTGAATTGAGCATGCCCATCTCCAGCTCGTTGTCATGGTGATGACCTTTGCCCTTACACAGTCGTATAAGGCAGGACTTGACTCGGACGATCAGGTAGTAGAAGGATTTCGGGGTGGGTACCAGGTTAAATGGAGCAGGCAACGTCCGTCCCTCATCGAAATACGACAACCAGAGTTTAGCACGAGCAAACTTCCATTCCACATCAGCGTCTTCCTGCAAAAACATGAAGACATAAACCATATAATTCATTTAGTGAGGTTTCTACTTCCATAATGTGAAGAAACAATATTCAACAAGAAAAACCCATTTTATTTATTTTGTCAGCAGTGTTGGCTACTAACTGGTTACATGTAATCTGGATTACATAATCAGATTACAAAAATTAAGCATTATTACATTTATTCCCTTTTTTTTTTTGTCAGCCATTTGATATTTACTTAAAATAATATTTACTTAAAATTTTTAATTTAAAGTTAAAATGTCAATAATTTATCAACACATTCAATGTTTACAGTTCTCTGTCACATTGACATGCAGGTAAACAAATAAAATATGTATTTTTTTAGTATTAAAATGATTTATTATGATTGTTTATTGAATTATTCTTTTTTTATTTTTTTTTTAGTTGCATTTTTATGATTTAATGCACTTTATCTTGTTGATAACAAAGAAAAATATTTTCTTTTCACATTTTATATCAACATGGTACAAAATAATCCTATTTAAATCTATTCGATAAATGAGTTAGGTCCAAAGTAATCTAAAAGTAATTTAAAAATAAAAAATAAATAAATAAGTAATCTAATAGATTACTAACTACAATTTTCGTCATGTAATTTGTAATCAGTAATGGACTATCTAATCTATCCAGAACTGTTTGTTGGGTAAATATCTCTTGCTTTAAGTATATTTAGATATCTTTTATTCAGAATCAATTCTTAGTCTATGGATTGAGCGTACCTCTATTTCCTGGTAGGAGCTGTTGATCATGGCGATCAGCATGTTGAGAAGAACCACCACCATCGTGACGTTATAAACCCCGTATAGCACGTAACCGATGTTCTCAATGAACTTATGATCATACTTCAGAACCACAGAAATCACCTCTGAGAGCCCAAATATGGACCAGAACAGAGTCTTGAAGCTCTCCTCAACCCTGTCAAGACACACAGATCACAGGAAAATGTTATTGATCAGATGCTGTGTTTTCATAGATTCTCATAAAATTTGATAAAAAAAAAATATAAAAAAAAACACAATGAAAATAATGATACTTTGGACCAACTAAAAAAAAAACAAAAAAAACAGGGCTATTTTTTTTTCTTTAATTATATTTATTGTTTCATTCAAAACTGGGAAAATAAATATTTTTGATTAATATTAAAACAAAGACAAAATCATACAAAGTAGTTAATGCATTAACTAACTATAACTAACAATTAATATATATATATATATATATATATATATATATATATATATATATATATGTATATACACACACACACACACACACACACACACACACACATTATTTTACCATAAACAAATGAAAGATTAATTTTAACTTGAGATAAAACAAAACAAACAAAAACAAATGTTAGTTTAAAAACAATGTTTAATTTAATTTACTTAATATAAAGACATTGAAAGACCTTAATGTTTATTATGATGTCTTTTTAAAATATGCATAATATTTTCTGCTAAGTACTAAAATAAATTAAAAATAAATAAATATAATAAAAAAAAAAAACACCAGAAAAACTAATAAAATGTGCAATAATTTCTAGCCAGTATGTGTTCTGCACATCAACACTCAAACTAAAACACTACTTTATGGGGAGTGTTATTTTAGATTTTTCAGATGAACTGAACAAAAGAGGTTTAAACCAAAAACCATGATTTTCAGTTTGACCAATATAAAAATACAATCTTAGAACAAAAGTTCTATATGGAACCTTCTGTCATACACTTAATTAATTACTTTTGCTTTAATTCATTTTTAATTGTAATTAAATTGCATGAATTAAAAAGCTATTTTATCACTAGAAAAAAAGAAATAACCTGTTAAACATAAAAAAGTATTAATGTACTCATTTAAGACATTTCTCCTTATATAGAACCTTTTTGGCATAAAGCGTTCTTTAAGCGTTCTTTATTGAGTCAGGCGTTCTATATAGAACCCCACAGAACCTTTTTTCTAAGAATGATGACTTTTTTTTCTTCAATGCAACAAAAGAGAAAGTTGCTGACATGGATGCATGCCCAGACAGAGAGACTTCTGTTAGCAGACACTGGACTCTTGGTAAACCTGAGCAGTTTGAGGCCAGTTTCGATCTGTTCTGAAACTCTAGAAGAGACTCGTGTGAGATCACTATACTCCTTTGAGAACTTCAGCAAGTCTTCAATCTTACTGTCAGGCAGATTGTAATTGTGCTTTCTTGTGTGCCACTTGGACACATTTTTATTCCATCTGCACCTGTTTTTAAACAAGAGCTGCATTCATGAGCTGAATGATGGCAGAATGAGGATGATGAATCATCCAGTGAATCAAATGGAGTGATGCTGGAGAATAGACGAGTAGAGGGTCTGTTAAATAATGGATTTGTTTTGTGTTTTAATGCTGCACTCATGGAGTGGACGCAGTCAAGGTCTCGCTCCCTCCGTGCCGCTCTGAAATTTTACCGTGCAAATGCTGGAATATACTTCAGGTACTAAAAGGTGTGCATTGTGACTCTTTTCAGAACAATTAAACAATTTCCCAGTCTAAATTCTAACTGTAATGCAATTACTTTTGTGTTTATTTGTAGTTCTCATTAGATTCTCACTACTGTAATGATTTTTTTATTCAAATCAAATCACATTAATGGCAGCACTACAAACACTACAATGATGTATAAATATTTTACAATTTAAATTATACGTTATTATGTTTTTCACATTACAGTACTGCAAAAGTTTGGATTAATGGTCCTGAAAATATGTTTCATTTTCTTTCTGCAAAACATAAATTTCTTCATATGAGCAGGTTTCGTAAGATTCTCGCAGATATTCTTTCACTCTTGCATATAATTGAACTACAATTAAATCTAATTACATATACATTTCTACATTAAATATAATTGCGTTCGCTTTTCTTCCGTTTTTCATTATAATACACTCTTAGGTTTTTCCTTCATTTAATTTAAGTCTCTCTTTCACACTTCGTATTATTTTCTCAGTCTCTCATTTATTATTAATATATCTAGATGTGGTTTAGAGTTTCTCTCTATCTCTAGTAATTTATCTGATGATTTCAGACAGTAGGTATAATATAGCCATGAGCAACTGGTTTTATTAACACGTAAATCATATTATAAAGAGAGTATTCAAAAAATAATCCACCTAAGAAGTTCTTCTGTTATGATCTTCTTCCCTCTCTCTCTTTCTATTTTCCCTCATAAATTAATCTCCTTCTCTTTATTGTTCTTAATGGCACTTCTTTCCTGTTTTCCATCCATTTGTCTGTCTCGCTCGCTCTCACCCAAACACACCGGCTCAGCTCAATAAATATAAGCGGGAGCTTAGATGCCATCGACGCCAATCAAAATGATGAAATGAGCCCGTCTCCTTAATATGAAAGAGATAAAAACTTCAGTTCCTCCGTCAATCTTCATGTTTGCTGATCAAAACCCATTAAGTGCGTGTGAGATTTCAGCTGTTAGCTAAAGCTGAGCCTTAAAGGAAATCTGACAACGTCTACCTCTACACTAATCCAGATACATTTCAAAACACATCTTTTTCTCTACATTTTGTCCTTCCGTCCACACAGAAACAGCGTTTTAGTCCTGTGAAAACAGAGCTTTTTGAAGACGCTCTCTCAAGTGGATAAATAGTAGTGTGGACTGTGAAAACAGACGTTTATTCATGTGAAGAATATTGTACTGATAGATATTTATGTTTAGACCGGCATGTCCCTGATGTGCTATTCACTTTCAAAGTGTTGCTAAAGATAGATCTTTATATTACATTCCTGCGAAGATGACAGAACATTTACTTGCAATTGCTGTCCTGGGGCAAAACATGAGGGTGATTGCATTTTAGACGATACATGAGTGCGACCTGGACTCAGCAGTAAGTAGTGGGATATTTTGGTAATAAAATGATCATGCCAGAAGAATAGCATGTGAAATGTATTATTTCTGGTCTCTCAGTATCATCTCAGTGAGCTTTTATTATGTTTTATGCATGCGCAGTAAGATGATTTTAGCATCTTCCAATGTTTCCAGTGTGGACGAGAAACTTTTGGAAAACACAGAGAGTGTTTTGAAATTTTGCAGATTAATGTAGATGTAGCCAAAACTTCAGTGACGTCCAGTGACATTCTGTCAAGAAAAAAACAAGTGAGCTCTACGTAGACAACTATTTTAGGCATCACAAGTTGAGACATGTATCCTTCTCCGAGGATGAAGTCAATCCCAGAATGCATCACAACAAAATAATGAAAAATAACATGATAAAAGAGGAATCATCATGGTAACACATTACAATAAGGTCTTATTTGTTAACATAAGCTCATGATTAGCTAACAGGAACTAACAATGAACAAAATTTTTATTAATCTTTGTTAACGTTAGTTAGTATAAATCTAATTGTTCACTGTTTCTTCATGATAGTTCACAGTACCCCTATTATGCTATTTTAAAGGTTCCTAATTTTGTTTTGAAGTCTCCTACAATATATTTACATGTGTCCAAGGTCAAAAAACACTTCAATTTTTTCATAATATCCATTATAGCATCAGCTCTTTTTTCACAGTGTCTGAAACAATTTGATCAAGGATTCAGTCTCTCTAAGCCCCTCCTTTCTGAGAGCTGCTCTGCTCTGATTGGTCAGATGGCTCAGTCTGTTGTGATTGGTTGAAACCAAACGACCATTACCATATATGGATTTCAGATCTTCCTCCCCACTTGATACAAGTCATACAAACCATAACAATGCTGTCAATTTTACCATCAATCTCATCCTTTGGAAGTGCATCAAAGTGGATTTGCTTTCGCATCACAGAAAGTCTTCTAGACATGAACAACATGAACTAATGTCTTCCAGTCTCAGATACAACTACAGCTATTGAGGGCGGGGCAAAGGGGACATTATTCACAGGCAGCCAATGAAGACCATAGGCTAGCATTATGCAAATTAGTTACAAACCTTTATTTCTTTCTTTTGGGACACAATAACTCCCAAAAAATAAAAAGTATATTTTGATCTTTGAAACTTTGCAGACCCTTTACATTCAGAAACAGCTAGATTACACACTGCATGAAAGGTAATATCCAAAAAAGCATAATAGGGGCACTTTAACAAAAATAACTTGTGTGCTAGTAAATTTTAAAAAAATACCACTGAATAAGATTAAGTAGTGTAGAAGTATTGTTCAATGTTAGATCATGTTAAAGAATAACTAATGTTTACAGATGAAACTTTATTAAGTGCTACCATCATTATGAATGCATTTGATTCAAATATCAATAACAATTGTGAGTTGCAATATTTGTGTAACACTCCAAATCTGTCACTTACAGGGCTCAATTTCAATCAGCATGTCATCTTAGAAGACAGCTGACTACGTAGGAGGCGGATGGCAAAGGTTTTGGAACAAAGTGATTATAATTAACTTCACAGAAGTCTACAGAAGAGCTTCTCAACTGGATTTACTTCAGATGTGGGTCTATGTGTGGCTCAGTAACTGGTTAGTTGCAGCAGGTAAACATATCCTAAAATCGCACAAACTCACACAGAAGCATTCATCACTCTCGTCTTAATTATATTTTCTTTGCTCTGTTCTCTCTGCTTCTCTCCTCTGTGTTTCACAGAATAACTTCACAGTGAATGTGTTTAAAGATGTAGGCAGAGAGAAAGAGAGACTCTTTCTGACTCATGTTTAGGTCATCTACCTTCCTTGAAACAAACACACACACACTCACACACACACACACACACACACACACACACACTCACAGCAGGTTCCAGCTTTGTGTTAGTTTTTCTTCTTTTGCTTTGCGCCTACAGACTGGGCAAAAAAACCATCTCCTCTCTCTCTATATATTTCTCTCTTTCTTAAAATATCATCCATATATTAAACAGCCATAGTCTGACTTTCATTCCCCTGTGTTTACAGGAATAGTTCTCACATCTTCTGCTTCATCAGGTCTTTAACATTTATATTTAATTCATTGAGCAGATGCTTTAATACAAATCGATGTACTAACGAGGCCTGGTACAACCCAAACGATTCATCTTATCCAAACTACTAGCGAACCTCAGGGTTTCTGGCTCAGACTTAGGGGGCGGAGTCTTGAAAACCGTCCTGAAAAATGTCATGCTGGAAGTAGCCATCAGAAGATGAAAACACTGTGGTCATAAAGGGATGGACACGGTCAGCAACAATACTCGGGTAGGCTGTGGCATTTAAACAATGTTCAATTGGTACTAAGGGACCAGAGGGTGAACCACATAAAAAAAACATAGATTTCCACAAAATAGCTTCAAGTTTCATGTCGGAACAACCTACACATTCCAGCATAAATTATTTGTTGTTAAAGCGGCTACAATCACAAACCATTGTTAATTTTAACAGAAATGCAAGCATACTGTATGCGTGATTTGGCATGGCAGCCAATATGAATAATAAATAACCATTGCCTAACCTAATGCAGCAAAACCCTGCGTTTGGACCAGAATTTCCAAAATCACATCACTGAGGGTGCTTCTGAAATTAGTGAGGGTGCTCTAGCTTTAATGCACACCTATTTCAATTCATCTTCATCGCGATTTCACAAAATTCCATTATAATCAATGAAGCTGACTGCACAACGATTCTCTTATTTACGCAATGTCTACTACACTTTGTTATAATGAGATGCAAGCATGCAGAACTCAGCACTGGACAAAAAAACTCCCTGATTGGCCATTGCGTTCAATAAATCAACAGATACTGTATGTCTGTGATTGGCTTCATTGCTCAACGCTGCAAAAACATAAATAGAATAAATAGAAACCTTTGACGCTCTTCAGAGCGCAAACACAGATATGCACTGGAGCGTTTGCCAAATCTGTTTAGCCAATATGCTATTGTTACAGAGAAAACTGATCCTAGACCAGCAGTTATGAGCAGCTTTTCCTCTAAAAGCAATCAGGAGAAGCAGCAGGAAGTGGTTTGAGTAAGAAAATTCCACACTAGTCTTGAGTCCAAGGGAAGGCTAAGCCTTGCCAAGCCTTACAAACGCTCCGCCTATGCCTTACAAAATTACATCACCAGCAGCCTGAACCATTGATACAAGGCAGGATGGATCTATGATTTCATGTTGTTTATGCCAAATTCTGACTCTACCATCTGAATGTCGCAGCAGAAATTCAGACTCATCAGACCAGGCAACGTTTTTCCAATCTTCTATGTTCCAACTTTAGTGAGTCTGTGTGAATTGTAGCATCAGTTTGCTGTTCTCAGCTGACAGGAGTAGCACCAGTGTGTCTTCTGCCGCTGTAGCTCATCTGCTTCAAGGTTTGACGTGTTGTGTGTTCTGAGATGCTCTTCTGCAGACCTTGTTATTTGAGTTTCTGTTGCCTTTCTATCAGCTGAACCAGTCTGGTCATTCTCCTCTGACCTCTAGCATCAACAAAGCATTTTCACCCACAGAACTTACGCTCCCTGGATATTTTCTCTTTTTCTGACCATTCTCTAAACCCTAGAGATGGAAATCCAGTAGATCAGCAGTTTCTAAAATACTTAGACTAGCCCGTCTGGCACCAACAACCATGCCAAAGTCACTTAAATCACCTTTCTTCCCCATTCTGATGCTCAGTTTGTACTTCAGCAGATCATCTTGCCCATGTCTACATGCCTAAATGCATTGAGTTGCTGTTATGTGATCGGCTGATTAGATATTTGCATTAACGAGCAGTTAAACAGGAGATCTAATAAAGTGGCCGGTGAGTTTGTATATATACAGAGTGTGTGTGTATGAAGAGTTCAGATGCGAAAGCCGCTAAACACCACCTACATCAAAAATGAGATGATACTGAGCGAATGCTTTCCATACATAGTATATGTTCATCAAATCATCCTAGCATCAGCCCATTCAGAAATACCGGTTTGTTGGCAGTAACCTCTGAATGCCTCTTCCCTTTGTCAGAAAAGCCTCTAACTCCACAGAAGAACCAATCAGAAGCTGCAAATCGAATCATATGATTTCAAGATGAATGGCGGTGTGCTTTCAATTGCCGAGCTGCAGGTTTTGTTATGTTTTGTCCATCGTTACAGTGGCAATGACAGGATTTCATGAGTAGCAAGTAACAACAGTGTTCCTTTTAATGCTGTAAAACTGACAGAAACTGATGTTTTACTTATCTTGCTGTCCAAAGAGGTGGACTTAGAGGTTTTTGCAACAAAAAAAAGCACTCATGTACTTGGCTGGATTTGCAGCAAAAGACAGTCAAATTTGTCAAATACCAATGAATTGACTAAAGTGACATTTTTGAAAATAAGGCATTTCAATAACTGACTAATAACCTTTTCATTGCCATTAAAGTGAAATTACTGAACCTAAATATAGGAGCCTGGTAAAAAATGCTCATTTAAAAGAAAACATGTCAGATGGACTTAGAGGGTTTTGCAACAGAACTCTTCATATATAAATGTGTGTGTGTTTGTGTGAAGCTCTATTTCAAAAAATCGACAAAATCCTTGACTGACAGACAGCCTCAGGTGTGACCCCCCCACACACACACACAAGCTTAAAAAGACTCAATGAGAGAAATCCTGGGCTCAAATTAACTGTCCTCACACACCATGCATGTTTTCTGATCGATGTGCTTCTGCCAGCAGGAGAGCTGTGCCTTTTCTCTCCTGGTTTAAGGACATTTTCACTCATTCTGTCCATTCCTGACTGCCTGTTTCCTCTCGTTCTTTATCTCTGGAGTGTTGAAGTGCAAACCCTGCAGTGTTGCTTTACAAAGACCCGCTCCAGCATCACGTCTCTCTCTATCTCTCTCTCTCCTGGCTGAATTCATTGAACAGTGAGGCTACTTGAGCATGTTTGAGGATTCAGATTGTCATTCTCATTCTTTCTAGCACAAACCTGCTTTATGTGTAAATTAGTCTCAGTATTGATTGAGCCTTATTCAATAAATGAACACACCCTAACACTCAGAATGACCCGCAAGATGGGGACAAAGCAGCGCAATTACTTTCAGTACATTTTGTGGCACGTTTGCATTAATGGACTTGTAAAGCATCTGTAGTGAAACAGGCACTAAAACAGACAGCGCATGCAAAGACATGATGCAATTAGATAAACTTTCTCTCTTTCTTACATTTATATATATCTATACATCCAACATGCATGTAGATTACACAAAACCATCGTTAGCTAAAACTAAAACTTTTTTTTTTTTTTTGAAAAAATATGGTTAACTGAAAAAAATATATATTGAAAATTAGATCAAAAACTTATTGAAAACAAAAAAGACTAAACAAAATTAAGGAATATTGCATTGGCATTAGCGACTAACCGAAATAAGTTAAAGTTGAAGCACTAAAATTAAATAAAAATTAAAACTGAAAAAAAAAAAAAAACCCTAAGAAAAAATAATAACATTAACAAACAAACAAAAAAATGACAAAAGCACATACAAAATTACTAAAATCTAAATGACAATGAAAACATATAAAGTTAAAGCTAATTCAAAATATGAATAAAAAAATATATAAATATAACAATTATTTCACCCTAAAATCAGATCTTAATGGGATTTACTATCTTTATGCAAATGCATAATTTCTTATGTTTTATATGTGATTTTAAGGTGAAATGAGATCCGGATGTGCTTTTGATGTGTCATTGCTCTCCAATTATGACGCCTTCTGAGTAAACCATCTCTCTCCCTTGACAAGTGTCATTGTGTTTGTGTGATCGGATTGTGCCGCTGTCTTTCAAGTATTAGCTTTCGCCAGCACTTCTTCAATACTGTCCACTTACACACACACACACACACACACACACGGCCCCAAGAGAGATCATTATCACATCCACCTGCATCACACACACGCAAGACACTGAGCCGCAGAGAGACTGCATACACACACACACACACACGCACACAAAGAGAAGTATCTGTGCTCTAACCTTTAAGGCTTGTTAGCAAACCCGTGAGTGTTTCCACATTGCTGAACCTCAGAACAAACTGTCTGCCGTTCATTTCCCATGATTCACTGTTGCACGTCACACTGAACCCAGGGAAATGCTGTAATGCTGGATGGAAAATCATTAACTAAAACTTAATTTATTAAAAACATTTCTGTTAATTGAAATAAAGCTGAAATAAAATATAAATATTAGATAAAAAACTTAAACTAAATGAAAATTAGAAAATAGAAATGATGCCTGAAATAACTGAAATAAGCACTAATATTATTAACTGGAAATAAATAAAAACTAACTAACTAAAACTAAAAGTGAAATAAAAATCAATTAGACCTAAATAGCAATATTTCAAATAATAATAATAAAATGACAAAAGCACGTAATGAAATGACTAAAAAAAAAACTAAAATTAACATAAAAAATAATATAATAAAAGCTAATTCAAAATAAAACTATAATAAAACTACGATAAAACTAAAATAACCCTGGGGAAACATCTGCAAAACAGCAGCAGCTGATGACCTGAGAGTTTGAAAAGTTCATGTCAGATAATCACTATTGCAATTCGGCAAACTTCCATAATATGGCATATTTCTGAGATCAACTACGTATTCAGTGGGAACTAATGTACAGTCAATGATACTTTTTTAATAGAAACTTTTGTTATTGTATTTTCAAAAAGTCAGCTAAATTATTAAAAGTATGAAATATTCAGGGCTGAATCTGTTGAGGTTGAACTGTCATTTTGCGTCTAAACGTCAACTACTATCTTTATACTTCTGAATTATAAAAACTGGCTTTGTCAGCAGAGGTGTAAAGTTATTTTTCATAGTAAATTATGAAATTATGAATAATTTCCTCATTTGAATAACATGCACTGATAAATCATACAAAATAAATCCACAATAAAGTAATAACATTACATATTATATTTAAGCATCTATTAAAGTTCACAACACACACTGATAAAATATATATGAAAATGCATGAACTGATAAAATATATAGTCTTAATGCACTGCAAGTCACTTTGAATAAAAGCACCTGCCAAATGCATAAATGTAAATGAAATGTCCAGCGGTCAGGGAAAGGTGACAAGCACAGTCTGACTTTATCAAACACAATTTGCATTTATGCGTTTGGCAGACGCTTTTATCCAAAGTGACATTTCATTCAAGGTAAACATTTGATCATTTTATGCATTCTATGGAAATCAAACCCATGACATTGGCGCTGCTAGCGCCATGCTCTACTACTTCAGCTACTGTGAAAATGCATCTTTTTATTCCTCCACATTAAGATTCCATCTTCCACATCTGAGGTTAGTTAAGTTCATTTGAGTCGCAGAGGTGTTAGACTGTCTCATGACTAATGAGTTCCACATTCTCCATGTGAACTTTATCAAGGCCCGCTGGGAGAAGCTGCATGTTGCTCTTTAAGGAGCTGCAGACGAGTCCAGATCCACACTGCCCTCTACTGACAACAATCACACAACTATTTAGAACACGCATTACCGGGAACTGAATAGAATTTAGATATTTACATATTTGCACTATATGTGTGTGTGTGTATATATATATATATATATATATATATATATATATATACAGACATAGTCACAAATTAAAGAAAATATAAAGGGTGAGTTTATAAATATATATATACATATATATAAACAACATGACTTAATATTCAAATAATAATTTCATAAATGTATATATGTATGTAATTTATTATTACAATAAAATCTATTATTATATTATATATATAATTAGATTTTTTATTGTTTATCATTATATATATATATTATGGGTGTGACGAGATGTAGCTTATGAGAACGAGACAAGATTTTTACACAGTATTTTTAAGAAATCCTCAATGATGAAATACATGACTAGAAAAACAGTCTGCAGTTGCTGAACTAATTATCTTATAATGAATATCTTTTCAGTTCTGAGTATGAATTATCATATGCAGTAAAAGACAACAATATTCAAGCACTGTAAAAAGTTTTGCCACAAACTCAGCTGACTGGCTTCTCTTCTGATTTCATGAGAACTTTTGACCTCCTAACTAAAATTGATCATAGAAATAAAAACAGTATAAATAAAAATGAATAACACAGTTTTCTCTTAGTCTTAAGTGCTAACAATAAGTGCAACCATAATCAAAGTACTCTCTCAATATTAAAAGTGCAAATGGAGACCAAATTTTTCTTCATGATACAGAGCAAAGAGATGGTTACAACTACACAGCCCAGGCTAAGATAGCTTTCATATTGGGAGATATTTGCATGCATCAGGGAGCCGCTTTCAAAATGCGGATTATTGAAATTGCGTTTGAATGCGCACTCGTGTTTTACTTTCGCCTTCGTGATCGCACGCACTCTGTGAATAGGGAGTGGTGGTGGTGCTGAGCGTGCATTCTACAAGATAAGACATTTGTCAGATGCTTAGGCTCTGTTGTGCAACAAATCCTCCGCCATAGTCTTGTCAGTCATCTCATCACGTGATCAGTGAATTCCTGCTGCACTACATATGATTCTGCAGCTCGTGTTGGATTAGCTGGATTGAATTGAAGAGACTGTTATCCAACTGAATTAAATGATTTTTATTTCTATAAAAAGCAAAACGACAGTGGAGGCATAATGTAAATATAGCGATGGGATATTCTATCGTAATTTCACTCTCACACTCCGTCATGGCAATTTTGCGAGACAGCTTTTCACCCTTGTGGCACGAGATCTCGTCACACCCCTAATATATATATATATATATATATATATATATATATTAGTGAATTAAACAACATTATTATTATTATCATCATCTTTATCATCATTATTAATAACTTAATTAATTTTAATATGATTTATTTTGTGTCCTGGCAGGAGTGTTGGGATGAACATTTATGTGAAAAATGATGTGAACTGTTCCGCACCTGTAAAATGTTCCAAAACAACATAAAAATCCCACTGAGGTTTGATTCGTGACAGTGTTTTTTGGGGAAGGTTTTCGGTCCTGTGGCAGGTGTTGCACGTCACCATGTTACAGTGAACTTGAAAGTCGTGTGGCTAGACCTCCGCGTCCACATCAGGCTTGAGCTCTTCTCTGATTCAGATTAAATCAGGCCGTCGGCTGCTTCAGAGACAGCTCATTGATTACATCTGCTCTGCGGCTCTTATTGTCCTAAAACCAGTCTCCATCTCAGCAGGGCGCTCTGTGATGTGCACCAAATGATTAAAATCAACGCCTCCTCTCGCGCATCCCTCTGACAGGCTGAGATACGTCGATGGGACGCCATCACTCCTCCCGCCTCGATTTTCCATTTAGAGACATCATGGAGGAGCGTAACCATGGCGACGCTAACAGGGTTTCCGTGGGCCGTTACGGGCCAGTAGCTGGCGAGCTGAGTCGGTGCATCACTTTTAATCAGCATGCTAATTTCCCACCTACAGCGAACAAAACTAGCAGCACAGACACAACACATGATAATTACGAAACGCGCATAAGAAGCAACATTATAGCCAACATGAATGAGATCTGTTTAATCTGTCAATGTATTTTCTGGGTGTGCGACGTTTTGTCTACGATAACAACGTAATTGTTGTTTTTGTAACAGTGTGGAAGCTGACACTGTCACTCACTTTGCAAAACGAAAACTGGCCTCTCACTGATACAGATTACTGGAATGCAGTATACAAGGCAAAAATGCCCCTGTATGAGTTTTTGACTTATATTTTTAAATGATAGTAAGGCAATATCATATAAGCAAGCAGGTTGTTTTCAATATTTGCACGATTGCAAACGTGAAACTGGTTAACAGTTCAAAAAACAAGACATTTTTTCTCTATTTTACCAACAAATAAAAAAGCCACATCAAAACCGCTGTGCGTCTCCGAACAACTTACAGCGGTGTTTCGTTCCTGAATGAATCAGCTTTGTTGAACGAGTCAATGATTCTATGAACTATTCATAAAGAGTCGCTTGCTTCATTCTTGAGTGAATCAGCTGCTTGAACAAATCAGTTGAATGAATGACTCAATAAGACAGTGACTTGTATCATTCATTTTTTTTTTATATCTCAATATTCAAAATATTACCATAGCATTATGTAAATAAATGCTGCTAGATGCAGCTTCCAAATATCATCTAATTATTATTATTGACAAAATCCCAGAAAATATTGAGATAATTATATGTCAATATCACACTCACCTAAAAAATTAAAAAAGATGCTTAGTATTTTTGTCGTTTTCCAGTAAAAAATAATTAAACATTCTTAAATCAAATGCATTTACTTGAGAAGCAAAGTGACTGAAAAATGTATTAAAATTATTTACATGCCATGCCTAAAACAATAAAAAAATATCTGCCAATAAGGTCATAAAAATAAACTTACTTCAAAGGGAAAAGAATGTAATTTTTTGACTCCATTGGCTGAAATTTTTATTTTTATTAAAAACGTATTCTTAACATATTCTTAGACCTAATATCTTAAGTAATTTTGGTTCTCAGTAAAATTTGTATTTCAAGAATGTTTAGATATTCATATTTAAGACAAAAATACTGAGAAAGAAAATCTATTTTTTTACTGTATGACAAAAGCTGACCAGCTTTTGTTGATTTCTCCAGAGGAATTTTAGGAGAGACATCTAGACAAGTTCTCTAAATGAGGTTTAGGATCTTCGGGTTTTCTAGTCTATAATGAGAAGAAGTTTCGAGTGGTTTATGAGGCGTTTGGATCTTTTAAATGAAAGACAATGAAAGTAGCAGTGAGTGCGGGAGAACGGCCCCTGGGAGAACCAGCGGTGAGGTTCATTCTGTTTGCTTTGAAATGAAGCCGGTCCGCAGGGATTCCCTTCAAAATGAGCTGACCAGAAACCTAAAAACCCATTTGCAGAGCGATTTGGAAAAGATTACAGCTGAGCCATTCTCTCATAAGCCTGACATATCTGTGCACAGAATACAAATCAGCAGTTACTGCTTCAAAACAGCACTCACGCTAATGTAAGATGACAGCAGAGAGTTTGAGTATGAACAGTGAAATTTTGACAGTTCACACAGAAGTTTGTCTTTTACCTGTCAGAAGTCAAACTCTGCGGTTTACAAATAAATATTGTAAAATTTCAGCAGCAGTTATTTGGTTCCCTTTCGAAAGGGACCGGTGTCTGAAAACAATTATCAAATCTCATCAATCCTATTGGCCGGCAACAGCCTATGACGTCATAATAGATATGACCCGGAAGTATAAAAGGAGCGCCTAGAGAAGCAGTCAGTATCTTTTTCGTCTTCAGGGACTGCTTTGTTTGATTGCAATTCTTCAAATCTGGTAAGACATTATGTCTAACAAACATTTCAGGAAGTGTGTGGATCCGTGTCCCAGGTTTTTGACACCTGATGGCACACACAATCTGTGCGACAGTGCTTGAGGGCGCTGTCTGTGCAAACTGTGAGCGTCTGCCTATTAAGACGCTCCGCTCTCGTTTGGCCCTCTTCTCGAGGGAAGAGGGGCCGACATCTGTGCCCAGTGGTTCTGGTCCCACCCGTGCTGAGGCAGAGTGGCGACTGAAATCATGGGGCTCACAGATGGAGCTTGCTGAGGAGTTTGAGAGAGGTGTAAATCTCTCGCAACCCCCAGCGGCTGACAAGGGTGAGCTGCTGGATGATGATGATGTTCTTTCTTTAACATCATCTGATCCAGCAGCGAGTCCTCTTCTAGCTTCAATCCCTAGAGAGCAGGAGATGGCTGTTGAAGAGGAAGAAGGTGAGCCTTCTGAGACTTCAAGGCTGGAGGTTATGGAGCGATGTCGATGTGTCGATGTCCCCTATTGACGAGACATTTGCAAACTATCTCTTCACAGGGCGGGCACTGACATTGAAAGCTCCGGTCCTGCCTTCTAAGCCCCTTAAGATGACATCCCGCTTGAATGGCAGGGCATACGCAGCAGCGGGTCAGGCTGGTGCTGCTTTACACACGATGGCAGTGTTACAAGCTTACCAGGCTGATCTGCTGAAGGATCTGGATCAGGGGCAGGGTCTGTCCCCTGAGGTGGTAGAAGAGCTGCGCCGCACCGGGCCACTAAACAGACTGCTGCCTTGGTGGGAAGATCGATGGCAGCAATGGTGGCCACAGAGATGCATCTGTGGTTGAACATGGCCGACATCGGGGAGAAAAAAAAAAGGCTTTCACCTCGATGCGCCAGTTTCACCCTCTGAACTTCTCGGCACCTCCGTCGAGGCGGTGGTGGGAAAGTTCAGAGAGGCAAAGGTGCACTCGGCAGCGTTTAAAACCTGCATACCGCTCAGATCCGATTCTGGGCCCAGGCAGAAAGAAGTCCAGCGTCGCCTCTCGGACACCTCCTCAGAGCAGGTCGCAGAGAAGGCGGGACTCTAGAAAGAAGAAGGATTTGAGGGAGGTAATCAATTACAGATGCCAGCAGTGTCAGTGATTGATTTTCTCTCCATGAGGGTAGTTACATCTGCCCTCTCCTTTCTTCTTCCGCCTCCTGAGTAATGATACAATTTTTACCCAGGCGCTTCTTACAATCAGGCCAAGGGCTGGGCCCATGATGAAACTTTTCTGATTGCTCGCCTTCTGGCTTGGTAGTAAAGGGGCACTTTCAGGCTTGAAAGAACCATGGATTCCTTCCTTGCTATGATGTTAAGTCTTCGTTCTTCGACCCGCAGGAAGGTAAGCTTGGTCTATATTTATATGTTTAAATATATTGACCTTAGTTTCCTGTATAGTTTTTTCCTGGGTGTGTAAAAAAAAGAGAAGGGGAATTAAGGGCCTGAAGTTCCATTAGGTTGGCTAGAATTATTTATCTCTTTGTGTTGGCAATATGGCCGCCTTTACAGTCACCATATGGTAGAGTAGCTTTCTCCTCTGGTCATAGCTAGAGTTTGTATTAGAGATTAGCACTCTTTAATTCAGATAGATCTATGTTAAGTGTCGGACTTCGGGCCGCCTGACATTGTTTGGCCTGGGTTGAACATCGCTCCTCTGAGCTCTTGTTTATGAGTGTATTTCTCAGAGTTTACCTCCTCTCTATTGAGAGTTTTAGAGGCTGAGTTTTAGCCCCAGGCAGATCTATGCTTATGTGTGGCCCTATAAGCCCACAGCTATAGCTGGCCTAGGCTGGGACTAGGGTTTAGGTGATATACTGAAGCATTTCACCCTTTATTACTACCCCTGTCTGGTGAGTGTAGTTTTTCCTAGTTCCGGCCTCCTCGTCATCAGGCCAAGGCCCATTACCCCTTTGGTGTAGGTTCAAGATAGACAGCAGCTATTGTTAAGTCTCCCTGGTGTCGTTGTCTCAGGTGGTAGGCCCCTTATCACTACGTGAATAAGTAAATGTTTGTGTTGCTGTGGTGCCACTTCTATAGAACTTTTTCGTTCTATACTTTGTTTCAGTCTTTTCCCCTGAGCCCCTTGAATTAAGATTCAAGCTTGAGTGAGACAGTGTTAGCTTTCTTTAAGCTCCTGTTCCCTAGGGTTCAGTACAGATGTTTCTGTCTTTGGTGAAAAGTACCCACCCTTGAAATTGTCTCAGGGTAGTATGAATGAAAAGTGTCTCTCAGGGTTGTTAATGCTCTAGTTAATGCCCTACACAATGTGAGCCCAATAACTCTATTGCTGCCACAGGTTAGTACCTGTTTCTGCAGTAGTAGGATTTTTTCTGGCCTCCTTCAGAGCATGGTGACTAAGTTTACTCCCCTTTCTGTAAGGGTAAAAAGTGTTTTTACTGAGTAATTTGCCTGTTGGAATGCATATCTCAGGTTGAGTTTGCTTAGTGAACCCTTACTTTTCAGTTTGGTTCTTATGTAGCTCCCTTTAGAGTTTGAACACTGCCACAAGATTGTTGATTGTTGTTTGGAGTAGAAGGCTCTTGTTCAGAGCACAACAGCTTGTTGTATCACAAGTTTTGTTGGTAGATGTTTAGTCAGAGTTGCTCACTTAGTACTAGCACTGTCACAGGTTTATGCCCGTGATCATTTGAAGTAGTAGGCTGTTTTTGGCCTCCTTCAGAGCATGATGGCGTAATTTTTATACTCCTCTTGCTTAAAGAGTAAAAAGTGTTTTACTGAGTACACTGCTTGTTGGAATGTGTTGAGGTAGGGCACTCTACAGTCTTATCTGCTAGTTAAACTGTCAGAACGAGTTCCCATGTTTTGTGGGCTCTTGCTTCTTCAGCAGTTGAGCTGCTTTTAGGTGTGTGGCCTTCACAGGCCGCCCTGTAAGCGAATCCCCCACATCTGGGTGTCTTTAGCAGATTAAGCATATAGTTTTCACATGGCTGGCCTTTGCAAGGCTGTGGTGATATATTCTACATTGTGTAGAATTAGTTCATGTTGTAGACTCTCTGGGAGCCTCCATGATTTTGTGCCTACAGTATAATTTATCTGTTAGGGTTAGCCTAGTACTCCCCTCGTTTAGAGGGTTGTTCTGCAGATAGTACTTAGCTCCCTAAGCCTGGTTAGTGGTTGAAGGCCTCTTTGACGCCTCGCTGTTGGGGATCAGCCCCAAGGCTGGTTGTACTCCCCCGTGTTGGGTTCCTTTAGAGTGCACAGCCTCCTCAGTTCAAATAATCAAGCGCTGAGTAGATCCTAGGATTGAGCAGTGTTTTACTCTCCTCACTGGTATCACGAATGAGATCACTTTTGTGTATCAATTTGTTCTACACTAAAAAAATGCTGGGTTAAAAACAACCCAAGTTGGGTGGAAAAGGGACAAACTCAGCGATTGGGTTGTTTTACCCCAGCGATTAGGTTAAATATTTGTCCAACCTGCTGGGTAGTTTTATTGAACTCAACTATTGTTTAAAAATTACTGTACTGATCACTTAAAATGAACCCAAAATAGGTTGGAAATTAAAAATCAGACACATAATTACTAGAGACAACAGTAATAATCAAAAGGTAAACATTTATTAATAAACAATTTAATACATTTTTATTGGTTAATTATTATTAATTAAACTAATTAATAAATGTTAATTTCCAACATATTTTGGGTTCATTTTAAGCAAGCAATACAGTAATTTTTAAACAATAGTTGAGTTCAATAAAACTACCCAGCACATTGGGCAAACATTTAACCCAACCGCTGGGTTAAAACAACCTAATCACTGGGTTTGTCCATTTTCAGCCCAACTTTGGTTGTTTTTAACCCAGCATTATTTAGAATGTATGAGAAAAATATGGAGATCTTCACTAAGACCATCTGCTTGATGATTCTCCTGAGAAATGAGCTTAGAAACATTAGTTTCAGTAGAGGAATGTCTCAAATTGTGCTTTACATTCACAAATAGTCTGCAATCAAAAGTCTCAAAACTCAATATGACTGCAAACATTTCTCATCAAAGATCAAATGACCTGATCTACTGCATATTCATTTAGCTCTATATCTTACTATATGATAACTATTAACTTCTTTGTGTCTGTGTTTATTTCTCCAGAGGGATTTTGCTGAAGTTTGGGGTCTGCTGAATGCATATGCTAGCACAACGATCCATATAACTGTGTACAGTTACAGAGAAAACACTTTGCATATTTTTTGTTGTTGATGTCAAAGGTCAAGTGTCCAATCAAATTCTATGGTAATTTGTTGCAAATCTATCTGACACTGAAGAGAAGCTTGTCAAATTGTCAACATGGACAGGTTGTTCCTTTCAAAACATGAACAAAAATACAAAAGATAAGATGACATTAAATCCAGTTTCACTTGCAGTGAGGATAAATATGGTGTGTGTCGACCGCAGTGTGTTTCATGTGGTGAATTACTGGCTTTTACAAACGAAACACTCAAATTATAAATATATTCTGCTCATTTACAAATGTCATGCTAATAGCTTAAAATATTGTATTGTATAATATTAATGACTTTTACCAAGGTAAATAAAAATTAGATTTTTCTTATTAATGCATAATAAGAAATTTACTATTCAGCCAATGCCACATGAATAATTCACATATTGTTGGCCAATTGTAGTTAACAATAATATTAAATAATTTCAGTGAGACATGTTTAATTGAAATAAATATTAGATTTTTTTATTTATGACCGATAAACGATTTTACTGTTGTGTCTGTGCGTGTGTCACTCACGTGGTGAAGGCGGGGTTATATTTGGCCCCCAGGTAATACGAGTACAGGTTGAACATGCCGATCATAAACGCCACGAAGACCATGATGAAAATGACCATGAACTTGAAGATGTCCTTGACCGTACGTCCCAGGGAGATCTGTAGAGGCCCGAAGCTCTCGTTGGCCGGGAGGATGTAGGCGATACGAGAGAAGCTCAGGACCACAGCGATGGCATACAGACCCTCAGAGATGATCTGAGGATCTGACGGCCTCCACCTGTTCCTTGCTAAAAGAGACACATACAGAGACCTTCAATAAAAATACTGCTACATTCTATAACTGGACAGAAGGAGGAATTTGATTCAGATTTAAAGGAATGATAAAGTGTGCTCAGGTTTGAAGGTTTGAACTCAAAGGGAATCAGGAGGAGGAAGTCAAAGGTGGATAATGCTAATGAAGACTTTGTTCAGAGATTCTCAGTGAACACAATGAAGATCAAACACAAACACACACACACACACACACATACACACACACACACACAGTAAGCAGTAAAGCAGATTTCACCAGCACATACACTCTTTATATACATATTTATATAAGTTCTGTGATTTCAGAGGCTGCGATATCACTTTCACACCAGCAGATAGCAGCACTGATAACAGATATCTGCTCTAAGCATCATTGTGTGTGTTCACAATGGTCAATAACACTATCTCAGCAGTATGTATTCTGTATACAGGGAATATTTGAGCAACCTACTATTATTTCTAAAGCCATACTGCACAAATTCATTGTTATTTTAGTTTTGTTTATATACTATATACTATTTATTAATATTTTGAATTAACTTTTGTTTTATATTTTTTCTTTTCATTTTAGTTTTAGTAATTTTGTTATGCACTTTTGTCATTTTTTACTTTTTTCTTTAATTTTTTTCTTTAGCTTTAATTTATATTTATTTTAGTTGTCGTTTTAGTAATTTTAATTAACTTAAACTTGTTTTGTTCCAGTTAGTTGCCAATGCAATGCATTTCATTTTCATTTAGTTTAAAATAACTAAAATTTAAGTTAATTAAATTATTTTTTTTAATAAAAACTATAAGGGCATATTTAAAATAAAATAAAATAAAACTAATAAAAATTACAAAGAAAATCTAAAACTTTGATTAAAATTAAAACAATGTAAAATATAAAAATAAAAGCTAATTCAAAATACTAATACAAATATAATAGTAATATTTTCCCAATGATACTAAAATCTAATATTTATATTTTACTTTCATCTTTTTTCAAATAACAAAAAAGGTTTTAGTTAATAATATCTGAACTTCCATAAAGTCTGGCAAATGAACTAAAATCAATAATAAACATGAATTTTCTCCTTGTTTTTTTTTTTTTTTTTTTTCAGGATTCTTTGATGAATAGAAAGTTCAAAAGAACAGCATTTATTTGAAATATAATCTTTTGTAACATTATAAATGTCTTTACTGTCACCTTTGATCGATTTAATGCATCCTTGCTGAATAAAAGTATTAATTTCTTTAATTTCTTTTCAAAAAAAAAAAAAAAAAATTCTTAAAAGTATCACTAAAAAAGTATCACAGGTTATAAAATAATATTAAGCAGCACAACTGTTTCCAGCATTGATAATAAATCATCATATTAGAATCGTTTCTGAAGGATCATGTGACACTGAAGACTGGAGTAATGATGCTGAAAATTCAGCTTTGCATCACAGAAATAAATTATATTTTACAGTATATTAAAATAGACAACCATAATTTTAAATTGTAATAATATTTCACAATAGTATTGTTTTTTCTGTATTTATTATGAAATATACATTAAAAATAGTAATGTTTCCAAACTTTTGACTGGTAGTGTATATGTCAAACCAAAAATGTTTGACATTTTTTAAATATATTTTTACTAGTGTGTGCAGGACACTATAGTTCATTTATGTAAGTGAGGATAGCAAAATAAAGTAAACTGTGACATATTATACCCAAAAACTATTCAGACAGTTTGACCTGACCATATATATATAAAATGGCTATTTACGTAATTTATTACTTGGATATTAGGCAGTAGCCTACATAACATTTAAGGCAGAACATAAGAGTTAAATCTAATCTATTACTGCTCAGAAATAACATACAGCTAAAAGTACAGCAGTGGAGATGGGAAGCGTAAAGTCAGACTGGTCACACAAACCACAGATTTCAGCTATGCTAATGATGCTAACAGACCTACAGTTCTGCATCGCTACCTCCTCATGAATGATTCTGTCTAAAACACCTGCACTGCTTTCTACAGTCAGATACCTCACAAAAATGTACCATGGTAAACAGACTTTCAGCTAAATTACTATTATCAGTTGATGTGGGGCAATACAACTATGCTAAACAGAAAGATTCTGACGCTTGTCTAATGTCAATTTGTAGGACAATTATTATTTTATTTATTAATCAGATTACACACATTATGGACAAGTTCTCATTACTGTAATGTAAAATCTCCTCTAGTCGTTCTGTCAAGAGTTCAGACAGACATGTGATGATCTGCAGGCGTTTGAACTGCATGCATTTACACACCATATGTGAAGTAGGCGATGTCCGCAGGAAGTGATGCGTTGCTAATGTCGCGGTTAGGAACGTGCAGGTCGACATAGAGCTGAGCTTTAGACGCTTTGAGGAACGCCATGAGACGAGCAGTGAAGGAGGCCACGAAGATCGACAGCATCCCAAAATCTAAAACGTTCCACAGGTGCATCACGTACTCGCGCGGACCGTCGACCCAGATCTCCTTACACTCCGACCAGATCATACCTGAAACACACACACACACGTTGGGTTTCCATGTTTTATTTGGACATTCCATAGACAAAATTATTTTTATACTGTACAAACTATATATTCTATTCCTTAACACTAACCCCACCCCTAAATTTACCCATCACAGAAAACTTTTGCATTTTTACATTTTCAAAAAACATGATTAATACACTGTTTTCCTCATGGGGACCAAAAAATGTCCCTATAAGGACAATGATTTTGGATATTGCCATCCTCATGGGGACATTTTGTCCTCATAATGTAGAGTTTACCTGAACCAAACACACACACACAGCAGATCAAATCCAGATGCTTGCCTGCAGAGGAACACGCATCTGGATTTGTATTTTTTGAATCTGAATGCAAGGCTTTAAATATTTACTATAAATAAAAGCGTTACTAAATCTCTCATAATGCTGCTCATCTCAAATCATGTCAACTAATAAATCATCATTTAAATATAATGAATAAACTATTTCATGTCCCTTGCCTTAGACTAAAATACTATTACATTTGAAAAACTTTGAATGCTTTTCAGAAAATAATTTGACTATTCGCACTAGATCAAAATTGCATTGTTGAGAGGAATAAAATAAGATAAAGATAAGATAAATATCATATTTTATTACATTCAGAAATAATTTAAAATACAAGTTAATAAAATGAAAATTTATGTCTGTAATACTATAGTGGCAGTTTAAATCCCTGACTCTAAGTATGTAAATATTATTCAAATGAATAATAATTACATTTCTATTAAAACAAAACATTCAAAAATAACATCCTCTCAAAAATGGAATAAAATCTGCATTATATTTTCAGACACACATGGGCATACAAATGTTGTAAAACACATTGAAATGCACCTATAATCAGCATAATTTTACTTTCCGTTACCTGTGCAGACACAGCACAGCAGGAACAAGAATAACACATAGACACACACACAAACCTTAAACCATTTCAATCTTTCCCCATCATGCAGCAGGCCTTACCCAGAACCCATTTCATGATGAGGAGCTCGGTCCAGGAGAACTGTGTGGTCTTGACGCGGAACACCTGTCGCGGATGGTCCGTTATGGTCTCGTTGGGGAGGTTCTTTACACCCTCGAATCGGTCTGACGCGTTCAGAATCAACAGACCCAGAAAGATGGTGAACGACACGGCGTGAGCGACAAACTTCATGAAGGGACTCCGTAATATCTGACCCAACTGAGACAGAGAAATATGAACATGAGATATATATGAAGCATCCTAAAAATATTTTCTTATATATATATATATATATATATATATATATAAAACACATGAGTATGAAATAATTCCATTGTGATATATCATTTATTTTAAATATTCGCTCAACACTCTACCTTATATCAATAACAGCAGATGGATTCGCTCACAGACACTGCTCTTACTGGATGTTTATGAAACTGTTTCTCCGAAAGATCATCAGAGATTTTCTCCAAAATCAATCGTTTGTATTCAGTCCGTGTTTTTCTCACTGCAGACGACGTGAAGGTTTTGATTGCCCTCGAGTTCAAGTGTCTCGCACACAATACCTTCATCATCATCATCAGTCATGCAATCATCTGTCTGCTTGGCATTCAACACCTTTATCTCTCAGACAGTGAAAGTTTAAATGCTTTAATGAGGCATAACTCTGTTACGAGTTGTCTTGCTGTCTACATAGGCAGTTCCCTTAGTAAGGCGGCATCCTAACTGAAACTGACCCTCATAAAAGAGTGAATTAGAACACTCTATACACAGAATCACATAAATAGCACTCTTCATGTGAATCACAACTGATTTCAATTGAGTTTGATGCTAACATGTTGCAATGATTCACTAACAAGCATGAAAATATATAGCACACACATATATTAGGTGATATAGTCCATTTTTAATTAGAACTTTTAATTAGAAAATATTTTTGGTACTGAATGAAACAATAATACAATATAATATAACTGATATTTCTCAACTATATATGTATTAAACAGCTTTATATATGTATATAGCTGTATATATATTAAACAAAATGTATAGCTTATATTTTAAACAATATACAGCTGCTGGTCATATAATTAGAATATTATCAAAAAGTTGATTTATTTCACTAATTCCATTCAAAAAGTGAAACTTGTATATTATATTCATTCCTTACACACAGACTGATATATTTCAAATGTTTATTTCTTTTAATTTTGATGATTATAACTGACAACCAAGGAAAATCCCAAATTCAGTATCTCAGAAAATTAGAATATTACTTAAGACCAATACAAAGAAAGGATTTTTAGAAACCTTGGCCAACTGAAAAGTATGAACATGAAAAGTATGAGCATGTACAGCACTCAATACTTAGTTGGGGCTCCTTTTGCCTGAATTACTGCAGCAATGCGGAGTGGCATGTAGTCGATCAGTCTGTGGCACTGCTCAGGTGTTATAAGAGCCCAGGTTGCTCTGATAGTGGCCTTCAGCTCTTCTACATTGTTGGGTCTGGCATATCGCATCTTCCTCTTCACAATACCCCATAGATTTTCTATCTATACCAATTAAGAACAGGGATACCATGGTCCTTAAACCAGGTACTGGTAGCTTTGGTACTGTGTGCAGGTGCCAAGTCCTGTTGGAAAATGAAATCTGCATCTCCATAAAGTTGGTCAGCAGCAGGACGCATGAAGTGCTCTAAAGCTTCCTGGTATACGGCTGCGTTGACCCTAGACCTCAGAAAACACAGTGGACCAACACCAGCAGATGACATGGCAACCCAAACTATCACTGAGGAAACTTTACACTGGACCTCAAGCAACGTGGATTGTCTCCTCTCTTTCTCCAGACTCTGGGACCCTGATTTCCAAAGAAAATGCAAAATTTACTTTCATCAGAGAACATAACTTTGGACCACTCAGCAGCAGTCCAATACTTTTTGTCTTTAGCCCAGGCGAGACGCTTCTGACGCTGTCTGTTGTTCAAGAGTGGCTTGACACAAGGAATGCGACAGCTGAAACCCATGTCTTGCATACATCTGTGCGTAGTGGTTCTTGAAGCACTGACTCCAGCTGCAGTCCACTCTTTGTGAATATCCCCCACATTTTTGAATGGTTTTTTTTTCACAATCCTCGCCAGGGTGCGGTTATCCCTATTGCTTGTACTTTTTTCTACCACATCTTCTCCTTCCCTTCACCTCTCTATTATTGTGCTTGGACACAGAGCTCTGTGAACAGCCAGCCTCTTTTGCAATGACTTTTTGTGTCTTGCCCTCCTTGTGCAAGGTGTCAATGGTCGTCCTTTGGACAACTGTCAAGTCAGCAGTCTTCCCCATGATTGTGTAGCCTACAGAATTAGTATGAGAGACCATTTAAAGGCCTTTGCAGGTGTTTTGAGTTAATTAGCTGATTAGAGTGTGGCACCAGGAATTTGGGATTTTCCTTAGTTATCAGTTATAATCATCAAAATTAAAAGAAATAAACATTTGAAATATATCAGTCTGTGTGTAATGAATGAATATAATATGCAAGTTTCACTTTTTGAATGGAATTAGTAAAATAAATCAACTTTTTGATGATATTCTAATTATATGACCAGCACCTATATGTAATATACATGCACAAATATATAACTGTATATATATATTAAGTTTTAATCAATATAAAATCAGAATACATTTTTGGTACTGGAAGAAACAAATAAAAATAAATAAAATAAAATAATACATATTTTATAATGTTAACTGACTTTTCTCTCAACTCTGCCACAAAAAGCTTTATATGTGCTCTGATTGGTTGTATCATGTCACAGCAATTTCACTTTAGGTTTTGGAATAGAAAAAATAAACACACGTACATTTATCTAAATGAACACACACCACAGACTTCTATTCTCTCATATAAAGCTAATTAAAATTAGACTAATAGACTAATCCTAAACCTAAAACAATGATAGCTAAGTAAATAATCTCTCTGTCTCACACACACACACACCTATACACCTTCTCTCTGAACCTCGAATGCCCTTTCCTCTCCTCTCCTCTCTCTCTCCACAGTTCTTCCCGTCTGACAAGCTCTGATTAGATTTCAATCCCAAACCCTTCACAAAAGTCTCCCAGTGTGTGTGTGTGTGTGTGTGTATGTGTGTGTGTGTAGGGGTCTCTCTCAGCTGATATCTTTCCATGAGACAGCGTGTGTTGAAGTGCCCATCAAACACAGAGTCAGTGTGTAAATGCACTTCCTCAGGATTGAAATGAAACATATTTATCTGTGCTTATGCTTAGGTGAGTCTGTTCGTAATAGAGTTTGGAGAGATATGTGTGCGTGTATCTGTATGTTTATTCATGTGTGTTTATGGAAAAGGTGAAGCTTTTACCTAGTTATATGAATTTTAAGGGGTCTTATCATAGAAAATTGGATTTTCTTACTCTTTCTGAAATGAAAAAAACTCTTTTCCCCATTTACAGAAACCAAATTGCAAAAACAGCTTTTTCATATGCATTCATGTCTGGGTTGAGACAGTGTGTAATGGCCAGAGTGAAGGTAAATGGTCATGTGAACTAAATAACAGCAAGAAACCTGCACATAAATTGTCTTATACTACAAAATATCCACAACAGTGTGGTTTAAAATGTCTTTAAAACAGCTGTCCAGAGAAATACAGACAATCACTCTTGACTCAGAGGTCATTTTCTCATCTGAAGAGTCTGATGAAGCTTAGAGAAACGAGAGATATGGATGTGTGTGTGTGTGTGTGTGTTACCTTGCTACAGGGCATGATCCAGTAGGCGATGGCAAGGAAAGGCAGTCCGACAGTTACGCCCAGAACTGTCAAACACTTCACACCGATGGACTGCTGCCGCAGACCCGACAGATTCTCGTACCAGATCGTCAGCAGCTGCTGCTGGCAGTTTGGATGAGCCACAAACTGAGACACATGAAGAAAAAAAGCATGATGACAAATCATATTAGAGAAAAACACATTTTCTACACATTTTGTGCACTTATTATGGCTGAATTCAGCATCAGAATATCGAAATATGGTAAAAATGTGTTAGACATTGGATAGTCGTACATTACCTTAGAGTAAAACTGTAATTAAATGATAAGAAAATATTGATCTATGATGAATTTTTATTCCACAATTTTTGTAAATAAATAAATGCACATAAATGTATGATTACAATTAGTAGTGTTTTTTTGTTTTTTTTATATTATGTAAATTCCAATCAAGGTAAATGTATAGGAACTGATAATAAATAATACATGAAGATGATAAAAGAATCTTGTTTTATTTATTCTTTTTTAAAGAAATTTCAAAGTCAAAATTAAAATTTAAAATTAAAATTATTTGATAAAAAATAAACAAAGTGTTTGTGTGACCAATGGCAGACCACTGTCCTCTAAATATAATATAATATAATATAATATAATATAATATAATATAATATAATATACACACACTGGAATTTTTTATTAATTTTTAATTAAATTTTTAAAGTCTTATGCTCATCAAGACTAAATTTATTTGATGAAATATACAATAAAAACAGTAATATTGTGAAATATTATTACAGTTTAAAACAGCTGTTTTCTATGTGGATATACTGTAAAATGTCATTTATTCCTGTGATCAAAGATGAATTTTCAGCATCATTACTCCAGTCTTCAGTGTCACATGATCATTCTAATCATTCTGGCTCTGAGCAGTTTTCCTAATGCCGAGGAATCCAGCCGCTGGTGTTCCTGTTGTGTGGTGCTGTAGCTCTATTAGACAGGTGAACGTGTGTGTTTCTTTAGAGAAGATAACACTAGCATTGAGATGCCCTCAGAGAAACAGACAGATGGTGACACTGATTTAAGGTGGGCTGCCGGGCTGCTGTGTGAACCTGGATCCGTCAAAAGCTGACAGTGTGTGTGTGTGTGTATGTGTGTGTGCTCTGAGTATAATAGACAATCTATTTCAGAAGTTACAAGCCATATACCATTCTCAACCTTAAATTGCCCTGAAGACCATACACACACACACTCTCTCTCTCTCTCTCTCTCTCTCTCTCTCTCTCTCTCTCTCTCTCTCTCTCTCTCTCTCTCTCTCTCTCTCTCTCTCTCTCTCTCTCTCTCTCTCTCTCTCCTCTCTCCTCTCTCTCTCTCTCTCTCTCTCTCTCTCTCTCTCTCTCTCTCTCTTCCCACCTGAAGTTTGCCTGTCTTTAGTAATCCATTAAATTCTGACATAGAGAGTATGATGGCAGTTATCATAGTGTGTGTGTGTATCTGACACCGTGACACATGAATCTGAGGTCACCTGAACCTTGTACCTGTTTGCCATAGCAACAGTCCCAGCATCCCTTTTGATTGCTTTAATAAAAATTGTCTCATAATCATTTGAATAAACTAGATGTTTAGTGTCCATCTACAAAAGGCACCAATTTGTATTTATGCATAATTTATATTTTAATCTGCATAATTTTTAAAAGCTGAACTTGAAACGATTTGATTTGCATATTTTTTTAAAAGTTAAACGTGAAAGGGTTTCATATGCATCATTATTTTTTACAGAGTTTCTGATTAATTGATTTTTAGGGAATTGTCTGCCATCAAATCATCCTATACATTTGGAAGCCATAATGAAAAGTGATATTGTTCTCAATAATATGAATATGTTGTATTCCAGATTTTTAAATTTCTTTTCACTTCCTGACATCTCTAAACTAACTAAACCAGCAGTGTCTTCTGGAGAGCTTTAGAGCTTGTCTTAATCAACTCTACACACAAAGCACCCAAACTAAATTGCATTGTCAACATTCACAATTATAACAAGTTATAATCAATATTGGATTCTGTAATTGATGCCGTCAACTCAAGGCTCACTGGTAATTATGATATTGTAGCATTCAAGTGCGCTCATCTCATAAATATGATGATTGCAATGTTCCTTGAAGGCTTTATTTAACTCAAGGGTCTGTCATTGTCACGGATCTTCAGTCAATAAAACTATTACGATTTCAATCTCAATATGAAAATGATTTCGATTCAATCGAATGGCCTGTAATGAGAGCTCCTCTCAGGAGGGTTTGGATTAAGCTGAGGGCAACAGGACTAATTAACCTCACATTATCTGCTTAACAAGGTCGTGAGCCCTTTAAACCCACAGCAGTGATGGATGACATGACAGATCATGATCTTCACATCATCCTCTGACATTCACTGCACTGAACAACTGCAATAAAAACACACTGCAGTGGAAAATAAATGATCACGTCGACAAATTCTCATTCCTGTGAAGCTAAATAAATAAATAAATACATTTCTAAAGTATTTATACATGGTTTTATTTGTTGTACCAATTTAAATTATGCTGATTTTAAAAATTATGCTGACTAGATATATATATATATATATATATATATAGTAGTTAGACATAACGGTTGCATTTGTTGTACCAATTTAATTTATGCTGATTTTAAACAACAAACACATTTGATTGGTTGATTGATTGATTGATTTGTAAAGAATTTATACATCAGTTGTATTTGTTGTACCAAACAATAAATAAATAAATAAATATATATATATATATATATATATATACTTTACATTTGTAAAGTATTCAAACATCATAGTTGTATTTGTTGTACTCTCATATATATATATATATATATATATATATATATAGTAGTTAGACATAATGGTTGTATTTGTTGTACCAATTTAATTTATGCTGATTTTAATCAAACAAGCAAATAAACAAACAAATAAATATATAAATAAATATTTATACATCATAGTTGTATTTGTTGTAAAAATTTTATTTATGCTGATTTTAAATAAATAAATACATTTGTAAAGTATTTATACATCATGGTTGTATTTGTTGTACCAATTTAGTTTATGATATTATATATATATATATGCACTTTTTTTTTATTTTCTTTTTTTTTTTTTAATTGCTGCAGTCTCTTCTGAAATTGAGACACATGTGAGATACACATGTGAGATTACTCTTTTCAGGAGAAACATCTGAGACAGCCAAAGGTCTCTTCAGAGACTCCACATACTCTTTTCCATCGTGACGCAGATCATCACAAGCTCCCTGGACACTGTACTGCCCGTCAGTGACTTCATGGTGTTTATCTTGTGAAATCAAAGCACCGCCGAGGCGTGTCACCACAAGCCCGCTGTCTCAGCTTCATTTCCTCTCTCTAATGTGTGTTTGTTTGACATTTAGTCCAATAAAGGAAGTACAATTCTCCAAGTCACAGCTCATCATATTTACAATTCAGAAGGACAGAAACACACACGCATGACCAAAACTGCCTGTGCAAACTCACTCCCAGCCTCCTCATGAAGGTAATTTCATAAGAAAGCTGATGGTGCTCATTGTTATGAGAGCTCAGCATTGTGGAGTCAGTGGAGCGTGTGCTGAAGTCAGAAGGTGAGGAAGTTCTGGAGCTGTTA
This sequence comes from Elopichthys bambusa, assembly GCA_037101425.1. NCBI lineage: Eukaryota > Metazoa > Chordata > Actinopteri > Cypriniformes > Xenocyprididae > Elopichthys > Elopichthys bambusa. The sequence goes on along the minus strand of CM074447.1, from coordinate 2,425,545 downwards.
GCATGCAGAGGAGCGAGTTCTCCATCTGAGACACAGTCAACCAATCAAGAGTTCAGCTGAGGTGAAGAACAGAGCTGGTCAGATGCTTCATTAGAATCCAAACCTGAACGCCTCTCCTCTTCCCAAACCTACTGAGCTACCCACTGTCTGCTATTCTTAGGATCCATTCACACAGAACATATTTTGCATTATCGCGTGTATCGCGATTCACGTCTTTTGCAGCATCTCGTGCATTATGGGGAACGTGATTTCTCTAAATACAACATGTTCCTGGATCAACATCTGTTTTGATTCTGGAACAACATTCCAATCAACCAATCGGATTTGAGGGACAATTTTACAGTTAATGTCAAGTTTAGGCTTACAACAAGGTTTTAGGTGCTTCTACATCAGTGTTATTCTGCACTGAAATTTCTTGCATTTGAACGGACAAATACACATAAAAGTATGGCAAACGATGGAATCGAGAACTGTGAAATTATTCTCTTTAAAGTTTGTATGCTAGGCCTACTTATCATTCAGTTATAATTAGCTAAAGCTGATAGTATCTTTGTTACCGAACAAAAGCCTAAAATATAGTTTGACTAAGTGAGCCAAATCTGTCTTGGCATCAGCATGCAATGAACATGACACTGATCGAATGCGTTTATTCTCGACTTATTTCTCAAAATTTAACACGTTTTTTTTCCGAAACACAACGACTTTATTCTCAAATTTAATGAGTTTATTCTCAACATTTTATTTCAACTTTTTGTCTTGAAACTTAGCAAGTTTTTTTCTTGAAACACGACTTTATTCTCAAAATTTTATGAGTTTATTCTCAACATTTTATTTAGACTTTTTTCTTGAAATTTTAGTTTTCTCCAAACAACGACTTTATTCTCAAAATTTAAGGAATTTATTTATTCTCAACACTATTTCGACTTTTTTTTCTCTAAATGTGAGTTTAATCTCACATTATAGTGACTTTAATCTCAAGATGATTTTATTTTTTTTATTATTGCTTGGCCCTAATCCTCTTCCGTAGATTTCTGTACTAATAAAAATATAGCTTGATTAAGTAAGCCAAATCTGTCTTGTCATCAGTATGCACTGAACATGACACTGATCGACATTTTATTTAGACTTTTTTTCTTTAAATGTAATGAGTTTTTTCTCAAAACAACTTTTTCCTCAAAATTTAATGTTTTTATTCTCTACATTTTATTTAGACTTTTTTTCTCAAAATGTAACAATTTTTTTCTCGAAAAACAACTATATTCTCGAAATTTAATGATTATATTCTGAACATTTTGACTTTTTTCTCCAAATTTAACGAGTTTAATCTTGCATTATAATGACTTTAATCTCAAGATGGATTTGTTTTTTTTATTATTTCTTGACCCTAATCCTCTTCTGTACGTTTTTGACATTTTTATTAGTTTTTTTTTTTTTTTTTTAAAGAATGTCTATATAGTTTTTATTAAGTTTTAGTTTATTTAGTTTTGCCTTGACAACTAGCTGAAATAAACTAGTTTTTGTTTAGTTTTCGTCTCCATAACAGTTTGTTAATGTGGGTCCACCAAAGGGTGCTTCATAAAACCCCTGGAACTGTTGCATTACTGTGGTAGTTTGCAGTTAATAGAGCGTTCTCACCTTTTTGACTTCATATTTGATGGCGAGTTTGATGCGGCTCAGACAGGGTCTCTGGTGTTCTGCAGGAGGCATCTGGTCCACGTCACCGTTCAGAATGGCCTCCACTTCCTCTGTGTCACGGCAAAGATCCAGAACACCAACCACAAAGTCCTTACACTGCATAGACAACTTCCTGTAGTCATTCTGAGAGAGCGAGAGAGAGAGATTAGCCAGGAAGCCTCATATATATATATATATACATACACACACATTCAGGTGCATCTCAATAAATTAGAATATCATGAAAAGTTTTTTTTTCTGTAATTTAATTCAAAAAGTAATACTTAAATATATTCTAGATTTATTAGACATAAAGTAAAATATTTCCAGACTTTTTTGTTTTCATTTTGATGATTACAGCTAGCTGCTCATCAAAATAAAAATAAAAAAACAGTATCTCAAATTATTAGAATATTTAATTTCAAGTTCTATTAAATGACCATTCTCAGGGTATAAATACTGGGTTTAGGTCAGTAATCCCAACAGCAGTCATGGGGAAGTCTGCTGACTTGACAGTTGTCCAGAAGACGATCATCAAGACCCTCTACAATGAGGGTAAGCCACAGAGGGTCATTGCTGAAAGAGCTGGCTGTTCGCAGAGTGCTGTGCCAAAGCATGTTCATGGAAAGTTGACTGGAAGGAAAAAGTGTGGTAGGAAAAGGTGTACAAGTGAAAGAAATGACCGCAGGCTTGAGAAGATTGTCAGGCGAAGCCGATTTAAGAACTTAGGAGAGCTTCAAAAGGAGTGGACTGAAGCTGGAGTCAGTGCATCAAGAGCCACCACACACAGACGTCTTCAGGAAATGGGCTACAACAGTCACATTCCATGTACCAAGCCACTTCTGAACCAAAGGCAACATCAGAAGTGTCTTACCTGGGCTAAGGAGAAAAAGAACTGGACTGTTGCTCAGTGGTCCAAAGTCCTCTTTTCAGATGAAAGTAAATTTTGCATTTCATTTGGAATTCAAGGTCCCAGAGTCTGGAGGAAGAGTGGAGAGCCACAGAAACCATGTTGCTTGAAGTCCAGTGTGAAGTTTCCACAGTCAGTGATGATTTGGGCTGCCATGTCATCTGCTGGTGTTGGTCCACTGTGTTTTCTGAAGTCCACAGTCAACGCAGCCATCTACCAGGACAGTTTAGAGCACTTCATGCTTCCTTCTGCTGACAAGCTTTATGGAGATGCTGATTTCATTTTCCAGCAGGATTTGGCACCTGCCCACACTGCAGGCCGCTATCAAAGCAACCTGGGCTTCCATTACACCTGAGCAGTGCCACAGGCTGGTTGCCTCCATGCCACGCCGCATTGATGCAGTAATTCATGCAAAAGGAGGCCCAACCAAGTATTGAGTGCATAGAAATAAACATACTTTTCAGAAGCCTGACATTTCTGTTTAAAATATCCTTTTTTTTTTTTATTATGAAGTATTCTAATTTATTGAGATAGTGAATTGGTGGGTTTTTGTTAAATGTGAGCCAAAATCATCACAATTAAAAGAACCAAAGACTTAAAGTACTGCAGCCTGTGTGCATTAAATTTATTTAATACACGAGTTCCACAATTTGAGTGGAATTACTGAAATAAATACACTTTTCCACAACATTCTAATTTATTGAGATGCGCCTATATATATATTCTTTTGATTATGGTGTGAAATGATTGAGACATGTCTTTGTGAGATTCGTCCAAAACTGATTTGCAAGATATAGAAAAACTAAACTTTCTTAAATTATTTATACAATATAATATGTTTAATTTATATAGCTCACTGATGGACAAGCAGGTGAGAACAAAACAATGACACCACTGTGAACTTCCATGACAGCTCACAATCCAGTATTCACAACGACACCAGAGATCCAGATGAACACCGGAAGACTCAAAATCAACTTGTGGAGGTGTCTGTCTATCAGGAGAACAACTGCAGTTATCCAGCCCTTTCAGTCCGTGTCAGTGTTCCTGCACTGGAAGAGCCAAGCATTTGATTTCTGACACAGAGTCTGTGGGCGGAACAGATGCCTAGCGCTCCGGATGGCCGTTCAGATCTGATCTCAGAGATAACGAGCAGTCTGTCCATCTCTGGAAAGCCAGCGTTACCCACAAATCCCTTCATTCGTGTGTGTCTGAACCACAATGCGTTCAAACGAAGACAAGGATGCGAAATAATCAAGGTCTGTCTGCGGCTTCCACAGATAAACTCTGAACGGTTCCACAGTTTGGGCTCTAAGCAGCCCGTCGTTGATGGATCAAGTAGACTGAGATGGATTTGTTGAGCTATTCTGAAATCTGTCAAACATGCTGACTGATGACATACAGATAAATAACTGCCATTCAAAAGTTTGAGTCAGTAAGATTTTTGTGTGTGTTTTTGAAAGAAAATAATACTTTTATCCATCAAGGATGTGTAAAACCGAACATTTATAATGTTACAAAACATTCCTATTTTAAATAAATGCTGAACTTTCTCTTAATCAAAAATCCTGTTTCCACAAAAATATTAAGCATCACAACTGTTTTCAACAGTAATAATAATCAGAAATGTTTCTTGAGCATCAAATCATCATATTAGAATGATTTCTGAAGGATCATGTGACACTGAAGACTGGAGTAATGATGCTGAAAATTCAGCTTTGATCACTGGATATAAATTACATTTAAACTTATATTCACATAGAAAACAGCTATTTTGAACTGCAATAATATTTCACAGTTTTACTGTTTCTACTGTATTTTTGATCAAATAAATGCAGCCTTGGGGAGCAGAAGAGACTTCTTTCAAAAACATGAAATAGTCGTACTAACCTCAAACTTTTGAAGGGAAGAACACACATTGCTTTTATAAAACACCATTACATAATAAAATATTAAAGCAAAAAAAAAAAAAATTACTTTAAGCAAAGTAATTAAATGCCATCCATCTGCAAGATCTATTCCTGGCATATACATTATATAATCTACTGTAGATATTAAACAGACAGTCTAACAATACTCTGAGTGCTAGTTGACATGTAGTTGCAAAATCACTTATAGTTAGTAGAATGTGGACTATCAAAATAAAGTGTTACTGTATGTGTCATTGCATTCTGAGATATGTCAGAAAATAATTCATAATGCAATGCACATCTTTATGTCAGAGCTTTAACTATAATGTGGATTTTTAGAGTGACTGAAACCATGTATTTACCAATCAGTAAATTCCATTACTGAAATGTCTGCCAGTAATATCTTCTGCAATACCATAAAGATCATTGTCTTGAAATGGCTCACATTAGCTAAGCTAGCATACATCAAACACATTCAGCAGTTAGATCACACACACACACACACACACACACACACACACACAGGTCTCATTCTGGACCAGCAGCTGTTCTGAGTGTTGAACCCTTTAATGAAAATCCATCAGCATCAGTATGATTCAATGCATAAATGAACATTTCGGATTAATCAAGGATGTAAAACATTCACTTCACAGTCACAGATGTTTTAGATTATCTAAAATTACAGTCCCTTATCACTTAACTGTGTTCTTTATGAATCGTTACAAAGTTTTAAAATGAACAGACTTCCAAAGAGTCAAACAGCACACTGTAACAAAACAAACAGAAATGCACAAGGATCGATGTATATATACACCGATCAGGCATAACATTATGACCACCTTCCTAATATTGTGTCCCCCTTTTGCTGCCAAAACAGCCCTGACCTGTCGAGGCATGGACTCCCTGAAGGTGTGCTGTGGTATCTGCACCAAGATGTTAGCAGCAGATCCTTTAAGTCCTGTAAGTTGCGAGGTGGAGCCTCCATGGATTGGACTTGTTTGTTCAGCACATCCCACAGATGCTCGATTGGACTGAGATCTGGGGAACCCGGACGCACCCACACGCATCCGGCCATCCACGTGATGTAAAAGAAAACATGATTCATCAGACCAGGCCACCTTCTTCCATTGCTCCGTGGTCCAGTTCTGATGCTCGCATGTCCACTGTTGGTGCTTTCGGCGGTGGACGGGGTCAGCGGCTATGCAGCCCCATACGCAACAAACTACGATGCACTGTGTATTCTGACACCTTTCTATCAGAACCAGCATTAACTTCTTGAGCAATCTGAGCTACAGTAGCTCGTCTGTTGGATCGGACCACACAGGCCAGCCTTCGCTCCCCACGTGCATCAGTGAGCCATGACCCTGTCGCCGGTTCACCACTGTTCCTATCTTGGAGCACTTTGGATAGATACTGACCACTGCAGACCGGGAACACCCCACAAGAGCTGCAGTTTTGGAGATGCTCTGACCCAGACGTCTAGCCATCACAATTTGGCTCTTGTCAAACTCGCTCAAATCCTTACGCTTGTCCATTTTTTCTGCTTCCAACAAATTAACTTTGTTCACTTGCTGCCTAATATATCCACCCACTAACAGGTGCCGTGATGAAGAGATGATCAGTGTTATTCACTTCACCAGTGCTCATAATGTTGTGCCTATAAATTAAAAAAGTATTTAAAAGTTTTAAATGAACAGACCTTTACACAGTGTGTTTTGTTACAGTGTGTGGTTTGGTTCTTTTAAAGTCTGTTCATTTAAACCTTTGTAAGAAATCATAAAGAACACAATTTAACAAGCAAACAGGATAAAAATGACAAATAATTCTAAATGAGGGACACCAGCCTCCAGAAAACATTCTCATAATGTGACTGTAAGTCATGTAAACACTTTAATCTAGAAACAGCAGCTCTGGAGACACTCGTAATTGAGGCTGTTTGTACACAAGATGCTGGATCGATGGTGCAAGAAGAGCATTTTTAGGAGCAAATATCTGAGATAAAGCTGATAAGACAATGAAACAATTAAAAATGAATGCAGAGCCAGTGTAACTGTCAACTTTTGATTAATGAACTCAATGTTCTCCTTTCCTTGAATAATGCAACAATACATTAGCTATAGACTATTTAAAGCTGCTGTGTTTAATTCCCCCCCCCCCCCCCCCCTCCAGTTTAATGTTAAGAGTCAGAGGTAAACAATGCTCAATTTTTTAGTTAATTTTGCAATTATCTTTGATGCCGTATCACACGCTGCAGCTTTAAGCAGTTCAGACAGTTTCTGTTCGCTGCTTCTGCACCTGGAAAACAATTCGCTTTTTTACGTTAGATTCCTCAGCAGGGCCAATCTATAGGGAACAGGGCAAGAGAAGCGCTTTCTCAGGAAACAGGGAGCGGAGGAAAACCAAATGATTTAGTTTTGCAAACATCTGCAGGTTTGTGTGAGTAAACTGGCATGCACTGTAAGATGACACAGCTTTTACTGCAATGCTTTTCTCATGTATTTTTAGAGCACAGAAGGTGTGGACTGTATTTGTTCTTGTTTTTTTTGTTGTTGTTGTTTTTCCCCTACAATCCTTTTCTGGCTGGGAGTTTCAGGTTTTGGCAGGGTCTCAGTATTCCTAGTTTAAGATTTATGGTCTAAACCCTCTAGCGCCACCAACAGGTTAAGGTCTGCGCCTACATTTTTGCTTACACGTTTTACAATGCAAAAACAAATGACATCTTAAGTTTTTAATGAGTTTGCTTATGGAAGCTTGTTTCTGTCACAGAATATAAAAAATAATTGAGTTTATATCTTGTAATTTTGACCTAATTTCTCACAATTGCAATTATGACATTTTTCTCAGAATTGCAAGTTTATATCTCGCAATTCAGATAATAATTGTGATAATAAAACATTTTTTATTCTGTAGTGGAAGCAAGCTTCCATACTTTTTTGACTTGTTTCACATGTAAAGTCCATAAAAATCTTTGAAATACTGTAAGATACACTGTAAAAAAAAAAAAAAAAAAAAAAAAAAAAAACGGATAATGTACTGGCATAAAATTACCTGGACATTATCCAGTAATTTTACAGACATTTCCATTAACCCTAAAACACAACGCAATGAAGTTCAAAATTCTAAATACTGAAAATTAATATAGTACATTGTGCCCAATTTTTATGGATCTTATAAGAGTGTACATTTAATTAAATGTACTAAATAAACTAAAACTTAATAAAAACTATAGGCTACATTTAAAAAGGAGCAGTGTTTAGATGAATATGTAAATATGTGCTGCATGCTTTCCTCTCAATAACAAAATAAACATAAATGACAGCGGTGAAAAAACAGCAGTTAAGAAAGCATCTGATCACAGCGATGTGGATATTTTTGCACCACCAAATCAGGCCAAAACAAAGTTTATTTGGTGTTCATCTCAGGAATTCAAAATGGCTTGCAAAACTGAACTTTTGAATTCCTGAAACGAACACTAAATAAACTTCGTTTTGGCCTGATTTTGTTTAAAATGACGTCACACCAGTTCATTCTTCAGTTTCACTTGAGGCATATCAGGCCCTTAATAGTTAATGTACTACAACTTTTCCTAAATTCCCCAACGAAGGTTCCCTGATCAAACAAACTTTACAATGTCACTGTTCAGTATTCGCTGCTCGCATCTATAATCATACTTGTATTATTTATTTATTTATTAATATGAAGAAAATACAAGTATATCAAATGAAAATGGAAAAACTATAATTGATCTTCTTGATAGTGAAGTTTGGGGCCATTTTTCTTTCTGTGATTTGTTTACTAGACAGCTCTTTCTTTTAATAGCTGCTCTCTCTGTTTAGCATATGATGATGGATATGAAAATGTCAAATGATGAAAACGATCCCCTGAGCCTGACCTGCCTGAGGTGTGTGTGTGTGTGTGTGTGTGTGTGTTTCATATAACTGATATCCAGCTGATCTAACAGATTTGCCCTTTTCACTGGACTGTTGTGAAGAAATCAATCTTTCTGAAGGATGAGAGAGGCACTGTTCGAACAACCCAATACACATGAATACTGCCACACACACACACACACACACACACACACTGGGTTTTCATGTTTTATGGGGGCATTTCATAGACATAATGGTTTTATACTGTACAAACTGTATATTATCTCCCCTAACCCTAACCAATTTTTACATTTTCAAAAACAAGGACAAGGATTTTGGATATTGCCATCTTTGTGAAGACATTTAATATGTCCTCATAATATGGGGTTTTCCAGAACCCCCCACCCACCCACACACACACACAAACACATACCAGAAAGTCTTTCACACAACTTCAGCATTACTGTCTTATCTGAAGTCTTCAGATCACATTATAGGAATATTCCAGTTCAGTTAAGCTCTACTGACAGTATCTGTGACATGTTGTCGATTACCACACAAAATCATTACACTGACAGTAAAACCTATGGGGCAAGACACTGAAGCAATATAACCTCAAAATATAAAGTCAAAACACTAAAAGCCAGTGAAGCTGGTAGTTTTCACACGATGCATGCAAAGAAATCAGAGAGAAACACTTTACTTAAAATCCACCAAACAGGAATGACATTCAGTAGCAAATAACCAGGTTCATTCACCTAGAAAAGTATTTAAAGGATGACTTAAGAATGATTTAAAAACGTTTACAGCTCAAACAACACACAGAACAATCAATTTAGGAGCTTTTACAAGATAGAAGCTTCACAATTTTTCCCATGAACATCAAAACAAAGTGCATTATTAGCTATGTTTCCTATTTTTTATGCAAATATTTTGGATATTGCAAAAAAAAAAAAAAAAAAAAAATCCTGGATGCAATTGCCAAGATATACATAAATTCTAAAAATGTTGGCTTGGCAACTAACTAAATAAAATAAGTTTAAGTTTTTTTAATATTTTATTTTATTCCACTTTTATTAATGAAAGTGTTTTTTTTTTTTTTATGGTTTCAGTTTCAGTTTTAGTTAATTATAATATAACATTTCACTTTTTAATCGTATAAACTACAATAGAATAAATTTACTTAATAAATTCCTCATCACTATAGACATCTCTTAAGTGACTTTGCCTCAACAGAGGATGTGATTGGATAATTGGACTAACCACTAGACCAATCACATCACAGTATCTCGAATGTTAGTTTGGTTGTTCTGAAACGCCTGAGCCAAAGTCTGATTTGGTTTCATTTCCTCCCAGAAGCGTCTCAAACGATTGCATTCACAAACATCAGGCATCTGACCGAGAAAAAAGATCACAGATTGCAGCAATCTACATTTTTATTACAGATATTTTGCACCAATTTCCCAGGAAGTGACAAATTAGTTCTCTTGAACTCATGGGATAAAAACGCGGCTTCCATCGCAAATGTTTTAAGTGATATTCCGATTTTTGTATGGAAACAGCTAGTTTAAACAGTTTTTGTTATTTAAACTCAGGGATGAGACATTATTATCACTGCACTTATTTAATTCATAACTATAAAATACATTTCTATTAAAATAAACTCTCTTCCTCTTTTGTTCTGCTTTAGCTGCTCTGGTTTACAGAAAATCTGTATTATCATATCATTCATGATAAATTTGTAAATGCAAATCATGTTTGAGTAAAGCGTTTGCTAAATGAATAAATGTAAATATAATCACACAATGACAGTTTAATTTCTCTTCCTTCCATCATAAATACTCAGCACAGATGTTTTATATTCAGCCTTCACTATATGACTGTAATTTCATTATTTGACTGGATTTTCCATTACAGCATCAATGATACATGTATTTCACATTAATATAATTAATCACAGTGATGTTAAATTACAGACCGTTTCACAACTGTTATGAATGGGGTTTAATAATGTGTGTTAAACAAGATAAAGATGGAGAACCAGGCCACGATTTTTACTCTAGTGAATGCTTCACAGCCTACATTTATTCTGTAAAATATATTCTGTATAGAAATATTATATATATATATATATATATATATATATATATATATTGCTAGCATTTATTGCTGCATTTTACTAGAATGAATGAAACTTTAAAAGTCTTGACTAAAAACACATTTAATGCAGTTGATTGAACATGTTGAACTATAATGGGGTTAGTTGTCACAGTGGGAAGCTGCTCATTATATGCACTAATTTGAGCAGAATATATCCTTTGTATTCTAAAGTAAATATCTTAAGTAAAAAGTATTAGGCTATTTAATACAAAAAAAGGCCTTTTAACTATTTAAGTTTTATAATGTCTCAATGTTAAACTAGTTATTAATGAGACATTGAGACACGTGGAATGCTGGGAGGCCCGGTTCATTGACGGCTGTAAAACAACGTTCCTTGCTGATTTGTCTGCAGCCTGTTTTGGGAGGATAAATCCGTGTTTGTTTTCATTGGCTGCTAATACAGATGCCACTTCTGAAGATGAAACTATCTGTGTGCCCATATGGCTCTTAAACGTGAAGCACTTCAGTGGGAATTAGTTCTGAGACGTATCGGTGTCTGATCGCCGCACAATACCTGAAAGAGTTTATATGAGGTTAGAGAGTACAGACCTCTTTACAATGTGGAAAGAAGCAAAGAATGGTTGGATTTGACAAACCAATCCACCACCGGATGATACTGCAGGAACAACAGCTTTTCATCATAGAATAGCTTTTTAGTAGGGTTGCCAGGTCTGCGCAACAAAACTAGCCCAAAGGCCAATCGAAAATAGCCCAATGCGATTTTCTCAGATGCTGGATAAAACTACATTAAACATCTTTAACCTGCATCAGAATACATGCGGTGTAAAGTCTGCTGTCAGGTGGCTCTGGAGGAGAATTGATTCGGGCTACAGACAGATCAGATCCCTGAGGAGCAGAACAGGATTTGGCCGTCAGATGGATTAGACTCACACTCATTAGTGAGCAGTGTGTGCCGGGTAACAGATGCTGCTCTGGTGAACGTGTGGTTGCTTCACTCAAAAAACACTGGATGTGCGAATTAACACTCAACTGCACACACACACAGACAGGATTTAGCTAATTACACACACTCCTGTGCGAAGAAAACTTTAATTTACAGTTGTGTAGTGGACATACACGCCACCATCTGAGCCCTGACAAAAACACACACTTACTCCTGATCCTCACACACATGCCGTCCGTTAGCTCTGTTTCTAACCCTAGTGAGTTAGGGAACTACATTTTACATATATTAAACATGAAGTGCATGAGATTTAGTTGATAGAGTTGAGAAGTGATAGTTTAAAGAGGCCATATTATGTCCTTTTTCAAAGTCTTGATATTGTTTTTGGGCTATAGAACAGGTTTTCATGCTTGAATGTACAAAAAACACATTATTTTCCCCATATTCTCTATTGTTGCAGCTCCTCTCTTCACAGTCTGTCAGTAACGCTCTGTTTAGTTCTTGTCTTTATGAAGCCCCTCTTTCTGAAAAGCACAATGTGCTCTGATTGGTCAGCTGGAGCAGTGTGTTGTGATTGGTCAAGTGCTTCGAGTGTGTTTGGGAAATGTCCCGCCCCTTACCATAACCGCAACACATTGCTAACTAACTCAACCAGGCCTCGCCCCTTTATTTTAGGCAGGAATTATTTAAATGAGGAATATTGTGACGTGTTCGTTCCCGGAAAAGAAAACTCAAGAGGAGGCGTTTCAGGGAGTTCAGAAACAGTGACACTGATATAGAGAAGAACTCCTGCTGGAGGGACCTTGTGCTTTGGAACTTTTCAGAGCTTTTTCATGCTCAAACAGCAACATTACACAGTAAAGAAAGTTGAACATGGGGAAAAAAGCATAATAGTTCCTCTTTAATATGTATTAAAATACAACACAAAGAGCTATTCTGTTTCTGTCTTATCTTCTTTCTACTGGTTTCATCTTCTCCAGGTCAGGACGTCCGTATGTCCACTGGAGGTGAGAAGTAAAAGTTCCGTTGGCACAAAAATCAAATTCAAAGTTCATTATTTGGCTGTTTCCTGCTCCATTTCTCACACACACACTGTTCTTCTTGGGTCTCATACAGCGAGAGATGATTGTATTGCCTGAAGATTCAGTGTCACTGCTGCTCTAATGTAGTTTGATGAGATGAGATATGCCTCTGAAATGTTATCATTATATATATTGATTGAGTTTTTGTTATCTTTCCTTACGTAACATCAAATGACTTTATACACATAAAAAATTATTTTGCATAAAGAAGCCCTTTAATATTTTAAAATATATTGTTAAGCACTTTTCCTCTGCCCAAATTTTCATTATTTTTAATAAAAATAGTGCTATATTATTTAAACGTAATTATTATTTAAGTATTTATAATGATAATATTTGTTGTACTGAATTTAGTTTATTAAAACATAAATCATTGTCAAGATAGAGTGATTTTCACCTTTTGCATTACAGTAAAGTGCTTGAAAAAAATTATATATACATATATATATATATATATATATATATACATATACATATATAATATATACAGTCAAACTAAAAATTATTCAGACACTAGATATATTTTTTGATATATTTTTACTAGTGTGTGCAGGACACTATAGTTCATTATGTAAGTGAGGATAGCAAAAAAAAGTAAACTGTGACATATTATACCTAAAAATTCTTCATACAGTGGACTACCAGTAAAATTGATAAAAAATTTGGGACCAAAAATTATTCAGATACTATGACCTGACCATGTTTTGCTTAAGTGCTGTCTGACATAATTAAGATTAATTTTTTCTGACACGGTTTAACTCTGAGATCTTGTCATATTTTATTACCATTTTTAAACTATAGTGAATAAACTGTAATAATGAATAAAAAAATTTCAAGGTGCCTGAATAAATTCTGGTTTGACTACATATGTATTTATTACACATTATTATGCTATAATATTATACATTATATATGTATTACAAGCCTATTTTTTGTTTGTGATGAAATATGACCTTGACATTCACAAATACTGTAAGCCTGTTTTACACTGAGCCGAAATTCACATCATAATTCGGTGCATTAAAGATGTTGGTCAGAGTCACCAAACCTTATAAAACCCACTCACAAAATTTGAGTGTGCTATATTCACTAGAAGCTGATGTGATCCATGCCTCCAACAAAACATCTCAAAACACCTCTGGACAAAATAACACACAACACTGTGTGTCGTAAAAATCAGACCACACCATCATTAAAATCTCAAGCCAAAAGTAAAGTATGGAGGGGCCACTATGTTTGGAGCTTTTTGCTTCCTCAGGTCCTGGACATCTTGCTATCTTCAACAGAAAATTAATTTTAATGTTCACCAGCACATTATTGTAATAAGAGAGGACATTAATTAAAAGAACGTGAGGCAATCTGACTGCCAACTGAAGCTCAAGAGAAGTCGGTGACACAACAGGAAACAACCCAAAACACTGGACTAAATCAACAACAGAAGGACTTCAACAGAAGAAAAAACCCTCTGGAGTGAAACAATCAGAGTCCTGACCTCAACGCCACTGAGATGATGAGGTATCTGAGAGAGCAATTCACACCAGATATCTCAAGAAAACTGCTAAAATGAAACCACTTTGGTGCCAAATTCCTCCTGAACATGTTCAAGTCTGATGCACCATTACAGGAAAAACTCTGCATGGAGGTTATTGCTTCCATGCAGAGTAACAGCAATTACTAAATCGCACAGCTCTTTAAAGTTTGAAATATATTTTATATCCAACTTTATCTGCACACATACAGTCTACTCGCACAGGCCGATATATAGGCTACTATATAGCAATTCTCAACCACCTGATTACTTGCATCATCGTAAAATGTAAACTATATTATCGTCCAGCTCTAATCCACTAAATGCAACTAAAAGTCATGAAGATGTTAAGATATTATAAACATTAACATCATGATTTTCTGTAAAGCTGCTTTAAAACAATGTGTATTGTGAAAAGCGTTATACAATTAGATTTGACTTAAGTAAATGACCCATTTTTGTTTGTTCTGGTTGTAGTACTATCAGATTTCTCACCTTAAACTCTGTCTCTATGTTGGCGAGTCGTGCGAGTTCGTTGCTGAGCTCCAGAGATGTCAGTACGGGATCTTCGCTGGACAGCGACAGGTAGGCGGCGCTGGCGAGCCCTTTGTATGCGTTCATGCGCGATCTCGAGTGACTGAAAGAGTCGCGTCTCTGTTTCTCCGTGCACTCGTAGCACTTGCAGAAGTAGTCATGCGGCCGCTCGATCCTGGCGCCTTTCATCAGCAGGATGTGTACGATCTCGTACTCCTGACAGTGCGCGGCCAGAATCACCGGCGTCACGTCGTGCGAAAAACGCGTCCCGTCCTCGTCGTAAGCGTAGAAGTCATCATCCCTCAGTTCCTGCTCCAGCGGGCTCAATGTCAATCTCAAACCACCTGCGAACGCCGGATGAGCCAATATGGCCTCCACGATTCGCACGTAGCCTTTGCTGATCGCCAAAAGAAGTGCGTCACCCACGCGTGCCATTCCGTCTTTCTTCAGGAGGAGCTCTGTGACCTCCAGGTGCTCATTCCCGACTGCCAGCTGCAACGCGTTTTGACCCATGTAGTCCACGCAGTTGAAGTTGAGTGTTTTGGACTCATCCAGCATCTTGCGGACAACAGGAATGTTGCCGTACTCCGCAGCGTCGAGAAAACGCTCCTCCTCCGCCGTGAGGCTGGTGCCACGTTCATTGAACATGTAGGCGGGGCCTCGGATGGCCTGCCGACGGCCCTTCTCTCGCAGGGTGGTGTGCCTGCGATGCATGACCTCTGACCTAAGAAAAAGTAACAGATCAGAGAAACAGAATATTCAATAAAGAACTTGACTTCATCCATCAATAAGTTAAAGTGCCTCTATTACACTGTACCTTTCATGCAGTCTGTAATAGAGCTGTTTGTGAATGTAAAAGTTCTTTAAAGGGGACATCGGATGCAAAATTCACTTTTACATGGTGTGGACATAAATGTGTGTTGGCAGTGTGTCTACACAACCACCCTATAATGATAAAAATCCACCCAGTGCTCTTTTTTAATCCCCACAAATCATAAGCACTTTGTCAAATCAAGCCGTTCACAGATTCTTGGCAAAGTGACGTAAATTTGCACAGGCCCCTCCCACAACTGTTGACGGACACTGCCATTTTAGCATAGACCCGCCCTGAGTGAGCTGTAAACAGTCCACCATGTTTCGACGCCGGAGCAGGTGTAGACAAGAATGTCCAAAGCAACTGAGGCGTTTTGTTATTGAATATAAGAATGAACATAGCAGTCGTCCTTTCTTCTCGACATCTGAGCCGCTGAAGACACAGTGGATTAATTTTGTTTTTGAAGGGAATGCGCCCCCAGATCTACCTATATGCGTTTATGTCGGCTCTAAAAAGTTTATGTTTTGCTAAAAAGTTCCTGAAGGATGGATCAGTACCTCCAGAAGACGCGAGTAACGTTATAGGTATTTTTATGGATCTTTGCAAATCGCCTTTCCTATGTGCTAGTTAGCAAGTTCCACGACAAATGCGGTTAAACGCCAGTTCACACTGCACTGATAAACGCCAACAAACACGTCTGTTGGAGTTTGTTGGATCAGGATGCAGCCTCCAAAATGAGATGCAGCTAGGTGATACCCCTGTCGCCATTGGTCGGACTTTGTTTTCACCCGACTGAACATGTTTAAACGACAACAAACTCTGACGTAATCTTACCTGGCCATGAACCGTTGCCATGACAATGAGGCAAGTCCCTTGCAAAGACTGCTGTTTGATCGCGCCGGCGCCTCACGTACACACAACAAAGCACTGCAAACGTGACATCGCAGCTTGTTCATTATCAAAATAATACAGTTGAACGAACATATATGTCGTCATTTCTATCTAGAACCTTCTTACTGTAATTCATAACTGCACATTTATAATGAACAATGCATTAAGGTGATTGTCTTATTACAAACTGTGTACATTTTATGTAAAGATAACATGGTAACACTACAATAAGGTTTATAAAGGTGTTAGTTAATGACCAACAAGTAATTTTCAAATGTATTCTTAATAGTTTTTGAGCATTTATAACACATAAATAAGAATGGTGAGTTCAATGCAATACCTGCCAAATCGTGTTTACAGCCACCCACGGAAGATAGGGGTGAACAGTAACTCATTATCATTTAAAGGGACATACACTGAAATGGCTCACTGTGAACAGAGCTGTTTTTGACAAGGTAAAAAGGGTGTTTTTTTTTACACAACCATTAAGAAATTTTAATCAAAGCATGTTAAAAACTTTTCATGAAGACCCTAAAGAATCATACTAACTTGTGAAAAATTGGCATCCGATGTCCCCTTTAAAGCTTTAAAGGTCAAAGAGCAGATAAATGGAGTTATTGTACCCAAAAGAAATAACCAATTTGGAACTGCCTGAAATGAGTCGTCAGTAATTCCAATCTCTCTTCCTGCAATTTCCCATTGCCCACAGGTGGCGCTATGACTGTGACTGAATATTTCCATGTAGATGTCTTCAGGCCAGGACTATTATCAAACATGTGAAGTTTGGGGCAGATCGGACATTGTATGCCCGAGTTACAACAACTTCCTGTTTCATGGCGAAACATTGAATATTGTCAGGCCGCCACGGACACGCCCTTTAACAAAAACTCAAGATCTTCGCAATTTAATGTCGCAAAGGCCTTTAGATTAGACTGACCAAATATGATGCTTATCTGATCAAATCTCTAGGCTGGAGTTCGTTAAAGTACAACGTCTGGAAATGGCAAAAACTGCAAAGATTTTGCAGAGAAAATTCAAAATATCTCACTTCCTGTTGGGTCTCAGATTTTGCACCCCAGGGACTTTTTTGTAGGTATTGGGCTGTTACATGTGTCTACCAAATGTCATACTTGTATGTGAAGCTATCAAGCTATTTTGCCACACCTAACTCAGAAACCTTATCAGACCCTAACCCACTTCTGACACGTGTGCAAAGTTTCACGAGTTTTCGAGCATGTTTAGGCCTTTAAAAATGCGATTCATTTTGGAGAAGAAGAAGAATTGACTAAGCAATTTCAATAGAGTCCTCACACCATGGGTGCTCGGGCCCTAACTAGCTGTAAAAGGCTGCAGCTACAGAGTTTAAATGAGTGTGCTTAATTCAACTTGTCTAATCTGCTCTGTTTACTGCACAGCATGAGATTCAATCCATGACTGTTTGTCAATAGACTGACGGTCTAAAATGGCCAATCACAGCTCTGCTTTTAGAAGTTGCTAAATTGGCCTCTCATACCACCTGAGTCAATCTGACCTCTGATTGGACCAATAATCAATTACATCAGAGATCAGCTTGGAGTTGCAGCTTTTTCTATGGATCTCACACTGTGATGCACGTGATCTTCAAGAGTGGCACCAAAAGCTAAGAAATTGCCATGATTTCAACACTTTGGGGATAAAATACACACACTTCAGTTTTGTCATTTTTAGATAAGAGTCAGTGTGGTTTTCAATCATGAGAGTGAATATATCATGCTTTAAAAATGACATGATGATTGCAAGATGCAGATGCTATATTTGTTTAAAAATCTTATCAGTTTTAGTCCTCTTGACAGTCTTGTCTGAAATTGCGCACATACAAAAACGCCTCTGGAGAAAATCCATTTACTCAGTACCGACCAGTTTCACTCACACAAACTGCTTATGCAGCATAGAAACAGCAATATACACACATGAACACATGAAACATACATGTGCAGCGAGCAGATCAATATGTTGTCTGGTACATGCTGTGCTGCTCTGAACATTTTATTTCCAAATGCTCTTAAACTCTGTCTCTAGGTGAGACATTTTATACAGCAGCAAAACACAGCAAATTGCAGCAAGTCACAACCTGCTACAAAACAAAAAAGCTGTCTGCTTTTATGCAAATACACACACATACACATAACCCAGAGAGAGAAAACCAGTTTGCCAGCTAGACACATCAATGCAGCATATGTTGTTCAATCAGTAGTGTTTGTTAAACATAGTCAAACATAACTATTACTGTTGCTCATATTTATACTTGTGATGTGATCAAACCTCTAAAACTAAGTATTAAAGTTTAATTAAATCACAGCATTTGTGAATGATTCTTCAAATCATGTGTGTTGTTGAGGAGAGTGTGCTGGTATTTTACCAAGTGATCAGATTCACCATTTTCACCTACTGGACCAGAAAACAAGTGAAAACCTGCAACCACATATCAATGCTTCTGCACTGCCCTGGCAACCACCCAAACACCCTAGCAACCACCTGAGAATGCCATAGCAATGTCCTGGAAAACAACCTTAGCAACCACATAAGAATGCCCTAGCAATGTCCTTGTAACCACCCCAAACACCCTAACAACTGCACAGCAATGCTCTAGAAATGCCCTGCCAACCACCCTGAACACTCTAGCAACCACTTAAAAATGCCCTAGCAACACCCTGGCAACCACCTCAAACACCCTAGCAACCATTTAGAAATACCCTAGAAATGTACTGGCAACCGTCCCAAACATCCTAACAACCACATAAGAATGCTCTAGAAATGTCCTGGCAACCACCCTGAACAAGTTAGCAACCACCCAAAAATGCCCTAGCAACACCCTGGCAACCACTGCAAACACCCTAGCAAACATTTAGAAACACCCTAGCAATGTCCTGGCAACCCACCCAAACATCCTGACAACCATATAAGAATGCTCTAGAAATGCCCCGGCACCCACCTAGCAACCACTTAAAAAATGCCCTAGCAACCCCCTCAAACACTCTAGCAAACATTTAGAAATACCCTAGCAACATCTTAGCAACCACCCCAAACACCATAACAACCACATAAGAATAATCTAGAAATGGCCTGGCAACCACCCTGAACATGCTAGCAACCACCTAAAAAATGCCCTAGCAACACCCCAAACATTTGGGGTGGTTGCCAGGACATTGCTAGGGTATTTCTAATTTTTTGCTAAGGTGTTTAAGGTGGTTGCATCTAACAATACCCTAGCATTCACTTCAGACACCCTAGAAATGTCCTGGCAATCACCCCGAAAACCCTAGAAACCACCGGACAATGCCCTAGCAATACCCTGTCACCCAACCTGGACACCCTAGCAACCACTTGAGAATGTCCTAGCAATGCTCTGCCAACCATCTAGTAATACTCTAGCAACACCCTGGCAACCACCTAAGAATGCATTTACATTACATATACATTGCCCAGCAATGTCCCAATAGCAATGTCCTAGCAACACCCCAGCAATGTCCTAGTAACCACCTTAAAAACCCTAGCAACTATCAAAGAATTCCCCAGCAATGCCCTGGCAACCATCTAGCAATGCTCCAGCAATGCCATAACAACCACCTGAATACACTAACTACTTACCTAAAAATGCCCTAGCGACACTCTAGCAGTCACTTAAGAATGTCCAAGCAATGCCTTAGTAACAACCATGAACACCCTAGCAGCCACCTAAGAATGCCCTAGCAACACCCTGGGAACCATCTACCAATGCTCTTGGAAACCACTTCTTCCTAAAATGTAAAATTGTAGTTATGTCTAGTTTAGTGGGGTGGGCCACCAGTTAACTGACACTGTGTTCCTCAGAGACGAATAAAAGGCTGAAGTGATAAAAAGACAGCAGAAAGATGATTACACAGCGCTCTGAGACATCAAACGCAGAAAGGAGCGGGTGAAATTGGAACCCATTCAAACAGAGCAAGTTCCCAGAGGGACATGAAAGAGAGGGAGCCATGCTGAGCACAGACAGACAGCTCTGTGTGTGTGAGGTCATCAAGATCCTCGAGATACGTCTGTCTCTCTCACACACACAGTTACAGGTACACAAACTGCATGTGTTTGAATAAGTTTAGCTTTCGGCTGTGTCTGATTAAACCTGTGTGATTTCTGTGGCACCAAAATAACTAGATTTTTTTTTTACATTTTCTGCATTCATTAGTTGCATTTACTGGGAGTAGTAGCACAGTCTGCATAAAAGTCACATGCAACCATGTCAATTGGAATGAATTGGCCAAATCCAATTTAAATTCATTTGGATTGTAAGGGGTGGTTTAAGCCTTTTCTAATCCATTCGATAGGACATGTAAACACTTGATCAGATTGACAACCAAAACTGGAAAGTTCTGCGCATGTTCAATGATGTAGAAATGGCGTTCTGTCATGATTGAGAGTTTGGCATGGTAATGGATATGACAATGTTGATATGTTTGGTCTTGGGGAATAGATCAGCTATGCTGCTGCTGTTATTGTTGCGGCTGCTGCTGTTATTGCTGCTGTTGGTTATTGCTGCTGCTCCTGCTGTTATTGCTGCGGCTGCTGCTGTTCTTGTTGCTGCTCCTGTTATTATTGTTGCAGCTGCTGCTGTTATTTCTGCTGCTGCTGTTGGTTATTGTTGCTGCTCCTGCTGTTATTGCTGCGGCTGCTGCTGTTATTGCTGTTGCTCCTGCTATTATTGCTGCTGTTGGTTATTGCTGCTGTTGGTTATTGCTGCTGCTGTTATTGCTGCTGTTGGTTATTGCTGCGGCTGCTGCTGTTATTGCTGCTGCTCCTGCTCCTGCTATTATTGCTGTTGCTGCTGTTATTGCTGCGGCTGCTGCTGTTATTGCTGCTGCTGCTGCT
This sequence comes from Elopichthys bambusa, assembly GCA_037101425.1. Classification (NCBI taxonomy): domain Eukaryota; kingdom Metazoa; phylum Chordata; class Actinopteri; order Cypriniformes; family Xenocyprididae; genus Elopichthys; species Elopichthys bambusa. The sequence continues at coordinate 2,404,388 of CM074447.1, read as the reverse complement.
GTTATTGCTGCTCCTGCTATTATTGCTGCTGCTCCTGCTATTGTTGCTGTTGCTGCTGTTATTGCTGCTGCTCCTGCTGTTATTGCTGAGGCTGCTGTTATTGCTGCTCCTGCTGTTATTGCTGCTGCTGCTGTTATTGCTGCGGCTGCTGCTGTTATTGCTGCTGCTGCTGTTATTGCTGCTCCTGCTATTATTGCTGCTGCTCCTGCTATTATTGCTGTTGCTGCTGTTATTGCTGCTGCTCCTGCTGTTATTGTTATTGCTGAGGCTGCTGTTATTGCTGCTCCTGCTGTTATTGCTGCGGCTGCTGCTGTTATTGCTGCTGCTCCTGCTATTATTGCTGCTGCTCCTGCTATTATTGCTGTTGCTGCTGTTATTGCTGCTGCTCCTGCTGTTATTGCTGCTCCTGCTGTTATTGCTGCGGCTGCTGCTGTTATTGCTGCTGCTCCTGCTATTATTGCTGTTGCTGCTGTTATTGCTGCTGCTCCTGCTGTTATTGCTGCTCCTGCTGTTATTGCTGCTCCTGCTGTTACTGCTGCTCCTGCTGTTATTGCTGTGGCTGCTGCTGTTATTGCTGCTCCTGCTGTTATTGCTGCGGCTGCTGCTGTTATTGCTGCTGCTCCTGCTATTATTGCTGCTGCTCCTGCTATTATTGCTGCTGCTCCTGCTGTTATTGCTGCGGCTGCTGTTATTTCTGCTGCTCCTGCTGTTATTGCTGCGGTTATTGCTGCTGCTCCTGCTGTTATTTCTGCTGCTGTTATTGCTGCTGCTGTTATTGCTGCTATTGTTATTGCTGCTGCTCCTGCTGTTATTGCTGCTTCTGCTGTTATTTCTGCTGCTCTTGCTGTTATTGCTGCTGCTGCTGTTATTGCTGCAGCTGCTGTTATTGCTGCTGTTATTGCTGCTGCTGTTATTGCTGCTATTGTTATTGCTGCTGCTCCTGCTGTTATTGCTGCTCCTGCTGTTATTGCTGCTCCTGCTGTTATTGCTGCTGCTCCTGCTGTTATTGCTGCGGCTGCTGTTATTTCTGCTGCTCCTGCTGTTATTGCTGCTGCTCCTGCTGTTATTGCTGCTGCTGTTATTGCTGCTATTGTTATTGCTGCTGCTCTTGCTGTTATTGCTGCTGCTGCTGTTATTGCTGCGGCTGCTGTTATTGCTGCTGTTATTGCTGCTGCTGTTATTGCTGCTATTGTTATTGCTGCTGCTCCTGCTTTTATTGCTGCTCCTGCTGTTATTGCTGCTGCTCCTGCTGTTATTGCTGCGGCTGCTGTTATTGCTGCTGCTCCTGCTGTTATTGCTGCTGCTGTTATTGCTGCTATTGTTATTGCTGCTGCTCCTGCTGTTATTGCTGCTCTTGCTGTTATTGCTGCTGCTGCTCTTATTGCTGTTGCTGCTGTTATTGCTGTTGCTGTTGTTATTACTGTTGTTGCTGTTATTGCTGCTGCTGCTGCTGTTATTTCTGTTGCTGCTGCTGTTATTGCTGCTGCTGTTGGTTATTGCTGTTGCTGTTATTGCTGCTGCTGCTGTTATTGTTGCTGCTGTTGGTTATTGTGGCTCTTATATTCACATATATTTTGTGATGGAACTTAGCTAACATCCAAAACAATGCTGTGTGCTGAGCTAAATGCGCTCGTTGTATGTGCGTAGCTACATATGATGGTATTACCAGCTGAGCTTATAACCAGCTTATAAAATGTGTAAATGAGTCAAAACAGCAGCAGGAATCTCTCCGTCACACACACAAATGAAGATCTGCTACGAGACGCGGTTCTGATGCCTGTACCGAACTGTGATGGGCAACATTGCGACTATGACAAGGAAAGAACAGGTATGCTTGAGCATTCTGTCCTTTTTAGAGCCGCATCTTGTGACATCATGTCCTGTTTTTGATTCGTTTACATGTCTTTGGTCTGTGTTGCGTTCATATTTCGTTCAAACTGCACCAGAGTTTGTTTGGAAGCGGACAGAGACCCTTCTTTTCAGCTGCCTCAGTCCGTTTGTTCGGTGTGCACCAGGGTTTGGATGGCAGAGTTCACACTGAATCACACTAACAGACCAATCGCACCAGAGTTAATTTTAATCGAACCAAATATGCCAAGTGTGAACACACCCTTAGTCTGCTTACAAAGAAACGAAAAGAAATTCACAAAGAAATTCACCCCTAACAGTGGGGAAACTGTATATCCGTGCAGTGTGCACGTCAAAAGACTAAATCCGATTTGAAGCTTGTGACATAAATGCGCGCATTAACCCGATCATTTTATTTAGCGTTCATGTAAACACTATGTTCGGATTCATCAATCAGAATAATTTAATTCCAATTTAAACAAAAGGTGTCCGTGTAGCTATTGATTTACATACTTTAATTTTTAGCAGAATAAAAAATGATTCACATGACGCATCCTCTTAGCATCAGTGATGCTCTGCCAAAAGGTCCAAACTCACTCCACTGACATGTTGGGCTGCTTAAACAAACAGAATCAATGTTATGAAAGGATCTTCAGGAAGTCAAATTACCAATGACTTACAGCGAACATCAAACTGGCACAGAAGAAAGCTTTTATGACACACAGCTGCTTTAATAACTATATGATGTGCTTGAGTCTGATCTGACAGTTTAGGATTAATATGAGTGAAGTTTAAACAGGGAATGAATTATGAGCCCATCCATATGGAGAAAATGTGGAACTGATTATCTGGACGGACACACACTCAACACTCACAGAGAAAGAATGATATGCAAACTCCTTCGTCTATCCTTTCATCCTACTATAGATCACCTCTCATTTCTCTCTCTCTCTTTCTCTCTCTCTCTCTCTCTCTCTCTCTCTCTCTTCTTTCTTTCTGCGCTCTTGTACAAGCATCAGCATAGAAATGGAGTTTTTGCTCCTCATCAGCACAAAGAATGAAAGGACCAGCTGGAATCACAACGAGAGAGGAAGACTACAAGTCAGAGAAGTGAGACAGATGAAACAGAGCGGAAAGACTGAGATAAAAGAAGTGATGGCCCTCTTTACAAACGCTTTGAAATTATGTAGGTTCTGTTGATATTTTATGCTGGGGGAAAAAATGAAAAGAAACTAGGAAGAAGACACTGTGACCAGGAAGTGACCAGGGTCATTAAACATTAATAAAAACCATAAAGTATATCAATATTATTAAATAAACACTGTAAGTGACAGGCTCCTACTTACTGTAAAACACAAACAAACAAGAGCACAAGCATAGTCTACATCAGCAGCTCCCATCCTAACTGACATAGCACCTGATTGAAACACCCTACATAGTGCACTCCTCATGTGAAGCACACGCGACACCACTTACAATTCCAATTCAATCTTGACTTCAGCATGTTGCTAATCTAACCGTATAATATTCTAACATAAAAAATACATTACAGACACATAATTGTCTGATTATATAGTCCATTTTGTAGCAGACTGAACACTTTTTAGCAATATCTTTCTGTAATTTTCTTAAATCATGGCTTTTATTGATAAGAATGGGTTTGTGATTGGGTGTGTCTTATTCAAACCAATCTGAAATGTAGGGGTGGAGCAATTATTATAAATAAGTGTGCACTAAAGTAAAATGCATGACCCTGGCTAAGTTTCACATACATATGTGTAAATTCTCTAGTCATAAACCACATTTTAAGGCATTTTTTTCAACAAATTTCAACAATATCTTACTGTTTTTCCACATTAAATTGGGAAGGGGGGGGGGTGTTATTGTTACCTATATGACCTATATTTATCATGTGATTTGTTTCCATGTTGACTATAAAACGGCCTATATTCAAAGAGATAATTCACTCCAAAACAAAATCACCCTCATGTTGCTCCAAACCAATATGACATTCTCACAAAATGAGAGATCCTTAATTTTCACACCAATCTTCACAATTAAAGTACACAGTGACAAGGGACAAGACAAAAAGCATACATCTTTGGTCTGTTTTTCACACAAAGCTATCGTATGACTTCAGACGACTTTGAATGTAGCAAACAAGTCGTATGGAGTACTGTTATACTTTGTGAACTTTTTGGAGCGTAAAAACTCTTGGTCGCTATATGCTTTCACAGTATATGAGAAGAAAATCAGCAAGAACAATTTTCTTCTTTTGTGTTCCAAGTTAGAGAATTATGCAGCTTTAGATGGACATAAACGTGAGTAAATGATAACAGAGACTTCATATTTGGGTGAGCCCTGGAAATGCTTTTGGAAAATAACTCATCATGTTCAAGTCAAGCCTCATCTGGAGATTGACATGGAGATTAATGAAGATCTGATTCTGCCTGCAGTGTCATTACCACTGGAGCGGATCAGATGATGACACAGGAAGCTTGTCTGGAATATTTTGGCAGGTTATTATTGTTTTCACCTCAGGCTGCAGGCAGTGTCTTGAGACCAGAACCGAAAATTACAAATCCTTTCCCGTGTCTCTCTTTCTTTTAACCTAGCACACACTTTCAGACAAAACATCAATACAATAAATGTTGTCAGATATCAATGTTTAAAGACCTATTGTGGTGATTCGCGGCCTGTTTTTCGCACCAACGCAAATGAGGTTCTGGGGGGAACATGATCAGCGCATGCGTATTATAGGCCTACTGGAGAGCGTCAATCAGGAAACTATTCTAACCTCTCTGTCTAATACACTACTGTAACTGAGGTGCAATGCAATTTTTAACAACTACAATAACATTAAATACCTTATAATAGAATAATGCCAGAACGATAACTGAAAGAAATTATTATTGTTATTGAAATAGCAAATTATTATTGTTATTATTAAATAATGCTAAATTATTTAATTAAAAACTGCATGATAAATAGAAAGTAGCGCAAATCACACAAGCGATTTACTACATAGACATAAATAAAACTTTATTTTTATTAGGTTTTGTAAAAGTTGATCCAATTGAAAATATTAAGTTTTACACACTGTAAAAGTCAAAATATGCTATATTAAAGACCAATTTTTTTTTTTTTTACCTCAGTCGATCCTTAAAAATGACTTTCGATAGTATAACCAAGTGGATTCGGTCATATGAAATGATTTAATATAAACCAGTTAATTGGTCGATAGGCTATGTCACCACATGAAGCACAGTTTTAGGTTACCTGACAAACATTTTACAGTGACCCCATCATCATAAAATATGTCCGTTTCTAGATTCCTGTGGAATAAGATGTTATAAAGTCCATCAGACTGAAGGTTTAACTTACGCGTGAGGTGGAGCGCAGCTGTGCGGGGTCTCGATCAACTCCTCCGGGCTGCGGGTCTCATGATCGGGTCTGTGCGGGGAGCGCCGCCGCTGTCCGCGGTTCTGGAGACCGTCGCGCACCGGAGACGCGCCGCAGCATCGCCCGAGATGCGCCGGCGAGCGCCCGATCAACTCCAGCGGATCGCAGGGAGACGCGTCTCTGGATAGCGTGTCCGGCTGGTCCGTGCGTGGAAGTGGCGCAGATGCCCGCCGCTTCAGGGGTCTTGGCGGCTGAGGGAGATGAGTCTGACCGGCAGAAGCGGGAGAAGAGGGGGAGGAGGGCGGGGAGAGGGAGAAAGAGGAGGCACGGAGCCCCTCGCCTTCGTCAGACATCGGGAGAGCTCGTGCTCCGCATCTGCTAAGTGAAAGGGCTTCATGGAACTGAGACGCGCAACTTCAGCAACAAGTGGAAGAAGAGTTTTACCCTCACATCAACACACACACCTCAGATGAGAGAGGTGTGGCTTGACTTTTTGGTGACTTTCATTCTGTGGAACACAAACGGAGATGCAATGAGGAATATCTGAGCTGCTCTTTTCTGTACAACGAAACTGAACAATATCATGATTTTTTTTTAAGCTGCAGTCCATAACTTTTTTTTTTCTTTAAATGATTCAAAATCGATTTTTGAACAAATACATAACCAGCCACTGTTCAAAACTATCTCCTTACCTTGGCCCGATTCACAATGGTAAGCTTGTAATAATGTTTTCCAATTCGGGTGGTACTGGTGGGTTTCCGCGGGAAATTCGAGCATGCAGCTGTTAGTCTTTGTGTCATTACGTCACATCTGTTTACATGAAGGAGTCCCAGCTAGTAGGCTATATGGCATGTGAGGATGCTGCAGGCGGTGGATCATTTATAGCCTTTTCTCACAGCAGCTGCAATAATTAAACTTGTCATTTTGATAGCGGATTGTAATCCAGAAAGGTTCAAATGACAATCATCAGTGACAACTGAAGATTCATCCGTAGTCAAAAGCAAAAGACTTCGGACTGCGGAGTGGCTACAGAAATTGAAATCTACAGGTAATGCTAATACACATTAAATACACATAGTCAGGCAATGCTGATGTTGTTAACATTAACAATTTGAGAACAAAATATAACAATATTAATAATTTGCACGGTTTTACGTGATCCGAGCTAAGCGATCGTTCGATTTAATCACCATTGGCAGCGCGATTTATTGTAATGCTTTATTTTCTCAGTTGGTCAGAACAAAAGTGGCAGATTTGTTACTTACTTGTTCAGATGACATTTTCTGGTGAAAATGCTTGTTTGTAAAATATTAAAATAAAATATATTCTTATTATAAAATAAAAAAAATGATCTAACATTAACATCTTTCATGTCCATGTTATTGTCAACTTGATTTTTTTATGCATATGATGAACTAAGGAAAAAAAGTAAATCGTGCACAAGATTTAGCAAATCAAGGGAACGAATTAGTATGCGCATGATTTATAAATCGAGGGAACGACTAAGTAAAACATGGGCACGATTTAGTAAATCGAGGGAAAGAATAAGTAAATCGTGGTCACGATTTATAAATCGAGGGAACGAATAAGTAAATCGCGCTCACGATTTTTAAATCGAGGGAACGAATAAGTAAATCGCACTCACGATTTATAAATCGAGGGAACGAATAAGTAAAGCATGCGCACTATTTAGTAAATCGAGGGAAAGAATAAGTAAATCGCGCTCATGATTTATAAATCGAGGGAACGAATAAGTAAAGCATGCGTACAATTAAGTAAATCGAGGGAAAGAATAAGTAAATCGCGCTCACGATTTATAAATCGAGGGAACGAATAAGTAAATCGCGCTCACGATTTATAAATCGAGGGAACGAATAAGTAAAACATGCGCACAATTAAGTAAATCGAGGGAAAGAATAAGTAAATCGCGCGCACAATTTATAAATCGAGGGAACGACTTAGTAAAGCCCGAGCACGATTTAGTAAATCGAGGGAACGAATAAGTAAATCGCGCCCACGATTTATATATCAAGGGAATGACTTAGTAAGACGTGCACACGATTTAGTAAATCGAGGGAAAGGATAAGTAAATCACGCGCACGATTTACAAATGGAGTGAACTACTTAGTAAAGCGTGCTCACAATTTAGCCTACTATTTTTTTCCTGCATGTCATGTGTGGGGCTCCGTAGATTTGATTCAGAAGTTGCACAAGCTACAGATTAAAAAACACTCTATGTTATACCCCTATTTTGTATTCTCAACCACAAAATGCACCAAACACGCCTGTAACATATCAGAATACTGACCGGTTAGCATTTGCAATCGAGTCCAAGGACTTTAATCAGGGAGAGGGAGCAGGATGTGTGTGTGGGAACTTATCTAGTGCTTTGGTTCAGAGGTGATTTAATTCATGGCCAAACAAACACTTACAGTATCTCACAAAAGTGAGTACACTTAACTTAATTCAAAGGGAAAATAAAAGTTTTTGTTTTATTTTAGTCAGAAAACAAGTCTTATATCGCTTCTCAATTAAATGTTTCTTGTTTGAAGAATGTTGTTAAAACGAGAGAAATGCTTAGTAAGAAAATCATTTTTTGCAGTAAAAATACAAGCTAAAAAACATCACTGATTGTTACGTTTTGTATGGTGCTTTTCACAATAGATACTGTTTCAAAGGAGCTTTGTGGAAAATAGTAAGCAACAAATAGACTAAAGCAAGGAAAAACTGAATTAACAAAGAAAGACAGAGAAACACAATTTTAATGCAGCTACTGTGATTAGACAAACAAATGTAAGAAATAAAATATTCTGAGCACTGCAGAGAAGATGATTAGAGTGTCTGTGATGCTAAACAGGTACCTGCGTGTGTGCGTGTTCATGTGTCTTTTGAGTGTTTTATCCAGGATATCTGATCGCTCTGGGTCTCTTCCTGTGTCTGACGGGCATTTTAGGAACATCCGCAGGGATTAATTGGACAAAATCAGACACACTCACACAATCAGACGACACAACACACAAACAAACACATGCAGAAAGCCTGAGCTCCTCCAGACACAGAGAGCGTACAATCACTCGACTTACTACTGAAATCAGGAGGCATAATGTTCCCTCTCCTCATCCGTATCACTCCAAAAATCTGTTTCTACCTGCAATCAATATTTCAGTCTTATGGAAGGAGTCAGTGTCAGGGGGCAGAGCCTGGATGATTACTGAACACGCCCCCTTCTCCTGTAAAAGGGCATGTTTGATAGTGATTGACAGCTGGGTTGGGTTTCACATCTCAACTGAAGAAAAGAGAAATAGAGAAAGTCCACAGGTGTGTGTGTGCTTGTTTTTTTATGATTTATGAGGACACAAATTTGTAAAATGACATGGGTATTACACTGGTATTATGACATAAACATGTTTTATGAGGACATTTCTTATTAAAAATAGCTTTGAAACATAGTAAACAATGTTTTATTAAAAATGTAAAAATGTAGAATGTTTTCTGTGATGGGTAGGTTTAGGAGTAGGGTGTGCGTGTGTGTGTGTGTGAGAGAGAGAGAGAGAGAGAGATTAAGGTGCAGTAAGTGATTTCTGAGAAACACTGTTGTCCACTCATTATGGTGGAGGAGAGTGAGCAAGAGGGAGATTTAAAGAAAGAGAGAGGGCTGAGAAAAATTACAAAAGAGAAAAGCTCAGAGGAATATCACTGGAAAAAGAATGGTTATGATCAGGCAAGAGCTTTAGGACTTGCGTTAATATTAGAAAAGCTTTCCAGGGCTGGAAAGACCTGAGCGGGAAGGCCTGAAAAAAGATGCAGATGTGTTGTTTCTGCTCCATACGCGAGTAACATTGGTTTTGCTATGTTTCACAAAACCCAGATATGTTTTTTCAGTAACACTTTAAAATACTGATCCTTCATTAATGAATAAATACACAGGAACAAATGAGTATCAGTTTTCTAAAGTGAGAAACATGATAACTCTCTAGTAACTACTGAAGTCATTGTGAACTTTTGAGGTTTTTGTAAAATATTGGATAGTAATAACTCAAGAGTTACTACATAATTCTAAAGGAACTGCTAATTATTTGGATCAGTATTCTAAAGTGAAGATCATAGTAACCCACTAGTAATTACTCAAGTGTTACCAAATACATCAGAAGAAATTACAAAACTCTACAAAAACCTCAAAAGTTCACAATGACTTCAGTAGTTACTAGAGAGTTATCATGTTTCTCACTTTAGAATACTGATCCAAATAATTAGTAATTCCTTCTGAAGGATTTGGTAATACTTCAGTCATTACTAGTAGGTTACCATGACCTTCACTTTAGAATTAATTATACATTATGCATTATTCATGTTAATTATGAACCTGTATATAGTAGTTCTTAGTAGTTCTCTGGGAGGAATGAAAGAAACAGTAGTTACTGATTAGTTAATAGTGAACTACCACCTTCAACTGAGCACTGTTACTTACTAATTCATTAATCAGAGTTTCTTGTTAGGTAATAGTAGTTACTAGAGTGTTAATAATGCATTACTCATTTGTTCCTGTGTAGTTATTCATTAACAAAGGATCAGTATTCTAAAGTGTTACCGTTTTTTCTGCAATGTCAGCTATAGTAACAGGACAGTTTTGAGTGTCATTATGTTTCAATCCAAATTTGTGAATTTAACTTATGCTTAGAATTGGAATATCACAAAACATTTGAGAATAAAGCATGGTTTCCATCCCATGTGTTCAAGAGAACAAAATTTTCACTTCTTGGGAAATTGGTACGGAATTGCTGCAAAAGTGGATGTGATAGATTTTACAAACATACCCATATAAAGTATATGATTTACTGTATGTACAATACACCCACATAATTAATAATGCAATTAAATGAATTAAAACAAAATTAACTAATTAAAACTAAATCCATAAAGTGATCCTATGATCTTAACCACTAAAAGGTTCTAAATCTGATAGAATCCTTTAAGATTCTATATAGAACCTTTTCTTCTAAGAGTGCAGGTCAGTGGAGTCATCTGCAATTTTCCACAATACATCAACTTCAGCATATCCCTGTTAACCCAGTGCTTATTTCAGCCATCATAAGAGTCATGTTTTCAATCTGTAGCAGGAACAGTGTGGGACAATGAACAGGATTATGTGCTCACGGGTTCATAGCTGGACTCAAACAGCCCACCGTCGCCCAGCGTGTGACAAACCCAGCAGCTGTCGTATTTCAATTAAATATGGCCTTTACTGTTAAACGCTTTAGAAGCAGGAAGGGACGGGAAGAAAGAAGATTTTCATTCACTTCCTTTTCAGAGTAATAGAGGTGTAAGAGCTTCATAGAAATGCACAGATTCTTTCTCTCTAAATATTCACACTCAGGATGATCTTCTGAGGGGTTCGTGTCTGACATGCATTATGTATAATGGCTCTCTCTTTTGGAGAGGCCTCTACAAAGTACCCTCTCGGGCTCTCGCTGTTTTATATTTATTCAAAAATGAGCATATCTAGACGAAACAAAAGAAGACAGTCTCCATGAAGAACCTTTAATGCTTTCAAAGGTTTTCTGAATGCACTTTTTAAAAACCTTAAAATCAAACTGCATTTGATGCAACTGTAAAGTATTTTTTACCACACAATTAACTATATATTACTCAGAAATTGCTAGTAAATTTCACAAATAATTACAAAGAAACAGCACTGAACGTGAAATTTTGAAGTAGAAAGATTGAAAACGTTCTTGTAAAACATACTCCAGTAATTTTTGTTTTTACAATGTACAAAATGTGCAAATTATGCATCATCAATAGCGATTATCTTATGCAAATTAGGCTGGGTTGTGTTCATATGAATTGTGAACTGTATGAATTCACACATACCAAACCCCAGACCATTTCAAACCCTAACTGGTCTAAGCTGGTTTCTCAGTCTCAAACGGACACGAATAGTGTGAAAGCGGCCTGACAGCACACAGCTTCTTCACGGAAATCAAGATGTCTAGACTGCATGAGCTGTCAATCATACAACTAAAGTGCTGCAGAGAGAAATCCACCATGTCACTCAGATCGATAAACCGTCCACCTCTTCTGCTCACCCTCAGCTGTGGTTTAACCCTCCAGATCTGGCTGTCACTTCACATTGTGGACAGAACACTTGAAATCACATAAATACCTCAATGTTCACAGCGTCTTTGACCGACAAACCGCTGCACAAGGGTAAAGATCTGTGACACCGTACCACAGGCCGATTCAACATAAACTCACGTTACACGTTATTTTGAACTGTCAGTCAAGGTTTCTTGCACCAAAAATGTGACAATTTAGTTTTCCATGACCATATTTTACCCTTTCGTTGACCTTTTAGAAGATATACGTCTATATGCATATGTTAAGGAAGTCAAGTTTGTGATGCAATAACCATGACAATTTCTGATTTTCATCACAGGTCATTTCTGCAGTCATTTTTAAAGAGAATGCTCCTTTTCAAAGTCTTGATATTGTTTTTGAATATGTTTTCATGCTTGAATGTTCAAAAAAATAATTATTTTTCACATATTCTCCATTGTTGCAGCTCCTCTCTTCCCAGTCTGTCAGTAACGCTCTGTTTAGTTCCTGTCTCTATGAAGCCCCTCCTTCTGAAAAGCACAATGTGCTCTGATTGGTCAGCTGGACTAATGTGTTGTGATTGATTAAGTACTTCAAGTGTGTTTGGGAAATGTCCCACCCCTAACCATAACCACCAGTTTCAACACACTCCTAACTAACTCAACCAGGCCCCGGCCCTTTATTCTTGGCAGGAATTATTTAAATGAGGAATATTGCGACGTGTTTGTTCCCGGAAGAAAACAATGGAGGCATTTCAAGGAGTTCGGAAACAGTGACACTGATACAGAGAATAAGGCCCCGTGTCCACTAAAGGCGCTCTGCTTAAAATGCCTATCTGTGAGCGCTTGAGAGTGCTTCAGCTGTGCAGTGTTTTTTTTGTTGTTTTTTTTACGCTTCATTGCTATGATATGGAATTTCCACAGCACTGTTACTTATAACTGATTTTGCAGGTAATTTGTTTTAGACTAAAAATGTCGACACAATGTGGAATACTTGCTATGAATGTTCGGAGACCAGCAATATTAATTTCTCATCCATTTTGTTCCGTTCTCTGCTTGTTGATGTTGTTGTACAGCAAGAATGTTGTGACAGTTGGCCGGTGTTGTATTTGTCCCGCCCCTCCTCCACTCTGATTGGACGGCTGGCTAAAAAGTGACAGTGATGAGCGCAGCGTTTTACTCAAAGTTGAACATTCTTCAACTCAAGTGAAAAACCCCGAGCTCTAAGCGTTTGAGCGTTTGACCTCGTTACGCTCCTGGCGTTTAAAAAACGCGGCGCTCCCATTGAAAACAATTGGAAAAGTACGCTAGCCGCTGGGAAAAAACGCTTTGGTGGACACACGGCCTAACTCCTGCTGGAGGGACTTTGTGCTTTGTACTCGTTACATCAGAAGAAGAATGGCATCCACGCTAATATTAGTCTTTCTGTTTATGCCGAGGTTTACCGTAGTCAACCGGATCCGGGCCGCATCCAGGTGAGACCAAGGACCTGCGCCTTGACACGACCACAACGCAGCCCTGAAGTATCAGCAGAGATTGAGTCAACTAGATCATCCACTATGAAGGCCTCATCAACATGACAACCAGTGGCTCATCTCCTCAACAACCGTCCATACCGGTGTGATGAATACGATCCTCAGCTGGATGGAACTGAAATAAATACTTTGAATGTTGCGATCCTATCTGACTTATGATAGCAACCTGAGTCGTAACAAAGCACTGTTTGCCAGAGGAGAACTGGCCCCCCGACTAAGCCTGGTTTCTCCCAAGGTTTTTTTCTCCATTTTAACACCTGTTTGCCACCTGATGTCACTTGTTGGAGTTTGGGTTCCTTGCCGCTGTCGCCTTTGGCTTGCTTAGTTGGGGACACTTGACAATTGACATTCAATATTGAACAGTGCTTTGATCTGCCTGCATTGACACTATTCTTTAAGAGCTGCTGTGCAGCCAAAATAATGTACCAGTTATCACTGTAAAGCTGCTTTGACACAATTTACATTGTAAAAAAGCGCTATATAAATAAAGGTGACTTGACTTGACTTTGGAACTTTGCAGACATTTCTCAGGCTCAAACAGCAACATTACACACTAAAGAAAGTTTAAAATGGAAAAAAGAATGTGTGTTAGAAGATGTATGAATGCATAAGCATATATTAAGTAAGACAGTAGCAGGTCATTAATGCATACAGAAAATTCACATACAGTGCACAAATAGTATGAGTAGCGTATGCTTTTCTGAATATAGCATGTCTGGTTGCTCTGATAAGGAGGCCTGCGAGGACCAAACGACCCATACTACACTACACTACATCCTGCCTTTGTGTAATTTACTGAGTTCCTCTTTTTGTGACTGAAGAAGCTCGACTGTACGCCGCTGCCAGCAGAAATGCAAATGACTGTGGCAGAACGACCCTCTTCTGAGATTACAAGAGGGAATGTCATTCTGACAGCACTTTAACAGCACTATAAATACTCTCCAATGCAAAGACGGTTACAAAATTCTAAAGCAGCATCACATGTAACCTTCATAGACAATTCAACCCCAGAAGGCATTGCGACACACTCAGGACCAGTGTTATTTTAGTATCATTAAAATACTGTTATGGTTTTTATTAACTGTTTAAATTAGTTTATATTTTCTTATATATATATTTTTCATTTTGATTCTGATTTTAGTTTTAGTAATTTAGTTGTGTGTCATTTTTATTAGGTTTTGATTTTTGTCTATATAGTTTTTATTCATTTTTATTTCAGTTTTAGTTCCAGTTATTTTGGTACTAAAGTTTAGTTAACATTCATTTTACTTCAAATAACAATTGTGTTTTTATTAGTTTTTTTTTTTTTTTTTTTTTTTTAGGTTTTAGTTTTAGTTATAATAACCCTGCTTCAGTACAAAAAAATAAAATAAAATCATCAATTAAAAATGATGATGCATTTGCATGGATGCATTTCATTCAATATTGCAACATATTGATAAAACTGACTATTTTAATGCTCATTAGGTAAGCAACATACTAACAAACTTTATTGGATACTCTGTAAGCTTTACTTGATAAACACGCTATCATACACAGAGCGAAATGCGATGCCAGGCGAGTGTTTTTTGCTAGTTTCAGCCCGACGCAGTTATCATTTTCATGTCCTGAGCCACGTTGTTTAAACAGCAAATGCACTCGCGCACATCTGCTGGTCTGAAAACGAGGTGTGTTCAGGTGCATTGTTGGCGTGTTGCTATTTTGAGGAACTTAAAACAACTGCGCCATTGACCTTATTTTTTTATTTAAAGGGCGCGTTAGTAATATGCGCCTATAGGCGGGTGCGCAGCGCGCATAAACTCTGCTTGTTACACACACAGGGACATGCAGCAGCACACAAACATGCCAGATATTAAAAATAAAAGGATTACAATGTAAAAGATTATTATTGTGTACATAAAGATAAAAATGGCTATATGTCATAATGGATAGTCATTGCATGTATCAGAATTACATTTGCAGTAATAAAGAATGAAATTGGCTAATTATTTGACCAATTGTGGCAATACACACATGTACTTAAACTGACCCATCAGATTGAGGGTGTCTATATTCCGCCATGTATATAGCAATCCGCCATAATGCAAGGTCACCTGGTTTTTTAAGGGAATGGGAGATGACACTCTGATTGGTTTATTGCACGTTACGCCCAAAACACACCCAAGAGACTAGGTACAACCCTTTTGGACCATGTGCCCAGTGTGCTGACCGTTTTTTCCATCGTTAAAGGATTAGTTCACTTCTGAATGAAAATTTCCTGATAATTTACTCATCCCCCATGTCATACAAGATGTTCATGTCTTTCTTTCTTCACTTGAAAAGAAATGAAGGTTTTTGATGAAAACATTCCAGGATTTTTCTCCATATAGTGGACTTCATTGGGGTTCAACGGGCCCAAATGTCAGTTTCAGTGCAGCTTCACAGAGCTCTACACGATCCCAGACGAGGAATAAGGGTCTTATTTAGTGAAACCATCGGTCATTTTCTACAAAAAAAATAATATACTTTTTAACCACGCATGCGCCACGCATTACGTAATCACGTTACAAAGCTTATGCATGGCGTAGACAGAAGTAAAGTGAACGTGCAAATACTAAGCTAAACGCCCTTTACAAAAAAAAAGGTAAAACAACGATAATGGACGATTTTGAAGTTGGAGGAGGAGTTTTTTGCACTACTGCGGTGCAAGATGAGCATTTGTGGTTAAAAAGTACATACATTTTTATTTTTTGTAGAAAATTTCGCTAAATAAGACCCTTATTCCTCGTCTGGCATCGCGTAGAGCCCTTTGAAGCTGCACTGAAACTGACATTTGGACCTTCACTGATGTCTCAGTGTGTCTCTCTGAGGCTCAGGAATGGGTAATTGGTCTCAGCTGTTCATTCACAGACAGAAACAGCGTTTAAGCAAACGGCTGCTTGCCCCGCCATCATTTTCTCTCGCTGCAGAACAAACCCTGAAATATGGATGAATGAGGGAGAGAGTTTACACCAATAATGAGTGTGTGCTCAATAATGAGTACATGTTTGCTTGTCTGCGTATTTGTGTGTGTGTTTGACATTGTGTATATATATATATATAACAAATGAAACAAACACATGAGTACCAAATAAATATTTGCACACTTAAACATATATATCAGTTTAGTAGAATTATACGTGTATGTGTGTGCGTGTGTGGTTCGGTATACCCTACATTATGTCAATATGTTGTCGCTGCAGAAACACTCAAATAATATTGCATCTGGACAGCGAGCAGACAGACGGTGGAAAAAGAGACGAGAACTATGAAGATCCAGAGACAGATAAAGCACCATACAGAAGAATGAAACTGAATTACAGCAGCAGAGTCCAGACTCACACATGGACAACAGAAAAACACATCATCACTCTCACATGTGAATGTCTTGTGCTGCAGTAATTTAGGCTTGAATTCACTCTCTCCCATGAACGCACACCACATCACTGCTGCTACTGCTGTATTTAGGAGTTTCTCATCTGAAAAGAGACACATTATGATAGAAATGATTATTTCTGTATGACTCCAGTCAATTACGTTCAACTCATCCAACCAGAAACGTTCTGTTTATCCGAAATGTTTGCACCAATCCCACTAACTGAAAAAAGAAGATAAGCACAAATCTGTCTAATCCCAACACAGATGCTAGTGTAAAATCACTCTAAAGTTTCAAAACATCTAAAGCTGAATGTGATGTTCGTAAAGCATCTAGTTAAAGAACATAATTCAGTTTAAAAGACCGTTTTCACAATGCGATTCTCTCTCATTTCCGACGTGGTGTTATGAATGGTGCTCCACAGTCAGATGGATGTGTCACCAACCCCACTGAAGTGTAACATCATATATTAGCATCTATAATTGAGGGAGTAATAAATACGAGGTGATGCCAGCAGTACTTGAAACACCAACTGTTGTTTTACCTAGAAAGCTTGCAAACAGCTCGAGAGCCATACTGAATGTGGACCTGGCAAATTAATAAACAAGAAATGCTGTGAAAAAATAACATATTATAATTGCAGTGATTCCTGTGAGAACAAGATCAGAATGCTCAGAGGATGCGTGAGTTAGACGAATAACAGAAGGTCATTTTTACCTTAATTTTTAAGATGTGTTTGATTAGGATTGGATTGAAACTTCAATATACTTCAGTACAACTAATTTTCCAAACCTCCACAGGGAAGACTGGTCCTGTTCAAATATACTCAAAGGCTTCTTTCAGGCACTAACTAGCAAATAAACATCCTTCAGCAGAGTTATGAAGGGTGATTTGAACACGTGACCCCTGTGATGCTCATGAAGAAAAAGAAACATGTATTTCTCTCCATCATTTGGATGAATTCACATGATGAAAACAGAGTGAACAGCGTGGTACAAAATTCACTGAAATTCCAGGACTGTCGCTTCCTCCTCCATTCACTCTGTTCCTCTCATTGTATCTCACACTTATCACCTCAGGACAGATTCGAGCACCAGCAAACCAGACAGAGAAACAGACAAAATGAGAGAGACAAGTAAGGAAGGTGAGTGTCTGTGAGGCGCAGAGCAGTTCAGTGAGAAGTAAACAGAAGAAGAAAGGGAACAAGAAAAAAAAAAAAAGATGTTCCTCCTCAGTATTTTTGTCTTGTTTTCATATCTAAATATTCCTAAATCAAGATACATTGCATTATATTAAGTCTAGTTTTCTGAAAAAATAAAAATAAGTGAGTTTTTGCTGAAAACAAGAAAAAAGATCTGCCAATAGGTTCAGAAAAATATACTGGTTTTCTCTTAGAATTAAAGTTTAACTTTGCCGATTTTTAACCCACTTTGTATTGTCATGATGTCAGTAGTATATGTAAATGTTTACTTTTTCTCTGTGTTACCTGGACCGAGAAATTCACTTTTTTTGTTAGCAAAAGTTTTGAAAGCTCCAGGGCTTTTCGTGTATACTACAGATTGTACTTCTGCATTTTTGTATCCCTGCCCAGAGTACAATCAGAGGGTTATTAACAGAAAAATTATTGTACAGTTAAGGTTTATCACTGAAAATTGTATCACTATCACTATCACAACAGATCTTACCCTCCGTTTGGACTTAAACACTGTGTTCATGGTCATCTTGAAATGCTGACTACAAACACAGAGGTTTTTTTAGATTTTCTGTCACGACGATCTCTCCATATTTAAGATTCTTTGCATCCTTTAGCCACTGCCTAACGCACTGGATCCTTCAATGGAAACTGAAAGTAATTCACTCCCATTAAACGTTTACTCTTTGAATTCTTGCGCCCTGGAACAATACAAGTCGACACCCTTATGACTAAAAGTTTGCTAAGGAGTATTTCCTACTAAAGCAAGCCGGTATTTGACTCTAGTCAAGCATATCCATAGCAGACTGGTGGGAGTGGCCTCGAACAGCAACAAGCCCAGTGCATTATGGGTGTTGAAGTTTTCCTACCTATCTGGCAAAAGGGAAGACAACAGCATTTTCTCTGATTTAAAAATAAAATCGCCTTTCTACTGCATAATCAATTTTGCCACTGGTGAAATACCACTTTAAGTTTTGTTTTTCTTGTTTCAAGCATAAACTCACTTAATTTTGATACATTTTCAGAAAATAAGACTTAATATCTAAATGTAGTAAATGTATCTTGAATTAAGAAGGTTTTGATATTTGCACTGGAAAGCAAGACATAAATACCAAGTAAGAAAAAAGTACTTTTTTTTTTTGCAGAAGATACATGGCCTCTAGTCCTTTTGCACACATATTTCATTAAATATTCAAGAAAACCAGAAATGAACACACATAAACATGTACACAAATGAACATGTACTAGTACAGTGATGGTATTAGTGATATCATGGTACTTTCAAATTTCTGGGACGTTTTCCACTCATCAGACTTGGAGTTTGGGTTCCTTGCCATTGTTGCCTTTGTCTTGCTTAATTTGGGTTTAAAAGACACTTATTATTCAGTAATATTATTGATTTGGCTCCACTGACACTATCGGATAAGAACAAAACTTGAACTGAATTGACCTAAATAATGACACTATTGTCTTCTTGTAGAGATACTTTACAGCTATTTCGAATTTGTTAACTGATGAAATTTACACAGTTATTGAACTGAACTGAATCAGCACTGAACTGACTTGAGCTGAATAAAAACACTATTGTCTTTTTAAAGCTGCTTTACAGCAGAGTATGAATTGATCTCATATTTGATGAAGTTTGCATTATTAATTCTGTTATTTTCCTATTTATTACCGTGAAGCGTCTCTGAAGACACTTTAATTTAGACACCTTACTGTATTAAAACGCTGTCAGAGACCCACAATTATACACACATCTACAGCGACCGGCTCCCTCTAGTCACATAAACAAAATACAACCTATGAACGTTCCTCTAAAACAGAGACAACATTTTAAGGGGTCATTCACACAGGACACATTTTTGCATTTATTTGCACTTGTTTTTAAAGAGGCCATTTTATGCCTTTGATTTTGTTTTTTGGCTCTACTAGAATAGGTCTTCATGCTTAAATGTTCAAAAACACATTATTTGACACTGCTGCAGCTCCTCTCTTCCCAGTCTGTCAGTAACGCTCTGTTTAGTTCCCGTTTCTATGAAGCCCCTCCTTCTGAAAAGCGCAGTGAGCTCTGACTGGCCGGCTGAAGCAGTACATTGTGATTTAACCACTTCAATCATGTTTTGGAAATGTCCCGCCCCTTTACCATAACCGACCAGTTTCAACACACTACTAACTAACTCAACAAGGCCCCGCCCCTTTATTCTTCATATGCCTTGGGTGGGAATTATTTAAATGAGGAATATTGTGACGTATTCCTCCCTGGAAGAAAACTCAAGACTACAATGGAGGCGTTTCAGGGAGTTCAGAAACACTGACGCTGATATAGAGAAGAACTCCTGCCGGAGGGACTTTTTCATGCTCAAACAGCAATATTACACACTAAAGAAAGTCAATACAAAAATACTCCTGCAGTCTATGTAAAACATTCAAAATATTAATTTGGTTAGAAGGCAGATTGTAAGCAGCCTCTGTCTTTCTTTATCCGTATTAACGTGACAGAGCATGACTTCAGCTGATCATTAGAGAGAGAAATGATATCTTCATTCCTCCGGCGTGTCTTTTGAGAACATTAATTATTTTCGTTACACAACGACAGCAGAATCCTCTCCTACTTTAAACTCTTTCTCATCGTTAATTAGGAGGAAAAAGTCTTCTAAAATGCTCCTCAACTGGCAGATCAACGTCTAGAAGTGGAAAGTGAGGCGTTTTTGAGGCTTATTTTAATTTTGTTGTCATGCATGAATAGGTCGCTTCTCATTAGCCGACAGGCCTGACTGAAATATTGGAGGTTACCGAGGCAACAAAACAGGAAGAGGAGGCATCCGGGAGACAAAAGACAGAGACCTGGAATGACCTCGAAATTATTTTAAACAGTGTTTCTGAGCTTTTGTTTGCATACATGTAAGACCTACAATGACAGAATCAATGTTTTTTTCTCCTATGAGGTCAAAGGTTAATTGTATTCCAATCTCAAAACCACTTTCCTGCTGTCAATCTAACTCAAGGCCGCCGCTCACCTGCTGACCGCATCTCATTTACGGCTGGACGGCTGTCTAAATTAGCTTTAACTTAAACAAGATCATGTACAGTGAGGAAATTACTGTCATGTACAGGCTCTTAAACCAATATTTACACACACACACTTGGGCAAGACGACTGTAAATATTACAGCGTGTTTCAGGTCAGATGGCACACATTTGACCTTGTGATTATTTGAGTCATTGTTTGCTGAGGTTTCAGTACCAGAAATGTTTTTCGACCTCCATGTCTAGGTCAGGTCATGCAATCTCAGGTAGTCTTTAAAGCCTGTTGAACAGTGAGCAAAGGTCAGAGGTCAAACAGAAACAGAGGCAGAAACCTTGAAAACGTTGAAGCCTTGAGGCTGAAGATGGAGAGGAATATTTTAGGAGTCTCTCTAGAGTGTCCCTCATGCTATTTCCAAGTATTCAAAGCAATAAGAGCAAACATTTCCATGTAAATATGATAATAATTTGTAAATATGCAAATAATTGTTATCCTAACCAGTTTCCACCACAAGCAAGAGGACATTTTGTGAATCCTCATTTATATCCTAAATTCTACGGATTTCATCCTACGTCGAAAGTGAGAAAACGATGTGAACCTTTTCCGCTCATATACCACCAATTAAAATAATCCGACATCGATTATGAAAATGTAAAAAAAGAAAAAAGAAAAAAAAAAAAACAGGCAATCAAAGTATGCATTTATAGTATTGTGTATTTAAAATGAGCAACATTTTAACTGCTTTGCTATAATTACATTACTGAAATTAATTCATTAATTAAATCAATAATTTCCTGAAAAAATAAAAAATAAATAGTCTAATTTAGCATCGAGAAACTAAAAGATACTTTTATAATAGATTTTTATAAATATTAATTTTTAATTATTGTATATATTATATATTTTTAGTTTTCATTTTAATTTTAAAGTTTTAGTAATTTTGTTTTTTTTAGCTTTTTTTTATTATTTATCTCTTTTTTTAATATTCTAATATGGTTTTTTACTAATTTTAATTTCAGTTGTTTTAGTTATTTTAGTACATCAAGTAAAACTAAGTGAGCCATTTTTTTTATTTATATATTTGGCTATTTTGGTTATCATTTATTTTATTTCAAGTAACAATATTTTTATGGTTTTGGTTTTAGTTAACATTAATAACCCTGATATATTAGTGCTGTCAAATCGATTAATCGCAATTAATCGCATCTAACATGAAAGTTTGTTTACATAATAATAATATATGTGTGTGTATATTATAACATTTATATATTTTATTTGTGTGTATACACAGAAATATATATATATATATAATTAATTAATTATATACACACACATATATTATGTAAACAAACTTATGTTAGATGCAATTAATCACGATTAATCGATTTGACAGCACTAATATAATGCACATACGTTCACATTTAGGATCATTCTACGCACATCTTCATAAATGAGTGCCCTGGTTTCTATTTGTCTCATTGGTCTGAGTAGCTCCACCCCCAATGAAATGTTATTGGTCCAAAGTGTTGCTCTATATAATTGCATATTAATCACTGAATATATTTGTCCACGTCATTTAACGGTAGTTCAAGAGGCAGAATTCAAATCACGTACCTCCTGCGCCATTGAGACGAATGTGAATGCTAACAGCTCGTTTTCTCCCGGTATTATACACCCACACCCAGGATAAATCTAATAGACTGAACACTCTCTGCACGCTTCTGATATTACAGCTGATTATGAGCAATATCTCAAGCAGATGTCAGCTCTAGATGTAAATTGAGAACATTTACCTACTGAGAATTCCTGCTGCCATAAAACATCTGAAGGTGCTGTGGGATTCTGCTCAAATACAGCTGCACAAAATGAAAACGCTTTAAGCCTTTCTGCCTGAAATAACTCAAATAGGTCAAACAAATACATATTCATAAATGTACAGTTTTTATTTAGGCCAGAGGGAGAGAAAGGTAGAGATCAATTAATCAGTATGTGTCTAATGTGTATATTGATCGTCAACACGCTTTTGTGAATCAACAACACGGATTCATTTACATGGAACTCAAAGGACACAAACACACACTTCTGTGAAACTGGTGGTTTTTTCTTCAGCATTCGCTGTTACTCACCTTATTAAGTGATCAGACGCACCATATTGACTTGCTGAATGATAAAACAAGAGAACAAAAATCCAACAGACACACATTGAAGGAGGAACCTGAGTCATATACTGACCAGAAGATCACAGAGAATATTTTGACTTGGTTCATTAGGTAACACCCTAGAAACCACTAAAACAACTACATAGCAAAGCATTGAAAACACTCTAAACACCTTATCTATTAGCAACGCATAGCAACACCAATCAACATTCTGAACATCTTAGCAAACTCTTAGCAACACCCTAGCAACCACCTACAGAACTCTTGGATCAACATTCCGAACAGCTAAGCAACTGCTTAGCAACACCCTGGCAATCACCCACAACACTCTAGCATCTACCTTCTGAACACCTTAACCACTTAGCAACACATAGCAACACTCTGGCAACCACCAACAACACACTTCGATCAACATTCTGAATACCTTAGCAACTGCTTAGCAACACCCTGGCAACCACACATACCACTCTAGCATCAACATTCTGAACATCTAAGCAACCACATAGCAACACATAGCAACCACCCACAACATTCTAAAATTAACATTCTGAACATCTAAGCAACCACATAGCAACACCCTGGCAACCACACATAATACTCTAGCATCAATATTCTGAACACCTAAGCAACTGCTTAGCAACACACTTGCAACCACCCACAACATTCTAAAATTAACATTCTGAACATCTAAGCAACCACTTAGCAACACATAGCAACACCCTGGCAACCACACATAATACTCTAGCATCAATATTCTGAACAGCTAAGCAACTGCTTAGCAACACACTTGCAACCACCCATAACATTCTAAAATTAATATTCTGAACATCTAAGCAACACATAGCAACACCCTGGCAACCACACATAATACTCTAGCATCAATATTCTGAACACCTAAGCAACTGCTTAGCAACACACTTGCAACCACCCACAACATTCTAAAATTAACATTCTGAACATCTAAACAACCACTTAGCAACACATAGCAACACCCTGGCAACCACACATAATACTCTAGCATCAATATTCTGAACACCTAAGCAACTGCTTAGCAACACACTTGCAACCACCCACAACATTCTAAAATTAACATTCTGAACATCTAAGCAACCACTTAGCAACACATAGCAACACCCTGGCAACCACACATAATACTCTAGCATCAATATTCTGAACACCTAAGCAACTGCTTAGCAACACACTTGCAACCACCCACAACACTTTAGCATCAACATACTGAACACCTAAGCAACCACTTAGCAACACATGGCAACACCCTGGCAACCACCCACAACACTCTTGCATCAAAATTCTGAACACCTAAGCAACTGCTTAGCAACACACTTGCAACCACCCACAACATTCTAAAATTAACATTCTGAACATCTAAGCAACCACTTAGCAACACCCTGGCAACCACACATAATACTCTAGCATCAATATTCTGAACACCTAAGCAACTGCTTAGCAACACACTTGCAACCACCCACAACATTCTAAAATTAACATTCTGAACATCTAAACAACCACTTAGCAACACATAGCAACACCCTGGCAACCACACATAATACTCTAGCATCAATATTCTGAACACCTAAGCAACTGCTTAGCAACACACTTGCAACCACCCACAACATTCTAAAATTAACATTCTGAACATCTAAGCAACCACTTAGCAACACATAGCAACACCCTGGCAACCACACATAATACTCTAGCATCAATATTCTGAACACCTAAGCAACTGCTTAGCAACACACTTGCAACCACCCACAACACTTTAGCATCAACATACTGAACACCTAAGCAACCACTTAGCAACACATGGCAACACCCTGGCAACCACCCACAACACTCTTGCATCAAAATTCTGAACACCTAAGCAACTGCTTAGCAACACACTTGCAACCACCCACAACATTCTAAAATTAACATTCTGAACATCTAAGCAACCACTTAGCAACACATAGCAACACCCTGGCAACCACACATAATACTCTAGCATCAATATTCTGAAGCAACAACTTAGCAACACATTGGACACATAAAGAACACACTTTCCTAAAAAAAAAAAAAAGTAAAACATCTAGTTTATATGTTAATTTAGCAGCAGGAAATATTCTGAACATTTCTTTGTCTGTATTGTTGTTGTTTTGTTTATCCTTTCTCACTAACTTTGTTGTGTGTAATTTGTTATTTAGCTACTTGTTCTGTCTTTTGTGTGTTTGTTTGTTTGTTACAGTGTGACTATAGTTTCCTATCAGGCTCAAGAGCAGAAGAATGTTAATTAGCTCAGTTCTGACACAAACATGCTTTATTTGTCTGTAATGCACTGAATGATTAACGGCTGTTTTATTGTCTGTTTGGGAGGATGAGTGCACACTTTGATTAGAAAAGTTAAAAGAGCTGAATACATAATTGAGGAGTGAGCAGTTATAACCATCCCATATAATAGAGAATTGTCCTGCATGTAAGAAAAAAGACTGTGTTCCGTATTAAATGCCATATTTTATTATCTTACACCCAAACAGCTGAGAACGCTTCTTTATTGCATTTTGCACACAAGTGACAATATTAAAAATGACAGATTAGAAAGGAAAACAAATTGTGGATGTGACTTTTACATTTTGGGTTTTGTACATCTCAAACACAAGTGGCGCTTAATTATTTACAGGTTATATAAGTTTCTGTGTGTAGTTCACACACACACACACACACACACACACATCATTGGTTTGTAATTACCCGTCTAATTCCTGGAGGGAAGGCAGCGAGAATCTATTACTGCATAAAGAGCTGAAGACATTTACAAAAGAGCTGAGAAGAAGCTTTCAAGAGCCACTTCATCCTCAGATCAAACTCCATCTTCACATCTTTTAACGTGATGATGAACAAACTACACAAACCTGTCATGACCCACATCAGGTGCTTTCATTCATTTTACTGCATTACAGCTATTGACTCATTTATTGTAAGTCTATTTTTTAATGATCGGTTCTGCACAGATTTCGCTCATCTCAAAGGAGCCTAATGATTACCCATAAGTATTGTTCCAGCAGTTTTGTGATTGGCTACTTGAGCTCCATCGGTCACTCTGATTGGCTGTGATGTCATCACTGATTACTGTGAGGTCACAGCCTTGAGGAATCTCCTGAGTTTAGATGTCAATCAATGACAATTTAATCTGAAACAAAACACACTTTTGATTGACAGCTCAGCTAAATCATTCAGCATTGTGATTAGTGACCATTGTGTGTGTGTGTGTTTGTGTGTGTGTGTGTGTGTGTTTGTGTGTGTGTGTGTGCGTGTGTGTGCGTGTGTGTTTATCTGTTTAAGGTTTGTAAAGGCCTCTGATCATCCTCAATATTCATAAGTGTGTGAAACTGTCTAGACACTTTAACATTTTTTTTTTTTTTTTTTTCATTTAGAAATTAAAAATCAGAGACTTTCTGACTTATCTGCCATGGATGCTGCCAGACCTAAAGAACAGGCAAAAACAAGATATCTACTCCATGTACTGCAATAAAGGGTGTTTATATGCAGAGTTTTGCAATACTGATTTACATATTTGCATGTGATTTGCATCTAATTAACAAATGTGTTCCAGATGTTTGCTGCCAGAAAGAATGAAATGTCCTTTATGACTGTAAAACTGTGGCTGCATTTCAAATCACATACTATCTGTAGTTTGTTTGAGTATTTTAAATAATTTGTAACATTATTGTATTATTGTATTTTTGATCAAATAAATGAACTTATTGAGACATTCAAATTTTTACCGACCCCAAACTGTATGTGGAATATGAGTGTTAAGAAATTAAAAAATGAATTATCAAATGAATAAAAATAAACACTTTCAATTGGACAAATAAACAGAAATATTTAAAGCAATATTAAAAATTACTATTTTATTATATTTAACTACACATTTAAGCATTAAATTAAATGATTTCAATCAATTTAAAAAATTGATTCATTTACTTACATATTTACTTAAAATTAGGGAAGCACCGATATAAAAAATGTTGGCTGATACCCGATAATTCTTTATATTTGAAAGCCGATAACCGATATACTGACCAAAAAATCGAAATCCAAATTTTTATATAATTTTTGAGAGCCTGATTACAAAAACAAAAGTCTCACTGTTAAAAGTCCCAAGCACACGATTATAATGTTCTCATTATAATTTTATGTAGCCCTGTATTGTCACATT
The DNA here is from genome assembly GCA_037101425.1 of Elopichthys bambusa. Classification (NCBI taxonomy): domain Eukaryota; kingdom Metazoa; phylum Chordata; class Actinopteri; order Cypriniformes; family Xenocyprididae; genus Elopichthys; species Elopichthys bambusa. The sequence goes on along the minus strand of CM074447.1, from coordinate 2,377,520 downwards.
CACACGCCACATGAACTGTCAGTTTGTTTGCTTTTCTTCTGTCACGTGTTTCTTTGTTTGAGTTTCCCGCCACAATCTGTTTCCATGGGCAGTAATCATCTTCATCACAGCTGTTGAGTTCATTAGCATGTGTATTTCAGTTCATTTCTGTCAGTGTGTCTCGTTTGTATCAAGGAGTGTGATGTATGTTCTGCTCTGGATTCTGTGTTTCTCCCTGTGGATTATCAAGTAAAGACTTATTTAACTTTACTCTTCCTCGTCGTGTGTTTGATACACCACCATTACGTAACATGTACGTTGCGCACTTAACTGTATTTTCTTTTTTGAAGTGATTTTAATCATATTTCAAGCTGTTCAAAACCATAATGGTGGACAGTTTCGCATCTGAAGTGTTTCAGGTGAAGGAAATAAGCCCTTATTTATCGGCTTTAATATATCGGACAAATTTTGTTATGGGGCCGATAACATTAAAAAATATCGGCCAATACCGATATTGTCGCAGATATACCGTGCATCCCTACTCAAAAGTATTCTTTAACCTTTATCGAAAGTATATTTTACTGTAAACTGAGATCCAGCCACATTCACACTTTTAATGGCAGTATGCTAATGGCCAAACGCTGACATTTGACTTTCACTATTAATTTAAACTCGATCTGCTTCAAAACTGAGCTTCGTTTTGAAGAGAAGAAAAGGCGACGTGTTGTTCCTTCTCATACTCCTCATTTCTGCCATATTTTGATCATGTCAGAAATGGCAGTGTGGATGGAGAATTGTCTGTCCAGAGAATAATTACTTTCTTAAACACCTTTTCACAATTTGACACTTGTCGTCTATTCTTCTCGATTTCTATTACCCTACAGCCCTTCACACACACACACACACACACACACACACACACACACACACACACCTGTCATTCTGCTCCCATCATCTCTACCCTAGTGACTGTGTTAAATTGGTCTTGTGTTATTCATATGTTCACTGTAATAGTGCCAGTCTCATTTTCTCTTTGTGTCTTCTTAATCGTTTTCTTTCTCTCTCCATCTCGTGGTCATTGTTCCTACTAATGGTTTATTTGTAGTTACATTACGATGTCATTAAACAACAAGATTCCTTGAAAAGCGATGATCTCTAATTAGACAAACATTCTCTCTCACCAAATCAGTAGCAACAGACAATACTGTATGTGATTATATAAAAACAACGAGATTTTTACATTCTCCGAAAATTCACTCGCCACCGTGATGCTAGAATATTGTGGCCGGTTGCCAGGGAGTTGCTAAGGAGTTCCGGGTGGTTGCTGGGGTGATGTTGTTGAGATGTTCTTAGCATGTAATTACTAGCGTGTACTGAGTGTTTCTAGCGTGTTGCTATGTGGCTGCTAGGTAATGAATTGTGTTTCTGGGAAGAATCGGATGTCATTAAAGTTGTGTGAAGTTCTAATTAAGAACTGCAAGAATGAGAAACGCTCTACATATTTCTCTCTAGCGTTGAGTGTAATTATTATCTCAGTGATCTGGTGTTGTCAAGTGGGACGAAGCTCAACGTTTCGGTTTCAAATCACAGCAGAAGATGCACAGGAGTGTGAAATTAATCTTCACCACATGTACACCACATGCGGACGTTGCGACATTATCGGAGCTGCCACGTGAGAGCACGCTCACTTCAGGTCCAACGCACAAACATCAATTACACTTAAGAATTGAGAATAATAATAAGATAAACAATAATTAATCTCAAAACTTTTGTGGAGACACACAGTCAGCAGCTGTACAGCCAATTAGACTGGATTCATCTACTACAGTTCACGGCTCGGTTACGTGTTTGTCCTGTTTGGAAGGGGCGGGTCTAGAATAGACTGATAGACAGTTGCCAAGGAAACCAATTAAACTGTTTATCCCTTCTAAAATGACACCGCTGAGGGAATTCCTGTGAAAGAGAAAGAGTTGCACTACTACTTTACATTACATTGCGCACTTTTTGCACACAGTCTGCGCCATTGCTTTGGCAAAACAAATGTACAGTTTTTGTCATGCCAGTAAAGCAGAGAGAGAGAGAGAGAGAGAGAGATCATGTGTGTGTTATGGTATGTGTTACAGTGTCAGGTGTGTAGACACACGCACGAAGAGGAATGTAATATCCAGAGTCAAACTTTACTAGAGAATCACTGGAATGAGTCACTGGAATGTCACTGGAATGTTGATGAGAAGGTGGGAGAGGAACGCTGGACGGGACCAGCGGGGAGACAGGCAGTTCAGGGCTGGACGGGACCAGCGGGAGTGAAGACAGTATAGGGGCAAGACAGGATTCCTCTCCACACCTTAAGTCCAGCAGTGTCTCAGCAAACTCACTCTCAGTAGTGGGGGGGTGGGCGGGGCTCATTTCCGGACCCTCGAAGTCCACCAACACTCCCTCGGCGATGGAAGACTCGGCCGGCTCACACACCTGGTCAGGTACACGCTGCTCGGGCTCCGTGGCGATGTGACCCCCGATCGCTCTTGTGGGCGTGGGTGGCTCAATCGCGGCGGTCTCCGTCGTACTACCTGCGGTGGGCTCAGGTCGAATATCCTCGCCGTCTGGGTGGTTCTGGCTGGGCACTGGCTGGGAAGTGGGGCTGGCGTCGTTGTCGTCTAATCCTACGGTCATAGGTGATCCACATGACGCCAGCACCCACTCCACGTAGGACGCGAAGCTCCCTTGAGGACCCTCCCCGGACAGCTGTGCACGTGTGGTGGAATTGAGTCCAAAGTGCAAGAACGTGCACAGGCAGTAGTCCGGGAAGGTGGTCTGATGTGCGAGATCCAAAAACAGTTCTAAATGTCTCTCGAGGGAGCTTTCTCCCTGCTCAAGGCACATGAGTTTCACATCAGGGAACAGTGAAAAAACGGGAAACAAAAGACTGACCACGAAAACCAAAAAGAAAATACTAAATAAAAAACGCCGCTTAAAGTTTTGGTCGGGTATTCTGTTACAGTGTCAGGTGTGTAGACACACGCACGAAGAGGAATGTAATATCCAGAGTCAAACTTTACTAGAGAATCCAAAGGAGCATACAGGAACACAGGAGAAACACACACTAACATCCAACGTAAGCGAACAATACCCGACCACATGATCAACAGAAACAGGAACTTAGATACACAGATGATTGAACTCAAATGAGGAACAGCTGACATGAATGTGATAGTGTCCATGGTGACAGATTGTGGCGGGAAACTAGAACAAAGGAACATGTGACAGATGAAAACACAAACAGAAAGTCCATGTGACTGTAACAGTATGATTGCTACTTTTGCCAAAATCTACATTAAATATTCATTAGACTGCATAGACAGTACTGTATCCCAAATTGCAATGCACTTGACCTTGAATTTCCAGTGCATCCAATGTAGGTCATAAGACGACAATGTATCATTTATTTTTAATATATGTTATATATTTAAGTAACAACTTGGCATATAATCTGCATATAATCATCTTAAAGTGATAGTTCACCCAAAAATGAAAATTCTGTCATCATTTACTCCCCCTCAAGTAGTTCCAAACCTGTATGAATTTCTTTGTTCTGCTGAACACAAAGGAAGATATTTGGAAGAATGTCAGTAACCAAACAGATCTCGCCCCCCATTGACTACCATAGTATTTATTGTTCCTACTATGGTAGTAAATGGGGGATGAGATCAGTTTTGTTACGGACATTCTTCATACAGGTTTGGAGCTACTTGAGGGGGGGTAAATGATGACAGAATTTTCATTTTTTAGTGAACTATCCCTTTAAAAAAGATGCATATTTAAATCATACTTGTGTAAAAATGTAGATTTTTGATCAGTTTCATCAAATAAGTTAAAATCATGGCAGATACTATTGGTTCATTTGGCACAACGGAAATGGGAGGTCAAACAGACTGCATTGTGGGATACAGTTCAGATACAGTGCAGTGTGCTCTGGTTGTATACTCCACATTTGGGCAAATTAGAAAACCTGCATACTGAACACTGTATACGTATTCTATACTGCAGAAAGAGTTATGCTGAGTAGTATCCAATTACACAATTGTGATCATAACCAGACAAGCACACACAGAAAGAAGACATGAGGTCTATCGTAGGCTACATATAACACTCTTTTTGCCCAGTGCGACAGCATTAGGACACTAAATGACTCACCTGGTCATTATGACATCACTGATCTCTGACCCCGCCCCCAGAGACCCCCGTCCTCCACAGCAGCAGTGGCACTGTTGCCATGGGAGACAGAGCTGTCGTCCAATCAGGAGGCGGGAACAGGATTAGAGAGAAGAACACATGGATGTTCCCTGCTCAAGTCAACTTTAAAAAGCAGGAAATGAGTATGAACATACTAGTAAACATTCTGACTAAAAGAAAAACTGATAAAGAAAAAGAAAAGATTAGTGTGGGTCTCTGTCAGGCTGCTCCTCATAGACGCACAGTCAGTGTGTGTGTCTGAGGTTTATGTGTGTCTGACAGAATCTAATTGCAGAGAAACACCAGACAGTCCAGCATTAGCAAACAATAACCGTACAGACAAACAGACAGGCCAGTGTGTATAATTCAGGGTTTGACTAAATTGTGAGGAACGAATGACCCAATGATGGCTGAAATTAAGGAAGAGATTAAATAATGCAGCTACATTAAGGAACATGGCTTAATGAAATGTAGAAATGTGTATATAAATTCAAATAACATGAAATTACATTAAAATACATTTCAATGAATGAAAAAAGCAGGTTTAGGGTTAAAGGGTAACACATATCATTAGCTCAAATATAAAATAAAAGCAGTCAAAAGCAGTCTCTCCGCTGAGACAGAAAAAGAAACATGCATCTGAAAGTAAACACATCCATATGCAAATGTGTTAATGTGAAAAAGGTGTGTGTGTGTGTAATTAGAGCCAGTAAGATAACACTGATTAGAGCTCATTATATTACTGCACAAACCACACTGAATAGAACAGGACACAAACACACACACACACACACTGGGTTTTATGGGGAGTTTCCATAGACATAATGATTTTTATACTGTGTAAACTGTATATTCTCTCCCCTAACCTAAACCTACCCATCACAGAAAACTTTCTGCAGTTACATATTTAAAAAAAACATCACTTAATATGATTTATAAGCCATTTTCCAAAAAAAAATGTCCCCACAAGGTCAAGGATTTTGGATATTGCCATCTTTGTGGGGAAATTTGATAACTCTCTCTCTCTCTCACTTACTCACACACGTTTATCTAGTTTATATAATCTAAAAGAGGACATACTGTAACCTAACCAGTCATTCACATTTAGTCATCACTTTTTTGAGTTTTCAGCCGTGATACTCTCATTAGATTTAACTTATAGCCTATACAACTAAGACAAAATACATCATTAACAAACAGTCTCTCCGTATGCTTGAAATTTGATTTAAAATGGTTTGTTTCAACGAGCAGAGATTGACTGCTCACAAAATGTCTAAATGACTAAATGAATGGAAATGCATTCGTTAGCGACATGAACAAGACGTCACTGAGGGCTGCCAATATTCTTAAAGAACATCAACTTCATGATGAAAAAACTACACACAGACATTAAAAGACAGCCAGTTACTTGAAGAAAATAAAGTTGGGTAAGAGAAATAGATCACCACTGCTCTCTGCAGGACATTAGGCCTATGTGTTATTGTTACTGAACTGAATTATTTTCTCATCTAATGTCAAGATCGAACAGATCAGAGAAACTAGAGTGGTCTCTGTCTGGGTCTTCATACACAAGGAACTGCACCACAGACAGTCCTGATGCTTCATAAGATCATGTGGCTGGAACAAAATATCATGTTTGGTATTTAAAAATAATAATTTTGGGTTTTGGTTATGAGCGTACAAATCACTGGAATGATGATGAGGAACAGAATACCAATCAGCACTGTATGGGTTTAACTCCATCAGTCCAGTAACAGTGCTATTAACCCAGTACTTTGCACATACAAAGTTCAAACAGATTCTTGCGCTACTCAAAGGGTTTCTTAATAATTGTTAGTCAGTAAATGTGAGATCTTGTCTTTTACAGATGCTCAGATATGCAAACAGTCCAACAACAATTCTGTGATAAATATAAAATCATATGATTCACCAAAAATTTGAGAAATGCATTATTATTTAATCCATATTCATTAAAGTAAATAAATAAACAAATCTTTTTTTTTAATGTATGCATAAACAAAGCTCACTGTACAGAATATCATATGCGACAATGTAAGACAATTATCTTGACATTTGAATTGATATTATAGTAAATGGCAAATTGAACTCTTTCTTGTCTAATTATGTGATTATGCATTAATTATATATAGATATAATTACATACATAACGAGGTTATGTAACAATGTATCATTCTACTGTTTTATGTTTATTGTTGTTTACTGCATACTGTTTTGCATACTATACACTGCGCATTATGCCGCACACTAGTATTTTAGGCAAAGTTTGATTGACAGGGACGGACACTCACGTGGGTCGTGCTAATGGCCTCAAACCAGCGCAGGATTCCTGGGAGTTTGTACGCAGTTACGAATGGTTCGATCCACATAGACTGAAGAGAGAGAAAAGAGAGAAGACAGTGAACTCATGTTGTTAAAGAGAACAGAGTGTAAATGTCTGTGTGTGTGTGTGTGTTTCAATGCATTTGTAAGGGGCAAAAGACTCTTCAAAGTGACCAGAAATCTCCTGTTTAGATTGGAGTTCAGTGTGAAGTGACTTTTGGCTTGCTTTTTTTTTTTTTTTCTTGTTTTTTTTTACAGTTTTTTCTATGTTTGGCATATTAGCAAAGTGTGACTGATCACTGATAGAAGTGGTCAAATATCTCCACCTGCTGTTCAAACTGTACACTGCATAATGTCATCATTTAATCACCATAGATCTCTTATTTATTATGTTTTAATTATTGATATTTTGCAGATTCTGCAAGGTGTATGTAACTTATGACTTCAACTTATGAATTTGTTAGTAGGATACTAACAAAGAGTGCAATATACTGATAAAATATTTTAGAGCTGAGCATAACTGAGCAAAGCTATTCCATATTTTAGAATAGTTACATATTTTTATATGAGTTTTCATGGCCTGGATATCACAATTTTAAAATTGTCTGATATTTCAACGTTTTCCATGATTGTGTAGCAATGCATCAGTGGTGTGAGCGTGTTTAAATAGAGACTAGAGAGCAATTATGAAGGCGCTGTCGTTGTTACGTATCCAGCGCTTGCTGGTTCCTGCTACCAGAGGTTCACCATTTCATTGCACACACAGTTATACTTCACTCTGGACTACATTTCCCACAATCCCTCACCTAGGAACCAATCATGCTCTCACACCTGTTTCCCATTAGTGACCCTTTATAAGCTGCACTCACATACACACACACTCATTGCTGAGTATTGTTTAGCCTTTATCCGACCTTGTCTCCGTGTTTCATTTCCTTGCCTAGCCTTGGCTTTTGTTTCTGACCCTGGACTGTTTCCTTGTTGATGATCATTTGCTGCCTGCCTTGACCTTTGCCTGTGAATTGGACTACTCTTTTGCCTTGCCCTCTTGTATCTGTTTGCCGGTGTTTGACCTCTGCCTGTACGACTACACTCCTGTAATAAAGCCTCAACTCTGTCGTCCAGTTCCCTTCGTTACAGTCATCTGCTCATGTGACTGTCAGAGGCCACCTTGAGAAGCAGATATGAGGTGTGCAAAAGCCTTGGAAAACTGCTTAGAACCAGGAGGTGGATGAGGACATGAATGCTTTTTACAAGTTGAAATCTAGTAAGTATGGCAATTCCGGCATGGCGTGAACTCACCTGTGCTGAGCGTGTCTGTGAGGGAGAAAGGACGAGCACCAGTAAAATAAAACTGCACAATGTCTCATGTAATTCGCTTATTTAACTAATTTATTGTTTATATATATATTTTAAAATGTTGTGCTATCACAAAAACTAGATAGTGGGGCAGTGGGGGTGGGAATTGCCCCCCTAGGCCCGCCTAGACCTAGCCCCGACTACAACTGAAATAAAAATAAATTTAAAGCTAAATAGAAATATATACAGTATCTCAGTATCTCACAGAAGTGAGTACACCCCTCACATTTTTGTAAATCTTTTATTATAAATGACACTTTGCTACAATGTAAAGTAGTGAGTGTACAGCTTGTATAACAGTGTAAATTTTCTGTCCCCTCAAAATAACTCAACACACAGCTATTAATGTCTAAACTGCTGGCCACAAAAGTGAGTACACCCCTAAGTGAAAATGTCCAAATTGGGCCCAATTAGCCATTTTCTCTCCCCGGTGTCACGTGACTTGTTAGTGTTACAAGATCTCAGGTGTGAATGCAGGTGTGTTAAATTTGGTGTTATCGCTCTCACTCTCTCATTGGAAGTTCAACATGGCACCTAATGGCAAAGAAATCTCTGAGGATCTGATAAAAAGAATTGTTGCTCTACATAAAGATGGCGTAGGGTATAAGAAGATTGCCAAGACCCTCAAACTGAGCTGCAGCATGATGGCCAAGACCATACAGCGGTTTAACAGGACAGGTTCCACTCAGAACAGGCCTCACCATGGTCGACCAAAAAAGTTGAGTGCACGTGCTCAGCGTCATATCCAGAGGTTGTGTTTGGGAAATAGACGTATGAGTGCTGCCAGCATTGCTGCGGAGGTTGAAGGGTGGGAGGTCAGCCTGTCAGTGCTCAGATCATACGCCGCACACTGCATCAAATTGGTCTGCATGGCTGTCGTCCCAGAAGCAAGCCTCTTCTAAAGATGATGCACAAGAAAGCCCGCAAACAGTTTGCTGAAGACAAGCAGACTAAGGACATGAATTACTGGAACCATGTCCTGTGGTCTGATGAGACCAAGGTAAACTTATTTGGTTCAGATGGTGTCAAGCGTGCGTGGCAGCAGAGAGGAGAGGAGTACAAAGACAAGTGTGTCTTGCCTACAGTCAAGCATGGTGGTGGGAGTGTCATGGTCTGGGGCAGCATGAGTTCTGCCGGCACTGGGGAGCTACAGTTCATTGAGGGAACCATGAATGAGCAGAGCATGATCCCCTCCCTTCGGAGACTGGGCCACATTCCAACATGATAACGACCCCAAACACACCTCCAAGACGAACACTGCTTTGCTAAAGCATGCCTCCAGACCTAAACCCTATTGAGCATCTGTAGGGCATCCTCAAACAGAAGGCGGAGGAGCGCAAGGTCTCTAACATCCACCAGCTCCGTGATGTCGTCATGGAAGAGTGGAAGACTATTAGAACATAAAATATACATAATAGTATAATAGTATATAAATAACATTGGAGAGTTTTATTCAATTAAATATTGTTATAGCTTTGCAAAGGAATATTATTAGTGAAATGACATTTACAGGGCAGCCACTGATCAAATGGGTCCCCTATGCAGAAGTTCAGTTGCCCTGATTTATTTTGCATAAATGAAAAGTGGTAGTGGAATCCTTTTCATGAAGCTTTTACTGAAATGAAAACATGAAATTGCTGCCATTGATCAACAACAAATCCAACATACATGGCCTTTGGTTATTATGGAAGCTTTTTTTCCGCAACAGAATAAAATATCTCCTTCATCTAATTCTCTTCCTTGGCCAGACATTTCTCTCTCTCTCTGTCTCTCTCTCTCTCTGTCTCTCTCTCTCTGTCTCTGTCTCTCTCTGTCTCTCTCTCTCTCTCTCTCTCTCTCTCTCTCTCTCTCTCTCTCGTTTCAGTATTTGTTTTATATATTTTTTCAATACTTTTGAGCTGCTGTTGTTGCAGAGGCTTTATACTATATTTAAAGAATGGAACATTAGGCTTCATTTCTGACATGCTGTGTTTAAGCATTTGTAAATAAGATCAGAAAGATCCATGATTTTGGTATGGGGTAAGCTTTTTAGAAACGTGTTAATTGACTGCATTTTGTGTGAAAACGACATGAATTGTGTTAATGGTATGGTCACAATGCTAATTGTGTTTAGAGTTTTGAAAATGTGACTACAGATTGGACAAAAGTGTGTTAGCAATTGAAAAAAACTGTAAATGTGGGATATATATATATATATATATATATATATATATATATAGTTACAATATATTTTACCCACTATTTGGGATCATGTTTCATTCATTGACTATCAAATACATCTACTCCATTTACCTAATATATAACTTGTACTGAACTTAACTAAGTTGTGTCAACATTTATGTTCACACTGTATATCCAGAAGAAAACTGCTTTCACTGGGCTTGGTTTCTACTATTCATATTTCTCTCCATGAGATCAGTTATAGCCAACACATGACATTGACTCATATAGGTACATGTTGGGATCACCCAGTGTCAAACCACCAACATTTTAAAAGGGTTTCTGAACATACAACAAAAACCTCATTGATCTAATCTGAATATCTGATTCATTTTATTAATGTTTGAGAATGTTGACTTCAGCCATAACTGCTTGTTATAAAGTGCACAAGTCGTAACACTTATGGTACTTTTTTGTGGACCTTGACAGCCCCATTTCTTGTATTTTAGACAATCTAATAATCCTATCCCTTTTCATCTTCAATAAACATTACACTGTTGTTATCCTTATGATGAAACATTAAAAGATGATTAGACCATGATTAGAGATGATTTGCTTATTCAACAAATAATCAATATTATCAAATGATAAAAAAAAATCAAAAGATTGCTTTGTTACCTTGTGACTGATATCCATGAGATTAAAATAACTGTGTCAATTAAACTGAAGTTGAATTTAAATTGTACTGAAACTGTTTATTAACTTCCAACATTGGTAATTAACTAAAATGTAATAATTGTTAAAGGACCATGAAACTAAGTGATTAATGTGAGGATCTCTGTTGTTTATTCTCATGTATAGGTCTAAGAAATTTTAATATCTTTTCGAATGCTATAAATGTTTTTTCCCCCTAATATTTTGTGTTTAATTTGAATGAAATTAAATAACTTGTTTTTTCTTTAATTTCATGCTGCGTGAAGCATCTGCACTTTGTATTTAACCACTTCACCACTCCAGGTGCAAAAGACTCTTGTTGAATGAATTTCTTTTGACTAAAGTTTGACATGGTCATATTGTGGTCGAGTGGATTATTTCATTAAAATAAAACATTTTTGTGTTAGCTACTCATATAGCCTTAATTACTGATGATGTTTAAACGATGGAACCTAATATCAGATACAAAGCAAGGAGCTTGTCCATGCAAAGCTTTAAAAACATCAGCACTTTATATTTAATTCTAAAATGAACTTTCTGCTTTACCTTTTACTAAACTTGAACATTCCTGTTCTTAAATTAAAACATGTGACCAATATTGCTCATAATATGAATAATGAAATACATTCAGGATATGATTCCAAAATAAGTTTATTGCTGACAGCACAGCAGATCTCTTAAGACACATTTATAAGGCAAATCATGACTTCATTTCATTAAAGTTTGTTTCAAACACATTCAATGAAATCAAAGCTCATTTTATTACAGTTTAAGATACTTTTAGCTTTTTGAAGCACTTCTCTTCATAGTTAAAACAGCAAAAAAAGAAGCAAAAAATGTAAAGAACATTGAGAGACAAATGACTCAAAAATGATGAATGGACGAATCATTAGACGGTTCAGAGGATGGTTTTGCTTCATCAGCTTTGGAGCTATGCTGAAAAACATACACACACACACACACACAATGCTGAATCAATGAACAAAACTAGTGTTCATCACACATGAAGTGCATTATGCAAAGCCAAAATATGTAAGAACAGGCCTTATAATATCCATAATAAATATCCCAGAATTCCCAGTGTTTGTGGCTTGTTAAAGCACTCTTATGTGTGTTACCTTGGTTTTAAAAAGCAGGTTTATGACTCCTTTGGAGCGACGGTCACTTGTGCGGTCAGACGGAAAACACACAGACACGCTCTTACTGTCACGCTTGGACCGCGCTGACTCCGCCTCCTCACCATTGGCTACTGACAGAGACAGACCTAAAACGACAAAAGTTAAATTAAGAACAACAGAAATGAGTCTGAAGAACCGCCATGATCTAAACAAACGTGTGTGTGTGTGTTGTACCTGTAATAGTGGGCAGAGATTTGGAGTTGACGAGGCCGCTGGCGCTCTCGCTCGGCTCGGATAAATTTGTGTCGCTGCGGAATTCCTGCTTCTTGGAGAGCTAGAGAGACAGAGAGTGAAGAAAATAATAACCATAATAATATCTTCACAATCACTATGAAATAAAAACACAAACAGATTAATGAAGGACCAAACCTGCAAAAATATTCAATGAAATATAGCTGCAAGCAGCAGTTATCGGGGCTCAATCCCTTTAAGGCCTTTAAGCACATGAAAGGTATAATGGTATTATGTTTTATTTAGCAAGCCTGTAACCACCTAGATCATAGATGGTAAGACCATTTACAGCCAAAACAGGAAATTTACTAAGGAATTATATGTTTTAAAGCATTTTAACAGTTATCGAGGTTGAGCCGAAAACCTAGGACTAGTTCGCCAAAACTGGTTTTTGAAATAATCTCCAATATTTAATGAACGATTTGATTGACAGCGGTGGTCCTAGAGGTAAAGTTCAACCATAATGGTGTGAATGTCGTGGGCGTGTGCAAAAAATCGTGTGATGTCCGATCCTTCATGCATGTGAAAAATGTGAAGCATCCCCTGGTGGCCAATTTCTTTTGAATTTCTCACAGGCCTCAAACAAGCCCAGTGAGTTTCGTTCTGATCGAACTCCATTAACCTTGTCTGAAAGATGTTCGAAATTCATTGGCTAACAGCGGCCGTGTTTTTCGAGATACACGTATGTCCTTGTGCCCACTGCATGCATTAAAATTATAAAAATAATAGTAAAATGCTGTTTAAAACAGTTTTAAATAGAGTATTATATCACATATTTTATTATTTATTCTTTATTTTCTTTTTCTGCACTTATTTCTCTTTTATTGCTTTTATATTTACATTTATGTATTTGTTTCCCTACATACACAAATCGCACAACATCTGTCTTGTATTTTTTCTCTCTCTCACCCGTTTGTCGAGGGTGCTGCACCGCTCTTTCTCTTCGCTGATGAAGATCATACTGCCACGACTGGGTTTCTTCTTCTTCTTGGATTTCCTCAGTTTCACCTGGAAGAACAGAAAGAATCAGCTGAGCATGATGATGTCACCCTGGAGAGCTGCAATTCATTGGTCCCGTTTCTGATTCTGTTTTTGTGATTGGTCGAAACATGTTACAGCAGTCACTTCTGGGTGAATATCTTCATCATCCTCACCTCCACTTCAACACCGCTCTCATCCATCACACTGACACTTCCACTGGAACGAGGGATGACGGAGGGAGACAGAGGAATGCAATTGTCCAAAGACAAGCTACAGAAAGAGAGAGACGGAAACAGAGACAGGGGTTATGTTTGCCATAGAATACTACTTTCTAAAAATATTATGTGAAACAGAACACATTATGCAATGATAAACAATTCAAACAGTATCATGTTACATGGTTGTCACATGACCTACTCACAGCATGCTTAATTTAGCATAATTTCAGAAATAATACAAATGTTAATAACAGATATGAATAAAATGATTAAAAAAAAATATTAAAACAAATATTAACACGAGAAGGTCAAAACTTTTGAAACTTTGCATTAAAAAATGCTTTGGTCACATGACCTCGCATTTAATTTAGCATCATCTTAGAAATAAAAAATTAATTAATTAATACAATTATTAAAATATACATATTAAAACAAATATTAATATAATATAATATATATATACACACACAATTTTTATTTTTATACATTTTTTTAAAAAATATATAAAATATAAAAATAATATGAAATAACAGAAATATTTTCTATAAAATGTCATGTAATTTAAACAATATTTTAAAAAAAAGTTCAAAAAATATGTTTTTCTATAAAAAATATTAAATATAGTGCCTCGCACACTGGAATCATTTGTAGGTGTGTCTGATAAAAGTCCAATATAAACCATGTAAACAATATAAACAACGAAGTTTGAATAGTGTGTCAGATTTATGCATTTCAATTCTAATATATATAGATATAACATTTTATAAAATATTAAAAATGATATTTTCTATAAAAATACAGAAAATATGCATTCAGTGCACAGTACCCATATTAAAAGATAAACTTTTTGTAATGTTCATAGTAAGTTCCTCTGAACTTGGCCATAGAGTGTCATGTGCATGTGGGCGTGGTCACCTGTCCGGGTGCATCTTGGTGGGTGTTCCGCATTCAGATCCAGCCAATGAGCAGATAGACTGTCGGACTGAGCGAAGCATAGAGCGTGGGCGAGTGGACCTTCTCTCGTCCATATCCGGCTAAAAAAAAGAGGAAGAAGATTAAATCCAGAAATCTCATTATATGTCCATTTCTTCTGAGCAACATGACACTCATCCTTCCACATCTGACCAACTTCTCTTTCTGTGTCTCGTCCTTACCAGCTCTCTGACTCCATACTCCTTCTCCACCTTCTTCTTCAGCTGTTTGAAGCAGTCCTCCATGCGCTCGTGGAAAGGACGAAGGTCATCGGTCACTCTTTTTCCATGAAGACTGATTCCTCTGCCCAACAACGGGATCTACACGAGTCAGACGGAAGTTTAAACAGGTTAACCATCTGTCCTCCTAACCCAACATGACCTGACAAGTTTCGAGAGTCAAGTCATTTCACAACACGACAGAAATACAAATCAAAAGAGAAACACAGTGTCTAAAGCGTCTAGTGTTTCTGACCTGCCATGCGATGAGGTCTTTGAGTCTCATGAGTTTGTCCCTGTCATCAGGATGTTCCTGTGTGTATTCATCTGTGAAGAACGCCTGGACAAAGACACACACAGATCAAGAACCGTTCTCAGCGTTTGTCTTCATCTTATCACACACACTCACTGTGTCTCTCTGACCTTCTCGTATTTGGCGAAGCCGCCCATGACGGCGGGATCGACAATGCCGTTGAGCAGCATGGAAAGGGGGTTTATGGGTAAAGCGTCGTCACACTGGTACTGGTTGATCATGGTGAGGATTTTCTCATTCGTTTGTCCCATCGTCTCGATGGCGTTCTCCAGCGGACTCACCGTCGTCTGACAGAGAAATAAAGACAAAAAATTATATCATAAATTCAATGTAAGTGTATTTGAATTTATAGTAGTATACACTGCGCATTATGCAGCACACTAATATATGAGCCAGAGTTTGATTGACAGGGACGGACACTCACGTGGGTCGTGCTAATGGCCTCAAACCAGCGCAGGATTCCTGGGAGTTTGTACGCAGTTATGAACGTGGTGCGTTCGATCCACATAGACTGAAGAGAGAGAAAAGAGACAGAAGACAGTGAACTCATGTTGTTAAAGAGAACAGAGTGTAAATGAGCCAGTCTGTGTGTGTTTGTTTCAATGTGTTTGTGAGTGACAAAAGACAAAAGAAAACTGAGTTCAGTGTGTTGTGACTTTTGCCTTGTTTTTGGGGTTTATTTCTTGCCAATGTTTGGCTTCATAGCAAAGTACTGATAGAAGTGGTCAAACATCTCCATCTGCTGTTCAAACTGCACACTGCATAATTTCATTTAATCATTATAGATTGGGTCTCATTTCTGTCTTTCTCAGCTCCTTCACGACCCTAATCATACACAAACACGGTGCTGTTTTCCTTCCACATAGATGTGTGAGCATTTATGTGAGAGATTCCATAAACTATTAACACATAAAATATACATTATAATTACTATATTAGTATATAATTAACATTGGAGGGATTTATTCACTGATTTTAGCCACTTGTATATGGAAATACTGTTATTAACTTTGCCAAGGAATATAATTAGTGACATTTTCTTTGCAGCAAGGTGCAATTTAGTCTTTATAACTTTATTCTAAATGCTTGCTCTAAATTTGAACGTAAATAGAGTTAAGATGTTAAGAATTTATCAAGGCTTTACCAATTAAATGTGCCATGTTTTCTGTGCATCCGAAGAACGCAGACAGTGAAAAGGAATCTTTAGGGTGAAATGATTATAATATGAACAATAGAGATCTATGAGAGACCCTCATGTACACATTTGTATGAAATTAATACTCACAGCAAACTCATTATCAGGATCCACTTTCCCTCTCCTCACGGGTCTGGAATACTGGAACCGCTGAACGTAGTTCGACTTGTAGAAACTACAGAGAGACACAGAAGACATGAGAAAAAAAGAGTTCACAGCACATCCACACGTCAGATCATGACACGGCTGTAGATTTACACTTATTGAATGTGTTTTGTGTTGTTATTGTTCTGATTGGTCAGTGAGCTGCAGACTCACTTGATAATCTGATCAGGGACTGGTTTGTTCTTAAGACGTGGAGGGATCTCAAGAACCGGTTGGACAGTAAAACACTGGATATCTGATCCAGACCGGATAAGAACAACACATTGACCATTTATATTTGAACATGTGAAAATATGATTTAAAAAAAAAGTTTTATAAGGGCTAAAGTCCTTTATTAAAATTAAGTGAAAAATAAAATAAAAATAAAAATAAAAGATTGATAGATAATAGATAATGAAAAAAAGAGTAAAGATATAAGTACTAAAGACTTATATTAATATAAGTAATATAAAAGCGTTATATAAGTGAATAAGTGAAAAATAATTGATAAAATAAAACTAAAAGATAAAAAAGATTAAAAATTAGTAAATATATTTTATAAAATAATAATTATTTGTGTATTTAAACATGAAAATATGTTTTTTTTAAAAGTCATATAAGGGCTAAAGTCTATAATATAATATAATAAAGTGCAAATTTAATAAAAACGAAAGATAAAATAAAATAAAACAATGATATTGAAAAAAAGAGTAAAGATATAAGGGCTAACGTCTTATATTAATATAAGTAATAAAAAGAGCAATATAATATAATAATATATAATAATTTATATAATATAAAAATCAATTCAAAACCTAAATATATATGTGCCCACAAAGTATATGTAAAGGATACACTGCATGTTCGAGTTTTTAATGTCGTCTCCAGGCATCGTGGTGATGTTGAGTCTCACAGCGCTGGGAAACTGACTCATCAAATGACTCTGGAAATCTTCCCTGCGCTCGTACTCCTTCCCACGGTGAATGAAAACCTTATTCTGATGAAATGAAATATAATAAAACACATCATAATCTAGATTATAGGATCTGTTAGGACAGTTTTGCCATTATTAAAATAATAAACACACACTGACCCTGAGAAACTGAGGGAAGCCGCATCCGTAATATCCCACAGCAAAGTAGTCCGGCTTGGGCCGCAGGATCTTCATAATGTTCTCGTAAAACTTAGCTTGCTGATTCTGCAGAAGGAATTAATGAATGAAATAAACAAAGAGGGAACATGCTAAAAAGCTTTTAATGCTAAAACACCAAGAAAGACTGATGGAAAGTTGATAGTGTGTGTTACCAGTTTCTGTCCGAGAAGCTCGTAATCGAAGACCTCCATCTCAAACTGATCTGCTAACTCCTTACACAGAGTGATGGCCTCCTCCCACATCTGACACACAAAAATCAGTTTTACAGACAAATGTACACTGTTAAAACATTCATACAGTCGGTCCCCCAAAAGTCAAATTTATTCAATATTCTACTGTAAGTTCATCTGTAAAGTGTGTGGATCTGCTGACCTTGCCCTTATCAAAGTAGCTGATGATGGTGTCGTAGAGTGTTTCTTTGAGCTGCCGCTGGGACTGAGGCGTCTGATAGTCCAACTGAAGGGCGCACTGTTCCTCCGACCACTGCAAACACATCACAACATCATTCATTCACATCACAACATCAAGTCAACTCACAATTCTTTCTATAGAGCTTATTAAATACAGATTCAAAGCAGCTTCACAGTGATAAAATGTTGATTCAGTTCAGTTCAATAACTGTAAAGTTCATCAGTGTTGTTATTCAGCTCTAATCAGATCAATGTTAATTCAGTTCAGTTCAATAACAGTGTTGATGTTCAAAAATGTGCATGTCAGTGTCAATCTCACTCTTAGAACAAAAGGTTCTCTATGGAACCTTAAAGAGTTCTGTCAGGCGCTTCATATATAGTGGTTCAGATCATGGAATCTTTCTATGGATTTAGTTTTAATTCGTTCATTTTGTTTGAATTCTTTTTCATTTTAATTAAATTTTATGAATTAAACTGCTAGTAAACCCATTGAACATGAAAGTTTAATGCCATCATTTAAGGTATTTCTCCTTATATAGAACCTTTTTAGCATAAAGGGTTCTTTAAAATTGAGTCAAGAACCCTAGAGTTCTATATAGAACCCCTTTTTTCTACGAGTGTGTTGTACATACACTAAAACATACTTTATATGGGTATGTGTGTATCTATATCTATAAAATATTTCACATTTTGTTTTCATTTTTAATTTTAATTTAATTTTATGAATTAAGCACACTATCACTAGAAAAACCCGTTAAACACAAAAGTATTACACAATTTTTTAAAGACATTTCTAACCTTTTTGGCATTAAAGCATTCTTTAAAACTGAGTCAAGAACCCTAGGGATCTATGTAGAACACCCTTGAACTGTTTTTTCTAAGAGCATTTGTAACGTTCATCTTTTGTTTGATTGAGGTTTGTGTGACAGGAAATAAAGCGAGAGGACGAACTCAAGTGGTTTCTAATGGGAGTAGATGCTGTGTGTGATAAAAGAACATTAGTATAAAGGCATAAACTGCGCAGTGTTTTTGCTGCCTTTCTCATCTGAGAGAAAGAGAGAGAGAGAAGGCAGGGTAAAGAGCTGTATAAATCCGCTGCCCGGCTTGCAGTAACTGCGCTGATGTCATAAATTTGACCTGGAGGCTTTATCTGCACACAGGGCGTCACAGGACACAGTCAGGGACGACAGTAAATCAACCAGGGAAGATTTGTCTTATGTGACCCAATCAAAACATCTCTGACATTGTGTGTGTGTGTGTGTGTGTGTGTGTATATACAAATGTCCTGACAAAGATAGCAAAACTTGAGATCAGCTACCAGCCAATGATTCATTTAAAAATGATTAATAAACACACCAAAATAATGTTTTAACATGTAAAAATGCAAACATGTTTATGTGAGGGTTAAGTTTAGGGTATAAAAAATATCATTAGCTCAGTTTAAAAACAATACAATGGAAAGCCCTGATGAAGATACAAAAATAAAATGTGTGTCAGCAAGTGTGTTTGTTCACCTTCAGCAGTTTGGAGTGCAGCAGCAGTGTATACGCCGCCTCGGTGTAGTTTTCTCCATCCAAATGAAGATCCCGAAGTTTGTAGAGGTACCTTGGAAACACACACAGAACATTCAAAATTAATTCATATAAATTATATATTATTAACTAAAATATATTCTAAAAAAAAAAAAGTATAAATATATAAAAAATATTTGATTTTATAAAGTATAAAATATAAATTAAATTATAAATTTATATATATATATAATTAATTTAAACATTATTTTTAATATAAATTTTATGTATATAACTATGTATATTAATTATATATATATAGAAACACGAACACAGAACAATATATAATTAATATAAAAGTAGTATAAAATAATAAAATAAAAATTCAATTATAAATTAATTAAACATATATATATATATATATATATATATATACTCCATTATGATATAATACTCTTAAGTTTCCATTTTTACCACAAGGAGGCAGTATTGCATAAAGTCAAAAGGCACTTGAGGCCGTTGTTAAAGAGATTTTACCGTGGTAAGGGGTGTTAAGTACCACATGAAGCAAAGAGCCTAAACACCCTGAAGTGTGGTAAAATCACAGTAAAGTATGGCTTCAAAAGTTTATTCCAAGAGCAATATGATAAAAGAAAACAATATTCAGTTCAGATTCATGTTTACATATTGTAATATTTAAGCAGTTCTTATATTGAGTTGTATTGCTATTGTACTGTACTGAATAGTGTATATTATATTGAACTGTACATTATACTTAGATTAGCATATCTGCATATACCTGTAGCTGCACATACATATATTCTATTCTATTCACCAAGCCATCAAGTGCTGCAGTTCATTTGTCTTACTGTAGGTGATATTATAGATGTAAACTGGTGCAGAATTGATGTTCATCATTATGTGCATGCATGATTTCATTTTATTGCCTGTATGGAAATCTCATTTTCATAATATCACAGTCTTTCTCGCTCATTTCACAGGTCAAAGGTCATGACAGGAAATCAATGAAAGTTATAAATCTCTCAAAGATGTGACACAATCTGATCATGTTTACTGACAAACTCAATAACAAACATCTAAGACTATAAACCCTTCACACATTCCTTCATCTCACACTGGCAATCAGAGTATTAGAGAATTTGCTCACGTTTTACCCAGAATGCATCTCTGCAGTCATTTATGTTTAATGTGCCTGTAAGGTAGCAGTGTGTCAAACAACACGGACGCGTCTCGCTCTGTCCCTCATTCTGTCCGTCCGACTGTCTGTCTCTGTGTGTATGCTTGGATGCTTATCCTTTGGATTTTGACATTAATTCAGCAAGACCAAGATAATCTCTGTCAGATTACACAACCACACACACACACACACACACACACACACAGAAACACAACCACTTACAATCACAGTCACACACACACACAGTTAATATGGAAATTACCTGATGTACATCCCCTCACGGTTGATGTCCTTGTAGAAATTCTGAAAAGCAATGAAACGGAAACGTTAACTTTGAGCCTTTGTGTTGACATATCTCTGAAGACCAGTGTGTGTGTTTGAGAGCTTCTGATATGTAATGCAAAATTATGATGATGGATTTCGGAACCTTTTGAATATGACACAACCACCGCCACAATGCTTATTTATAGAGTTTATTCGTATATTGAAGTCATTTCATTTAAGTGGCACTAATGACGCTCTGACCGTTAGACAGAAACAAGCAGAAATGAGAAGAAACTCAAATGAATTATAAGGAAAAGATAAATATTTATGGGGAGTTAATAAAGAGAGAGACAGTTGTAGGCCATGTGTTGCATTACTGGAGGTTTAATTTGTTAATCACACTGGTGTGTGTGTGTGTGTGTGTGTGTGTGTTCATTTAGAGAAAGTATTCTGCCCGGATCTTTGTGGTATGAATCTTTAAAAGCAGATGAAAGCTGACAGATTCATCACAGCCAGAAAATGAATTTGACGGCTGAATTCAAATTTGAAACATAAGGTCATGTGGGAATTACTTCACAATCTTCACAATAATGTTCTGAAATCACTTTATCATGTGTTCATAATTATTTTATCCTCAAAAGCTCGGGTCGTCCTTCATTAGCTTTGGTTCCATCAAAGCTGCGAATTTAATTTGTGCAAGAACAAAAAAAACAACAAAAAAAACACGAAAACTATTTATGAATAAAGCAGTGTTTCAATCCCATGTGTTCAGGCAAACAAAACTGTGAAAACTGGCACAAAATAGAAAAAGGAAATGAAAGTTGTATCCACTGGGGAAGAAACCGTGGCTGTTTTATTCAATGTAATAAATGAGTTGTGGTTTAAAGCCACAGACAAAATGCTACAATGAGGTTCATGAGGGAATTATTCAGGTCACATGACTTCTTGTTTCCAAGTCACGTGACCTTTTTGATTTGCATCTCAAAACATATATGATAAAAAAAAAAAAAAAAACATTGATCCACATTTCGGAAGTTTTATTTGCATCTTGATGTTTCCATCTGGCAATTTTAATGAGATTATCAAATTTGCATATTATGCAAATACATGAATGGAAACCCTGAGGAATTTTTTCACCTGTTTTATCATCCGCCAGGTGAAAATTGCAAGTCTGATCATTTAAAATAACATCACAGGACGAGTTACATGCTGAAGTTTAATAGTTTAATACCAGCATCAGGTGTTTATTTAATAGAATTGGTGAAGCTGTGCAAATGCGACTAATTAAACACTTCCACTGGAAAAGGCACTCATTATCAGTTTAATTTTAGTATTAGCTATATTACTATAGCATTTATTAATATTCTAAATTAGCTACTCATTTTATTTAACTACAGTTAACATGAACTAACAATGAACAATACTTGTTCATAAGGCATTTATTAATCTTAGTTAATGTTAATTTCAACATTTACTAGTACATTATTAAAATCAGAAGTTGTATCTGCACTGTAAACCCTAACGCTCAAAATACTTAATTGGTTTGAGTAGGAAAAACTTAAATTAAACAAATTAGTTCAGTTTAATTAACTGTTATGAGTATTTGGAACCTTTTCTTTTGAGTTCACAGAACTGACATATTTCAAGTAAACTGAGCTGTTTCATTGTTTTGAGTTGTATGAACTCATTTATTTTCATTTAGACTCACTTAAGTTAATTGAAACTGGTCTGGGGTTTCTATTTCCCAGCATGCTTTGCACATGGCACTCGATGCTTAAATTAAGTGTTATATAATGTGTTTTTTTTTTGTGCAAGATTAATGTTATGGGAGATTTAGTAGTGATTAATGTTTTGTTATGCTAATTTAGAAGAGTTTCTGTTAATGTGGGTTTTTGGAGAGTTACCATCATGGTGACAAGTGGCGCATGCTGTTTGGTTTGAGAGCAGGTAAGTTAAGTGTTTTAAGTTGCTGTTCTCGTTCAGTAAGCGCTATACCATGCTACTGTTACCATGCTAGCAAATTAGCAAGTTGGCATGTTCTGAATTAGTGTGTTATAGCTAGCAAAATAAGTTGAGATAACCTGATCATTTTAAGTTAAATGTATAAATTAGTGCATTCAAATATTTCAAGTTAAGTACTCATAAAGATGTACAAGTACAAAATAAAAATCTTGGTAACACTTTCTATGAAGACCATGCTTATAATGAATTATAGCCCCATTTATACTTATTTATAAGTAATTATTACTATTCTATAAATATATTTATAAAGCCTCATTAAGACCTACACTGCATTATAAGAACAGTTATAGTTACATTTATATTATTTTCATAATTACTTATAAGCCATGTATTTGCTTTTTCAGTGTGCATGTTCATAATCCATTATACACTGATTTATAAATGATCAAATATAAAACAGTTCCAGAGACATTTGTTTGCTGTACCAATTAGTTATTAATAATTATGTCTTTAACAGCTAATGTTTGCATTGCAAGGTCATGAATGGTAATTTTGATTTGTTAAAATCTAAATCTCCTCAGCCATATGGTATTTATAGCAGTTTGGAATTATACTTTTAAAAATATATTATTGTTGCAGTGTTTTGCTAGTATGTAACATTAAAAAAAATATATTTATTTTCAGCTGATTGTATTGATTTCT
The DNA here is from genome assembly GCA_037101425.1 of Elopichthys bambusa. Taxonomy (NCBI): domain Eukaryota; kingdom Metazoa; phylum Chordata; class Actinopteri; order Cypriniformes; family Xenocyprididae; genus Elopichthys; species Elopichthys bambusa. Next base: position 2,354,088 of record CM074447.1, on the reverse strand, counting down.
GTTCCCCCCCCCCCCCCCCCCATTATTTTATTACAGAAATTATTGTTCATTTGTTACACTTACAAGTAAACAACTTAAAATGTATAATGAGCACATCCTCACGATTTCTTAACGCTTTCTTTAGGAAATTGTTTTCACTTTACTTAAAGCCATCAATGATGCACTTATAGAGGTTAGTAACTGTATTATTACTCACAATAAGTATTTATAATGACACAAAATGGCTATTAACAAAAAATTCAATTATTTGACTGAAATAAATCTGAATTACTAAAAAGTCATTGTAACTATAACATAACATTACAGCAATGCAGGCAGCGTCTTTATAAATACAATCATGGAACCATATGACTGACTTATTAATACTTATAAATCACTATATAATGGATTATGAGCATGCGCATTGAAAAACCAAATGAATGACTTATAAGTAATTATAAATATATTATAAATATAACTATAACTGTTCTCATAATGCATTATAGGTCTTAATGAGTGTTTATAAATATGTTTATAAAATAGTAATACATACTTATAAATAAGTATAAATGGTGCTATAATTCATTATAAGCATGGTCTTCATAGAAAGTGTTACCAAAATCTTAAACTATGAGTTTCTTAACTTAAAAATTATCATTCAACTTTGAGTTCTGAGAACTTTTTAGGGTTTACAGTCAAGTAAATAGCTCATTTGATTTGCAAGATAAATCAAAAAATCAAAAAAGTTAATTAACAATCTTTTATGTTAATTGCTATCAAAATGTATAAGTTAGGAGCAATTAACACGCATGAGTACTACAAACTCAAAACTTGATAGTTCTGCTTACTTAAAATTGGGAACATCATAACTCAAATTTGATTTAACTGATTTATTACAGCTTTATTTCAGTTACAGAAATCTATTTTTAATTGTTTTAGTTTTTGCTAATTTCATCACAGTTCATTATGGGCAGGAGCTTCTTTTAAACCTCCAATCTTTGTGCTGGAATATTTATCTTCATCTTTGTGTTTGTTAAATAAAACGACGGGTTGGTTCAGAAGTTTAGTTGAACACGTCATCCATTTGGGTCCATCAGGAGATTGACGACTCAGTTTAAGCAAAGTGATCAGACCAGACCAATGAGAAAATCACTTTATGTCTGTGACATGTTAAATGTAGTGGTGGGCGGGGCTTACCAGAAGATTGACGGTGCAGCTCATGCGGTTGTTTCGACTGTCATCGCTCATCACCGTGCGGTAGTCAAGGAGACGCTCCAGGAGGCCGGTCACCAGGGTAACAAAGTTGTGTACCTCGGTCAGCAGCTGGGGGCGTCCCTGAGCACACTCTAAAAGACTGAAGCGGCACACGGTCAGATCAGCTCTGATGCTCTTGGCTTTAGTTTGATTCAGAGGTTCTTATGGAGTGAAGCCAAGATTATACAAGACTACAGTGTGTGTGTGTGTATTCTTGTATATATGGTTTATGAGGACACAAATGTGGGTAGGTTTAGGGGTAGGGGTAGTGTAGAGGGATAGAATATACAGTTTGTACAGTATAAAAAACATTAAGTCTATGGAGAGTCCCCGTAAATCATATATGTGTGTGTGTGTGTGTGTGTGTGTGTGTGTTCTTACATGCTCTCTAACAGCTCCATGTATCTCTCGTCTCCTCCGCCTCCTTCCACTTCATGATCCAACTTCAGAATGATTTCGTTCTCAAACTGAGTGGCACAGAGAGAGAGAGTTCATTAAAAAGTTTAACAGTGTCAATGTGCATATGCAGTTTACTGTGTGTGTGGGCAGGTTTTTCTCTGTTTTTTTGGAAAGCATCTATTAACAAATGTAAAACCTAGTTGTTGTGATGTCCCAACAAGAAAAATCAAATCTCACTTCAAACCTAAACATGCTAAAAGACCTGTAGCGTTAGTCTACAGCAGACAAACACTGAATCTGCACATAGAGGTTTTTAAAAATTAATTTAACACATTTTACCATTTTAAATCCATTTCATTGAATTTATAAATATTCAATAGAAATATTTTAAACATATTTTAGCATGCTTAAATCCATTCCACATAATTATATAAATATTCCAGAGAAATATTTTTTTCAAATATTTAACAAGGTTTACCATGTTTAAATAAATTCCTAAGAATTATAGTAATATTCTAGGGAAATAATTTTTTAAAATATATTTCAAAATGCATTTTACCATGTTTAAATTTATTCCTTAGAATTATAGAAATATTCCATGGATTTTTTAAATATATTTTAACACATTTTACCATGTGTAAATCCATTCCATATAAAAATATTCCATAGAAATATCTTTAAAATATTTTAAACACATTTTACTATCGTTAAAGCCATTCCATATAATTATAGAACTATTCCATAGAAATATCTTTAGAAATATTTTAAACACATTTTACTATCTTTAAATCCATTCTATAGAATTATAGAAATATTTCAGAGTAATATTTTAAACATTTTACTATTTTTAAATCCATTCTAAAGAATTATAGAACTATTACATAGAAATATCTTTAGAAATATTTTAACATATTTTACGGTTTAAATCGGTTTAAAAAAAAAAAAAAAAAAAACAGATTCAGTCTGTGTCTGGTCTATGCCAAATATAATTAACTTATCCAAAAAACAACACGAATAAATGTGAAGTCCCCACAATGACACACATTATATAAATGTTTGGGAATGTTAGGTCTTATATGGACCATAAAAGCTTCATAAAAGTATTAAATAATGTGTTATTTGCATGTTAAAATGTTCAGGATGGGAGTTTAGCTTATTTTAAGCATAAGGGAAATCAAATCGAGGTCTCCACCATGATATAAACACAGATGTGTGTGTGTTTGAACCTTTTTGAAGTGTCCGGAGTGGTTGTGTTCACACTGCATCATGTCAAAGAATATGGGGATGGTTGCTCTCCGCAGCTCTTCCTCAGGGATAAGCGTCATCTCCAGGATGGGACCCACCATCCCGGGAATGAAACAGATCTTATTCATACCTTAAAGTTATGGAAGTGAATTAGCATAGACTTTATATTCATAATGCAAGTATCACTGTGTATGAGTCTTACCGAGTTTGTACCACATGTCTCTGATAGCGAAACCAATCAGCCTCCTCATGTCCCCGTATCTGAATGAAAGAAAGCAGGCGTGTTTACGCATATTTTATCATTTCACTATAGTTGTGAGGGCCAGATTTCTGAAAACGGTATAAATAGAGTGTGTCTGTGAGCAGTTTCTGCTGGTTTAACTGGGATGATTCTGGTTTAAGACTCACTTGGCCAAAATCTTGGTTCTTTTGGTGGGAGAGAAATGCTGCAACTGCAAAGACTCCTGGGTAATAAATGCCACAGCCAAATGGAAGTAATTATTCCATAACTACAGAAGAGAGAGAGAGAAATCATTAGGATGAGAGACGAAAGATTATATTAAAACTAATTGAATCTGATCTTGATAAAGCTCATGCAAGACACACACACACACACACACACTGACCTGCACTTCAAAGTTGTTGTTGTCGAGGAACTTGAGGTTCATGGTGTCGGCGTACGTGTTTATCGCTCGGAGGAACACTCTGATTGGACGAACATACCAGGGTTATTATTGTTAACCAAAACCACAGAAAAACATTTTTTGTTATTTGAAAAAAAATAAACGTTAATTAAAATGGAATAAAATAAAATAATAAAAAATATATATAAAATAATAAAATAAAATAAATAAAACAAAAAAGAATGAAATAAAATAAAATAAATTCTTTTGTCTCAGCTGATTGGTAAGGCAAAATTTCTAATTTTCATTTAGTTTAACTTGATATACTAAAATAACTAAAACCCAAAATAAAAATAAAATAAAAAACCCCAAAAAACTATATAGACACATTTTAAAAAATAAAATAAAATACATTTTAAAAAAGAAGAAGAAAAAAAAAAAAAACTCAACAAAATGGCTAAAACTTTACCTTTAAAATTAAAAAACAAAAACAAAAACATTCAAAATATGAATAAAAACTACAATATTATCTCAATCATACTAAAATAACACTGGAACATACAAACACATTGATTCTTAATAAAAGTTCACAAACACAAAGACAAACATTAAACTTTTTTAAGCATGTTTGTTTGACATCTGTATTTCTACAAATGGCATCAAATAAAGTATCTGGATAACTGATTTACATTTATAAATGTCTGAACATCATTCATCAGATCAAGTGTTTGTATCTGTGTCTCAAATGCTGAAGGATCTTTTCACTAACGTCACATTTCTTCTTCAATATCTTTGAGTTTTTTATGTATATCTTCATTTTCAACACCAGATTTTTTCAAACTGTATAAACTCCAAATGTTTTGTCTGTAAAGTGTAGTAAAACTAGTTTTTGTGCAACTTTATTCAAAATAAATGATGTTTGATTTAGTATTTCCTTATCTACTGACATACAGGTATTTTTAAGTGTGTCTTAAGTGTCCAACTGTTGTTTGTGCTCACAGCATCTGATGATCAGCAGGGTCACAGATGAACTTTAAACTGTGATATTGAATTCCAAGGAAATATACTGAGGTCAATAAAATACAATATACTGCCACTGTCTGCTATTAAAAAGAACACACAAACAAATACACAAACAATCCATATTTTCACTGAGCTCAGTATGTGTTACGTTTCTCCCTATCTCTGAGTCTAAATCTCTCGTTCTCTCTCATTGAGCTCTTGTCTGAAGTGTAATCAATGTTAACATAGTATGTGTGCTCCTGAAGACTCTGAGATCTCTGGACTGATGGTGGATGTTACTGTAGATCATCTCAGGAGATGTTTGTGTTTTCGTGTGTTTTTGTTCTCACCGGTTTTGCACCATGATCATGGTGACCCAGTCAGATGGATAGACATGTTTACCAATGAGATCCTTAAACAACAGAAACGTCTCCATCAGGAAGTCCTGCAAGAACACAAACACAAGATGCTGAATCAAACAGACAGACAGAGAGACAGATAGATAGATAGATAGATAGATACAATAGATAGCATGGATAGAACGATAGATAGAAAGAACGAACGATAGAACAAACAATAGAACAAACGATAGAACACACGATAGAAACAATAGATAGAACAATAGATAGAACGAATGATAGATAGATAGAATGATAGAACAAACGATAGAACGATAGAAAAAACGATAGAACGAACAATAGAACGAATGATGGAACTAACGATAGAATGATTGATAGATAGATAGACAGAATGAACGATAGAATGAACGATAGAACGAATGATAGAACAACAGAATGAACAAATGGATAGATAGAACAATAGAACGAACGAGAGAACAATAGATAGATATAGATAGATCAAACAAATGATAGAATGAGCGATAGAATGATATAGATAGATCGAATGATAGAACGAACAATAGAACGATAGATAGAATGAACGATAGAACAATAGATAGAACGACAGATAGAACGAATGACAGAACAAACGATAGAACAATAGATAGAATGATAGAACAAATGATAGAACGATAGATTGAACGATAGAACGAACAACAGAATGAACAATAGAACAAACGATGGAACTAATGATAGAACGATTAATGGATAGACAGATAGACAGAATGAACGATAGAATGAACAATAGAACGAACGATGGAACTAACGATAGATAGATATAGAACAATAGGACAAACAATAGAACAAACGATAGAATGAAAGAACGATAGAACAACAGATAGAACGAACGTTAGAACGCATGATCGAACGAACAATACATAGAACAAGAGAATGACAGACAGATAAGACAGAATGAACGATAGAATGAACAATAGAACAAACAATAGAACGAACAAATGGATAGATAGATAGAACAACAGAATGACAGATAGATAGATTGAACAAACGATAGATAGAATGAACGAATGATAGAACGAACGAACGATAGAACAAACGATAGAACGATAGATAGAACGAACGAACGATAGATAGATAGAATGATAGAACAAACGATAGAAAAAACTATAGATAGAATGAACGATAGAACGATAGATAGATAGATCGAGCGATAGATAGATCGAACGATAGATAGACAGAATGAATGATAGAACGAACAATAGAACAAACAATGGAACTAACGATAGATAGATAGATAGATAGATAGATAGATAGATAGATAGATAGATAGATAGATAGATAGAACGATAGAAAAAACGAACGATAGAACGACAGATAGATCGAACGATAGAACGAACAACAGAATGAACAATAGAACGAGCAATGGAACTAACGATAGAACGATTGATAGATAGATAGACAGAATGAATGATAGAACGAACAATAGAACGAATGATGGAACTAACGATAGATAGATAGATAGATAGATAGATAGATAGATAGATAGATAGATAGATAGAATGATAGAACTAACGATAGAACGACAGACAGATCGAACGATAGAACGAACGATAGAACTAACAACAGAACGAACAATAGAACGAACGATGAAACTAACGATAGAACGATAGATAGATAGATAGATAGACAGAATGAATGATAGAACGAACAATAGAACGAACGATGGAACTAACGATAGATAGATAGATAGAACAATAGAAAAAACAAATGATAGAACGAACGATAGAACGACAGATAGATCGAACGATAGAACGAACAACAGAATGAACAATAGAACGAGCGATGGAACTAACGATAGAACGATTGATAGATAGATAGACAGAATGAATGATAGAACGAACAATAGAACGAACGATGGAACTAACGATAGATAGATAGATAGATAGATAGAATGATAGAAAAAACGATAGATAGAATGAACGATAGAACTAACGATAGAACGACAGATAGATCGAACGATAGAACGAACGATAGAACGAACAACAGAACGAACAATAGAACGAACGATGGAACTAACGATAGAACGATAGATAGATAGATAGATAGATAGATAGACAGAATGAATGATAGAACGAACAATAGAACGAACGATGGATAGAACAACAGATAGAACGAACGTTAGAATGCAAAATAGAACGAACGGTAGATAGAACGAGAGAACGACAGACAGACAGACAGACAGATAGATAGATAGATAGATAGACAGAATGAATGATAGAACGAACAATATCACGAACGATGGATAGAACAACAGATAGAACGAACGTTAGAATGCAAAATAGAACGAACGGTAGATAGAACGAGAGAACGACAGACAGACAGACAGACAGACAGACAGACAGACAGATGGATGGATGGATGGATAGTCTTACCACTAGGTCTGCGGTCCCACTGAAGGTCTCGATGTAGCGTGAATAGTGTCTGTCACCCATCTGACTGAGAATGGCTGTCATACAGGCCACCACACGAGACTAGAGTGAGACAGAGAGAGACGGACAGATCCGAGGATGAAATCTGAACTTCAGCAACAACAAATGCAAAAGTCCTGAAAGTCAGCTGATGGGACGGAAGATGATGAACAAGGTTTCAAAAGGTTTAGAGAATCTTTCAATCATTCAAATCGACATCCAATTTCCCTTCCACCACCACTCTGCATGTGCCACCCCTCTCTCTCGACTCACTCTGATCAGATGATAAATGATACAGGCAGAGGGGAAAAGTGATGGATGAAGGATGGATGGATGTTTGCAGACACAGAGGTGAGACCCATCACTCACAGAGACCTCACAAGCCTGACTGTACTCTGCTGATAAAGCATGTTTGAATATGAATGAAATGAAGTGTGCAGTTTATTCTGTCACACGGATCTGAAGTAAAACAGTATACAAATACTGGAAGAAGTGTGACTGCAAATGATGTCATTTATTCAAAAACAGCACCACCATAAAAAAAAAATACGTACATTACACTTATTAAAACAATATACACTATCAGTTGAGAGTTTGGGGTCAGTAAAGTGTTTTTGAAAAAAGTCTCTTGTGCTCATCAAGGCTCAAAAATACAGTAAAAACAGTAATATTGTTAAATATAACAATAATAATTCCTTACATTTTTTCTGGGTACTCAAAGCACTTTACATACGGAAGAGCCACCACCAATGTGCAGCATCCACCTGGATGATGCGACAGCAGCCAGAACGCCCACCACACACCAGCTGATTGGTGATGAAGCCAATCAGTATATGTAAATGATTAGGAGGCCATGGGCACATTTGGCCAGGATGTCAGGGTTACCTCCCTACTCTTTTCGAAGGACATCCTGGGATTTTTAAAGACCACAGAGAGTCAGGACCTCAATTTAATGTCTCATCCGTGTTAGGACCCACACAGACCACAGGGTGAGTACCCCCTGCTGGCCTCACTAACATGAATTATGACAGTATAAAATAGCTGTGAATATATAGCAAACTGTAATTTATTCCTGTGATCAAAGCTGAATTTTCAGCATCATTACTCCAGTCTTCAGTGTCACACGATCCTTCAGAAATCATTCTAATATGATGATTTGCTGCTCAAGAAACATTTATGATTATTATTAATGATGAAAACCTTGATACATTTTTTCCCCCAGGATTCTTTGATAAATAGGAAGTTCAAAAGAACAGCATTTATTTGAAATTGGCTGTAACATCGTACGATTCCATTACTAAACATTACGGTTGTAAATGTCTTTATTGTTACTTTTAATCAATTTAATCCATCCTTGCTGAATAAAAGTATACATTTTTTATTAAATCTGGTAACACTTTAGCATAGGGAACATGTATTCACTATTAACTACAACTTTTCCCTCAATAAACTCCTAATTTACTGCTTATTAATAGTTAGTAAGGTAGTTGTTAGGTTTAGGTATTGGGTAGGATTAAGAAAATATAATAAGGTCATGCAGAATAAGGCATTAATATGTGCTTAATAAGTACTAATAAACAGCTAATATTCTTGTAATATGCAAGCTAATAAGCAACTAGTTAAAAGACCCTAAAATAAAGTGTTACCATTAAATCTTACTGAGCAGTGGTGCATTTTAAGTTTATTGCAAAACACAATAGATATGCAAATAGTTTGAAAGTGTAATGAAATGATTACATCATCCGTAATGCATCATGGGAGCATTATACTCTATGTATACTACACTGGAATACACAAGAAAATATATTAACATTGAAAAAAAATGACACGCTTCTCCTTTAAGACTGAAGAAAAACTTGTGAAAGTTATGTGTTAAATCTAGCAGACAGACAAAGAGTCTCTCGCTCGCCTAAAGAGAAGAGTTTCAAACGATTGTGCTGAGACAGAGGCAAGTGAGGTTCCCATCAGCTGTTTAAAGAGCTATGAGATCCGTCCTGCTGCTGGAAATATGCTGATCACACACACCTCTATTCCTTTAAATCATATGTGTGTGTGTGAGGTGAGATTTCTCTGTTTCTAAGTGTTATACATCTCACAGCTGTCTGCCTGCAGTGTGACAAACAAAGACAGAATGATAATAAAACAGACACACATCAGCTCTGCTCACCAATGCACAACACACACATCACATGTACATTCGCTGAAACCTAGTGAGCTGCCTAACTAGACAGGGACATCAAACCCTGCTCCAAGTCAGGACAAACAGACTTCTGACTATCAGCATAAAGTCTGGTCCATTTTGCAGCTTTGCAGAAAAGACCAAACACACCAATTATAATACATACATATAATGTATAAATACACATAATATACAAAACCCTTTTGCATTTTTAAAATAAAATGCATTTAGGCATATAGACACGGTCAAGATGATCTGCTGAAGTACAAACTGAGCATCAGAATGGGGTTGAAAGATGATTTAAGTGACTTTGAACATGGCATGGTTTTTGGTGCCAGACGGGCTGATCTGAGTATTTCAGAAACTGCTGATCTACTGGGATTTCCACACACAACCATCTCTAGGGTTTACAGAGAATGGTCCGAAAAAGAGGAAATGAAAATGCCTTTTCGATGCCAGAGGTCAGAGGAGAATGACCAGACTGGTTCAGCTGATAGAAAGGCAACAGAAACTCAAATAACGAGGTCTGCAGAAGAGCATCTCAGAACACACAACACGTCAAACCTTGAAGCAGATGAGCTACAGCGGCAGAAGACACACTGGTGCTACTCCTGTCAGCTGAGAACAGCAAACTGATGCTACAATTCACACAGACTCACTAAAGTTGGAACATAGAAGATTGGAAAAACGTTGCCTGGTCTGATGAGTCTGAATTTCTGCTGCGACATTCAGATGAAAGCATCCATGGATCCTTCCTGCCTTGTATCATCGGTTCAGGCTGCTGGTGGTGTGATGGTGTGGGAATATTTTCTTGGCACACTTTGGGCCCCTTAGTACCAATTGAGCATCGTTTAAACGCCACAGGCTACCTGAGTATTGTTGCTGACCATGTCTATCCCTTTATGACCATATCTTCTGATGTCTACTTGACGCAGGATAACACCGTGTCCTAACCAGACGCGACGCGATAAGATTCCAGTGACAACATTTTTTCTGTCTACACCAGATGTGACACGACTATGAGACGTGATCACAGCCAATCAGAAGAGCGCGAGGGCGAACTCTCTCTGCAAGCTCCCAGCACTCACAATGAAGTGGATAAGTACATAATCAAATTATTTTGATTTCATTTATTTTGAAGATCTGAGGTGAATTGTCCTTTGTTGCTTTGAGCGTGGCTATAAAAGACAAAATTATGTTCAAACTCACATTAGACGGTCATTAAGCACATGAACATCATTGCCATTGCCATACTTACAACTCTAATTAACATGGAAAAAATACCTTTTATTGTGTCTTGTGACGTCTTGGCGTTTGGCTAGCATGCACCATGTCACAAAGCTCAAATCACCTCAAACTGCTTTCTTGAACATGACAATGAGTTCACTATACTTATGAAAGGTTTTTCCTTTAAGGACGTCCCTGTATGTCCTTTAGTCAGATTTATCTGACTTCTGAGGACAAATTTGTCCCTAAAGTATAGCTAAGTAAATACACACAGACGCAAACTCACACAAACACCCAAAGGCAGAGAAAAAGGACATAACGTTTGATGAAAATCTACAGCCAACGAAGGAGACACACACGCACACACACACACACACACAGAAATGGCAGGCAGGGCAGCGGTAGAGGTGTAATCTGTGTTATGTAATAAATCTAATTAAATAGAGCGGTGTCATCTATAAGGACAGATGGCTCACTCTACCAAATGAAAATAAAACCACGCACACATGAGTCATGAATATCCCTTCATCCTGATTCCAGCGTTGCACCTGTTCAAACATCTCTTATCTCTTCCGATCTGTTTCCTGTTTCTTTTGCTATTCATTGAGAAAATAATCCATACGGACCCTCACCGTTTCATATCTCTGCTAAAATGTTAATTTGATTTTCGGTGGCTTCTAGACAGAATCAGGCCAAAGTTTACAGGACCAAAATTGTGTGTGTGTGTAATCTGAATTAGAATTTTCAATAAATTGTTTATATATAATTGATTGAAAATTCTAATTCAAACCAGACATAAAATTAGAACTAAGACCAGAACCAGAAAATTGTAAAAACTAAAATCAGAATTAAATTTAGAATTTTACTAGCATTACAGTTAGAACTAAAACTGTACATTTATACTAAAATAATTTAATACAGTATTAAAGAAATTATATTAATTACATTAACAAAAACAATAAAATTAGTAGGTCCACAAAATAATTATTATATTAAATTTATGGAATAACATAATATAAAGTGTTACAAAAAATAAAATCATAAATCATCTATACTGAGAGTGATGTTTTTATTTCTAATTGGTCTCTAATCTATTTTATTTTCACATTCTTATTTACTACATTTTCACTTGATATTGCACTTGTATTTGAATTGTTTTGGGATACATGGTAACACACAAATACAGTTTTTACCATACAAAAAAAAAAAAAAAAAATCTTTTGAGAGAGAGATAAAAATAAAAATGATCGAGAGACGAAGAGACAGAGGTGTGACACTGCTCAGACTGTGACAGAATAACTGATGACAATGAAAACATAGAAACAGACGAGATGAGCAAAAGACAGAAACACTCACACACACACATGCACACACGCACGCACATACACACACATACACACACACACACGCACGCACATACACACCTGTGACGTCCATGAGCATTTGGGAGTATGTTTAAAGTGTGTGTGCGTGCATGCTTTGAGTATAGGTGTGTGAGTGTGTGTGTGTGTGTGTGTGTGTTCTGCAGTCACTTGTCCTGGTTTTAGTTCTTCTTCCCCTGCGGCTGTAACCTCATCTACATCTTTTTCATTCTTTCATTTTCCTCCTGTTATCCTTCTTTTCACAGCTGCCCCTCCCCTCTCCCCCTCCTTCTATCCCCCTCTCATTTTCATCACCTCTCTCTCTCTCTCTCTATAAACTGATGTTATGAGATTCCGGCTCCACTTCAGATCAAATTAAAACAAGCTTTAGTGAGAGCAAACCACATGGCCTGCCTTTATCCCGTGTTTTAAATATCACACGCACACCCCTAAATGAGGACGTCATACACCTCTATTGTTTTGAATAGCGATGACCACAGACCAACAGTAACTAGCTAAATGTTTGTATTTTAAACTTTCTAAATATTTTCTAAATATAAAATATTTTCTATTAATGGCGTCCTCAAGGGAGGTTTTGTCAGATTAAGCACACATCACACCAGTGTTATTTTAGTATCACTGAGATGGTATTATAATTTTTATTAATATTTTGAATTAGTTTTTATTTTTATATTTTCAGCATTAATTTTAATAATTTTAGTCATTTTATTGTTTTTTAGCCATGTTTATATGTAGTTTTTAATACGCCTATTTCGTTTTTATTCATTTTTATATCAGTTTTAGTTTTAGTTATTTTAGTACATCAATAAGGACCAGAATTTTGGTGACCAGACAGTTCAAAGCGGCCATTGACTTCCATAGTATTTTTTTCTTACTATAGAAGTCAATGGCTAGTGTCAACAGTCTGGTCACCAAAATTCTTCAATTCATCTGCTTTTTAGTTCAACAGAAGAAAAAAACTAATACAGGTTTCGAACACTTGTCCTGTAAGGGTCAGTAAATCATTTTTGGGTGAACTATCCATTTAAGACTATCCATTAACTATCCATTTATCCATTTAAGACCTTTAAGACATATGTCTTTACATTAGATACAAAATATCAAAACAAGTGTCATTTCTTCTTAAGAAAGATGCACAAACACATTTTACAAACAAAACATTTGACGAAAAAAAGTTTAAACCAGTAGATATTAAACTCTGCCCAGTTTGCTTGAGCAATGGAGTTTAACCAATGGAGTGAATTTGAGGCGGGACTATCTGTTTAACTGACCAATGACAGGAAACAATGTTTCTTGGAAACATGTTTAAAACAATCATTATTATGTTTTTACATTAGTTTTTGTATTTTTAAATAAATTTAAACTGAACAAAGTTCTTTTGGTAAAAAATGTTCTGATTGCAAAGTGTGTCTGTGCATCTTTCTTTACAGTAAATAACACTTTACCTAATGCAATGACATATTAATAATAATAAATCATTTTAGGGGGCCGCTGTATGTTTTTTAACCTCATGCAAGACGTTTTCTGTCATTTAATGCACAGACGCAAAACACATTCGGCGCTGCAAACACTTCTTTGACCCTAAACCTTGAACGCGTTTGTACTCTCTCTCTCTCTCTCTGTGTGTGTGTGTGTGTGTGTGTGTCTGGACCTATCAGCAACTAATGTGACCGAGGAGGAGGGAGAAACCAGGACACACAGTGGGATTAACACACACACACACACATAGAGAGAGAGAGAGAGAGAGAGAGAGAGGGAGAGAGGGAGGAGATACGAGACGCTCAGTTCACCAGTAGATGGAGGGAGAGACAGATGTGCTCATGAGAGAGAGACAGATCATAAACACACAGATGGATGTAAGAAAGAAGAACAGAGGAGTCTGATCCCACAGGAATATAGGAGAAACAGAACGAGTGAACGAGAGAGAGATGAGAAGATGAAGAACAGTCCGTTCACCTACACAACACTCTTGTGATGAAGGTCAGTAACAGAGTAAATCATCTAATGAAATATTACAACACTGCTCAAGTCATTAGCATACATCTAAAACATTTTAATTAATTTAATCCACCTGTGTGAAGTGCTTCTGCATTCATTTCATCAACAAAAATGTATTAAAAAGAACCTTGGTACTAACATGGTACTTTTAACCTGTACCATGGTCATACCAAAAAAGTATCAAAGTACCATGGTCATACTGTGTTTTTTTGGACTTGTACTACGGTAATGCTGTGATATTCTCTGTGGTACTGTGGAGTACCATGTATGCAGCATAGTAAATTAATATGGTAATCATTCAGTACCATGGTGTATATCAAAATACTGTAGTGTTGGCATCCGATACATCTTCTAAACGCAATACCACCGCAGTACTTCTGCAAGTGTCTCTGGCTGCTAAAATCTCTTATGATGTCTGTGTGTGTAATTAATCATCATTAATTATACAGAGCAAGTTTACTGAATGTACTGTAAACATATGTCCTGTGGTTTCACTGGGATCTGTGTGTGTGTGTGTGTGTGTGTGTTATGTAACAACAGGTATCTAATACCCATCTGTTACAGAGACCTCTGATGAAGTGATGTGTGTGTATTTAAATGAGTGTGCATATATGTGTATGCTTTTAAATGTGATGTGTGCATGTGCTTGTGTGTTTTTGTGCACATTTACACTAAAAAAAAAATGGTGTAGAATTTACTTGTAATTTAATTGTCACAAATAATTACAAAGAAACAGGGAGACATTTAATTAAACGTGAAATTTTGAAGTAGAAAGACTGGAATAGTATTTTCTTCTAAAACATACTGCAATAAGCTGTTATTTACAACAGTGTGTGTTTTGTCTAAACGCAAATGCATTGACTCGTTCATTATTTATGCATGTGGTTCCAAACCTGTGTGAATTTGTTTCTTCTGTGAAACACAAAAGAAGATATTTTGAAGAATGTTGGGAGTCGAATAATATTGGACCCCACTGACTTCTAATGTATGGACAAAAAATAAATAAATAAACACAGAGACATGTATCTAAATATCCTCTTTCATGTTTCACAGAAGAAAGTCGTAATACAGGTTTGAAATGACATGAGGGTGATTATATGATGGCAAAAATAAGGGTGAACTATTCCTTTAACTTACCATTACGTTAATTTAAATAACATTTACATGGTTTGAGGATGTCCCAGAATATTCCCAAAGAGAAGTTTGGTCATATTTATCTCACTTCTGGGGACAAATTAGTTCCCAAACCAGCGTGTGTCAGGTGTGTGATTCAGAACAAGTCTGTGTCAAATCGATGTCATGATGAAGAAATCTAAACATTCAGAAACAGTGAGACAAACACACACACTTAAACACGTTAAAAGAAAGAAAGAAAGAACACCAGAGAGAGGGAAGGACGAAAGACAAAGAAAACAAACAGACGGTGACACCAAAAGAAAGAGAAGAAGAGACAAATGAGCAGAAAGACAAGAGACAGACAGGTAGTTAAGAGAGACGGAGCTGACCCTCTGAACGAGGTGAATCTCCAGACAGCTGTCAGGAAGATGTCCAGCTCATATTTCACCTCAGAATGAGAAGGAAGGAATAAGAATGCCTGACATGAAGAAAATGAAGCCCATTTTAAAAACCATTAAGTGTGTGTGTGTGTGTGTGTGTGTGTGTGTGTGTGACATTTTCATGACAATTAAATACCCAGTTAAATTATATTTCCCTCAAACTCTTATTACTGTAATGCACAGCAATCCCAATCCAATTCAGATTGAGAAAATTTGTAATTAATAAATAAATGCACAGGACAGGCAGTATGAAAAATATATACGTAATCAAAAGTTTGTGGTCTGTAAGATTTAGAAAAAGAAAAAAGAAATTAATACTTTTATGCAGCAAGGAAGCTGATCAAAAGTGACAGTAAGGGTGTATAGTTATAAAAAATATAATATGTTTCTATTTCAAATAAATGCAATAATATAATAGTTTTTGAACCATCAAAGAATCCTGAAAAAAAGATCTTGGTTTCCACATAAATATGAAGCATCACAACTGTTTTCAACATTAATAATAATCAGAAATGTTTCTTGAGCAGCAAATCATCATATTAGAATAATTTCTGAAGGATCATGTGACACTGAAGACTGGAGTAATGATGCTAAAAATACAGCTTTGATCACTGGATATAAATTACATTTTAACATATATTCACATAGAAAATAGCTAATTTAAATTGTAATAATATTTCACAATATTTCAGTTTTTACTGTATTTCTGATCCAATAAATGCAGCCTTGATGAGCAGAAGAGACTTCAAAAAATATTTAAAAATCTGACAGACCCTTGACAAAACATGCGTCATCCTCCAAAAGAGGTGAAGACACAAACATCAGCACGTCTCATGGGATGTTTGTGTCCTCCTGCAGACAAATGCACACTCTCTCCTGCTCACACGCACAGTTTTTTTTTAAAAGCTGTTTTCTTTTTAAGCTGATAAATCTTTTAAGCTACCCTGATACTCTCGCAGATGCAAACACACGCGTCTGATTGGTAAACACATTCGCTTCGTCACATGGCTTGTGTAAAATAAACACACGTTTACCAGTGGGCATTGGAGGGCATCTTCGTGTGTTCTTGTTGGTTTACTAGTGCTGTTTGATAAGTCAAGTATAACTATTACTATTTAAACAAACCTCTAGAAGTCAGTATTAAAGTTTATCTGTGTGTCATCCTGCAACGTTTGTGCTCCATCCACACTAAACACCCTGGTAACCACCCAAAACAACCTAAAATCCCCTAGCAACACCCTGGCAACCATCCCAAACACCCTGTCAACCACTCAGAACAACCTAGCAACACCCTAACTATGCGCTACCAACTCCCTGGAAACAACCGAGAAAACACTAAGAACCACCCAGAAAAACCTAGAAATCTAACAATATCATAGCAACTCCCTGGCAACCACCTAGAATGCCCTAGTAACACCCTAGCCACCACCCAGAAAAACCTAGCAACCTCCTAACAATGTCATAGCAACTCCCTGGCAACCACCCAGAACATCCTAGTAAACACCCAGAAAGCAGCCTCCTAAGAATGTCGTAGCAACTCCCTAGCAATCACCTAGAACACCCTAGCAACACCCAGGCCACCACTCAGAACAACCAAGCAACCCTTTAAACAACAGCCTAGCATACTCCCTCAAAACCACCCAGAACTTCCTGGAAACCATCCAGAAAAACCTTGAAACTCCCTAGCAGCCACTCAGAACACCATTGCAACAACCTGGTAGCCACCTAGAACAACCAAGCAACCCTCTAACAACTGCCAACCACCCAGAGCACCCAAGAAATCACATTGCAACATGCTAAAAACCACTAAGAACACCTTAGCAACCACACAGAAAAATGCTCGCAACCACCACAACTTTCATTTCAATTATCATACTGTGGTTCTTTTAAATATATAACAGAGAGCTACAACAATAGTACAGGGTCCTGTGAAGAATACTGTGGTATTACCTTGATACCATATTTAAGAAAAAACATTGCTATGGTTTAGTACTTTGGGGTATTTTCAGTTAGTGAGTGCTTAGTATGTCAGTGTGCATTGAGAAACATCACACACACACACACACACACACTATATGCACCTGTGTGTATGTAGTAATATTTCCAATGTTTTTCCATTAGGTTACCATGTGAGTGTGTGTGTGAGAGAGAGAGAGTTATGTGTGTAATATAACTCCTGGCGTTTTCCTCTCTCAGTGCGTCTCAGAGGTGCTGTACACTTTGACTGGTTAATATTGTATATCACAGCCTTAAACACACACGCGTGTGTCTCGCTTTGTAAAATCTCCCAGAGCAGTTTTATGCTTCTAATAACTGAAGCTCGGAATTACATCATACCACTGCAAAGCCTGAACCTCCAGCCAAACCAATGAAATCACCACAAAAAGAAGTTAAAAAGACCATATTTGATGTAATTGTTGTTATTGGAGTATTGGAAAAAGAGGCAGATTCCTTCAAATCTTATTAGATTAGAAGCAGTTAAAGGCTCCAGATAATGAACAGACGACTGGGAGTCACGGCACAGAATGAACACAGACTTTTGCAAACTACTGCATATCTTTCATTCAAACACACAAGAACCATCTTGACGCGCTCTTTATGCATGCTCATCCTGGCTTCTGTTTGTTGTTTTGATTCATTTCTATGCACACATGGTCCAAAATCAACACTTGCAAGCCAATTGCTAATAAGAATTTGGCACTTTTGACCGTTTAGTGACGCAATGTAAAAGGGCATCATGCATATAGTTACAGCTCAACACCTTCATGACTATATTATATTATTAACTTGAGATTTGAATTACAGTAAATGCAAATTTAGTGCATACATTTTCATGCATTATTTATGACTTAAAAGATCTAATGGCGACAATTAAGGTTGTGCATCATTCAGAACTGAATTGAGAACGCAGTTTAAATCTCTGTCCATTAATTTTCCTATTATCAATGTGAAGCTGCTTTGAAATAATATGTATTGTAAAAAGCGTCATCTTCACTATAAATGAAGATGACTTGACTTTAAATCCAACAAATATGAATTGAACTGGAATTGTGGTTGCAAACAGAACACACAATTGCAATTTAAATTTAAATGAGCAGAAGAATTAAAAATGAATTAAAATGTCAAATTTATAGGACTTGAGGTTTGAAAGTTTTGAAAAAAGACAGATGATGGATGGATGGAACGGTAGATAGTTTAAAAACACTCAATGCATCAACTTCCTAATGCAAAATACATAATGCAAAAATATGGTTTAATGTCTGGTTGTAAATATTTATGGCCAGTAAACGTTCATTCTTTGCTCCAGTGGCAGGTTTGGCAAAAGCATAATTTTGGGCCTGTGTGTGTGAGTGTGTTTTCAGAACGGTGTTGACGGGACACTGCATCTGCGGCTCCTGAATATCGATCACCGCACACAGAGATGCCAGAGTCTATTAGATAAAGTGTGAGTGTGTGAGTGTGTGTGTGTGTGTGTGTGAATGATGACACAAGAGAGGCTCAGAAAGACAAAATCAAAGTCAGGAGTAACGGAGTGTGAAAGAGAAGAGAGAGGAGGAGTACAGGGCTCGACCGGAGCTGATGAAGAGATCAACAGAGACTGTGTGTGTGTGTGTGTGTGTGTCTGCTCGAGAATGGAGGGATGAAAGTGGAACATCTAAGTGTGTGCTGATGAACCGTGACGAAGATCAACAAGAGACCTCAAGAATACAATACTGGAAAGAGTGAGTGAGAGTGTGTGTGTGTGTGTGTGTGTGTGTGTGTGTGTGTGTGTGTGTGTGTGTGTTTGTAAAGACAAGGTGCCCTTACAGAAAAGCACTGTTGCAATAATATAGTAATGTATCAGATAATATACACTCAAACACATTTACACTCTAAACCACACACTATTAATTTTTATGCTTAAAAACACTGAGTAAATTTTAAAGTCAGCACGAAACTGAAGTTGAGGTAGTCATTTCTTCCCTATTGTGTCGTATATATCTGAGTGAAAAAGAACAAATGTAGGGCGGGGCTTGATTTTGTCCATGGGGAATTGATTGGATGTTTGGATGGTTGTGGTTTGCTATTGGTGAATCTCATGTGAGTGACCGGTTGCCCTGCCTCATCATCAGAGAACACTGAACAAAAAAAAAAAAAACACACACACAAAATAGAACTTGTTTCAATATTTCTTTCTGGCAAAATGAGAATTCCTTCTAATTTGTGTCCAACATACTCAACTTCTTAAGTTGTTGTTAAAGATGAATAATACTGATATGAAATAAGTAATAATTGTAGTTCTTGAAACTGATCAGTATAATATCTCAAGTTTCCAATATTTTGATTGAAATTTAACAAACTTTTAAGTATATTTTAAAAGTATAATTTATTAGTCAAATACTTATTTCCTTTAGATAAAAAACTTAAAGAATATGTACACTTTAGACAAAAATCACTGTTGGATTTTTAAGCATTTATTTTGGTATGTCCAACTCATGGTATACAATATAGTATACAGAACTGTTTAGTATTTTTTTTTTAAATTTTTTGTTAATAAATGCAAAAGCACAGCGTTGTATTACCACAGTACTTTAAGCGGATCCATTTCAAGGTCAACATGTGTCAAATCCACCAGATTAATGAATCTAAATTCTTCTAAACACATCACAGAGCAAACAGCCGTCCTGAAACCCACATTCCCTCTCCGGAGGATTCAGAGACAGCAGACATGAAAGACGAGAGGAGGAGATTTGGCTTCGGATGCCTAATGAACGTAAATGCTGGGTGTTCGTAAGAACTGCAAATATTCTGTTAAATATTCCACACTTTCCTAATTGAACACACACACACCAGACACACACACCAGACACACACACACACACACATTTGTTTTTGTGAATTGTGGGGACTCTCCATAGGCGTAATGGTTTTTATACTGTACAACCCGTATTGTCTATCCCCCTACACCAACCCTACCCCTAAACCTACCCATCACAGGAAACATTCTGCATTTTTACTTTCTCAAAAAAACTGTATGATTTATAAGCTTTTTGAAAAATGGAGACATGGGGTAATGTCATCATAAGTCACCCTCTCCTTGTAATACCTGTCATACCCATGTCATTATACAAATTTGTGTCCTGATATGTCACAAAAACACACACACAGACACACACACACACACACACACAGACAACTTGTTCCTCATTAGGCCTGTTGTGTGTGCATGAAATAAGCAAGTACTGTTGTATGATAATGTTAATCTGTTAGAGGCTAATGGGGGTCATTAGCATTTTCAACCAACATCACATACACACATATTTTACACATATATATATTACACACATACATATATTAGTGAGCTCATCTCATAGAATTCCTTTGCATTTCTATCAGGTTAATAATATTTATATATCTCCTAACCCAAACCCTAAACAAACCTTCACAGAAACATGTGCAAAACACTAGATTTAAACATGATTTGGCCAATTTATAAGCCGGCAAAATGTTCTTATTAGTTGGTTGTTATGATATTTTACTATATATGTGAGGATTTTGGCCCTCACAAGTATAGCTAAACAAGCATGCACACACACACACACACACACACATACACAAAACACTTTCCACTATGATTAAGGGACAATTCTATGCTCTTTGATCTATAAACTATTATCTATCATAAAAAATAACCTAGCATGGAAACTAGGTCATTTTAAATGCATCAAATGTGTGTATATTAAGGAGTATTTTGGCCTGTCCCTCCTCTAACTAATCTATTTCTAATGGGTTTTCATAAGCGGTTTAGGTTTTATGAGTAACTTTTAAATAAGTCAAATAAGGTCTGTGGTTAACGTTATTTCAAGAGACTTCCACATTTCTTCTAAAACATAATTATGCACATAAATACACATCCTTATGGCTTTAGTTCTGATGTGGTAAACTTATTTTTGAAAGCACAGCGGTTTTAAAATTTACATTTGAGGTCTGAATTTGTGTAATTTATGTTGTAGAACAAAACAGGACATTTTCTTCAAGTAAAGTGTATGATTTCATTCTTGCTTTTTTCTCAGTTTTAGCACAAATGATAGTGTTGACGGCTTTCAAGCTCAACCCACCCTGTTATCACAGTTATTGTAAAATCAATAAACCCCAATATTCTGAATTATATTCATTTTTTTCTTATTTTGACGGTTTTTTAGTGATTAATGATTTTTAAAATATTTTTAGTGACAGAAAATAAAGAAGTCACACAAATCAGAGTTTAAAACTCAATTTAGACCCAAAGTTTGCTAACAGCGTTGGACAAATGTCAAACGTATTATATAAAATAAATAGAAAATAAAACACCTTTTGATAATAAAACCTCCAAAGGTGAATGACCGACATTGAAGGCTAAGAACCTGCTTTCACTGACCATTTGCTGAACATGAAGAAATAAAAGTGTTTTAAGCCTTATTTTGTTCCCTATTTGTGGAAAATGTCAGTAACACACACAGAGTGTTCGGGTCAGATGAGACACGCAGCTTTGAGTCGGTCTCATGAAAGAAAAGAAGCTTAACAGAAAACAAGATATGAACTACAAGACACACAGAGAGCTTATCAAAGAGCAAAAGAAAGGAGGGCGAACACTCCCATTTTAATGTTCACGGAAGCAGGGACGCACTTAAGAGGAGGAGGAGATTACAGAGGAATAAAGTGATAATAATGGGCCCTTCAGAAAGAGAAGCAGTGAGACAGAGAGAGACTTTAATCAACTGGATGTGACATATGGGGGATTTTGTTAACCCTCATTAATATTCGTAATAGTCGTGTTGGGGTTATTGGCATCTCTGAGCATAAGACGGACGTGAACTTTAAGAGCGTCTCTCTGGTTTCTTCACTTGACTAGCATTCTTGATTACAGACAAACTTGCACAGTGTCGGGGAGAAACTAACTAAAAGTTGTGATGCTTCTAACTTTTCAGAAGTTCAGCGGTTTACAAAAACGATCAGCTTTTTAAGTAACAAGCTACTCCTTCCATCAAGTATCGTAACAATCTACATGTTTTTTGTCACATGTTGTATTGCACACACAGCTTTACAGTCAGGCGAACTCAGGCAATAATCTATGGGAGGACAGCAAAAATACAAAAATTTATTAAAACATGTATAAATAAATACAGAAATAAATTAGTGTCAAACAATTAATCACGATTAATCACATCCAAAATAAAAGTTTGTGTTTACGTAATATACGCGTGTGTACTATGTATATTTATTATGAATATGTATAAATAAACACACATACATGTAATAATTTAAGAAAAATTTACATGTATATTTATATATCATTTGCATTTCTTCATTTCTTTATTTCTTTATTTTGTTTTAGGTTTCATCCTCCATGAATGCAAATGCAATTTGCATTGCAAAACTTGATTCATTTTAGTGAATTGGTTCATTTGGATGGTTGATTTAAATGAACTGACTCCAAGATCAATTCACTGATTCATTTTGTGTTACCTTTCATTACAACATAGTTGTTTTAAACTCGTTTATATATGTGTTTAAGTGCTGTAAAAAGATGCACTCAGTAATATTTTGCTAATGTTGCACTAGTTGATATGACCTGGGCATGCACTGAAACTACATGGATGCAGCACCACACAAAAACTCAATTTTCCAATTACTGATACAATTTAAAAAAAAAAAAAAATTCACAGTTAGCCTTAACCATGATTTATTTTGTGTGCAATAGAGTCAAATAATTACTGAGTGCACCTTTAACATCGCCAACCTAACTGAGATCCTCGTTGTTTTTGTGAGAAATGAATACTACACAGAATAAAAAAATGGTATAATCTGAAAACACCCTCTTAAATAGTTTCAAAGTTTCAAAGTGCTTCTTTTTGTTACTGCAGCTCCAAAGTGTAGCTTGAGCACATGCACAAACATTCTAATGTCTTTTACACACATATTTCTTCTTTCTCAGACAGGTAAACAAGACAAAAAGCAGACCGAGTGACACTGGATTCACAGCAAGCCAATGGTGACCAGGATCTGATCAGAAAATGGATTTCTGACCAATGCGAACACTGTGGAATATTATTTCCCGAAATACACAGTGGAATAACTACCTTTGTTTTAGATAGTATGCTTAGAAACGCAGGCCACACCCCCTCCAGCTCCTCCTCAGGGGGCTGAGCCAATCAGCAGAGGTCATGGGCCGACGGGCGGCTGATGCGTCCAATGCTGTGCCGGCGCTGGAGGTGCCTCTTGCTGGTGGGCGGGCCATGCTGTCTCAGAAATGGGGTCCTCTGTGCAGCGTTGGTGTCCAAACATCGCCGGGCCTCCGCTCGCTTCCGTCATTAAAGAGGAGGACGCAAGCGGTCTGTACGGCCAATGGACCGACTGCAGAAACCATGTCGCTGGACCGGATGAGGCGTTGTGAGGTCAACGGCAGGCATGTCGTCAATGCGGCTTCCAGAAACGGACCAGACCGGACGTCCCAGGAGAGCGAGGTGTACTGTCAAATCAACACCGGCAAAGTCAATCCGAACCAATCAGGACTGAGAGGGAGTTTAAAACGAACCCCTCGGTATGTTAACGGAAGTGTCGTTGCACCTGAGGTGGTAGGCGGAGTTTGTAGCGAGGGGGCGGAGTCCGAAGAAGCAAGACGGCAGAGTCAAACAATAACACGTGATTGTAGGCGGGGTCAGTCACTGAAAGGGGAAGCATCCAGGCCATCCTTGCAGTGCGGAAGCGTCGGCTCATACGCCACGCCCCCTCGGCCATGCCGGATGATGACGTCATCGCCCAAACTGTGCGCCAGCTGTGGGCGAATACAGTCCCAAGCCCCGCCCTGCATGGCGCCCGCTTGTCGCAAACGAGCCGCCAGTCAGGTTCAAGCGAGCATGACGCTTCCGATGCCGCCGAGGAAATGCTGTTTACCTCGGCTGCAGAAACAAAACTCCACGGTGGCACAACCAACTTACGCCCAAATTCCCAATAACGTATCGTACACGCAAAACGCGACAACATGCTCCACCCCCTCGCAATCCAACAAAAAAGACGCACTCGCAAAAACAGAGTCATCGACACAGTCTGAAAAACCTAAAAATGACTCGAAGACTCACAAAACGCAACACACACAAACACGAGTCACACGCACAACCAAAACAGAACCAACGACACAACGCGCATCGCAAAAGACTAAGGACAAGTGTGCGACCACGCAAACAAACACATCCCTATCCACCACGTCTAAACCGGTTGGCTGTGAGTCACAAGCCACGCCCACTCTTCCACCCAAGAAAGGCTCTCAGTTGCAAGTAAAATCCAAACCAGCACCTCCAGAGCTTCTGATTGGCTCAAGGGCGGAACCTAAACCACAAACCCCGCCCCCGCCCCCTCCCTCAGAACCTAAAACTGAGACAGAAACGGACTCTAAAGACACCCACCCACCGCCAACAGATGAGATCCCACAATGCAACGGGGCACCTGGTGTTCTACACGGACTGCTGCAGAATGTAGAGGAAAACCTGCTGTATAATCAGGAAAAGATCAAAGTTCTTCTCAATGTCATCCAGGATCTGGAGAGGAACAAGGCAATGAGCGAAGGGTGAGCGAGAGCAAGAGATTAAGGCTCGAGAGTTCATGAAAGCGTGTTTGATTTGTGATTCCACACATCCATCATCCCATAATTCCCCTGGTAACTGATGTATCCTGAGGCAACACCTCGGGAATTTCGATCATCAATGGAACATCGACCCCCTACCGCTCTTTCTACTCTTATTCTCTCATATTTGATGTCTTATTTTCTGTCTCATCTTCACTGCTGCACCTCCTAACGCATTTACACTCTTTCTCTTAATCTCTTAAAAGTTTTCCTCTCTTTTTTATCCTCCATCCTCATACACACAGTTTCGTCAGAACTGTGCTCTGATTGAAAGCTCAGATCTGCCAGAATCGATCAGGAAAGTGACTGTGTTGTATGTTTTCAAGTGTTCATATTCATTACATATTCAAGGACATTCAATAGAGGTCTGTATGCCTGTGGGATTTCTGCTGGCCTTGATTTTATTTGTTGTGACGCAGGAGTAAATTTCGTTGTAGAAAAACTCTACACGAGTATGCATGCTCGGAAACCATGTTTTTATATATATATATATATATATATATTTGCACACACTCTACCGGTCAAAAGTTTAAAATAATTACGATTTTTTTTATATTTTAATATTTGCTCACCAAGGCTGCATTTATTATTAGTATTATTAGTATAGAAGTATTGTTACAATTTAAAATAACTGTTTTCTATTTTAATCTATTTTAAAAATGTATTAAATTATATGTTTATTACATTTTTCAATTTTTAAAACAAATACTACTGATGCTCTAATATTATCAGACTGAATACAGGTTTTGCTGGTTAATATTTTTGTTAAATATCTTGAATTTCTTTGGTAAACAGAAAGTTCAAAGGAATCTTTTGTAACATTATAAGTGTATTTACTGTCACTTTTGATCAATTAAATGCATCCTTGCTAAAAAAAAAAAAAAGTTAATTTCTTACCCTAATGTTTTGAATGGTAGTGTATAAAAGTTTCCACAAAAATATTAATTATTATCATAATGTATGTATGTGTGTGTGTGTGTATATATATATATATATATATATATATGTGTGTGTGTGTGTGTGTGTGTGTGTGTGTGTGTGCATGTGTATATATGTGTGTATATATAATGCACTGCCTTGAAAATGCAGACATGTGTAGGATGAAAATCATTGTGGGTGGAAGCAGAATGGGAAAGCACAGACCTCTAATTCAATGTTCAGTTAGTGTGAATCACATGCATCTGTGTGTGTATGTGCGGGTCTTCAGACTTTCTTGTTTTTTCAGGCGTTGTTCATACAGAACAGGTCAGGACATCAACAACTGCTCAACCTGCCAGAAAACAGCCTGCATTATATACAGGTAAACATTACCATAGCCGTCCACGTATGTCTATCATGTCGTAATTTAGCCATTTATGACTCCTCCCTGTCCAACCTTTACCATTAAACAGGCTGGTTTTGCTACTGTGCTATATGAAAATTACCTCTGTTGTGAATAGCTACATTTCACATTAACAATAGGAAGTGACATAATGTTCAAACATGAAAACGCCTTTTTTTTTTTTTTTTTTTTACATCAAAGCATTTCACACTAATCAAAGCCCATTAACAACCACATGCAAACATGTCAAAATGGAGCCTCTTTTTTAATTTTGCTATTAAGTTGGTTAGAGGCTGACCAAAGCTCACGTCAACACTTCACTCTCAGACTTTCAGCAACAGCGCTCAACAATGCACGGACAGCATTAGCTGATGTCACAGGACAGACCAATCAGACCTGAATAGAGCAGAACATGGTCTATTTTTAACTTGAAAAGTCATGTTGAAAATGCAACACTAGAGAGATGCAATGCAACATCCATCTGATGCATATGTACATACTGTAGATCAAAATTTTAAAACCAGAAATTGCTCCATCAGAGACGAGCTGAAGGAGGACGTTTGTACAATTATACTAAAAGGCCTTTTACTTGATAGAAAAGCATAAACTATCAAGCAGACATCAGAAGGCATCGTAGCAGATGTCAATAATTTAGATGCCTTAGAAATTTGCTTATTAAATATGATAAAGTAGGTTTTACAGGGTTGAAACTCTTTAGAGCAAAAAAAAAAAAAAATTAAAATCCTATTTCCTATGACCCATTTAAAGTATTATAAATCGTGCACAGAGCCACATCTGAGTTATGTCTCTTCTGGGGGACAGAAACAGACAGAAATGCACCAGGAGACCATGAGGATGATTTAAGAGTTGCATCAATATCCTATAGCAGATCAAAACATCCGACGGCCACCAGAAACACATGAGCATCTACTCTATGAAGAAACAGATTGTATTAGACCTGATTAGTGCTGCTTGCTAGATCAAGCATTATTATTACTATTTATCATAGTTAGGGGTGCACGGTTTTCAAAAAAAAAAAGTAAAAATCTTCAAATAAGCAGTTAGATAGATGTGTGTATATTTCTGTAGGTGTGTGATGTATTTGTTAGAGTCAGCTGGTTTGTACGTTTGTTAATCGAAGGACAGAGAGCTCAAACTCCCATTCAACCATAATGAAGCCTTGAGGGATAGAAACACACACACACACACACACACACATACACACACACACACAAACACACATATCATAAAGCCAGAGAAAACTCTGAACCTTGAGATATCCTTCCTGTCTCACAAACACACACAAACAGCTAGCAAACGTGTATACGTCCCTCGGCTCTTTTATCTCCGTTCCTCTTTTTTCCTGTTGGGATAAACAGGATCATTATTCCCGTACTATGAAGAGCTAATCGCACACTAATGCATGTTTCCAGCACTCACACTGAGGTAAAGCCTCGGGAA
Organism: Elopichthys bambusa; assembly: GCA_037101425.1. Classification (NCBI taxonomy): domain Eukaryota; kingdom Metazoa; phylum Chordata; class Actinopteri; order Cypriniformes; family Xenocyprididae; genus Elopichthys; species Elopichthys bambusa. The sequence goes on along the minus strand of CM074447.1, from coordinate 2,325,998 downwards.
TCAATTAAGAGAGATGGATTTCCTATTGAAGTTTAATCTCATGACAATACAGCAATAGAAAAGCCATGAACACACACACACACATGCGCGCACACACACACAGGTTCTGTTCCAATTGCTATTGAGCTTCTTTGTCTACATAGACAGCATACTAACTAAAGTGACTGATTTGGAGCACCAACTATGACATAATGGATAAGTCTGTTTGACCTTTTCTTATTAGACCAAAACATAAATTTGAGTGGGATTTCCTATTGAAGTTTAATCTCATGACAATACAGCAAGAGAAAAGCCATGACCCCACACACACACACACACACACACACACACAGGTTCTGTTCCAATTGCTATTGAGCTTCTTTGTCTACATAGACAGCATACTAACTAAAGTGACTGATTTGGAGCGCCCTACATAGGCAGCAACTCTGTGTAGTGCTCCTCACGTGAAAGTAGATTCATTCATTTATTCATGTGTTCATGCATTCATTCATTTGTTCACACATACATTAATTAATTCATTCATTCATGTGTCCATGCATTCATGCATTCGTTTGCATTTGTTTGTTCGTTCATTCATTTGTTCATACGTTCATCTATTAATTTATTCATTCATTTAAGCATGTATTCATAACATTCTTGTGTCAATGCATTCATTCATGCATTCATTCATTTATTCGTTCATCCATTCATTCATCCATTTGTTCATCCATTTGTTCATTTGTTCATCCATTCATTTATTCATTCATGCATGTAGTCGTTCATGCATACATTTATTTATTCATTAGTTCGTTCACCTATTCATTTATTCTTTCACTCTTTCATTCATTCATTAATGCATGCATTTATTCATTCATTCATTTATGCATGTATTTGTTCATGAATTCATTTGTTCATGCATTCATTCATTCGTTCATCCATTCATTCATCCATTTGTTCATTTGTTCATCCATTCATTCATTTAAGCATGCATTCGTTCATGCATACATTCATTCATTTATTCATTCATTCATTCTTTCATGCATGCATTTATTCATCCATTCATTCATTTGTTCATCCATCTATCCATTATTTTATGTATTTATTCATTAATTCATGCAGGTATTTTTTATGCATTCATTCACTCATTCCATTCATGCATGTATTCGTTCATGCATTCATTTATAAATTTATACATTCATTTAATTATGCATGTATTTGTTCATGCATTCATTCATTCATTCATGCATTCATTCATTCAGTAACATTCAAATTAGCACTAAAGTCTGATAACAATGGTAAAGTTTTGTTTCTTCTAGTCTTCAGTGCTCATTTTCCCAGAAGAGAAAGACTGTAAATTTTGAACGTGTATACTTTTGTCAATTTTTAGGAGTACACCAGCATATAGATGAGCTCAAAGCTAATAGAAATGGACTGAAAAAAACTGAGAAAAAAAAAAAAAGAAGAAGATTTTAAGGTCTTTAAAAATCTGCAGCAAAAAAGTAACATCTGAGCAAAAAAAAAACCCATTTCCTCTGGGTTTGCTTTGCACTCATGCAAGCTGTGTGATTTATAGTGCTAGATATCCTTTGACTCATGATTTCTGGAAGATAATATTGATGATTAAGATTTTTCCCCATCTGAAAGTGCAGATTCCAGCTTTGAGCTTTCTGACTGAGTGAACGCTCTTCCCTCAAAAGATCCGTTCATCACAAATTCTGCTTTCATAATTCTTTATCTCTCTCTTTCTTCCTTTTTCTCTCTGTCTTGGTGCCTTCGTTCTCTAGGGACACAGGAAAGTTAAGATGGGCTTGGTTATAGTGCTCCTTAAAATAAAGAAATGTGCACTCCTCTGAAGTCAAACATTTCCTTTCCCCATGCAAACCTCAGGTGGTTGCTCAGTGGTTACTAGCCCGAGTCAAAAGAGTCTATGATCCTCTCTATGAATCATTCATGTCTTTAGCACAAACATTATGCGACAAAGTTTAAAATGTAAGGTTAAAGGCCTCTTTAAACCACAAACACAAAGTCTGAGCAACAACAATAGTAATGCAAACACTACTGATGACATAAAAGCATAATCAATTGCACTGGGAAAAAAAACCTCAGTGTAGATGAATTTGCATGGTGCAACAATCATATACATGTAAATGTGTCATCTGGATATGCAAATGAGAGACATCACCTAGCAATTTCTAGTGACAAATGACGCCCTATGACAGCAACACTGAAAAACAGATTTACAGCCGACAAAAACTGTTGAGTTTCAAATGCAATACAGAAATAACTAGATTTGCATTTCCTGAAGAAAACAGAAGCGCCTACACGACGGCAAAAGGAAAATTTGAGATTTAGGCTTTAGCTCTGTGTGTGAAATGCTGCATCTCAGATGCTTTGCTTTTGAGTATAATGTTTATAGGGGACCTATTATGTCCTTTTTCAAAGTCTTGATATTGTTTTGGGGCTCTACTAGAATAGGTTTTCACGCTTGAATGCTCAAAAAACACATTATTTTTTTTCCATATTCTCCATTGTTGCAGCTCCTCTCTTTTCAGTCTGTCGGTAACACTCTGTTTAATTCCTGTCTCTATGAAGCTCCTCCTTCTGAAAAGCACAATGTGCTCTGATTGGTCGGCTGGACTAATGTGTTGCGATTGGTCAAGCGCTTCGAGTGTGTCTGGGAAATGTCCGGCTAACTCAACCAGGCCCCACCCCTTTATTTAGTGTACGCCTTAGTTAAATGAGAAATATTGTGACGTGTTTGTTCCCGGAAGAAAACTCAAGACTACAATTGAGGCGTTTCAGGGAGTTCAGAAACAGTGACACTGATATAGAGAAGAACTCCCGCTGGAGGGACTTTTTCATGCTCAAACAGCAACATTACACACTAAAGAAAGATAAAAAAGCATAATTGTTCCTCTTTAATATCAGCTGAGCATCAACATTCATCGCACACAATCTCTGCAGTACAAAATGCAGCTAGAGATGGTTAAACAGATGCAATAAAGGCAAAAATGAAAAGAAGGACAAAACCAATTCGGTGTGCAAATAATACAATGATTTAGAAAAGAAATGCAATAGCACAATCGATGCGGGACGGGTGTACTTTCCATACAGTGTTCACTAGGCTCTATAACAAGCTGTTGTTGGACATGCTTCATTTATCTCTGTCCCTTATTATGGGGTTTGTTAACCTTCAGTACATTCTCTATCGGTTTGTATTATTCTCTCATCCTTTTACCTCTCGTTTTTTGCTCATCACGTCCCTTCTTTTCTCTCTTTCTCTTGACTCACTTAGTTGACGGGAAATTGCAGGCAGGACTGTGGCTATACTGTAAATAGAGGGCATAACCCCTCACACACACACACACACACACACACACACATCCTGTTCTTGATGTTAGATTGCAGGCAGATGAAATGGTCAAAATCGCTGTGTATGATGCTGTTGTGATAATAGTTTGTGTCAGCGGCCTTGGCTCCAAAAGTATGTTTCATTCATTTCTACTTTGAGATTTAAAAAAACTCACAATAAAGAGTTTTAATCCTCGACCTGAACCAACCAGCTCAGAGATGAAGCAAAATATTACAAACTTTCATTTTAAAAACAAAAAAGTATTTGAAAATTGCAAAGATAAAAACAGTACAAGAAGCACTGCAAATGACACAATCCCATCAAACACTACGGCACAATATTGGCATAATTAAAAGTGATTATACATTTAAAAACAATGTATATGAAGTTTAATGCAAATTATTTAGGTATGCACAAATAGTCACTACCATTTAAGGCCAAATTAAAAGTTTGAAGTCAGCAAGATTTTTTATGTTTCTTTGTTTGCTTTTGAAAGAAATTAATACTTTTATTCAGCAAGGACTCATTAAATAGAATTATTTCACAATATTACTGTTTTTACTGTATTTTTGATCAAATACATGCACATTTGCTGAGCAGAAGAGACTTCTTTAAAAAAAACTTGAAGGGTAGTGTATAAGTAGTCCTTATTTTCATGGTAACAGCAACTTCTTTGATTGGTGGATCTGGATTTGGCTATTAAACATGATTTCAAACAGAACTGCAGCTGCAGTGACTTAACTTCAGAGCTCACGCTCAGTGTTTCCTGGAAGGTTTATACATTATCATTAAAAATCAATCTCTCTATGGAAAAAAAAAAAAATGAATGAAAATGAAAATGAAAATGAAAATGAATTTTTACTTCCTGAACCCGTCTGCTGTGCTGTGAAACTTCTAAGAAAGTGAGATGAATGACGGACTGAGCAGAAGGAAAAAGAGCGAGAAACACAGAAAGAGAGAGATTGAAGAATGTTTCTCTGTAGGTTTGTCTTTAGTTTTGTTTGTTATTTTGACGTGTCATATTGTCTTATTGTTTGTCATGACATAGAAATGAACAATGTGTCATTACTCTTTCATCAATCACACTCTTCGTTCACAAAAAAAAAAGATGTATCAATTAATGTATCCTATATATTTGCAACAAACATGCATTATTATAATCTTAAAAACAACTTGTTTAATTCTGATGCATTTCTGAGTGGGAAATAATGTGATATGATATGATTGGATTGTGAGAAAAATATTATTTTTCTCAGTTCACACAGCCTTTGCTGTTGAAATGTACACATTTTCCAAATTTTTCTTTGTAGAATATCCCGTTTAAAATTTTAGTAATCAATAAAGATGAAGGTGGATGTAATGGGTGCATCTCTCATTGCAGAATTAATCATTTTTAATTTTAAATATTTCATTTATCTGTCTTTTTAGCGTGGAGCATGACTTTCGTCTGCAAGAGGGACGATTTCAAAGCATTCTGGAAGCCTTGGATGAAGCTGAGTACGATGTTCCCGTCCCCATCCCAAAACCCGGCCACATACGCCCGCCAACCAAGAGCCGCGTCAAGAAACTGCGAAAGAAGTGTTTCTGGTGGCTGTAGAAAACCATTGAGACCTTTTATGGAAAATTCCACCAGCATCGCTGCTGTCATGGAGAGCCAAACTCTTGACTGGACATATGAATACATTCCAGCTTCCAAAAACAACTTTATGACGCAGGATAAAGGATTTGCTCTTACTGAACGGATTATACTTTGAAATAATTGTTACAGCGTGATGAACTTTGCAAAGCCAAGGCTTTCTGACATCCTGAAAACTTGAGGACAATACCAATAACTTAAAACCCAAGAAGACCCACAAGACCTCGCGTCTAACCAGTCAATAAATCCCCTTCATAGTGTCTGACGGAGTCGATATCCCTCTTTACGCTGATGGACAGAGCGTTACCCTGATGGAGATTCTCCGTCTCATCTCCTCGTCACCATTCTCTGACCTTTGTGTGCAGATGGCTTTCGTCCCCGACTAATGAATGTCTAAAGCTCTGTTCCCAAACCTAGTCATCTGCCTACCTACACAGCATTTTAAGTAACCGGTAGTTGAGCTCCAGACACGGAGGCCATCTTATAAGATGCATATCTTATAAGATGCATATATCCTTAATGGAAAAGGCAATCGCAGAACGCATCGTGACAAGAATAAGCATCCAAGTTGTAACACTTATCAATACTGACATCTGCTTAATGAAATACTCTATTGGAATCAATCAGTCTCTTATGAGGCTCTATTTCAGTTAGAATGCTGCCTGTGTAGAACGCAGGTTTCGTAACAAAGTTTAAATGTTTCAAATATTGTAGTTCAGAATTACAAAAGTTCTAAAATTCCGATTCTAAAAGCAAAAGCAGGAGAGAAAGTGTGACTAAAGAGGCTGTTCATACTGAAAACCAGGGCTTGACATTAACTTTTTTGCTCACCAGCCACTGTGTCTAGTGATTTTCCAAAATTACTAGCCAATCAGCATTTTCACTGGCCACAATTTTGACATCAGTACCATGGGGAAAAACTGCCATATGGATATTTTTATTATAATCTCATAATTTGGCAGCAGATATATTAGGCTGCTGTCACTTTAAGACCTGACGCACGGATCCATTATACTGTTACACATGCGTTTTCTTTCTCAACTGTTTATGATCACTTAAAACTTAACTGAATGTGTTTATGTGAATACTCGCCAAGACCGGCATTTTGACAATTTTGTCTATTTGACTGTTTAAGCACAATTAGCAGCGAAAAAAGAACTCAATTTAGTACCGAGAGGCAGCTTTATGCGTACACACTTTGGATGTGAGCACAAAATCTGCGGGAATGAGTAAAATTATGCGCAATATGCGCAACCCCATGATGAAATTCAAGCCCTGTAACACCAACAATATTCATCCGGAGCAAATGAAAGTGAGGGGAGGTAGGTTTGTGTGTCAAACTCACTGTCGGAGAGATGAGAGAGCGAGAAAGCGTAAGTGTATCTGTTCTGAGGAAAATGAGTATTGGAAGCGTTTCAGATATTTAAGTATTGATATATATCGAAAAATCTATATTTTTGACAACACTACATTGTACTTGGTTTATTATTTTAGATGCCTTTTTAAAAGACTGTAATTGAAAAATGTATATATGATATATAAAATTATAAAATTCAACCCGCCAGCAGTTAAACACCACTGCTGAAATCCACCCACATTTGGCAGGTATTAATGTCAAGCCCTGCTGAATACGTTCTCGTTTTACATCTGCACCATTTTTAGTTGGTCTGTGTACATAACCATGCATTTTTAAGGCTGTGTCACATTAAAAGAAGTTACATTTTTAAAAATGTTTTGAGACACACACGTTCGGTTCCCTTGCGCCACTTTCAAATGTATGTGAACGGCCCTTATTGCTACATTCAAGTATCATTGAAATTACCATAATTACTAAATGAGACTCTGCTCAGAGTTTCTCTGAATCAGAAATTATTTGTTTCTATTGCAACACTCAATGCCAAAATTGCTGTGTAGCGCCAACACTACTGCATGTGCAGCTTCATTGATTATGACAGTAACATTTAAATGTGCATCAATTAACGTTGTCTATATCAAAACAAGCAAAACAGTAATATGTCTTGTCTAAAGTTACAGCAGCTCATTCACAACCTTTAATGGTCATTTGACGTTTGCCTGTAATTGAAGCTGCTGCCATGTTGATTGTTTCTATATGACGACACATCGGTCAAGTGGGAGAAGTCAAGAGTTTTTGTTACATTGTGAGTTTTTGACTTATAATTAGCGAGTTTGACAAAAACATGAGCAGGTTTTAGTTGGAAACAGGTAATTATGGCAATTTCATCATGACATGAACGCCCCATTAATGCAACATGGATGCCGCCGGTGATTTCCTCACAAACTCACACAAGACTGAATTAAAGTGTAAATGTTCGGTGTTCTCACAGACATTGTACCTTCAATGTTTAGATTTGTTCTGATATATTTTTCTGTGTTTGATACACACTTTCTTACACACAGATCAGCACTTCTTGCTTCCTAGAATACGTAATGTTCAAATTCGTCTTCCACTCCATATCGGTCCTGTCTACATGTCCAGACTTGAAAATATATATTATATATATATAAATATATAAAATAACAAATATTATAATCAATGTATTTTTATAAGCCAATATTACGATAGTCTAAGACTACATTTCCCACAATGCACTTATTCCTCCCTCCACCTGTTTGTAATTGAGATATTTAAGATGACGTCAATAAAATTGTGTATTTTAATGCAGGAAATGTTTCTGGTCTGGTCACAAATAACAATATCAGGGCATCACAAGTAAAAGTAAACCTCAAAAATATCAGATTATAAATCATTGACTCTAAATATGAGAAATTAATGGTGATACTTGGCTTAGTAAACACCACTAACTGTAAAACAAGGAAGAGGAAAGGGAATGGAGAGGATGTAGAGGTTTTAACTCACGATGAGAGTGTGTTCTCGGCCCATCGTGATGACTGTGCGGTTTATCGTCCTCAGCAGAGACGACACAATGTCCTGAATGTGCTGAAATGTGTCTCCCTGGAAGAGAAAAAGACAAAAACGCTTGTCATTTGTATTCTAGCACTGAACCGCACTGCATCCAAACGGTCAAAGATTTTCTCATTAAATCACCCAATTAAAACAAACACACAGATTCACTCTTGAGTTCCTCACCTCAGTGTTTCCTGCTTATGAGCTACAAATCTTAAAGGAATAATTCAGCCAAAATGTCAGTTCTGTCATCATAAGCAGCTCTTTTCCATACAAATGAAAGTGAGCGGTGACCACAGCTGACTTATTTTCAGTAAATAGCTATTTAAATTTTTGTTGCTTTCTCACATAAAGAATTCAGAAGATGTTGATCACAAGTTGCATGGACTACCGTTGTTTTCATTTATGAACCTTTACAGCCCCTGGTCACCATTTTACATTCATTGCACAGAAAACGTGACATGATGATTAAATGCTAACAGAATTCACATTTTTTGGATAACCATTTGGTTAACCATAACTGTGTGTTTGTGTTTTAGTTGCAGGTATGGTCTCTCTGGCTCCTTCACACGGATTTATTGTTTAAATGTATTGATCGGACTGGAGAGCTCTGGAATGGGCCAGATGAGTGTGTGTGTGTGTGTGTGTGTGTGTGTATGATGTCAACTAAAGGCCTTTCATTTTAATTTAAGTTTAAAACCCATCTGGGCCCAAAAACAGTCAATTTTTAAAAATGTTGAGTCCCTTAAGGTCAAATTAAATCTTAATACATGTTCCTGATTTTTTGCTGCACAATTCAGCCTGTTACTCCAAAGAAAGGAAAATGTCACTCGTAATGGCATGACATCACATTTCTGAGCAGCATGCGCATAAAGTACGATGGAAACACATTTACTGAATAAATCCCTTGATGCGCAACTTTGCCTCAACAGAGGATGTGATTGGATAACTGGACTAACCAGCGAACTAATCATATCGCACAGCATCTCATATGTTGGTTTGGTCGTTCTGAAAAGCTTGTGCATTTCGATTTCAATGATTTGGTTTAATTCCCTCCCAGAAGCATCTCACATGACTGCGTTCCAAAACACCAGCATCTGAACGCAAGATAACATGACAGCGTTTGTTGTGTTTTGTCTGCCGCTCTGAGACTCAAGTCATTTATGATGGAAGAAAAATGAGCCACAGTTTCTTCCCCGACTGCAGCAACTTCCATTTTTATTATTGATATTTTGTGCCAATTTCCCAGAAAGTGAGGATTTTGTTCTCTTGAACACATGGGATGGAAATGGTGCTTTATTTTTAAATGTTTCATGTGATATTCCAATTCTGCACATACGTTTGGATGGAAACAGCTACTGTTAACTAAAACTAAGAAAATATTTTTTGGTGAACTGAAATAAAGCTGAAATAAAACAAAATATAATTATTAGATGAACATATCAAACTTAAAAAAAAAACTTAAATGAAAATTAGAAATGTTGCCTTGGCAAATAAATAAATAATACAAAATAAAATATGTTAAAAATGAATAAAAATGTACATAACAAAATTACTAAAACTTAAACTAAAATTAAAATGAAAACTGAAAATACAAAAATAAAAGCTAATTCAAAATATTAATAAATTGGTAACATTTTAGAGTAAGGTTTCATTTTTTTAAAAAGTAGTTAATAAATTAACTAACATGAACTAACAAAGAGCAGTATATTTTTACAGCATTTACTATTAAATAAATATGTTCACATTCATGTTTCCAGTGTATTAACTAACGAGATGCAACATTTGATCTTAAAAACGTATTAGTAAATGTTGAAATTAACATTAATATTAATACATGCTGTACAAGTATTGTTCATTGTTACTTCAAATTAACTAATGTAGTTTATAATGTTAACAAACGAAACCTTATTGTAAAGTGTTACCAATAAATACTATAATAGTATATAAATAATACTAAAATAACACTTGAATGAGTTTAAAAGTATCTCTCTGCTTCCTTCTCATGAGTAGGTTAAGTTTCTGAGCAACCGACATGATTGATGTAAAAGTGGATGTTCAAAAGCCTTCATCGACAAACATCTTCTGTCTGTGTGTGAGAATCACAGGAAAATGACCCGTGTGTGTGTGTGTGTGTGTGTGTGTTTACCACCCCCTCACTAATTTCATGACGCAGAGGCGGATAAAGTGAGGGATTGAGAGAGAGAGAAACATCTGTTCATCTCTACATGGAGCATTTCATTTCATATTGTGTTTCTCAGCATCAACAGTTCTTCACTTCAGCTGCCAACACAAACACACACTCTCTCTCTCTCTCTCTCTCTCTCTCTCTCTCTCTGTCTCTCATTCTCTGTCCTCAGCCTTTCTCATCTGTTTCTCTCTTTCTCAGAGGTCAGTGGATGACAGCTTAATCATGTACACCTATAATCCCTGCGGGGTGTGTGTGTGTGTGTGTGTGTGTGTGTGGATGCAGATATCTATGTCACCTGTAGCCTGTTATGGTACAGTTTCCATTTCTCTTTCTCTCTGTCCACAAAACTGCTCCCTCATCAATCTCACATCACACTCAATCTCATGACACCCGTCAACAGCATGTTTGTCAAGCTCATATTTCATCCCAAAATCAAAAGTAAAATTATATTTTTGCTGAAATGTTGTTATGTCTATTTTAGAGTTGTTTATATTGTCTGTTTTAGAGTTTTTGTATTTTCATGACAACTTTAACCCCAAATACTAATGAATGTAATGTGTAAAAACAATGATAAACATTTCAGTTGTAAAGTATTAAACATCATGGTAGTATTTGATGTTATGCTGATTAAATTGTCATCACAGTAATGAAAAAATGTTATGTATATATATTTAGGTACAGTGTTGTGGTAATGCTTTACAAGTAATGCGAGTTACATAATCAGATTACTTTTTTCAAGTAACTAGAATGGGCCTTTACATTTGCCAAAAATAAAACTTTTTGATATATATATAAACAATTATATACATTTTATATACACTACTGTTCCAACAGTTTAGGGTCATTAAGACTTTTTTTAATAATGCTTTTATTTAGCAAGGATGCATTAAATTGATAAAAAATGACAGTAAAAGACATTTTTAATGTTACAAAATATTTATATTTCAAATGAATTGATATTATATTTCAAATTCTTTTAATCTTTTTATTAATCAAAGTATCCTGATAGAAATGTATCAAGGTTTCAACAGAAATATTACAACTGTTTGACAACTGTATAATTAATAATAATCTGAAATGTTTCTTGATCAGCAAATCAGCATATTAGAATGACTTCTGAAGGATCATGTGATCATCTTTGATCACAAGAATAAATTACATGTTAAAATATATTCAAATAGTTATTTCAAATTTTCATAATATTACCGTTTTTATTGTATTTGTAGATTAAATAAATGCAACCTTCGTGAGCAGAAGCGACTTCTTCCAAAAACATTTAAAAACCGACCCCAAAGTTTTTAACCGTAGTGTATATGTATATACAGTATAATGTCTTGTGATTTGGGGTTGAAATATGACATGGACACTTTTTTTTAATCTTAATTATTCTATCATTAAATATTAGAAGGATGTTTACGGCTGCTAAGCAACATAACTTGTCACATTCCAATAAAATGTGCCGTCACAGCCGTGTATATATCTGAATGCGGCTCATCCACACTCAGGAATACCTAGACAGCATCATCACCATAATGTGTGTGTGTGTGTATTTGTGTTTGTGTCTGTCATTCTACAATCACATGCTCTCACAGATGTTCTCTCATCTGTATTTTTAGAAGAATCATTTGAGGTGAATAATGTTTTGAAGCCTCTCGGAGAGTTTAATTCAAACCGCAGCGTGAAACATGCCCTGAGAGAGAAAGAGAGAGAGAGCATCCTCCTCACACGTCTCTCTTCATCGCTGTTTATTTGAACTGTGAAACGCTCTCAGAATCCTGTTAAAGGAGCAAACGAGAGGAGGCAGGAGAGGTCACGACCCTGTCACATCTTCATTCGGCTCTCTCTTCAAAACTCCATCATTCTCATCAGTCGCTCATCTGGATGATCATCATATAATCACACGGGTCTGACCCGCTCACCTCTCCTCTCCACTCAAACACAAACAGATCCTTAAGGAATTTGATGGGTTCAATACGAGCTAGAAGTGAAGTGTGTCATTAGGTTGATGTTAAAACAGTTTCGCATATCCAAGATTATATTGTTCAGGCAACTTTAGTCATGAAACTCTAGACGGCGCAGGTTGATGGTTCTTTACATGCTATCTGCAAGCAATCATATCATTACCGCATGGCACAAGCTGACTGGCCTCTGCTAATCCTGCAGCCAATGAGATTGCTTGCTCAACATTCAAATAGTCTGGTTCAGTGTTTGCTTTGAACCCCTCCACCTCCCCAGCTCCACCTGCCTAGAACTGCTACAGGATTTATGTATGTCTATTTATACAGCAGCAGCATATTTTACATGCTCACAGCAGCGTGTCTGTGTATCTATTAGCAGCAGCAAGTCCATACTTGCATACATAAGTTTTTAATATTAAGACATATTACAAATATTTAAGAAAATTAATATATTATTTATATATTCCATAATTTTAAATAGTAATATATGGTAAGTAATATTAAATATCAATGATTTAATTATATGTAATTACAAAAACTTTCAACTTTATAACTATTTAAATATAGACATATTAAAATATATTTTAAAATAATTATAGAAATATGAATACATATATTTATGTTACAAATAGTAAGCAATATTGATACAAATATTCATATATAATTATGTGACTTTTAATTTTTTTAATTTAATATTAATTATAAAAAAATGTATTACATAATATTGAAATGTTTATATAAATTTTAAGATAGTATATGTACAGTATATTATATATATATATATATTCATATATAATTATGTAACATTTATATAAATACTTAATATTAAGACATTTTAATTACATTTATATTACTTGAAATTACAGTAACACTTTACAATAAGGTTCATTAGTTAACTAACTAATAATGAAGTGCACTTATACAGCATTTATTAATCTTTGTTAATGTTAATTTCAACATTTACTAATACATTATTAAAATCTTGTTAACATTAGTTAATGCACTGTGCACTAACATGCTGTATTTTTATTAACTAACGTTAACAAAGATTAGTAAATACAGTAACAAATGTATTGCTCATGGTTAGTTCATGTTAGTTAATACATTAACTAATGTTTAACTAATGAAACTTATTGTAAAGTGTTACCGAAATTACATAAAATTTATAATACTTACCATATATTCATTCATTCATATTCATATGTGGATGAATTCAAGTGATGTACTAAGCTTCACACTTCAATTTTAAGTCTGACCCCACAGAAGTCTATTAGTGCATACATATTTGTTTTAAAATAATGCACTTATTTGCATAGTTATGCCACAGACGCTGTCTGTGTTTTGAACCCAGAACTTTCCTCTAAGAGCAGCAGGACCAGTGCTAATGTAAACACACACACACCCAAATTATTTTTTGTGTGAGAGATGGAGCAACAGTTTTTTATCAGGCAGCGCTGATAAACACACAGCTGCGTCCTGACCTCTTTTATTATCTCCGTCTCTCTCCGTCTCACCGGTTTCTTTGGAAGTGGAAGTTCAGGAAGTTCAGTGTCTAAATGCATCACCGTTTCGGAAAGTGAGATTAGAGCATCAGACTTCAAAGAACCAGAGTGTAATCCGCTGCCATTTTAGTAATTAAAAAACCGCTCCAGTTTTACATCGAGGTGAGTGTGTGTGTGTTTGATTAGATGCATTTTTATAATCATAATCCTCAGAAAGTTGGAAGATTTGAATCCTCAGAAACTTCCAAATTCCTACTCAAAAAGTGCAAAAGAACACTTGATGTCAAATTCTCAGTCTCGTACATAAATTTAGATCACAACGTATGATAACAAAACAATAATTTAATAAGTATAATAATAATATTAATAATAAAATATAAAATGATCACTATTATTTATCAGTAGTAGTAACATAAGATACTTATAATCAAACTTATGCATACATTTAGATCACAACGAATGATAGCAACACAATAGCAACACAATCTAATAAGTATTTCTTTATATTTTACTACACTTTCTATAAAACACGCAAAAATATTACTGTGCAAAAAACTCTGAAATGCAAAATTAACTATTTTTATCAATATTTTTTCCAGTATTGAATAAAATACAATGAAATCTCTCATGGTCTTGGTTGAGTGTATCAATAAACCCTCCAGTTTTCCTGCCTCACTGACTCCTGCTGTGATTGGCTGGTGAATTAGCGTGCTGATCTCTGATTGGCACTTACCACATCATTACGGCTGAGCACTTCCAGGATGTTGTTGAGGAGTTCAACGCTGTTCCGCTTCTCATCCTGATTCCCCTCCCCCACCACAGCCAACGCCCCGCTCAGCTCCCTGAGCATCATGGGTAACAAGATGTCACGGCAGTCTGGAAATGATATCATAACGGAACACCTCAGTATACTCATAAAATAAAACATTAAAACAACTTTTCATCTCCATAAAATAAAAAAAATAAAAAACATTTTTAGTAATACATTTAAGTAATATTAATATTAAAAAATTATATTAAAAAATATAATTGTTTAAATATATATATGCGTGTGTGTACGCATGTATGTGTTTATATGTGTGTGTGTGTGTGTGTGTGTGTACATAAAACTATGCCAAAAAATTATACATATGAACCAGGATGGACATATTTGAAATGTATTTTGTCATTTAAATATCAAATTCTTAAATGTATAGAAGCATAAATGAGAACAAAATGGTCATGAAAAAATAAGTTATTACAGTTATCTACAGTAATTAATACCACAGTTGAGTTTCAGAGTGTTGGTGGGGTCTGTTTAATCCAAACCAATCCAGGATCTTCATGACTGACTCTCACTCAAACAGCTTTTCTTCTGCCTTTTAAAATCAGCACATTAAAAGCTCATTTAAACTCTGGCTCATTACCAACTGATTATCAACGATGATCAATCTGATTTTGCTGAGAGAGCCAGAGCCAGAGAGAAAAAGAGAAGATAATGCAGACAATGATGGACACATTGTTTTTCAAATTTTTAATACCATGGTGTGTGTGTGTGTATGTGTGTGTATTATATATATATATATATATATATATATATATATATATATATGGGCTATGCAAAATGTGTACTGTTACACCCCTAAAATACATATATACATATTACATATAAATATATATATATATATATCTATATATATATATATATTATATATATATATATATATACATACATACATATACATACACACACACACACACACACATATGTAAACAAACTTTTATGTTAGATGTGATTAATCGCAATGAATATATATATTATGCCATTTATAATATGTAAATATCAAAGATTCAGGATATTAAAATTTGAGAAATTCTATTACTTTTTATTATTAAGATTTAAAAAATACATAATTATTAACGATGGCTTAAAAAAACTTGGTTCACATCTATGCAGGTCAAAGAGCCAAAGTCCAACCAGAATGTAGCAGTGCATGTACACATGCATCAGTATATGAACATTTGCCATTGACCTGAGCTTCCTACAGGAACACAATCCTTCCTTTCAACGCCATCTCTCTCTCTCAGAGCTCAAAATGAGTCTCAGTGGGAGAGCTTTTCTCTAAAATGAGCGTGATGCATCAAGAAAAAGCAGATATTATAAATGCAATGAGTTTCCGGCACTCGCGATTACCGACCGAGCGGCATACATCACGGCAGTGAACGGGCAGTTTAACGTACACTTACAGTATTGTTGCACCTTGAGTCTGGTAAACAAATGACGATCATAAACGTCGGCACTAATGCTAATTACTGAGGCGAATGGTAATTGGATTTGTCACACTTATTGTCCCTGTGAGATAAAGAGTGATGAAGAGCGGGACTCCTCAGAGAGAGAGATAAATGCTGCTGTGGATCCGTCCCTGAGGGAATATTGAGCGATCTGAGCTCATGAAGAGTTCACTGGTGTCGCTTTTTATAGTGTCCCGCTCCGTCATCAATATCACCGCCAAGAACAACAGGA
The DNA here is from genome assembly GCA_037101425.1 of Elopichthys bambusa. Taxonomy (NCBI): domain Eukaryota; kingdom Metazoa; phylum Chordata; class Actinopteri; order Cypriniformes; family Xenocyprididae; genus Elopichthys; species Elopichthys bambusa. The sequence goes on along the minus strand of CM074447.1, from coordinate 2,309,951 downwards.
AAATGTGCCGTCAAGCATTTTCTCAAGGCCACACTGACCTCCTGGACCAAAGCAGCGCTCAGCGAGTGTGTGTTTATGACTGTCATGATCCAAATGAACCATTAAAACATGAAAAACACACACAGCTTTCACATTTAGCATCATGTGTACATGCACATAACACATCTAGAATGACCCGAACATGCTACACATCAGGAGTTCACGCTCGTGGCATTCTCGGCTGAGCTGAAACACTCTTACCTAACAGGAAAAAACACTTACTCAACAGACTCTATATTACTGTGGACTGATCCTGGCTGAAAGCCATGCTAGTGGATAGCTAAAAGTGCTTCATGCATCACTTAGATGACTTCTACAAATAATGCATTTCGAAATTCAAGGAACGTGGAAATGAATGATGGTGAATGCTGCACATCTGCCAGTTACCATTCTTAGAATACTCTATTGTTTTCTCTGTCTGTCTTAAACACATCAGTCTAATGCAATCTGTTTCCGGCGAGGAGTGAAAAGAGGGTGATCTGTTCCACAACTGATCAGGTGAGACTCGTCACAGTTTACATATGCACTACCGAGCGTCACCGGTGACCACATGTGAACGGATGTCAAAGGAAAGGTCTCTGAATACATGCCTGCATTCATCACTCACTACATCAGTGTGTTGAGATATGACAAACATAAAATGATAAAATGATAGATAGATAGATAGATAGATAGATACATAAATAGATACATAGATAGATACATAGATAGATACATAAATAGACAACAGACAGAATGATAGGCAAACAGACAGAAAAATAGACAGACAGAATGATAGAACAATAGACAGACAGAATGACAGAATGACAGAATGACAGACAGAAGGAACAATAGACAGACAACGATAAACAGACAGACAGAAAAATAGACAGAATGATAGACAGACGGACAGAACGATAGACAGACAGACAGACAGAATGATAGATAGACAGAATGATAGAATGACCGACAGAAGGAACGATAGGCAGACAAACAGAACGATAAACAGACAGACAAACAGAACGATAGATAGACAGAATGATAGAACGATAGACAGACAGATAAACAGACAGAACGATAGACAGACAGACAGACCAATAAATAGACAGAGATAAAAATAGGCAGAACGATAGACAGACAGACAGAACGATAGATAGAATGATAGAACGATAGACAGATAGACAAACAGACAGAACGATAGACAGACAGATAAACAGACAGAACGATAGACAGACAGACAGACCAATAAATAGACAGAGATAAAAATAGGCAGAACGATAGACAGACAGACAGAACGATAGACAGAAAGACAGAACGATAGACAGACAGACAGAACGATAAATAGACAGACAGAAAAAGACAGACAGAACGATAGACAGACAGAACGATAAATAGACAGACAGAAAAACAGACAGACAGATAGAACGATAGATAGACAGAATGATAGAATGACCGACAGAAGGAACGATAGGCAGACAAACAGAACAATAAACAGACAGACAGACAGAACGATAGATAGACAGAATGATAGAACGACAGACAGACAGAACGATAGACAGACAGACTGACAGAACAATATACAGACAGAACGATAAATAGACAGATAAATAGACAGAACGATAGACAGACAGACAGACCAATAAATAGACAGAGATAAAAATAGGCAGAACGATAGACAGACAGACAGAACGATAGACAGAAAGACAGAACGATAGACAGACAGACAGAACGATAAATAGACAGACAGAAAAAGACAGACAGAACGATAGACAGACAGAACGATAAATAGACAGACAGAAAAACAGACAGAATGGTAGACAGACAGATAGAACGATAGATAGACAGAATGATAGAATGACCGACAGAAGGAACGATAGGCAGACAAACAGAACAATAAACAGACAGACAGAACGATAGACAGACAGAACGATAAATAGACAGACAGAAAAATAGACAGAACGATAGACAGACAGACAGAACGATAGACAGACAGAAAAATAGACAGAACGATAAATAGACAGACAGAAAAACAGACAGAATGGTAGACAGACAGATAGAACGATAGATAGACAGAATGATAGAATGACCGACAGAAGGAACGATAGGCAGACAAACAAAACGATAAACAGACAGACAGACAGAACGATAGATAGACAGAATGATAGAACGACAGACAGACAGAACGATAGACAGACAGACTGACAGAACAATATACAGACAGAACGATAAATAGACAGATAAATAGACAGAAAAATAGACAGAACGATAGACAGACAGAACGATAGAGACAGAGAGAACGATAAATAGACAGAAAAATAGGCAGAACAACAGACAGACTGTCTGTCTGATAGACAGATAGATAGATAGATAGATAGATAGATAGATAGATAGATAGATAGATAGATAGATAGATAGATAGATAGATAGATAGATAGATAGATAGATAGATAGATAGATAGATAGAATGACTATGTGTATTGAGTGAACTTTAGATGTATGCACTGAAGAAAAGAACATGTTTATTTACAGGCTTTTTCAAATGTTCTAATCGGACAGTTATTTTCTTTTAAGGCTGTATGTTACCAACAAAGCTTAAAACTTAGTAGGTGAGAAGGCCCTGGTATTGTTGGATCTTTCTACAAGGTCCCTAAACTGAAAGTCCCTAGGACTAAACTGAAGACTAAATTACAGCCCTGCTGTTCTGTTCTTGAAGAAAACCCTGTGTGAGTATTTAAAAACTAATCTAATCTCAGTCAAGTGTCTGTCCTTCTCTCAGGAGAAAAAGATCCTGACAACTGCTCCCTTAAGAATCATAACTCATCATAACTTCTTGCCTTTTTCTTTTCGGCAAGAAACCTCTGTTCATTTTCATCTGCCGTTCTATCCTGAGAGTTTACAATAAACTATTTCACATGGTAATAAGATGCCATTTCTATTACCTTGCTGGCCTAAACCAGACGGACCCACCACACCATGCCAGAAAGAACAGTGTGTGTGTGTGTGTGTGTGTCTGTGAAATGACGTGGACATTGAAGATTGAAATGAGAATAAGCTTTAACTTTGGCTCTTCATGCAGCACTTGAAGGTCTAATTCAATCCGCTTTCTATTACCAAGATTTTAGATGTTCGTGCACAATAACACTCAACATGTTTTGTCACGCTGTTAATATATATATTTCTCCTTGATTAAATGTGTTGAGCTTCAAATTCACCTGTAATTCTCTCCTACAGGGCGGAACGAGAGCGCAGCTGTAAATTGGATTCTCGGCTGTCTAAAATGTTGTTAACATACTGATGACAGCTGCAGCCGGAGGCTCTGAAATCGGCCATTCACAAACTTTAAAGTGCATAATTTCCATGCCTCTTATGAAGATGGGACTTTCAGAGCAAAAACAACAACAGCTGGTCTAAACATGAAAAACATCCACCATTCAAACAAGTATCGGACTTTTAATGCAAGACACAACAGGCAAAACCATTGGGTTTTTTTTTTCAATATGGGTTATTCTGCTTCCATATCTTGTCTTCTTTCAGACTAGTGGAAAGAACACATCAATATACACATTTAAGTGTTTATTACACTTTATCTATTTGCGTCTGTAGATTTCAATTACAATGCATATCTTTAAAGGCCATTTCCTCAAAATGAGCCAGAAATCTCCACTTCAGCAGCTCATTTCTATGCCAAACTTTACAGTTTCATTCCTATATATAGGGTTAGAAATCCTCAATGACAAAATACGTGACTAGAAAAAACAGTCTGCAGTTGCATTTGAAATGTTTTAACTAATCATCTTGTAATGAATGTCATTTCAGTTCTACTTTGAGTATGAATTATCATATGCAGTACTGTAAAAGACAACAATATTCAAGCACTGTAAAAAGTTTTGCCACAAACTCAACTGACTGGCTTCTCTCCTGTATGATTTTATATGAGAACTTTTGACCTCCTAACTAAAATTGATCATAGAAATAAAAACAGTATAAATAAAAATGAATAACACAGTTTTCTCTTAGTCTTAAGTGCTAACAATAAGTGCAACCATAATCAAAGTACTCTCTCAATATTAAAAGTGCAAATGGAGACCTAAGAGCGAAGAGATGGTTACAACTACACAGCCCAGGCTAAGATAGCTTTCATATTGGGAGATATTTGCATGCATCAGGGAGCCGCTTTCAAAATACGGTGTATTGAAATCGCGTTTGAATGCGCGCTCGCATTTTACTTTCGCTTTCGATTTTGTTATCGCACATACTCTGTGAATAGGGAGTGGTGGTGGTGCTGAGCGTGCATTCTACAAGATAAGACATTTGTCAGATGCTTAGGCTCTGTTGTGCAACAAATCCTCCGCCATAGTCTTGTCAGTCAACTCATCACTTGTGAATCAGTGAATTCCTGCTGCACTACATATGATTCTGCAGCTCCTGTCGGATGAGCTGGATGGGATTGATGCGACCGTTATCCAACTGAATTAAATGGTTTTTATTTTCTATAAAAAGCAAAACAACAGTGGAGGCATAATGTAAACGTAGCAGTGGTATATTCTATCCTAATTTCACCCTCACACACCGTCATGACAATACCACGAGACCGCTTTTCACCTCAACGAGAAATCTCGCCACATTTTAATCTCGTCGCACCCGTAGTCATTAACACTTTAAAACTTGCAATACAAAAACCTGTGATTAATTAACTGGGAAAATATGCTGATAGCTATTACTTAAAGGGTTAGTTCACCCAAAAATGAAATCTTCCCTATTCTACTTACGGAACGAACAGTTACTTTTTTTCCGTAAGTAGGATAGAAGGCGTAGGACATACAGTGTAAGCTTTGTGAAGAATACAAAAGTACGGTTTTGGCGGAAGCACTTGGAAGGCGATCATTTGTTTATATAATATTATTAGAAAATGACAGATTGTTTCGCTAGATAAGACCCTTATTCCTCGTCTGGTATCGTTTAAAGCCCTTTGAAGCTGCACTGAAACTGTAATTTTGACCTTCAACCGTTTGGAGGCCATTGAAGTCCATTATAAGGAGAATAATCCTGGAATGTTTTCATCAAAAACCTTAATTTCTGTTCGACTGAAGAAAGAAAGACATTACCATCTTGGATAACATGGGGGTGAGTAAATTATCAGGAAAATTTTATCTGAAAGTGAACTAATCTTTTAAGACATTTTTGATGAAATCCGAGAGTTATATGACTCCTCCATAGACAGCAATTTAACCAACACTTTCAAGGTCCAGAAAGGTACTGAAGACATTGTTAAAACAGTCGATGTGACTGCAGTGGTTCAACCTTAATTAACATTAACATTATTGTTAATGTTACACTTTACAATAAGGTTCATTAGTTAAACATTAGTTAATGTATTAACTAACATGAACTAACCATGAGTAATACATTTCTTACTGTATTTACTAATCTTTGTTAATATTAGTTAATGGAAATACAGTTGTTTGTTCATGTTATTTCAGTGTGTTAACTATTGTTAACAAGATTTTAATAATGTATTAGTAAATGTTGAAATTAACATTAACAAAGATTAATAAATGCTGTATAAGTGCAGTGCATTATTAATTCATGTTAACTAATGTAGTTAACTAATGTTAACTAATGAAAATGTTACCACATTAACATTAAGGTTGAACCACTGCAGTCACATGACTGTTTTAACGATGTCTTTAGTACCTTTCTGGACTTGAAAGTGGTGATTATATTGCTGTCTATGGATGAGTCATATCAAAAATATCTTAATTTGTGTTCTGAAGATGATTTTACGGGTGTGGAACAACATGAGGGTGAGTAATTAATGACAGAATTTTCATTTTTGGGTGAACTAACCCTTTAAAATGTTTACACTATTCACCTGCAGTGTCTTGTCTTAATAAAAAATTAACTTCTTATCTGGATGTTTTACGTGTTAATTTTTCTTATGAGTTTGGTGGGTATTTTTGAGTGATTTTAATCTGTCAGTAGTAATTTATCTGATGTATTTTATGCATCAATCATTGTATTTCCGGGTAGAAAATAAACACCCTAGCAACTGCATAACAATGCCCTGGCAACCATCCTAGCAAACTCTCCAGCATAATGGTGGTGATTTCTGCACAAACAAGCACCACTGACTCACAAAATGTAAAAATCTAGTTGGCAAACGCTATTAAAGTCAGGTCCAGTTTCACTGCCAGGGGAATTACTTGTTTTGCTCAAGCTGAAAAGTTTTAGCTGAAGGATTTTAAAGCCCCTTTAAGTCTCGATTATCAATATTGATTCCAAGAAATATTCCCATTTAAATTCCCTGTCTGAGAGCCCAGTTGAAATCAGTGACAAATTCTGCCCACAGATCCTGAAACGAGTGCAACACTTCCATCAACAGATGGTGACACAGAAAACCGGGGGGAAACCTAAAAAGAATAATAAAAAATTAACAAATAAGAGTGAAATGCATTTTCTCTGTTGTAATGCCTTTTAACCCAGCAGGATAAATAGTCAGAAAAGCCCTCGGCAAACCGTAACCATAACAACAGCCACATTAAGGCCTGAGTGGAAAAAACTTTAATTCACTTTCACTGCATTTGAATTAGTCAGATGAGATGTGTGTGTGTTTGGCGCACTTCATCATTTTAATGCTTCAGCAAAGAGAGAGTGAATAATGGCAAATTTGTGTATTACTCTATGTGTGTGTGTGTGTGATTTCTATATTACTCTAGTTATGTAATGTACATTCTCATTATGATCATCAAGCCTAGAAATTAATTCATCATTAGGGTCACACAAACAGACACACACACAAATTCATAAAAAAGCACAGCAAAATTAATAAGAATAAAATTAAAATCTAAATATTAATAATACTCTAACAGTATGTAAATAATACTAAAATGACAGACACGCTTGGAAAAAAAATGTAATAAATAAATTATTACAAAAGAAAGTGTGCAAATCTATAGTGAGCTGCTTAGCGATTCATCGCTCTGATGGGTTTCAATTCACTAAGAAGAAGGTAAAGAGCAAACTAAAAAACTAGGACTGAAAGGTGGATAAATAGAGATTATTATATCACAGGACTCTGTGTGCATATTATATTAGACTGTATTATCATGAAAATGATAACTTATTCATGTGCACTGAAAAGTGAAATAAAATGTCAGACATTCAGATAAAGTTCTGAGTCAGAGGAGAGATGAGTTTATGAAATTCTTTCATTAAAACCAATCTCCATCTGCGGCTTTTATGCATGGCGATTCTGTTTGTATTTTTCTGACATACGTGGGATCCAGGATCGCTGGTCTGGGATCAGATACGGCCTGTATGTTTGTTCTGATCTCAGAGAATCAAACTGCTCTCACATCAGTAGACGCTTCTTCAAAACCAGCTGTGATTTAAAGATCTCTTTGACAACGTGATTTAAAAGAATGTGGCAGATCTGTGGGCAGATGAGAGTTTCTGGGTAATTCACTCGTTCTTTATTTCTTTCAACGATTCAATAATTTCCGTCTGTCAGGTTTCCGAGCGGAATAATTTGAGCTAACTGCTCTCATATTATTATGCATGAATCTAATTTCACCTCAAGTGGAAATTAAATGTGTCAAATGCAGATCCACATTTGAGTGGGTCTGTGTGTGTTTTTCGTTCCAAGGCCTAAAGTTGCACATCATTATAATTATCATGACTGAGTCATGAGATTTTTTACGTATATGTACCTCTCGGCTGACAAGATGGGCTTTTAATAAAACTTGTCTGCCTATACATTAGAAAGGCGAATTATTAAATATGCGTGTTTGTAGTCAACATTTTCAAACTGGATGATGCAGTGTTTTAGGCCAAATGGAGGGGAAAATCTGAAAGAAACTGCCGTTCTGCCAATTCCACCTGAAGTAAAATGCTGTCACATATGTCACGGAGGCCAGCTAGTGAGATCTGTGCAGCTAAACGTCCCTCCCATGGCCTCAAGAGGCACACTAGCGACTAATACTAGAGACTGCAGTCTTTAGCTTCCTTGTTACTGCACGCTCCTCCCATGCCAGAGACGCTGGTTCAAGTCCCACACGAAAGCAGGGTGAGTAGGACCGGAGGGGTTACATTGGTGACCCGGATGGCAGTGAGGTTTAGGGGGGCAAGTGTAACGGAGGCCAGCTAGTGAGAGCTGTGCAGGTAAACCTCCCTCCCATGACCTCAAGAGGCACACTGTCGCTTTTGCTGACAAATAAACATGAATTTCTTGGTCCAGGTAACACAAAAAACAAGTGAACATTGTTAATTTACATATTCTACTGACACTGTAGCAATACAAAGCAGGTTTCAGAAAGGTTTAAGTAAAAGTATGGATCTGTCTGTCTCTCTTTTATTATTTTGGACTTTATTTTATTTATTTACACAGTGTGCATTTTTCAAGCTTTTATTTACTTATTTGTTTGTTTGCTTACACCTTTTATATTTTTGTTAATTGTATTTTATTATGAGAGTAGGATTATTTTATTTTAAATGTTAAAGATATTTATTTATTTAAATAAAAATAAATAAATCCTTTTATTTTATAATTTTCTCTTTCTTTTTTTATTGTGATTATTTTCCTATATTTTATGTTTTTGTATTTATTTATGTATGTATTTATTTTACCCTTTTTTCCATTTGGATAATGTTTGATTGATAAAGTTGATTTCTAAAACCACTATAAGCTATTCTTTCCTTCATGCTTCATGGAGTTCAGTTCAGAATTGCGTGTGACAGCTGACAGTAAATCTACTGGGATCTTTCTTGCTCTGTCACTACACTGGACATTGCAGCGAGAGTTTTTAAAAAAATCTTTCATCTAAAATCAGTCCATTACCTTCTCACTCTTCTGTTTTGCATTCCGTTTCTGATCTATTATGCATCCAGGTTCAAGTCAAGTCACCTTTATTTCTATAGCACTTTATGCAATACAGATTGTTTTAAAGGTGCAATGTGTAAAATTTGGTAGGAACTATTGACAGAAATGCAATATAATATACATAACTATGTTGTCAGTGGTGTATAAAGACCTTAGATAATGAACCGTTTTTATTACCTTAGAATGAGCCATTTCTATCTCATACACCGTGGGTCCCCGCTCCATGTCAAGTCGCCATTATGCGCCGGCATGTTTCTACAGCAGCCCTAAACGGACAAACACTCTACAGAGTGTGTTTAGTCACTATGTTGTTCTTCTTCTAAATCTTTCGTGTTTTTTAGAGGCAGCTTGCATCGTCACTACGTTGAATATGCACAAAGTAAGAAATTGGTAGTAGTCGTCTGGTTTATTAGAAGCAGAGAACGTTCTTTGTTAGAAGTAAGAAGAAACCTCATTGCTTGACTGGCTAGCGTACTCTCTGCTGTCTCAGACAACGACATCTTTGACTTGTGTCGGCCAGACGGCCACCGTAGCTTCTCTATTTTCCTTCGAAAGGGAGGGGTGAGCTGCTGTTGGTTGCAGTTCGCAACCTCACTGCTAGATGCAGCTAAAATTTACACACTGCACCTTTAAAGCAACTTTACAGTGATAAACATAGGGCTGCGCGATGACAAAAATCATAATTGTCGATTATTCCCTTGAAATTGTAATTGCGGTTATTAATTGACCTCAAACTTTTGAACATTAGTGTCTGTACTAACTCAAACTCTACTCAGAGTGCACACTTTTAGAGCATGCACTAAGACTGTACAGCACTATTGGGAAATATTACCTTGTCATTATCATTTTATATGTAAAAATAGCTTAAAAATCCAGACCTGAACTTTACCAATCACCTTTAGCATACAGTTCTTAATGCACTAATGTTAATCTTGCATACTATTAGTATGAACACTTTGCAAATGGAGATTCAGCCATCATCATCTGCCACTTGTCGCTGATCCCATCATGCCTTGTTTCTCCTCCAGGTGAGGGCCGGACACACTAGATGAGGCTAATACGGTAGAGGTAATTGTACAGCATATAAATGTCTCATTGCTCTCACACCCATTTCAGAGTGACATTTCACAAAACGGGGCCTCGTTTTCCAGTGGCCGGCCGGATAAATTTCAATTAAAATGCCTGTCAGGGCGGCTTACGGGGAACACGGTAATTCAAAAATAAATAAAATGACACACGAATACATGAATAAATAAACAGCTTGCTGCATCATGCAGGACAAAAGAGGAATCCACGAATTGTGATATGAAGTAGCCCTGGACCAATCAGTAGAGGCGAAGAAGCAAAACTCATGAATATTTATGAGCAAACGCACCGGACACATATGTAATGGGCAGCTTGTGATTGTGCTCGTAAAATGCATTAATTTAATTTTGAAACCTGATGTCTCATGCAAATATAATAAGATTAATAATAATAAAAAAACAGTGCACACGAAAACAAGAACTCATCAGGTGAGATAATACACACTTCATGTACTGTATGTGAGTGTGTGTCTATCATCGGTGGTCGACTGACCATTTGTCAACAACCAACACTGATATCAATAACTAAAGAGCGGGGCGAACGATGACTAATATGATGTTGAGACTGGGCCGAACGGCATGATAATGACCCCAAACACAAGATGACAACTGCCTTGCTGAGGAAGCTGAAGGTGATGGAGTGGCCAAGTATGTCTCCAGACCTGAACCCTATTGAGCACCTGTAGGGCATCCTCAAGCGGAAGGTGGAGAAGCGCCATTTGTCTAACATCCAGCAGCTCTGTGATGTCATTATGGAGAAGTGAAAGAGGATCCCAGCAACAACCTGTGCAGCTCTGGTGAATTCCATGCCCAGGAGGATTAAGGCCGTGCTAGATAACAATGGTGCTCACACAAAATATTTTGGACACACTTTTGACATGTTCACTTAGGGTGTACTCACTTTTGTTGCCAGTTATTCAGACAATAATGGCTGTATGTTAAGTTATTTTTAGAGGACAGTAAATCTTTACTGCTATACAAGCTGCTCATTGACTACTCTAAAGTATATAAAACTTTCATTTCTATAAAATCGTCCCTTGAGAACATATAATACAAGCATAAATTTTGTATAAGCAAAGATTTTGTATCCTATTGCCATTTCTTACAGACAGATCTGGCGTTTTAGGAGCCTGAAACCACTATTTTTTTAAAGTCCCAGAGTGGATAAATCTGAAAACGACACCTTTGCGTTTTCATGTGTATAGCCAATCCGTATATTTTGTGAAACGATAATGTCGTCACCCCACGTCTCGACCCGAGTCAGACACTGCTACGTCATGTAACGGCAACAACAACAATAGCAGACTACATGCTTGTGTTCTTGCTGCAGCAGGTACCAAGCCTATTAACTGTACTAAAATAAAAAGCTTTATTTCTAAGCTTTACTAAAGTTTGTATACAGCTCGCAAGGTTTATGCGCATGCTTCAAGTCTTATTCTCCGTTTTTAGTGCATCTCTGTGGCAGAATTACAGCGCCACATACTGATCTGGCATGTATACTACATCGTTTTGAGTCTGTTTCATTGGTTTCGCGCGTATGCAAATATTTCTTGAGACGAGGAAAAAAAAGATTGGCTAGGGAAAGCTCTGGCTTCATGTGAATGTGGCCTAAATAAAAATGAGAAATGTTCCTTTAGCAACTAGCCGAAATATGCATTTTTTTTTAAATATTTTATTTCAGTTAACATTTGTTTTATTTCAAGTAACAAACCTGTTTTTTTGTGGATTTAGTTTTAGTTAACTATAATAACCCAAGAGTGTAGATTTTACAAAGAATACAAGGTAGGGTTAACACACTTTAAGTTAAATAGGCCTGGATGATGTATCTGTCTATCATTATCATCAAACACACACACACACCGAATACAATCCATCACGACTCTCATGAGCAAAATCATCAGGCTCTTTAGTAAAACACACACACACACACACAAACACATTCATCATCCGTCTGCAACTCATTGAAGTTAAAGAGCACAAACACACACACACACGCGCACACATGCCATTCATCACTTTATAGCATCTAGTTAACAGGCCGTTTGGCAGGAGCAGGCCAGAGGCTATCATATAAACCTAGAGAAAGAAAGAGCGGAGGAAAAGATATGGTGTAAAATAACAAATGAAATAACCTGTGGGCAGGGCAGGGCAGGGCAGGGCAGGGCAGGGAAGGAAAGGAATGGAATTAGTTAGCAGTTAGTATAATTAGCTTTACATTCAGTAAGGTCCAAAAGTATGATGGCACCAGGGAAAGCGTTTTCTATTCATATTCTGCTATTAATGCAATTTAAAATTTGACTGGAAAGTTTTGTTATATTTGATTGATTTCTCATTCAGCAAAGTTGCAATTAGCCAAAAATTGATAATTTTGGTATTTTGTTGACAATCGAAAAATGTAAAAAGATGAGCACCTAACATCACAACACAACAAATAACTAACAATAATCACAAAACATCAAAAAACATAAAATAAAAAATAAAAAACTCAGCAAACAGTAATAATATACTAACCCTAACCCTATAACAGTAAATGAATAATTTATTCATGCCGCAGTGCATGCTGGGAACTCACAAACCCTTAATTTTTCAGCAACATTTTTTTAATTTTTGGTTAGACAACTGTGTTTGACTAGCTGGGAGAATTCTGAATTTTTTATGTAGTTAAATGTCGGTTTTTAAGTATTTTTTCACATTTATTAGTATTTATGTCTTACAGGTCCCTTAAACTGGAAAATATTTTGTTGCCTTTTTACAGTGTATATAGTTTGTGTGTGTGTGTGTGTGTGTGTGCGTGTGTGTGTGTGTGTGTGTGTGTGTGTGTGTGTGTGTGTGTGTGTGCGCATGCATTTCACCTTGTCTCTGGAAGAGTTTGCTGCCCACTATTTCAGTCATGGATCCCACTTTCTGTTTCTGTAGTTTATCCGGAGGAATACAGGTGTAGAAATCATACAACAGCTTACTGCACACAGACAGACAGGAACATGCATTAAAAAAGCAGAAAAAACAAGTTAAAAAGTAATTCATACATTTAATTTCTCATTGGCAATCAATTTTGTGATGTTTCAGTGAAGCTTTTGGAGAACAGTAACTGTCAGTTTGTATTTTTAGTATTTAATAAAAGATAAAAATAGAACAAATTAATCCATAAATTAATGCTAAAGTTGCTAAGGGCAGAAAAAGTGACATGTTTTATGATCAAGTATGAACGCCGCTGGTGTCTGTGAGAAACTACTGTATCATATCGACCCTCTCAGAGCGGCTAGAATCGCCTGTGTTGTGTGTACGGTAATGAATCGGACGCCAATTGAAGCTAAACACACACTTTCAGCTCTAACTAGATAAAAACACTCAAAATAAACTGTTTCTGCAATCTGTATGAGAGAAACTCGCTCCACTGTCTCCTCAAACTCATTAAAAACTCGAGGCGAGACATCAGACATCTGCCTCAGTTACCCGCATGAGCAGCTAAACTGGTTAAAGACACATTATGGCTATAATAACATTAGTGTTTGAGAAAAGCTCAGGTAAATGTAGGAGGACAGGTGCATTAATGACCATCAGCATCAGAGCGAAGGAGAATCTGTACATTTGTCGTGATTGATTTCTGCAGTTACTGATGTCACCAACTTGATGTTGGTCATCAAAGTGTCATCAAGCACTTGTAGAAACTGCTGTTAAGCTCCTCAGTATATCAGTCAATACGGCATATTGAGAAGGTCAAGTTGAGAGCGGTTTGTGCCGTCTGAGAACGAGACTGTGTCAAGACTTGTTTTAGGCTGTTATGAGACTCACCTGAGGAGTTTAGCATCGAAAACCGTCTCCACATCTTGAAGGACTGTGGGCAAGTACTTCAGAGCGGCCACCTACACATCCACATATAAAAAATATTTTAAATTGTATAACATTATAGAATTATGTGACAAATCACATATAAAATATTAAAAGAATTTTAAATAAAAAAAAAACATGATATAAAAAGAATATATGTTACAATAAAATTATTTATTATAACATTTTATATAATATAAAATATTTAATATACTGTACATACACATAAATTGGTAACAATAAGGTCTAATTTGTGAACATTAGTTAACATGAATTAAAAATTCATTTATGAACCTTTGTTAATTGTTCATGTTAGCTCACAGATACAAATTTTATTTAATGATGTATTAATAAATGCAGCAATTAACATTAACTAAGATTAATAAATGCTCTTGTTCATTGTTAGTTCATGTTAATTAATATTAACAAATAAAACCTGTTACCCATATATACCCATATTATATCCATTATATATTGTGTATATATACATATTTAATGATATGTGTATGCAATCATATTTTAAAATATTTTGAAAAATGTAAGACAATAATAAATGATCAATTCTGGGTCACTAATCAATAAAGCTAAATTGTGACACTTATCATGTGAACTTATGAGCAAACTGGCTCGATCACACATTGAACAGAACCTAGTGATCCCAGACTTTTGTACCTCACTGCGTCATCAATCATTTAATGTGTGAATTACGCATAATTTAATTGAATTTAGCAATAAATACAGTAGTACAGCACTAAGAATGGACACACATTCATACCTGCTGCAGTAGTGTAGTGGTGTAGTCACTTTTCATCAGGTTATTGATGGACTCAAATAAACTTTTGAGAGATTCTTCAAATTCGGCCTGTTCCTTTCCTTCATACAGTCTGAAGAGAGATAGAGAAAATTTGTGAGCAGTGTAATACATCTCTCTATCACACATTAGCCATTAAACCTGCTGGTCTTGAATGTTTTAAATACAACTAAATATGCTAGACAGAAGCAACACAACTCCAGCGGCGTTGCCAAGTCCACAGTTTTCCCGCAGAATTGGGCACTTTTGCCGTGGGGTAAACCACAAATAACATGATATTTAGCTGCTGGAATGCGAGATTTGCTAGATTTGGGCTAGTTTTGGGCTAGTTTTGGGCTAGTTTTGGGTAGCATTCGGGCAGCTTTTGTTGTAAAAACCTGGAAACCCTGAATTACAGTATCAAACTGATACTGGTAAAGAATTAACAACTTCTCTGATCCCTATATAATTATTATATTTTTTATTAATATTTTTGATCAATTTTTATGTTTATATTTTCCATTTTAAAGTTTTAGTTATTTTAGTACAACATCTTAAATTAAATAAAACATGTTTGGAGGTCTTCTACAATAGGCATCCAAGGTCAAAAAACACTTTAATTTTCTCATAATATCCATTACAGCATCAGCTCTTTTCTCACAACGTCTGAAACGATTCAATCAAGGATTCGGTCTCTCTAAGCCCCTCCTTCCCGAGAGCTACTCTGCTCTGATTGGTCAGATGGCTCAGTCTGTTGTGATTGGTCAGAAACCAAACACTCATTAGCATATATGGATTTCAGCTCTTCCTCAGCACTTGATATGAACAGTAATGATGACGTCGGTTTTACAGTATTAATCTCATCAAAGTGGATTTGCAGAAAAGAGCATCTTCTCGACATGAACAACAAGAACCAAACTCTTCCAGTCTCAGATACAACTACAGTGATTGAGGGCGGGGCAAAGGAGACGTCATTTACAGACAGCCAATGAAAACCATAAGCTGGCATTATGCACATTTGTTACAAACCTATAGGAAGTAAGACTGGAATTACTGACAACTCGTTTCGGCAGTTCAGGATTGCTTCTTTCTTTTGAGACACAATAACTCCATTTATCTGCACTCTGATCTTTGAAACCTTGCAGACATTTTACATTCACAAACAGCTCTACTACACACTACATAAAAGGTAATATCAGAAAAAGCATAATAGGGGCACTTTAACTGCTTAACAGTTTATTGCAAAGCATCTAGTCAGGATAAAGAGCGTGATGAGCCTAGTTAGTTTGTGGGTCGGTTATGGCATTGTTTGGATCTAAAGTCAGTAGAAACACATCTGTTTCTGAGAGAGATCTGGCTGTGTTTCAAGTGACAGACGCAAAGGATAGTGTGGCAGCAGCTCTGATAGTGACTGACTGAAACTTTCTTCAATCACATTTTAGAAACAGCCGAAAGATTCATCTCTCTCTCTGACCCTCCTGCTCTTCTTTCATGGTGTTTTCTCTCGTCTCGCTCTCTCTCCTGTCTCTGTCCATCAGGTCAGTTGTGTGGAGATCAGTCTCTCTCTCTGGTTTATCTCTTTGTCTGTCTGTCAAGAGTAACTCGGCACAGATGTTATAGTCGGTGGGGTTTCTGAGGGTGGAGATTATGCTGTAACACACGACAGTATTTACCGCGGTACCGCAGAAGAACAGACGTGATTACTGGAGCATTGTTCCTCTAATCCACATGAGAGCCACAGTTAATACGCCACCTCCGACCCCACACAATACCACACACGCACACACTATAATAAACACACACACTCACAAAATAATGATGCATACTGTATATACATACGTACATCAAAACAAGTAGATGTGCATTTCCTAGAACTAGTAAACTTACAGAGAAACACACACGCATACAAACCGACACACTTCATCCTCAACAAAATCACCTAAAAAAATTCTAATAGCAAAAAAAAAAAAAAACCGCACTTATGCAGAGACATTATATATTCATAAAACACAACAAATACACATGCCAGCAAACCACCGTAAGGGTTCTGACAAAGTCGCTCATGCTGCCCAAGGCTAAGCACACACACACACACACACACACATATACTGGGTTAATCCTGATGGTGGGTATGGAATGAGAGCCATTAGAGCATAAAAACATGCACTCAAAGAGATAAAACACACAAACAGCACAGAGAATGTGTGAGAAGATGAAAAACCTTGAAGAAACCAGCTAACACACACAAACACACACACAACAAAATTCCATTTAGATTACAGACAGTTCTGGTTCTGGATGCTGATTGGTCAACACAACATTCCAGCAGTGTTAAACATACAACTATTAAGCACTAGATCTATTTTTTTGTCAGTCCTTTGACCTAAAATATTTACTTTAGTTAATATTTCAATAATTTAACAACACATTTGCATGTTATTGGTTCTCTGATGAAGGACTGTTATCATTAACTAGAACTAAAATTATTAAAAACATTTTTGTTAATTAAAATGAAACTGAAATAAAATATAAATGAAAAACTTAAAGTAAGAAAAATTAGAAATGTTGCCTTTGCAACAAACTAAAATAAGTTTAAGTTGAAGCAATACAATCATTAAATGGAAATAAACACTGAAACTGAACTAAAACTGAAATGTCAATAAATAGTAATAATTATTAAAACAACTAATACAAATAATGAAAGTGCATAAAAATAAACTGAAAATAAAAAATAAAAGCATTTTCAAAATATTAATAAATACTTTGTATAAATAATACTAAAGTAGCTACTCTGATGTCAGTAATGTTCACATGACATGCAGGTAAACACATCTAATATTTCATCATTTTTAGAGTATTATTTTTATTTTTATTTATTTAAATTTAAATTATTATTTAATTTATCTTTTTAATCCACACTAGTGGAAGAATGACATGAATTAATTTGAATGTTTTAATCCTAAAACAGAGCTTGTTTAATAAATCTGGCTGATTTAACTTTTCAACACACATTTAAAAAAAAGTCATTAAAACAAAAGAGCAAAAAAAAAGGGATAAAAAAAATCTATCCTTTCTAACTTTTTAAGCATCTGTTTAAGCATTTAAAATCATGTTAAAGGACAGAAAAGTTCTCCAAATTGAAGAATAACCTAAATATCTAAACAATAAATATTTCATGAACAATTTTGGGTAATTTCCCCATCCAATACCTCTTTCCAGCTTTTTAATATAAAGGATTTATTAAATTTCCAGAGCATGCACCCAACCCAGGCGTTTTCACACCCACATGGTGGAAAGACTCTTTGCTTTGGGAATATAACGTCTGCGGTTTAATCTGGAAGTATCAGATAGTTATTTTAAATGTGCAGAGCAATGACGCTTTCCATCAAACTCCATTATTAGAGCAAATCGCCTCCTGCCGGGACTGAATCCAGAGCGAACACACTCCTGCTGAGAGCCTTCGGACTAATAAACACTGAAAAATGATCCGGCCGTGATGGGGCTGCATTTCTAGAGATCTTAGTATGCATTAGTGTACTGCAATAAACAGACTAGTTAATATGAGAGAGAGAGAGATGGATGGACGGATAGATGGAGAGACAGAACAATGGATGGATGGATAGACAGATGGACGAACAGATGGATGGATGGACAGATTGACGGATAGATTGACAGGGATGGATGGATGGAACGATGGATGGATGGATGGAACATAGATGGATTGATGGATAGATAGACAGACGGACAGATGGATGGATGGATGGAGAGAGACAGAACAATGGATGATGGATGGATGGATGGAACATAGATGGATTGATGGATAGATAGACAGACGGACAGATGGATGGATGGATGGAGAGAGAGAGACAGAACAATGGATGATGGATGGATGGATGGATGGAACATAGATGATGGATAGATCGACGGATGGACGATGGATGGATGGACGGACAGCCGGATGGACGGCTGGATGATGGAATTGCATCAGAGATTTTAAGTGAGAAAGAAAGAAAGAAAGAAAAAATGAAAGGATGGAACATAGATGATGGATAGATTGACGGATAGATTGACGGAGAGGGATGGATGGATGGAACATGGATGGAACATGGATGGAACAATGGATGGATGGATGGATGGATGGATGATGTATGGAACATAGATGGGATTGATGGATAGATAGACAGACAGATGGATGGATGGATGGATGGATGGAGAGACAGAACAATGGATGATGGATGGATGGATGGATGGATGGATGGATGGATGGATGGATGGATGGATGGATGGATGGATGGATGGATGGATGGATGGAACATAGATGTTGGATAGATCGACGGATGGACGATGGATGGATGGATGGACGGACAGCCGGATGGACGGCTGGATGATGGAATTGCATCAGGGAATTTAAGTGAGAAAGAAAGAAAGAAAGAAAGAAAGAAAGAAAGAAAGAAAGAAAGAAAGAAAGAAAGAAAGAAAGAAAGAAAGAAAGAAAGAAAGGATGGAACATAGATGATGGATAGATGGACGGACAGATGGATGGATGGATGGATGGATGGATGGATGGATGGATGGATGGATGGATGGATGGATGGATGGATGGATGGACGGATGGATGGATGGACGGACAGATGGATGGATGGATGGACGGACAGATGGATGGATGACACATAGATGGATGGATGGATGGATGGATGAATGAATGGATAGAGAGAGACAGAACAACAGATGATGGATGGATGGATGGATGGATGGATGGATGGATGGATGGACGAGAGAGACAGAACAACGGATGATGGATGGATGGATGGATGGATGAGAGAGACAGAACAATGGATGGAAGGATGGAACATAGATGATGGATAGATGGACAGACAGATGGATGGATGGATGGATGGATGGATGGATGGATGGATGGATGGATGGATGGATGGATGGATGGATGGATGGATGGATGGACAGACGGAACGATGGATGGACAGACGGAACGATGGATGGATGGATGGATGGATGGATGGATGGATGGATGGATGGAACGTAGATGATGGACAGATGGACGGATGGACGGAACGATGGATGGATGGATGGACAGCCGGACGGACGGATGGATGGATGATGGAATAGCACATAAGGAAATTAAGTGAGAAAGTAAGAAAAAAAGAAAGAAATAAAGATGATTGCGTTGCATAATTAAAGTGCTTATTGTGATCAAATGCTGTTTGCAGTGACACTGATCTGTCACTCTCCAACAGGTCATTAGTGCGCACACACACACACACACACACACACACACAAGCACACACTCATTAAGATTCATTTAGCAGCTGTTTTGGCATCAATGGCTATTAGGAAAATTAATGATGCAATCAGCTGCTACACAAACCTGAAGACTGAACACACTGTACCACTTACACACAGTTCCTGAACCGCAGACTCATCTGGCAACACAATTTCACGTGCCGTTATCGCTGCATTGCAAAACGTGCCAGAACATTCATAACACAATACAAGTATACAAACAACGCTATAGTGAGCATTAGAAAGACAGTTTTCTCTTTCACCTCAAATAACTTCACAGCAGAGCAACAGTTTGAACAGAGTCTTGTTGATCAAGTTTAAGTGAGTTAATAAATGGTTGAGATGTTTATGTCAGCCATATAAAAGGATGCACACTTGGCAATCACTGCTGATTGTGTGTTTGCATAGTTAAGTGTGAAACTATCACAGCAATGGCAGTGTGAATGAGCATCAGCCACAGCCTGTGTTTCTGCAGTGCCACTCGATGACGGCATCCAGGGGCCCCACAGGCAGAGTCATAAATCACAGGCAGACACGGACCCTTAATGACCGTCAGGCACCACTGTTACACTCCTCGACAAAACGCCACAGACAGAACGTGCTGGAGGACATGCGACCCTGTCAAAACCCCTAAAAAACGACCACGGCGCCTTAAAAATGTCTGCCTTAATCTCAGCCCAAAGCAGCTGGACGTTCATTTCCTTGTGTTTTGTTTTGTTTTCAGCCCACGTTCAGATGAATGAACAGTCACAGACTCTAGCAGACTACTCGTCACAACTCTTTCTTATTGGGTTTCTTGCTGTTTTCAAGAACACCAGCAGGTCATATTTCACGCCGAATTCAAAAGGAAAAAGTGAGAAATAATTTGCATATAAAAAAATAAACTGTATCCCACAATGCAATGCACTTCCAGTGTGTCAAAATCGAAAAATATCAACGGCAACTGCCTCTTTTTTTATTGGACAGTCAGAAAACTTTACACATAATAAAAATGTGAATAAAAAATGATTAATGAATAATAAAATGAAAAGAAAAAATGCAAAATAGCTATACATCAAAGTTTGCCGTTGGAGGTCAACAAACTGATCAGAAGTGACAGTAAAGAGATTTATAATGTTAAAAAAATGCTTTTCTTTTTGAACTTTCTATTTTAACAAAAAAAAAATGTATCACAGTTTCCACAAAAATATGAAGCAGCACAACTGTTTTCAACATTGATAATAATCAGAAATGTTTCTTGATCATCAAATCATCATATTAGAATGATTTCTGAAGGATCACGTGACACTGAAGACTGGAGTAATGATGCTGAAAATTAAATCAAATAGAAAATTTTAATAATATTTCACAATATTACGATTTTTGCTGCATTTTTGATCAAATAAATGCAGCCTTGGTGAGCAGAAGAGACTTCTTTCAAAAACATAAAAAATGAAAAGTAGTATTTCTACAGCTTTTTGAAATGTTACATGCTGCATACTATAAAACATTATTTAAAAATGACAGTAGGCACTCTATATACTTAGTTGTATGCAGTACGTATTACGCTAGTATTTGATTGCAAAAACAACCAACATGTCCATGAGAAACTGACCAATCAAATGATTGATGCAGAGGTCACATGACAATATCTCTCCTATGGTCTTCATTGTGATATTTTTGAGGAAGTTTTTAATGCTGTCAGGAGTCTTGTTTGGTGTTTCTGATTCAGCTATGAACATTTATAATTTCTCACTTTAAGAATCAATCACAATCTTACTGAGAGTAGAGCATTCGGGAGCGGACGATGAATTTGAAGATGTACTCGAGGGCTTTGAGCGTCCTCAGGATGGGTTCACAGGCCTCTCCTCGGCTGGACACGTCCAAATATGTCTTCAGCACAGACATCAACTTCCTACAGCACACAGAAAGAGACAGAAAGAGATTGTGTGTGTTCATGAGGTTTTGTAGGCACAGTAATCAGCAATAACTCTCTAAGTAACTTAAACTAAATTAATTAAACTACAAAGTCAAGATACAAGATACACATAAATCAACTAATTAAAACACAATATGTCAGCAATGCAGAATGTTCACAGTAATGCTACTATGACAATCTAGATAATCATTTAGTGTGTAATGTTGCTGTTTGAGCATGAAAAAGTCCCTCCAGCAGGAGTTCTTCTCTATATCAGTGTCAGTGTTTCTGAACTCCCTGAAACGCCTCCATTGCAGTCTCGAGTTTTCTTCCACGAACGAATACATCACAATATTCCTCATTTAAATAATTAATATGCAGAATAAAGAGGCGGGGCCTGGTTGAGTTAGTGAGGAGTGTGTTGAAACTGCCGGTTATGGTAAGGGGCGGGACATTTCCCAAACACGCTCAAAGCGCTTGACCAATCACAACACACTGCTCCAGCTGACCAATCAGAGCACATTGTGCTTTTCAGAAGGAGGGGCTTCATAGAGACAGGAACTAAACAGAGCGTTACTGACAGACTGTGAGGAGAGGAGCTGCAACAATGGAGAATATGAGGAAAATAATGTTTTTTGAACATTCAAGCATTAAAACCTGTTATAGTAGAGCCCAAAAACAAAATCAAGATGGTTATAATAGGTCAAAAAAGGGCATAATGGGTCATCTTTAATCATTTATTCATGCCTGTGTCTGTTGATTTAGAGTATTTCAGGATGTGTAACTGATATTCATACACATTTTAGACTCACACACACATACTGCCATCTAGTGTTTAGAAGCACAATGAAGAGTTTTTGACTTACTTGTAAGCCAGTGTGGCACTGAAGTGTTGTTTGATATAGGCCTCCAACACAGTGTTAAAATGCTGAAACTTTCTGTCAGCGATCAGACCGATGATATAGATCTGTGAGAGAGAGAGAGAGAGAGAGAGAGACTCATCTGCAATACATCAATTATAACAGTGGTTCCTAACTAGATGGCTTATATTAAATAATTTTAAGACAAAATAAGCTTAAAAATGTGCTGTTTCTAAAAATCAAGATGAATGTCATTATACGTCTTATTTTAATTTGCCCCTTCGACAATTTTTTTTTTTTTTTTTTTTAAGAACCAGCGTTCCCACAGTCTTGGAAGACTGGGATTTAGTGATTTCTAGACCTAAAATAAAATATAAAATGAAATCTTAAAAAGTTATGAAAATGTCTATCTATGTCAAGCTCTAAAATATTTATTCAAGTAGAAAATGCTGATAAATGTCTATTAAAAAAAAGAAGAAAAAAAAAAGCTTATCCCATAATCACAAACAACTAGACAAGTCATGTAAATTCATTGGACATAAAAAGCTCCAAAGAACATTCAATTCTTGAAGTTTTGGGATATAAATGTAATTATTAAAAAAAAAGAATATATATATACTTAAAAATACACGTAAAAGGATGGATGGATGGATGGATATTCTCATCTTTAATTTAGGGACTAGAATCTGTCACCAGAAGTGAGCTAAATAGGACAAAACCTACCTTTGGGGACATTTGGGAGCATCCTCATTTAGAAAAATGACTCATAAATACAGTAAATAATGGTTGTTAAAGTTTTCTTGCAAGGTCTGGGTTAGCTGTCATTTTAATTAGCTTTATATAAACACAACAGAAGTCTGTGAAAAGCCCCCAAAGCAGCTAGAAATTACACTCTTAAAAATAAAGGTTCTTTATTGGCATCGATGGTCCCATAAAGAACCTTTAACATCCATGAAACCTTTTAATTGTACAAAAGGTTCTTTATAGTGGAAAATAAAAAATAGGGCGAAAAAATAAGTAAAAAAAAAAAAAAAAGTTATATTAAGAACTGCAAGGTTCTTTGGGGAACCAAAAATCATTCTTCTGTAAAAACCTTCTTTTGGACATTTGTTTTTCCGTGTGTGTGTGTGTGTGTGTGTGAGTGTGTGTGTGTGCCTGTGTGTGGATGCTGCTTACCAGAGCGTCAAACACCAAAATATCATAGTCATCAGTCTGAGAATGTTCCATCATGATGTTGAACAGGGCGTCCAAGGTGTCCTGCAAGAACTACACACACACACACACACACACACACACAAGTAAACTAACATGCATACTGAGCTACAGATGCTCATGTGTAATTTGAGTTTTGAACACACCTTCACAACCTCCTCTCCATCAATGAGTTTGAGCTCTTGTAGGTTTTGTTTCAGCATTTCAGGACGAGTTCTCCACTTTAGCAGACCCAACAAACCCACTGAGAGACAGACAGAGACAGAGACAGAGACAGTGTATCCTCAACTGACTCTTAATTAGGATGCATTAATGAATCTGTTTAGTTCATGTGTTTAGCAGTGAATATGACCGAGAGTGTGTGTGTGTGTGTTCGTTAAGGTTGCATTGTGATGGATGTTTCCGGAAGATTCATTAGCGTGATTAACAGGCTTTCTCAAGAACAGCTGTTACAGCACACCTGCGTCTGTGTGTGTGTGTGTGTGTGTGTCCTTAAAGGAGCTTCAAGATTAGTCATTTAACAATAGCACACACACAGACACAAACAAAATTTAAACATTTAGATTTAACCCTATAAAGCCTACTGTATCTAATTAAGCCTAAGCCCTCTAAATGATCAACATGATCAAAACTGCTGATAAATCTGTTGCACACAATCTACTACAGTCCTTTTGTCATCTGACTGATAGTTTATAATTTTGTACAAATGTCCTCCTTCAGCTCGTGTATCATGTGTCTTTTAGCTGTGCAATCTTTACTGATTTTTATAAAGTAGTAAACATAAGAATAACTTAATATTGTTAGTAATATTTTCAGATGAACACTTATTGGACTGAAGTAGTTTAGTTTTACTTGATTATCCATACATCATCTTTTAGAAAATTAATGTTCAAATGTGAATATTAAATATGATCATCAGGTTTATTTGTTCATCTCTCAATCATCATTGTATTGCATTGCATTATATGTTTTAAACTACAGAGCTTTGATCATAAAACTAAGCATTTAAATATCATCTTAATAAGACATATTACAAATGATATTTATATGCATTATATAAATAATATGCTATACTGTTATAACGATCTCATTGATTTACATTACAAGCATCAGAATTTTATCTTACTTTTTGTCCATATAAATATCAGCATCTACACTAAATTTCAAATTTTTTCTCAGTATGAATAAAACTGAGCTGTTTTTTCTCCTCAAGTTTGAGCTCCATATTTTCACTATATCAAGAGCCAAAAATGCCTGATGTGTCAAAAATGATTTTCAACAACAACCAAAAATCATGCAAACTTTTTAGATTTTGCCTAAAGCCTCAATAAACCGTTTCATTAAAAAAAAAAAAAAAAAATATATATATATATATATATATATATATATATATATATGTGTGTGTGTGTGTGTGTGTAAACATATATATTTTATAAGTCAGGCTTTACATGGTTTATATATAAATATTTAAATTAACTGTATTTACTTTCTTTCTAAACAAGGAATTCCTGGCCTTTTTGCGAATCAGTGCACGTTATTGTAAAAAATTGTTTGTCTTATCTTTCATCACAATGTAATAACCCGCTTTGCCTCTGAAACGACTTTTCTTTTCAGCCGATGTCATCGAGACCTCTTATTTTTCAACCCCCTTGTCATATAGAAACACTTTTCACTATGTGATGAATACAATTCTGTTTTTCCTCACTGAATATCTTTTTTCACTTGAAAAATCATAACATTACAGAAGTGAAATGGACTGTGAATGTCATTTCATTCTGAATATAAAAGCTAGCCTACATGGCACATTTTCCCCCATTCGTCCCCCCAACACACACACACATACACACACCGTTTTGAGTGAGTTTGGTGGAGCAGACGAGCGTGGCGATGGTGAACGTGTCTCTGGAGCTGACCGACAGCCCGCCCACACTGCTGGAGCTGCGCATTAGCGTCGCCCCCTTGTGACCGTCAGGGTGACTGCGCTCAGATGGCAGGGACAGATAGGAGCTGACTTCCTCCATACGCTTACTGTCACCCTACAGAAAGACAGAAAAGAGACGCAGCATGTTCATATTTGTTTGTAAACATGTCAATTAAGTGATTAACTTAACTGTCATCCTCCATATTATTTATGGAGGCCAAAACCCACAGAAATTAAATATAAACACGCAGTGGATAGTAGGTTTCTGGTCCAATGCCTGTGTTTATTTTGTAATTACAGAGAAAATCTTGACTCCCAATATAAATAAATCCATGATTAAGTTAAATTAGTTATATTTGTTTTATCAAGTTATTTATCCCTTTATTTATTTATTTATTTATTTCTGCAGGTTTGGGCCTCCATAATTATGAGACAATAGTTAACTCATTTAACCACAGTTTATGCTTGAAACAAGAAAAATGATCTGTCAGTGGTGTCAGAAAAATAAACTTATTTCAAAGGGAAAACAAGATTATGTTTCTTACCCCATTGACATATATTTTTTTATTGTTTTAATCATAATCTCACTTCATTTTGATCAGTTTTTCAGAAAACAAGTCTTCGTATCTTAAGTCATTTTCCCGCTCAAGTAAATGTATCTTGATTTAAAGATGTTTAGATATTTTTAATGGAAAACAAGACAAAAATACAAAGTAAGAAAATACTTTTTTGCAGTGTATGGAAGATCTTTTCGGGTAGTTTTAAACTGAATTTTACAGATATTACCAAATATAGGATAAAACATTTTGTTGCACTTATAATAGGTGTTATTTCCCAACTTAACATGCTTAAGATCAATAAGGAAATTAATGTTGATCACTTTGTGTTTTGACTGAAATCCTACAGGTGTAGTAACTAAAAAGTTCACAGACATTAGAAACGATTATGTTCGCTTATATCAATATTGTAATTGTAAATAGGAAGTTTGTGCTACTGTACCTTTAAGATATTAATGTGTAAATGATTGGTAAACATTCTGCATATTAAAGACTATTAATCAAGACTTCTCTCTTTTAAGTGACTTAAATCCAATTCAGTCTTCACATTTTTTAATTATCATTACTGCATCGTTTAGGCCTATTTATTATCATTGTTTTAAAGACAAATGGAGATTATAAATGCTTTGCAACATCACAATCCACTCAAAAACCCATATAACAATAATTTTAAAACATTTTTACCACTTTTTGGTCACATTAAGACCCTGTATGTATGTGTTTCTGACCTTAAAGACAGTGAGCTCATGTATGCCATCTCTCAGGACGGTTCCGTCTTCCTTCATCAGACGCACAAACGCCATCGCAAAGTTCCTTTCACTCTTGTCCTTCGCTGCACAACACAAATCATACATTTATTCATATCTGAATTCATTTTCACTATCATTCAGCATCATATCTTGTAGATATGACAGATTCGACATAAAGAGTCTAAATTATAGTTATGATGTTTTTATTTCAATAGCTTTGAGCTCATCTCTATGCTAGTGCACACATCAAAACATTGATGACTCATTTTGCATTGCACAGATTTTTGTCCAATCAAACACTTTCTAGAATTAGGATGCCCCTCCCCTTTAGGAATTTTTTTTTTTTTCAATCAGCTGAACTTTATTTACAAAAAACATAACATAATATAACAAAAAAGTACAATAAATTTAAATTACACAAGATGTTTTAAAGTTACATATGATAAAAATTCTAGAACATTTGCAAAACTGCTGATCGTAAGGTAAATACTATTGAATATGTTGTAAGACAGTACGGCAGTATTGGTCATAAAATTATAAAATTATGACTTGATAATCAATATGCTATGAGCTTACTAGTGTCTTCACAATTTTTTTATTGTAGTTCAGAACTATGAAAGCTTATTTCACCCACAGAATTTAAAAAAGTAAACGCGACTTTATATCTCACATTATAAATAGATATAAACTCAGAACTGTGAGTTAAAAAGTCAGAACTGAAATTGCAAGAAAAGGTTAGAACTGTAAAATGAAAAGTCGCAATTCACTTTTTTATTTTTTATTCCATGGCATAAACAAGCTTCCATACAGAACATTACTGTAGAAACTGTGAAACTTACACTCCTGTGAGGATCGATGACGAAACATGAACCGCAGATGGATTCTGGGCATCTCCTCCAGAGGAATCGCCACCTACAGACCGGAGGAAAGTGTAATACATGAACGTGACTGAAACCGAGCAGGAAAATAGCAGGATTGTGCAGTCTCAGGACTGCATTTCTAGGACTGCATATCTAGGACCCTAGTTGTTTGTATGTACTACCACTTTATACAGTTTTATAGCACTTACTATTTAATTCTGTATTTGTATTATTAATTTTTAGGAATGATTCATATGCGGTCCTGAAACTGCATCCTCTGGTATTGCAGGATTAAACTATACGGATATAAGTGGATTTACACTTTAGAAATGAACATTAGTGTCAACATGAACCCATTTAATTTTTTTTATGCATTTTAACCTTTTCTCCAAATCACCTGGCTTCATAAATGGATGGATAAAATGGTTGAATGGATAGAATGTGGGGATGAAATCAAGCCATGCCCAACATTAATCTTGTTGAACATCATGTTTCAAACATAAACATGTCATGTGATAGAAGAAAAATAGGTTGTGAATGCTGTTCATTGCTCAATGTCTCTCTCTCTCACCTTAAAAGTTTCCATCCAGCGAGGTTGTTTGATCTGGTAGTAAATGACTGACCTATATTCGTTCACAGGCCGATCTCCAGCACCCAGACAGATTGAGTTCTGTACCATAAGAACACAAGAGAGCTGTCAATCAACACAGAAATCCCCGCCCCAATCAGACCATTTCCTCATCTAATTCATTGGCTGACCTTTGACCTATCATTAGGGATATGTATACATAGTTATTAAAAAGGTGTTCGTATGTTGCAGG
Source organism: Elopichthys bambusa (assembly GCA_037101425.1). Taxonomy (NCBI): domain Eukaryota; kingdom Metazoa; phylum Chordata; class Actinopteri; order Cypriniformes; family Xenocyprididae; genus Elopichthys; species Elopichthys bambusa. The sequence continues at coordinate 2,281,177 of CM074447.1, read as the reverse complement.
ATTATATTACAGGATTTGTATTGCATCATATTGCAGGATTATACTATTGGGGCCGGATACAAGAAGATTAGAACATTTATTGGGAAAAAATTGGATAAATATGAACTACTAGTCTACTGTATTAAAGTTATATATTTTAACCATGATACTTTCAATAATAACATAAACAAATATTATAACAAATCATCAGTAAACATAACAATTATTAAATACATATTGAATATATTTTAAACACACATACATACACACACACATATATATATATATATATATATATATGTGTGTGTGTACATATACACACTGTACATATATACTGTATATATACATACATATATACTGTATATATATTACATTTATAAGTATATAAGTATATATAAAGATATAAAATGTATTGAATATAAATACAATTTACTGAAAATATTATTTGGATGGACATAAACTACTGATCTACAAGCACTCTAAGAACACGAGCTGTTAATCCACACAGAAAACACCGTCCCAATCAGAATATTTCCTTATCTAACCCATCGGCTGACCTTTGACCTCATGTTAAAAAGGTTTCACTCACCGGCACGACCTTCCCCTCCTCGTCACACACCAGCATAATGACCTCCACGTTCTTCTGTGTGGTTTTGTTGTATTTGTCAAAGTCTCCGGAGTGCAGCGTGAGGTAGATGTCATTACGGATGTCACCCGGCATGATGATCTCCGGAAAACCCAGTTTTCGCGCAACCACAGTGCTCCGGTCCACCAGATGGGGATATTCCTTTCGGATCTGGATGATGTCCCCCACAAGAGCTTTCATGGTGACCCACAGACCTGCGTGACAGGAGAAACACACTCTAATGTCGAGAAAAAAAACTAATCCTGATCCTTCGAAGTTGTAAATAAAACAAAGATTATTGAAGTATGTTTTACAAGAAAATACCATTTTAGTCTTTCTACTTCTAAATTTTATTTAATGTTTAATTCAGTGTGTTACTTGTCATGTCTTTATTTGTGAAATTTACTAGTAATTTCATAGCATCATTAATTGTTAGGCTGTTTTTTTTTTTCATCTCTCCACTGTCCTTTCCTCCTCGTCTCATTCTCTAATGTCTGTGTTAATGACTAAAAAGTCCCGAAGCTCTCTCTCACAGCTCAATCACTCTGTTCTGCTGCTATTGCGTGTGTGTGTGTGTGTGTGTGTGGATGGGATTATTTATGAGTATTAAAGCATTAGCTGAGGGAATGGTGTTGTGCTGTAATTTGAGCAGAGATAATCACAGCGAGTCGTACCTTGACCTCCGCTGTCACCTCGAGACGTCGTCACCTTGTTTAGAAGAGTGTGCAGAAAGTCATTCTCAGCTAAGACCCTACAAACAAGAACATAAGAAAACACACACAGACATGAGAACACAAGAATAGAGAAACATAATAATAACTAATTACTTTCAATAATAACATCACTGTGAATTTGCATTAGTAAATGTACATTAATAAATATAAAGACATATAAATGACATAATGTGTGCATTGACACACACACACACACACACACACACATATATATATATATATATATATATATGTATATTAAAATAGGCCATTAGTACATGTAATGACAAATTAGAAATAGTAAACGTCTTTAAAAAAGTCATAATTATCTATTATGGCGGTAAAAAGTCAAAATTATGACAAAAAATTCTAAATTATGAGATTTGAAAAGACATAATTATGAGATCAAAAGTGAACTATTCCTGTCTGACAGGGGTGAAGAGAAGACGAGAAGAAACTTACGGATGAAATGGAATGAAATACTGCTTCTCTTCATCACATTCTGTCTTTCCTTTGATGATGTCGCTGATGTCCATCACTGCCAGTAAGCACAGATATATATCAGCTGTGAGTCTCTATGCCAAATGCAGATTAAATGAGAACATTCCCCCTGATATTTACCAGCCACACCAAACGGCCTCCGCAGGCCCATCGTCCATTTCTTATGAGGAGCATCTTTCAGATCCATACGGCCCACACGCACAATCTGACAGATCAGATAGATCTTCTCTCGGTTCAGGTCTTTATTCCCCAGATCCTTTACAGAGAGAAAGAGACTCTTTCAATCTTTAGGACATCAAAAAATCTCTACCGTCACAAAATAAACATTTGTAATATTAATGGTACTTTATGAAAGCCTAATTATGTAAATCATCATTATGAGAATAAAAAGTCATAATTATGAAATGAAAAATAGAAATTACAGCATGACACAAAATGTCATAATTCTGACATAAAATTACATGATGACATAAAAATCATCGTTATGGCATTAGAAGTCAATGTTATGACATTAAAAGTCACATTTATGATTATGAGAAAATTATGAAAAAAAGAAGTCAAATTATGAGATTAAAAAGTCATTATGAGGAAAAAAATCTAAATTTTGAGATTAAAAAGTAAAAGTAAAAATTATGAGATAATTTTTTCATAATTTTGGCATTATCATAATTTGGAGGGGGAAAAAAATGTCAAATTTGAGATTAAAATGTCATTACATAAAAAGTCATAATTATGAGGAAAAAGTCAACTGTGACACAAAGAGTCAAATTTATGACAGAAAAAAAATATGACAATAAAAAGTCAAAATTATGAGATAAGTATTAATTATGGAATAAGTAAAAATTTTATAATTTGGAGAAAAAAACGTCAAAATTTACATTAAAAAGTCGTTACATAAAAAGTCATAATCATAAAGGAAAAATGTAAACTATGAGACTGAGAAGTCAACTATGAAATAAAAAGTCAAATTTATGACAGAAATTTTTAATTTATGACATTAAAAAGTCATAATTATTAGATACATAATTATGGCATAAAAAAAGTCAGTTGTTAGGACAAAAAAAAAAATATGATTAAAAAGTCAACTATGACAAAAAGTCAAATATATGACAAAACAAAATCTAATTTATAACATAACCCAATTTTAATGTCATAATTTGGACTGTATATCTCATAATTTGACTTTTTATTTCATAATTTCGCCTTTCTATTGTAACAATTATAATTTACCAAAGCATGTTTTTTTTCTGATGTGGCAGAAAGTGACCTCTGTATGCGACTTACTGTAAAGACCACCTTCAGACTGTTGAGCATCTCAATGTCCTTCGGCAGACCTTTATCTCCCCATCTGACCAGATAATTCTCACTGCAGAGCGAGAGAGAGAGTGTGTATGTTAATGACAAACACCAGTTAGAATCAGAATTATTAAAGAGTGTGTCAGTGAGACGCACCTGATGTTTGTCTGTTTGTTGGGGTCATACAGAGACATGAAGAGCTCCGAATCCTCCCCGATTCGACACACGAAGTTACGCACAAACACATAGAGGCTGTGTGTGGGAGAAGACTGGATCCGTGCGGACACTCCGGAATGATCCATCTGAACGTTGGACTGCACCGAGAACAACAGAACAGGGTGGTTGTGAAGGTGTTGTCAAGTGGTTGTTAGGACATTATTATGGAGTTGCTAGGGTGCCTGGGTGATCGCTAGGATGTTCTGTGTGGTTGTGAAGGTGTTGCTAAGTGGTTGCTAGGACATTATTATGGAGGTACTATGTCTGTGTGATCGCTAGGCTGTTCTGGGTGGTTGTGAAAGTGTTGTCAAGTGGTTGCTAGGACATTATTATGGAGGTACTATGTCTGTGTGATCGCTAGGCTGTTCTGGGTGGTTGTGAAGGTGTTGCTAAGTGGTTGCTAGGACATTATTATGGAGGTACTATGTCTGTGTGATCGCTAGGCTGTTCTGGGTGGTTGTGAAAGTGTTGCTAAGTGGTTGCTAGGACATTATTATGGAGGTACTATGTCTGTGTGATCGCTAGGCTGTTCTGGGTGGTTGTGAAGGTGTTGCTAAGTGGTTGCTAGGACATTATTATGGAGGTACTATGTCTGTGTGATCGCTAGGCTGTTCTGGGTGGTTGTGAAGGTGTTGCTAAGTGGTTGCTAGGACATTATTATGGAGGTACTATGTCTGTGTGATCGCTAGGCTGTTCTGGGTGGTTGTGAAAGTGTTGTCAAGTGGTTGCTAGGACATTATTATGGAGGTACTATGTCTGTGTGATCGCTAGGATGTTCTGTGTGGTTGTGAAGGTGTTGCTAAGTGGTTGCTAGGACATTATTATGGAGGTACTATGTCTGTGTGATCGCTAGGCTGTTCTGGGTGGTTGTGAAAGTGTTGTCAAGTGGTTGCTAGGACATTATTATGGAGTTTCTATGGTGTCTGTGTGATCGCTAGGCTGTTCTCATTGGTTGTGAAGGTGTTGTTAGGGAGTCTGGGTGATTGCTAGGGTGTTGCCAAAGCATTGCTAAGGGGTGTCTAGGATGTCTGGGTGGTTGCTAGTGTATCTAGGTAATTGTAAAGGTGTTGTCAAGTGGTTGCTAAGGCATTATTATGGAGGTACTATGTCTGTGTGATCGCTAGGCTGTTCTGGGTGGTTGTGAAAGTGTTGTCAAGTGGTTGCTAGGACATTATTATGGAGTTTCTATGGTGTTTGTGTGATCGCTAGGCTGTTCTCATTGGTTGTGAAGGTGTTGTTAGGGAGTCTGGGTGATTGCTAGGGTGTTGCCAAAGCATTGCTAAGGGGTGTCTAGGATGTCTGGGTGGTTGCTAGTGTATCTAGGTAATTGTGAAGGTGTTGTCAAGTGGTTGCTAAGGCATTATTATGGAGGTACTATGTCTGTGTGATCGCTAGGCTGTTCTGGGTGGTTGTGAAAGTGTTGTCAAGTGGTTGCTAGGACATTATTATGGAGTTTCTATGGTGTTTGTGTGATCGCTAGGCTGTTCTCATTGGTTGTGAAGGTGTTGTTAGGGAGTCTGGGTGATTGCTAGGGTGTTGCCAAAGCATTGCTAAGGGGTGTCTAGGATGTCTGGGTGGTTGCTAGTGTATCTAGGTAATTGTGAAGGTGTTGCCAAGTGGTTGCTAAGGCATTATTATGGAGTTACTGTGTCTGTGTGATCGCTAGGCTGTTCTGGGTGGTTGTGAAGGTGTTGTTAGGGAGTCTGGGTGATTGTTAGGGTGTTCTGGGTGGTTGCCAAAGCATTGCTAAGGGGTGTCTAGGATGTCTGGGTGGTTGCTAGGGCATTATTTATGCAGTTTATAGGGTGTTGGGGTGGTTGCAAAGTTGTTGCCAATTGGATGCTAAGGCATTATGTGGTTCCTAGGGTGACTGGGTGGTTCCAAAGGATCTGCTAATTGGTTGCTAAGGCATTATTTACACAGTTTCTAGGGTGCTGGGGTGGCAAAGGCATTGCTAAATGGTTGCTAGGTCATTATTATGCAGTTGCTACGGGGGTTCTGGAAGATGTTTAGTTCGATCCACCTCAGTTAAGGTCATTAAGTTACTCCAGTGGGGTTACAGGAGGATCCTCTACATTCACTGTGAATTCACAGCAGACTTCGACCGAAGGAAGGTAGAGCCGAGGGAGCTCATTGCTTTAGTTTGTTCAGCTGTCCTTGAACATCTAAAAAAAGGCTCATTAAATCTACCGACTCTCGCCATGATGCTTGAACATGTGAGAAGCTCTTTGAGGTTTCACTCTTAGGGTTCGTCTGTAAACCATTAAGCAAAAGGAAAATGAGAACCTGTTCTTCTTTAATTCTCTCTGTGATCTTGGCCGTAGCGTCCTCGTGTGCTCGGAAGAGGCTGATCACACTGGCTCGCTCGGGGTTGAGAATATTCCCATCAGCGTCTCGAACCACCACATCCAGCTCCAAGATCCTGCAGGCAGAATAACGATTGATTGAAGTGTTTGTACTCGCTCACACGTGTCATCTGCATGATTATTCAGCACACACACAGATCCTTGAAATAATCTGACAGATGTGTGCTTGCCCAGAGCTCTGTGAAATGCTGTGTTCCCATGATGCACCACAGGGGAGATTTCCTTCGCTTTATTAAGACTCGTTCTTGAACATCACGGACAGAAAAAAGTCAAGCATATCACTGGCATGGATTCACACACGTTTTTTTGCGTTTTGATATGTTTCTCATCTACATTTTGTTTAGTTTAGGATTATGTTTTCAGATTTATATTTAATTTTATCATTTACTGAAAACAACAGTATAGAATAATAACAAAGAAACTAATTACAAGCAATATCACAAATAAATACAATAAGACAAATGTTCAAATTCAATTTGTGCTTTATGTTTTACACAAATGCTTTAATCTTCACTATATGAACTAAATATAAATCCCTATTTAAGCACAAAAGCTATTCAGTGAAGAGCAGTGAGTGATTCTCTCTTTGTTTTATTTAGGGATGCTCTGATCAGGATTTTTGCAGCCGATACGACTACTGATTTCTTGTCAACATCATCACCAGTTCCAATCCTGATCATTAAAGTTGTATATGAGTGATATGTAAACTATCTGTAGACTGTCACTGTTAACCCTGAAGGCATTTTTAATGATAGGCCAGATTTACAAAACGGAAAATTAGCGTGAGCACAATTCCAAAAAAGTGTCGATGGGAGTGGAAAGTTTTGCATGTGATCTACTGACGACACGCAAATTAAAGAACACAGACGCAGCCATTTCATTTCCATAACGACCAACGCAATCTACCAAGGGCAGCGTAAATTTGCGTCTCCTTTGAGACATGCTTTTTTGGGGCGGTAAATAATGGTGCAAATACCAGTAAGTTGAATAGCGCAAACCTTAGTAAATCACCTTGCATGATTAATTTAAATACTCTCCTACCATACATTTCTTGAGTCTGGAAGGGAAACTCCTACAAATGCATATGCAATAAGGTCAGCTGCAAAAATATCTGTGTCCAAGCTTTTTCAGCGCAAATTTCTCACTGCGTGTCTTTAGTAAATCCTAACAGTAGTTTTTTAATGCCAAAAGAAAGCTGTTAGTAAATCTGGCCCTAAGTGTCATACTTAAAAGTAATGGCTTACAACAAGAAAACAAAGTATCATCAAGTGCATGGTCTCATTTGATAGGAAACCTTTAAATTTTTGAAGAAAATAGATTTGTATCATGTTTGGAGGTTCTTATGTTACAAGACTTAATGACATGGTGACTATTAGAAAGTTTATATGACAGGTCATAAAATGAAGTTTGTGCTTATTCACAATCATGTCAACTACATACAAATTTTGGGTTGATATCTCAAAGCAATTAAAGATTACGGCATTTGAAACAATGGTAGCCTTTTTATCAAAAGTTCCATTTGGTTAAACCAATTTCCATTGGATGAACTTTCAAATGATGTTGGAAAACACAGATGTGATCGGATCCTGGAAGTCCTATAGCTTTAGCCAAGCAGCATGTCAATGTTACTCCATGAGGATTTTTTGAAGATCAACGCAGCATGATTTGTTGTGTGTGGGCTCGTTTCAATCGAGACAACCTGCTCTAAATAAAGATGTGTGATTTACTATGGTTTACTAATGTTTTGTGTAGTTACTAACCAGAAAGTGGCGCAAAAACCTCATCTGTATACTGTTTTTATATGCACGTCGGTGGCAACTTTTTACATCATTAAATTTCAATCGGTTCGCGAGATCGGACAAATTTAGTGACTACCGATCGAGTCATAGAATGTGATTATCGGCCAATCGAGAGTATCCCTAGTTTTATGTTGCTTAGTTGACAAGCGGCAGCAGGTTTATTAGGCTGCTGTCACTTTAAGACCTGCACAGATCCAATATATTGACACACATCCGATTTTCTCCCAACAGTTCACATCTGCCAATATTAAATATCTCATGATGATGACATAACTGAAAGCAAGAATTAACTTGTAATCAGGTGAATCCATGACACACCATAGAAGCCACAGTGAGGGAGGTTTTTCCCTGTAGTAATTCATTACCGTTCAGGTGCCAGAAAGACATTTTTATCCCCTTGAGGTTTGTTAATTAATTCCGTAATGCTAATGTGCAAATTAACTAATACATTAACAACAGCCCAGAGCAATATCACAGAAGCTCTGAAGAGAAATTAAATCAGCCGACTGGATCCTATTATTCTACATTTTATCAGATCTCTTATAAAGGTACTGTGTTTGTACCATTTGTAGATGCCATAATATTGTATGATTACTTTCATATGTGCCTGGTCCTCCAAAGCCAACAATGCAATGCACAGAGACACTCTGGCTGATAAACGGACATGAACACAAATAGAATAGACACTTGGAATATGTACTTATTTCCATAGTCGATCTTTGAGGTGACTTTCTGTTTGAGCTCTTTAAATTCATCACTCGGCAGCGTCCCGGACAGGAGCTGGGAACGCCACTCCATTAGATCCCACATCAGCCTCTGGACCTGAGTGAAACGCTCCTTCTTACTGGACTGCTGGGAAACAAAGACAATCACTGATCAGAAGTTCAGGTTGTGCGCACGTATTGGACTTATTATTTTGGTTGTTTGACTTATTTGAAGCATCCAGCAGTATGCAACCTTAGCCGCTTTTCAACCGTCGAGCCAAACCTTTCTTGTTGCTTAACCGCTGCTTACCGTTCGGCCTGACGGTGGAAGAGAGGCTCTTGTCACGTGAGCATTATGTATAATTCAGAGAGTGGTGTCCAGTTATCATGGTTGGAATTTCAATTGAATTATTTAATTCAATTATTTAGTTAAATTTCTAATTCAATTTTGCGTAAAAATGTTTGAACTGCTGTCAGTCTGACCAAATAATGAAAAAAAAAAAAAGATACTGAAGTCAACTTGAATGGCATTCACAGCCCATTTACTTACATAACGGGATGTATTTTTATTTTGATGTATTATGTTTTCCAATTTTGAGGTCAACTAAAGAGGAAATACATTTTTTTTATTATTTAACACAGGAGAAATTATATACAACGTTATTTGGTGACAGGTATATAACATTAAAGAATTCTAAACAGGAATGAACCACAAAAAAAATAAATAAATAAATATATCAGTAAAATAAATAACTGTGTTAACTGTGTATTTATACACGTATGGAATTTTAATAATGACTAAAGCTGCAAGCAGCGATGAAAGGGCCCTCGCACTCGGGCTCACCGCCACCTGGTGGCCTTCTCGGTTCCTCTATATAGTGCATTATGTGCCATTCACTATAGAAACTAGTAAATGTGTGAACAAATGACTGATTTCAGCTGCAAGCTTCAGCGTCTGTTTATAGTGTAGGAGGGGCGGTACTTCAGATTCTAGAGAGTATTTGACTGGACAGAAGATCTGATGAAAAGCTGAAGTCTGTGATGATGTCATGAAAATCTGTGGTTCATTTTAGCGGAAGTGAGAGACTAAGTTTTGAATGCTTATATTTCCTAAATGTGAATTTTGTCATTGTTTTGGAACACACCAGCTTATTCATGGCCATATTCATACTAAAAGCTAAAAAAAAAACTTACATTTTGATTTCAGGGGGACTTTAAAGGTTCTTCATGGTATCATTGATGGCAATAAAGAACCTTTATTTTTAACACACCCACATTTAAACGTCTTACCAAATAGAGCTGTTTCCAGATGCTGCCCCATTCTCTCAATGTGGTGGTCACCTCCTTCACCAGGGGCATCTCAGCAGAGGTTATGATCTCCTCATCTCTATAGAAGAAGAGAGGATGGATGGAAGGATGGATGGATGGATATGGATATGGATGGATAAGGATGAATGGATGGATGGAACATACTCACCCTCTCTTTTCGACGATGACTTCCTTTAGCTCTATATAGCTTGCAGGAAATGCTCCCTTAAACAAAGGAAGAAAATAAATTATCCAACAGTAGAGGAAGTTCAGGTCAGATATTCAGGAAGAAAACTTTCTGCTCTTGAACAAACACTATCAAATAAATATGCATTTACTCACTTTTCTCTCTTTGTTCTTGATCAAGTAACCTTTATACCATCCTGGAAAAATAACAGACTGGTTTAGATTTATGAGAACATTTCTGTAGTTTATTTATAGTGCTTAACAGGGAACATTCTCAGAACGCTCTGGCAAGGTTCTCTCAAAGTTATGAACAAAGTTATGTTGTTCTTATATAGTTAATAGAATGTTTGTTCGTCTAACATTTTTTAATTGTTACTACTTGTTTCAGAATGTTTAGAGAACATTCAAATGTAACATTCCTATAATGCTTGCAAAATAATAAAATGGAATGTTCAAAAATGGAATGTTTCAAAGCAGCTTCACAGTAATAAACAGGAAAATAGAGTAAGAGAATCAACAAGGCAAACTTTATCAGATATGAGACAGATTCACATTCTGCTGTAATGCAGCTCTACAGAAGACAACTGTGTCATTAATCAGCTCGAGTCAGTTCAATATAGATTCAGCTCAATTCAGTTCAAGTTATGTTGTCAAAAGATAGTGTCAGTGCAGTCAAATCAATAAAATTACTGAATATTAAGTGTCTTTTAAACCCCAGCTCAAACAGTAGAGCATGACGCAAGTAACGCCAAAGTCATGGGTTTGATTCCCAGGGAATGCATGTACTGATTAAACGTACACTTTGCATGCAATGTAATTCACTGGGGAAAATTTTGTTGCGTAAATGCATAAATGCAAAAATAAATGCAATATCCCAGAATCCCTCACCTTCACATGACTCCTGAATGTGTACCGTGTCCCCGATAGATAAGGACAACTGCTTTTCCGCTTTGGCGGTGAAATTCCACTTAACTTCAGGGAAAAGAGAGAAAATAGAAATTGCATGAAATTCATCAGATGCATTTGAAAATACATAAAGTGAAGTCACGGTTTGGATTTATTTCTCAAGTGATGCTCAGGAAAACAGCAGAATGAGATCATTTAATGCTTCCATAAGACATCAAACGATAATTCCCTCCGTCTAAACTGCCCTCAACGATTTTGCTTTCTTCTTGTCTGGCATGAAAAGAGTCCTGCAATTCATGTGTGGAGCACAAACGCTGCAGGACACACATACTGAACTTTAAGTCTTTAGCCAACATCAATGACATGGAAAAGATAAACTGCATCTGCAGAGATGGAGAACATCATATTACACACACACACAAACAGACTTCATTTCTGCAAGTACGAGATCGTTGGCCTACTTCCTCTCAGAGCAGCTTCCTGTGCACCAATACACACACACACACACACACACAGATACACGCCGCCATCAGCATGTTTACAATTTAAATAACATTAAAAAAGCTATTCATATTTATTTACATGAGCAGACAGCTTTTTGTAATAAATTAGTTCATAAGCTGAGCAACAAAACTGCTCACTACACCGTATAACAACAGCACCAGAGGCACTGACGTTGCCAATCAGAAGTCAAGCCACTTTTGCCTTCATTTCAACACTGTTTAGCACAAACATAACAACTCGCACGTTGTGAGTTCTACATTCAAATATAACTCTAAATAAAGTTACTCTAATCAGTGTCACCATCTTATGCTACTGCTGTTCTTCCTGGACACTTCACAAATGAGCTTCAGGTGATTAAAAGTGATTTCAAATGAAAATATTTCTTCCCAAAGGTGGTTACTTGATCACAATAAACCAAAGACTTGAAGAGACTTAAAGAAGTTCTCACACGTGTTTCATTTAAGGATCAACTTTGTCTCTCTTACAATTCCTTAAGAGAAAAGAGACACAATCAGTGTATAATTTAAATACTATTATATATATTTTTGGTTTAGTTTGGTTTGGTTTAAGTTTAGGGTCCAATTCTCACTATTAACTAGTTGCTTATTAGCATGCATATTACTAGGATATTGGCTGTTTATTAGTACTTATAAAGCACATATTAATGCTTTATTCTGCATGACAATATTCTACATCCCATATTCCTACCCAATACCTAAACTTAACAACTACCTTACTAAATATTAATAAGCAAGTTTATTAAGGCAAAAGTCGTAGTTATTAGTTAGGTAGTAGTGAGAATTGGACTCTAATCTAAGTTATTTATTTATTTTTTTAAAATATTTATAATTTTATTTCATTTTTGTATTTTCTGTTATATTTATATGAATTAATTTAGTCATTTTTATTATATATATATATATATATATTTTTTTTTTTTTTTTTTTTAATTTGTTTAAACATTTTTTATGCTTTTTTTATTTTAGTTTTAGTTATTTTAATACATCAAGTTAAAGTAAATGAAAATGAGAAAAATGAGCTAGCTAAAATAAAATAAGTTTAAGGGTTCTTTTATGTTTTATTTATTTTAAGTAATGAAAATGTTTTTAATAGTTCTGTCAAATCGATTAATCGCATCTAACGTTAAAGTTTGTTTATAATATGTATATATAAAACTTTTGGTAACACTTTATTTTAGGGTCTTTTAACAAGTTGCTTATTAGCTTGCATATTACTAGAATATTGGCTATTTATTAGTACTTATTAAGCACATATTAATGCCTTATTCTGCCTGATCTTATTCTACATTTTTAATCCTACCCAATACCTAAACTTAACAACCAACTTACTAACTATTAATAAGCAGTAAATTAGGTGTTTATTAAGGGAAAAGTCATAATTAATAGTTTGTGTTCCCTATACTAAAGTGTTACCAAACTTTTATGTTAGATGTATAATATAATACATCTAATATATATATACTAACTTTTATGTTAGATGCAGTTAATTGCGATTAATCGATTTGACAGAACTAGTTTTTAATGGTTTTAGTTTTAAGGATAATAACCCTGACACAAATGAGTCAATAGTTGTCCTACATTAAGAGTAGACAGCTATAAAACTGAATGTGGAGAGCAGCTCAGATCATTTTATGAGAAACATTGGAGTTCAAACTGAGATCTCTGATTTTTGTTTGCACACTTGAGCAAATATGAGTTCATTTTGAGACATTAGCGAGATGATTCCTTGTTCAGGACAAACATCTGACTTCTCATTGCTGTCTAGGAGAAACAACAAAGAGATCTCATTTCACATAGGTCTCCTCTAAAAATTCAGTGTTGCTCTTGTGTTATTAAATGTTGAGAAACCTTAAAGCACTTTCATTCAACAGGCTAAAGAAACAAATCCTTCGGACTGTAAAAAATGAAACTGTGCAGAGGTTCCTTAAAACGTTATTTCAGTTTGATTCAGCTGCATTAAGTGATATTTTTTACTTTAATAAACCAGATGCTACTAAGCACTTTTTTTTTTTTCAGTGCATTTCTATCAAGCATTCCACGACTGCACCGTCATAGTGGCATAAATATGAATATTTGCAGGATTTTAAAGCAAAACAAGTGCTAAATGATAAAACGCTGCAATCTGTTTAGGCCAGTGACTGCTGGAGCGCTTGACAGATCCGTCTCTGCCCACTTCCTGAGAAATAGGAACTGAACTCAAGCAACTATAGATGGCCGCTGCGAGGGGCGCCAGGAATATACACAAACTCACACACAAATACACAGAAAACATTTGAACAATCATTCCTGCACAGGTGAATCACATGCACACACAAAAGAAAGGCCAAACTCACCAACGCCATATCTTTCAGAGCTAGTTTTAGTCCAAGGAGCCATCGGTTGGCCTATAAAACGGTCCCCTATGTCTCTTTCTGTCTGTATTTTCTCTTTCGGAGTATCTCAGTTCCTTTCTTATGTCCTACACTGGCTGTTTTTCATGGGTAAGGGTGTGAGAAATAACTAACGAGTGCTCCTCCTCTTCTCTGTCTGACTGTCTGCTTCTTCCTCTTCCTCTTTTGGCCTTCCATCGGTTGATAAACGTAATGCAGCACAACTTCAGCAGTATGACTGAAGCATGCATTTCAGTGGCTTTTATCGATTGATGTCTGGAGATCATGTATGTGTTGAGTCTCAAACTCGACTCTGATCTATTAGGGTGTGTGATGGAGCACATAAATCATAATTTATGAATCTTTAATGCTGGGGGAAACATCTGGTACGGGACGAGACAAAGCAGAGATTCCCCTAAGATGTTTGATTTATGCATCTGACAGACTTAATGCAAGCAGGTCTTTACAAATACATAAACAAGCTGCCCTTTATCTGTACTCATCAACCACCAAAACAATGTCAATATTCAAGCGCAATACCTACAGTAGTCTACAGAGGGCACCGCAAACACTCACTGAGAGATGATACACCGATTTAATCATGCAGTTTGCTGAGTAGAAGCAGGGTTATTATTTGCTAAAACTAAAAATATTAAAACTTCGAAATAAAGCTGAAATAAAAGAAAACTCAAAAAACTCAAACTGAATGAAAACTAGAAATTATTATCTAGAAATAAAAAACTTAAACTGAACTCTAAATAGCAGCATTTAAAAAAAAACAATGAAAATATAAAGACAAAAGTTCAAAAATAAAATAAAATAAATCAAAATTTCAAAATATTAATTAAAATATTACAGAACTAAACAGAACTGATGGAAGTGTCTTATATAATTTTTTTAATGACATTTTAGTTAAAGTTTTAACATTTCATTGTGTGTTTGTGTCATTTGTATTATGTCTATGTACTTTTTATTCTTCTTCTTTTTTTTCTTTTTTTAAAAATGTTGCCTTGGAAATAAACTGAAATAAGTTGAAGCACTAAAATTATTTACTGGAAATAAAAACTAAAACAGAAATAAAAATAAATTAAATCTAAACAGCAATATTTAGAAAGAAAAAAAAATTACAAAAGCACATAAAATTACAAAAAATTAACATGAAAACTAAAAATATAAAAACAAAAGCTAATTCAAAACATTAATTACATTAAAAAAGAGCTAAAGAAAAACACTGAGTAGAAGTGTTAATTAGCTTTGCCATTATTTATTTATTTATTTTATTTTTTTCAAATATGGATAAGTAAAATACTTATAAGTGGTCAAGCAAAAAATAACCCAAAGGAGTCATATTTAGAGACATATTTGAGGGGCTCCTTTCACTTGGACCTGAAAGAAACCACCTAGTAGCAACCAACCAGAAGACCCAAGCAACTGCTCAGAACATCCAGTTATGTTCAGAAAATGTCAAATTTCAGTTGCATTCGCTTCCATATATGAGGATTTATCAATGAATACCAGTGTTTATATTATATTATTACATGTGGCAATTCTGAAAAACAGCTAGAGGCCGTTACATGCTCGGCTTTATGCTTTCTTACTGTGATCTGTGCTGAAAAACAGGACAGCTTCCCACAGAAATAAACACAGCCTTTTGTTGAAGCACAAAGCACCTCTTAAAACGCCCCATAATGCATCATTCATTTTGATTTAAAGAGGTCCAAACAACTCCGCTGGTTTCCTCAAGTGGATAATATGAGGGCTTTTAATTTGGATCAGAGCACATAAAGCCTTATTTCACCACAAAGCAAAAATATACAGATTATATATTTCAAAATAATTATAAAAATGATATAAAAATGTATATTTGTTTACAATATTATAATTATAAATAAATGTAAATAATTGTTTTATTTTGTTTTAGTTTAATTTTTATAAAATTAAATAAAACGTATGCAACATTGATAATTATGTTGCACTGAAAAGATGTTTCTTGAGCAGCAAATCAGCATATTAGAATGATTTCTGAAAGATCATGTGACACTGAAGACTGGAGTAATGATGCTGAAAATTCAGCTTTGATCACTGGATATAAATTACAGTTTACTATATATTCACATAGAAAGCAGCTGTTTTAAATTGTAATAATATTTCACATTTTTACTGTATTTTTAATCAAATAAATGCAGCCTTGATGAGCAAAAGAAACTTCTTTCAAAAACATTAAAAAATTTGAATGGTAGTTTGAGTATATAAGTCATATATATATATATATATATAAAATAATATATATATTGCATTGTACAGATATACAAGTTACCTTTGTTTAATACTCACCAGCATGTCAGTTGCTGCCAGGATCACATTGATTAAACCCCTGCGGTGGATACAGTAACACCGCAGGTCCAATCCATCATTTCACAACTGAACAAGAGATCGAAAAACACTCTTAGACACGGTCACAGCAACTATGCGGTATATTATGTGGATAAATATCAATAATAATAATCAATAGCTAATTGTAAAGCATCGATGAAACACTTCAAAGTAAATGTAATAGTATTGATTAGCATATAAAGATGTGGAGGTGAATTTATTAGAATTCGACAATGACAATAAACACTTGATAAGTGTGTGTGTGTGTGTGTGTGTGTGTGTACACATGATCAATATCGCACAATATCATATGTTAACATGGCAGTTAGTTGGCTAAAGTTCAGTCATTTGAATATCTTTCATCAGATACTGACCTTCAGAAAATATCAAGCAGCTTATTGAAGACCTTTCAAAGGGGGTCTTTTACAATAGCGTGCCATTTATTTCGTATTTGAATATTTGCATGGCCAGATGAAGACCATGTTTGCATTTGACTGCGACTCTGGTTCTGTCTGATGGCATTCTCAGAGCCGCTTTAATAAAACAGAGAAGTAGATCAACACTAAAACCAAACTGCCTACACGGATTTTACCTTTAACCCTAAAATCAAGGTCTAGGGATAAAATCACTTACAGGACCAACAAACAAATAAACAAATAAATAAATAAAGTAGAAAAATCAGCACTTCACTTCTGGGCTATGGTTTCGTTTGCAGTCAAGTCTCCTTTATTTCTATAGAGCTTTATAAATAAAAGCAGCTTTACAGTGATAAACGAGGAAATAATGATTCAGTGAAGCAAACAGAATTCAATTCTTCTGTAAAGCAGCTCTGGAGAAAACAGTGATGTCATTGTCCAGATCAGTTCTCATCCAACAGTATCAGTGCAGTCAAATCAATAATATTGCTGAATATTAAGTGTCCCCAACTAAGCAAGCCAAAGGCGACACTAGCTGCGTTTACCTTATCTTTCAAATTGCGCAAACTGAAAATACACCCAATGGAAACATGGCAAAAAAAACTCCCATATATCACAAAAAAGTTTTTACACTCACATGAGTTGGTTTTTCAGGCAATCGAAAAAAACTGCAATGGAAACTGTTTTTTCGCATTTACAGTTCACCTGGCGTACGTAAAATTCGATCATTTGTTAAAGACGGTGCAGTATGTTTGGACACGAAGACGAGACGAGTTCTTTATTAAACTCATAAAAGACAAAAGAATTACAGGAATACTGGATTCTAAAGAAATGCCACAATTTATCAAGACCTTGAAGCAGATAGGAGTGAGAAACACCCAGAAACACCTCATACGTGGCTGCTCCCAAGTATTAATGCTTGGATAACAAGCCTAAATTAAAAATATTGGCTAGTGCAGTGGCTACTAACATCCGTTTCCATTAGTTCTAAGAATGACTTCTCACGAGAGGAAAAAGATGTTTTAGTAGCATAACATCAGTTAATGGAAATGCCTTTATTTTGCAACAGATTTTATCAACATTTAGAAAGTACTGCAAAAGTTTTGGGCAAATCTGTAATGGAAACCCAGCTAGTGGCAAGTAACCCAAACTCCATCGGGTGACAGAAATGGAGAAAAAACATCCTTGTGAGAAACCAGGCTCAGTCGGGGGACCATGGTTATGATTCAGGGCAAGTCAGATTGTGGATTGGTATCATTCAGAATAAAACAGTCAGGTCATGCATGTCAAATTACAGAATTGCATGGGGTATCTTCTGAATTAGCATATTCTTATGTTTAATTTGATACGTTACACTTACTTTCACCTTCAGAATTAAAATTTCCTGATAATTTACTCACCCCCATGTCAACCAAGATGTTCATGTCTTTCTTTCTACAGTCGAAAAGAAATGAAGGTATTTGAGGAAAACATTCCAGGATTTTTCTCCATATAGTGAACTTCACTGGGGTTCAACGGGTTCAAATGTCAGTTTCAGTGCAGCTTCAAAGAGCTCTGCACGATCCCAGACGAGGAATAAGGGTCTTATCTAAACGTGACGTAGTGGAAGCACCGATCCAGTGTCTACAAAGCAAATGTGCAAAGATGAAGTCAAATGCCCTTTACAAAAAAAGGTAAAACAACGATGTTGGACGATTTTGAAGTTGGAGGAGAAAATAAGATGGAGTTTTTCACCCTACATCACACGTGACCTTTCAAACGTGATTACGTAATGCGTGGCGCATCGCAAAGCAGTGCAAGACGAGCATTTGTGGTTAAAAAATATATACATTTTTAATTTTCTTAGAAAATGGCCGATCGTTACAACCCTCGTTGCAGCCTGTGTTACAAGCCTCCTTAATCCTTTATGAAGGGTTGTAACACGACTTTCCCCGTTTACTTTTAAGAGATATTTTTGCACATCTGCTTTCTGTAGTCAAGGTGGAGATGAACAAAACAGTAAATATCACTTATGTCATAAAGAAAAACATGCCTTTTAAAAATTAAACAATACGCACAGAGAGTCCTGGTCCATCCTCCTTACGTCTTACGCTCAACCCCTTCTACAGCACAAAAGCAAAGAGAGAGATCAAGAGAGAAGCATCTGATTGGCTGAAGAAGAAGTGTGTTGAGTTATAAACTGTGTGTGTGGGTGTGTGTGAGTGCGCGCGTGTGTGTGTGTGTGTGTAGAAAGAGAGAGAGAAGGGCAAGAGCAACAGAAGAATGAAGGTCGTCCAAGGTAAGTTACACTGCTACTGCACCACATATAAAATCGAATCATTTTAGCAAAATCTTTCAACATTAAAACTGCATGCTCAACATTGTTTGTGTGATAATGCAGACTAAAATAACCTGTTCAAATCGCTGCTGCTGAACGGATGAATCCTGACAGCTGTTTACAATACATGAAAATGACAGATAAATGCATTCATGGAGAAGGTCAAGAAAAAAAATGTAGACGCTGTTGGAATGAGTGTGTTTGTGACTTTGTTAAAGAAAGGAATCAGATGTCCAGAATGTTGCTTGCTGGGATTTATTGTGTTTTAGACGTTCATTAGAAGTTTGCTCTCTTCAACAGAAGACTTGATGCTATATCTGTCTAGACAGACTTGATCTAATCTGATCTGAGCCTGAGCTTTTGCATTTCGATCGCATTTGTGTGTGTGTGTGAGAGAGAGAGAGAGTCGGATCTCTGCAGAAGATGTTTAAAGAAGTGAATCGTGGTCTATTTGATCTGAGACAGATCAATGTAGACTATTTATTTATGTGCGTCAGAGGAATCATGAGATGAAACACGTGTCCTCTTCACATCGTACCTCTTCAGTTTACTTTAGACAAAAAGAAACAAATCATCTCAACATTTAAAAGGATGTGGTCTCCTAGCAACCCAACACCCATGACGACCATGCTTGTCAAAAGCAATCAAAAGACGGCCGTCTGTATTCCTCACAGACTTCCTGACAGCCTCAGAAATGAGGAGGAACACTGACAAATGTGTTTACAAGCCAATCAATGATCGGAGCAGAGCGGCCGCTTAGACGCACAAATACATGAAATTATCAAAATAACACCGAAACACGCCACCTGTCGTCTTTTAAGCAAGGTCATTGAGAAAACATTTCAGCTGTCTTTAATTTTTTTAAAAATGTATCACTCTTGAATGAAAAGGTTCCATTTAGAATCTTAAAGGGTTCCGTCTGGAATTTTTTATGGGTTCTGCCATCATTTTATGGACTCAGTTTGAATTAATTAATTAATTTTGTTTTAATTCTTTTTTAATTTCAATTAAACGTTATGAAATAACATACTTTATCACTAGCAAATGCGAAAGTATTATGAGTATAATTAAAGTACCAGAGCTGCTTTACAGCTGAAATTGTATTCACTTAAAATATACATAAAGCACCATATAAATAAATGTGACTAGAAAAAACCACCAACACCTTCCATCTGGCAGTGAGTTTTGCAAACACCACTCACACTTCCTTCAGAAAATGTCAAAGTTTTAATTGCATCATTGCTTGTGCGGAAGAAGAGAAAAAAGATGTAAATGAAATTGAAAATGCTGTTAAATGAAAAGGGTTTGTCAGAAGGCAGATGTGCCATGCTGACATACCAGTAATTGCCGAAGGAAATGTTAAATATTTCATAATCTGTTTAAAGTTTAACATGCAGTTATGGAGATGGTTTCTAGCAATAGCAGAGGAGAAATGTGCATCTCAATGAGCTGCAGAGACAGAGACAGGTGGTACTGAAGACAGCAAGCAAAGCGTTAAAGCTTACAATTAAGTTAATAAAACAGTCCATATGTTTCTAAATCATTAAATTAGATCTACTTTTATAGGTAAGAACAGTCTGATCCTGCTATATCTCTCTGAGAAATAATGAGAAAGAGCAGGATGCCAAAAAGCAGAAAGACAAGTCTCCTGCATCTCAGGTGTTTCTCCTGAGAAAAAGACCCCTAGAGTTTCAGAAGAATCTCAATGTCTCAAATTGTGCCCAGATTTACCAAGACACCAGTCAGCGATCAAAAATCTCTATCAGAACTCAAACATTTTAGGAGAAACATCTAAGACCAATCCGATATTTAAATGAATATGAGAGATACTGAAATAGAGACAGATATTGCTCTAGTGGTTCTCAACTGGTTTGGCCACATATTTCCCATGGTCATTAAGCTGCGACCCAAATTTTTAGGAATTTAAATCAAGCAAACTTATTTCTCAAAAATGGTTGACACACACACACACAAGTACCGTCCCACTTTACTTTAACATGCACATCAACTGTCACGATCCCAGTTCTGTGTCTTTTGTTTTGTATGGACTTTTATGTTGAAGTGCCTTCTCTGTTATCATTGTTTCCATGTTCTCTTCCTGTTTGGTTTCAGTCTCCCCTTGCTGTCATATTAGTTTTTATAGTTACCATCATTGAACACACCTGCAGTTGATTAGCTACTCATTGTTCTGTGTATTTAAGACCTTGGTTTTCAGTTATGTTTTGTTAGTCGTTGTATGCTGTTGGTGGAGCATGTTTGTATTTTAGGTCCGATGTTCCTGTTTATTCATGTGGAGTTTTGTCATTAAATGTGCGTGCAAGTGGATTCTCTCTCTGCCTCGTCTCTCAGTATTGTTACACTAACACTAATGAATCAACAGTAAGGCTATTAAATAGCAGTCCCAAGTTAGTTTTGGTTACGATAAAGTCAGTAAGTTGGTATATGGGCCACTACAATCATCAAAAACATAGAAAACAACACAAAGTGAAAATAAAGTGGTATTTTGGGTGGTATTAAGTTACTGAAACTAGTTACCATAGTAAATACACACAGTAGCCTATACTAACAAGAACTGTTAATAAAACATGTGGACACTGAACCTGATGAATATAATGAACTTCATACCTGCATTGTAATTCTTCCCAGCTCACGATGTACCACTTGTGATTTATTGTTGCTTTTTGATAATTTCATGACTTACTAATTGACAACGTAACTACGACGTTGAATGCTCGCCTTCTTTTTGAGGTACTTACCCTGCATCCCAATGTGCATACTATCCACCCTATCCACACTAAATAGTATTGAATATTACCAATGTCACATACCATTTAGGATGGACAGTACAGTATGCACATTGAGACGCAGGCTTACTCTGATCATCTGAGGCGTCTCATTAATTCTAGCAGTGTGTCTCAACCAGTCGCAGAAAGTGTAGTCAAAGAAACAATAACAACAAAACGTAATGCGAGATGCGAGACTTTTATTTTGAAAGACAAAAGCTGCTGTGACACAGTAAGACACAGAGGTCTTCAACCCTGCTCCTGGGGACCCACTGTCCTGCAGAGTTTAGCTCCAACCCTAATCAAACACACCTGAACCAGCTAATCAAGCTCTTCTGGATCGCTTGAAACAGACTGGAAATAAATTTAGCAGGACAGTGGGGTCCCCAGGAACAGGGTTGAAGACCTCTGATTTAAAGGCACAATATGTAAAGTTTGGCCGCTAGAGGTCGCCTATTCAAAACAAAAGCATAGCTTGATGACTCCGAGATTGAGCGCGGAATCATGGGAGATGTTGTCTTCGCCTCACAGTTGGTGGAAATGAATCGGGACGGGACTCAGAAATCATGTTCATGGATGAGATTATTAATGTTACTGTAGTATGAAGCAAAGCAGAACGAGTGATGTTGGAGCTAAACGAGGCCGCTGGAGCAATTGCTAATGAGAGACGAGTGCGACACATGCCTCGCGAGCAGCAGAACTTCTATTATGCCGCAGTCGCCGCTTCCACTTCTTCCGGTCAAGCGTATGTGGGTTAACGCAGCACTGTTTATCATATTAGATAGATTTGAGCGTGTTAAAAAATTATGTTACTCTGTGCATTCGCTCGGCGACTGCTATGAGACACTTGTTGCACACTGCAGTGAGACAGATGGCATGCAATTAATTTTAAAACATATTGTATGATGGAGAAAATGCTGTATTACTGTTACTAAAAATAAAGCTGCATGTGATTATGCTATGTTAGCCACTTGACAATATAGTGTTTTTCTCTGAGGCATAAAAACATGGTACTCGCAGAAAAGCAAGAAAATGAGATTCAAACAATAAGAGTACATGTGTTGAGCTAAATAACAATAATTAATTTTCTGTTTATAAATGCATCCAAACAGTTGTTCCCTTGTCTAATAAAACATAGGCCTATAATATATTAAAGCGTCTTTGGTGTTTCTATGGTTTCTACAAAATAAAACCGGAAAATCGAGGGTAACGCGGATATGATGTCATTGATAGGCAACTCATGGTCTGTGTCCTGGTTAAAATTGCTTATTTCTCTGGATTTAAACATTCTTGGAAACATCTGGGATAATGTAGGTACACAAGTCAAAAATATATAACACTGTTCTTGTGGTTTTGGGATATTTTATTCCAAAAATCGTACATATTGTGCCTTAAAGTAAAGGGTACATGAGAAAAACACGTTGTCCTGATTCATTATCTGCTGTCAGATGAGATATTGTCAGACTATATGTGTCATTATTCTAATTATTCAGACCGAATGCAATGATTTGACAAAAAATGTTTTGGTCCTGAGACGTCCACAGAAGATATATGTATAGGTTTTAATATTTAGACCACTTCTATTGTTGATTGCTATGAGGATGTGAAGAGTTTCAACCAGTATAACAAAAAGCGTTTCTGAAAAAACAAGAATACATTTTTGATTAGAGAAAGAAAAAAAAAAATGAAATATTACTAAATAAATTGGTTGTTTTCATGTTAGATATCAGTGCAGCACCCAAAGACATGACAGAAATGAATTACTCTAAGTAAAGGAGTGCAATAATTTCAAATTCACTTCATTATAGTATTGAGATAAAAGAAAATGAACCAATATGATCTGCAGAAATTGTGAATTTAATATTGTATGCAATATAGTAAGACACATGATGCAGACAATCAAACATACTGAAATGACCCAGCTGACAGCTCTTCAAAAAGACTGAAATGTTCTTTACTCTATCTCTCTCTCACACACACCGACCATGGAAAAGCTCTAGACGGCAGATGCAAGGACAAGGTCTGTGAGCATTTTAAAAAGGAAAAACGGCAAAATTGTGAATCTATTTTTTATACAGAATATCAGAACCCGTCAGAGAACGTGCCACTAACCAGGGCTTATAAAGTCTCTAAGAGGAAAAAGAAAAGAGTGTGTGTTTACTTTGAACACTGAACAAAGCTAATGTGTGTAGATATGACATTATCTCCACTCAGGCTTTGATCATAATGTGCTATTAGTGTTGTGCTACACTACAATGAGCGTTAGAGCATTGTGTTCCCTTTCAACTTACACACACACAGACACAAACACACAATCACAATGTGTGGTTGCCTGAGAAAGCATTTTATTACTCTGCAATTATGTCTTTAACATGATCAACTTGCAGATAAACAAACATGCACAATCTCCCTTATCTTTAAATTTCAGTCATGCACACCTTTTTGCTCTTTTGCTGTAAGAATATTCCATATACAGTATTTCGAAATGTCTTTCTAAAAGTTTTTTCTAAAAGTTCTACCATAAAGAGCAGGGGTCCGCAACCTTTTATACCTTTTATGAAGTAAACCTATGATGTTTAAGGTGATGGATACAGGACTGTTTCCCAGTCTGCACCGCTCTATGAATAATTCATGCACAATTCTGCCTCATTGTTGACTGTTTTAACTGTTTTATGCATTATTTACACTGATGCATGCATGTTTGTTGTTCTCTGAGTAATGTGGAAGAATGTGTATCTTCCCATAATGATGTAATTTTGAATGTCAAACTAGTTGTGTTGCATGTGGTACTTTATGTAAAGGATCATGTACACTACCGTTTGAAGTTTGGGGTCGGTGAGATTTTGTAATGTTTTTGAAAGAAGTCTCTTCTGCTCACCAAGGCTAAACTTATTTGTTCAAAAATACAGTAAAATTGTGAAATGTCATTACAATTTAAAATGCTTGTTTTCTATGTGAATATATTGATCTAAAAGCATCTCTTTTCTCTTTTAAACAGAAGAGAAAGAAAATGTAGTACCTCACTATGACCAGCAGAGGCCGACACACTTCAGTCTAACAGAGATCTGGGACAAGAATATAGCTGGACGGAAAGTGGATGGATGAACAGATGGATGAATGGAGGTGGTGGACGTACCCTGGAGTGTGGAAGGAGACGGTTGGGAGACCGTTGTATTGCAGCATTCCTAGTGTTTCTCTTCCAATAAAACTGTGAAGGAAATCACGCTTTCGACCTAAAAAAAAATGCCTTGCATTTTGAACATCTTGACCTACGAAAATTGCATTGCATTTGGCAGATGCAAATATGTACGTTCCCTGGAATCAAATGCAAAACCTAGCGTCTACCTAGTGTTTCTCTACCGATAAAACTGAAGAAAATATCGCAATTAAACAAAGAATGACATCTCAGATAGCGCTAGCTGTAACGCTCTCCATTCTTATCCTTCTCACAGTCAGTGGGAATATTTTGGTTTGTCTGGCTGTATATTCTACGAGACGCCTGCGTAACGTCACCAACTGCTTTATCGTATCGCTAGCAATTACAGACTTTCTACTGGGTGCCCTCGTGCTGCCATTTTCCACACTTTACCAAGTGACGGGCGATTGGCCACTGGGGGCGCACTTCTGCAACATCTACATTTCGTTGGATGTCATGCTATGCACTGCCTCCATACTCAATCTTTTCGCTATCAGCTTGGATCGCTACTTTGCGGTCACCGCCCCGCTGCGCTACCCAATGCTTCTGCTTCCGTGGCGCGTCGGTGTGATTTTAGCGACAATCTGGCTGGTTTCGGTGGGCGTTTCATTTGTCCCCATCCACCTGGGCTGGAATACACGAGACTTGAGCGTGCAAAATATTCGAGAGGGAGACCCTGCGCGAGACTGCCGATTCGAGTTAAATCCAACGTACGTATTGGTCGACGCCTTCGTGACGTTTTATCTCCCCCTGGTGGCCATGTGCTGGAGCTACCACCGAGTTTTTCTCATTGCAAGGATGCAGGCGAAACGAGTCATTTCTACTCGACGGGGTTCATCATCATCATCACCAGGGGCGACGATTGTTGCACTGCGCGAACATAAAGCCACAGTGACACTTGCGGCGGTGCTGGGTGCATTCGTGGTGTGCTGGTTTCCATATTTCACGTTTTTCACAATAATGGGGATACGCAATGAAGACAATCCGCCACGGACAGCGCAGTCGGTGGTGCTTTGGCTAGGATATGCAAACTCAGCGCTAAATCCCGTACTTTACGCCATGCTCAACAGAGACTTCAGGTCCGCTTACACCAAGCTGCTCTGTGGAGGACGAGGATGTAAAACACGGACGAGAACACAGATATCGGCAAAGGAGGTGGGACTAATGAATACAGAAGCCCCTCCTCCACAAAGGGTGGGGCTTCGGCCTAGAACTTGTGTGCTGCTGCAAGAGATTGAAAACGGGAAGAGGATCAATAGCAACACAATGACTGGTGCTACAGTTACCATTGTAGCTAATGGGAATAAAAGGTAGGGTAAATGTTATTTATTGTAAAAATAACAGATTATTTAACTTTACTTTGTCTTTGTATCTGCTCCTTTAGTGGCTGTCAGCAGCCAGCAGGAAACATAATATTATGATTGTGTAACTTAAAAGTACACATGGGAAGGAAAGTACAAATGCAATTAATTGGTAACTACATAGACATAATAAATACATAGACGCCCTATTGGCCGCTTTGGACTATTGCTGTGATACGTCGACGAGTCCGCCATATTGTGCAGAGCAAGACTCCTCGTTAAACAAATGCAAGTAAACGGGGAGCTGCGGCTTTTCTGGACAAAAAGCGCAATAAAGTTTACATTTCTCGACCGATACCAACGGTTTATGATCTGCGTGGAGTACGAAAAAGTTTTTGTCTCCAATTACTCAGAATCTCGCTAGTTTGAACTTGAAAATTATTCATTTTGTCCTAAGGAATTGTGAAAACTCGCGCTTCTCAAGCATAGATTTGTTTTGTTTTTTTCAAGGTTAATAATTGTGGAGATGTTCCTAATGTAATATAATTTAATGTACATAAAATGTGCACATCGATTTTAATTGTGGAAATGCTTTTGTCTTCAACAACGCCATTTTAGCTTTTTCCCTCGTGCCTTTAGCTTTTCCTCTTGAATCACATCACAGGATGTCACAGGACAATTTTAAATAAATATGAAGATAATTTGCATCTCAAACCCGTATTAATCGTTTAATTATCTATAGACCTAAGCATTTCACAGATTTAATGTCAGTACACCATAGTTAATGTACTAAAAGAATTTATTTCGATTCAAATGGATAGCAACAAGATATAAAAATGATTGGGCTTAAAAGATTTCTTATCCTGTGGCTCGCTCTAGCGGACAACATTAAAATCACAGCTTGTACTAATTATTATAAGACAATCCTTAAAGGATTAGTTCACTTTCAAATAAAATTTTCCTGATCATTTACTCACCCCCATGTCATCCAAGATGTTCATGTCTTTCTTTCTTCAGTCGAAAAGAACTTAAGGTTTTTGATGAAAACATTCCAGGATTATTCTCCTTATAATGGACTTCAATGGCCTCCAAACGGTTGAAGGTCAAAATTACAGTTTCAGTGCAGCTTCAAAGGGCTTTAAACGATACCAGACGAGGAATAAGGGTCTTATCTAGCGAAACGATCGGTCATTTTCGGGAAAAAAAATAAAAATAAAAAATGTAAATGTATAAGCTTTTATAAACAAATGATCGCCTTTCAAGTGCTTCCGCCAAAACCGCACTTTCGTATTCTTCAAAAAGCTTACGCTGTATGTCCTACGCCTTTCCTTATTCAACTTACGGAACGAACGCAGCGCCAGTTCCATTTTTTCCGTAAGTAGAATAGTTAGAATAGTAAAATAATTTCTTTTCGACTGAAGAAAGAAGGACATGGACATCTTGGATGACATGGGGGTGAGTCAATTATCAGGAAAATTTTATTTTAAAGTGAACTAATCCTTTAATAGATCCAGTAAAACATTTGAGATACAGCGGTAGAAAATGATTTAGTACAATTACAGTACAATATAAATTGTATGTGGTTTTACTCTATAGCATATTATTAACCTATATTATTAATATTATAAATAGCCTAAAAATACAATTGAGTATTAAAAACAGTAAAATATAGTTTAATGTAGTAGTAATATAATAACTATGAATAAAATAGCAGATAGTATATCATAAATTATAAAATAATATAGTCAATAAAATAAAAATAGCAAATATTTATTTTTCAAGTCTTCCTTGAGGTTTGTGTTGTCCTGGTTCCACTGGCTAAACTGGGGTTAATGATGGGGTTAATAAACTAGTTAATGATATAAACTATAATATAATCTCAGACTTCATGTAAACTTTATATTATTTCTTATAAATCTAAGTTTTCATAGATAACTAGCTTTAGCTTTTAGTAGTCTGAATTTGGTGGTCAACTAGCTGTCAAAACAATGTTATAATGACCAAATACAAACAGAAACAACTGTTCAGACTTACATGTGAAAGGTAATTCCTCGATAAATGGTTTGGATTGTGCGACGGTTTGTAGAACCTCAAAATAGTCAGGCATCTTTTATTCAGTCCACTTATGAGAGTTACGGCATGTTGCCCTGCACAATATGGCGGCGCCGTTGACGTGCGATCCAGCGGCCAATATGGCGTCTATGTATTTATTACGTCTATGGGTAACTTTTTATACAACAAAAATGCTTTTCTTTTGTTGCCCTCTGGTGACCATGAGAGGTAACAAGATAAAGTAGAAACGCTAAGAAATCTGTTGCTGGGTGAACCTCAAAAAAATGTATCTAGGTCACATATACGAATGTATATATATATATACGAATATATGAAGAAAATGAAACCTATATTTAGACCTAGACTATTATTAGATATTATTTAATACAGTTATACATAATTACAGTAATGACAATCATCATTAAGAATAATGAACAATAAAAAATAAAAAACATCTGGAGGCATTAAAGTCATCAGAATTGGGGTTATACAAGCTTAATTGTCCTGAAAATAGTCACAATACCAAATCATTTTTTTTAAGCAAATTTAATTTTTCTTTCTAGTGTAAAATGTCATCTGGACATGTTTCCATGAGATTAATTTTACTGAAGGTTTAAAGGGAGATTCACCTAAAGGGTTGGTAAATTAATTTCTAAGTATTACTTTTTAAAAACTGTTATTTTTACTCACCCTCATGCCGATCACAAATGCTGTTTTTATTCCATGGGACACATCTTTCTAATTCAAAAACATTTAAGCAACAACAAGAAGAAAACGTCATAAAAGTTTAACAGTTGTCCATACAACTGCTCTATACTCCAAGTCTGCTGAAGCCATATGACAGCTTTATGTAAGGAAAAGTCTGAAATTTAAGTTATTTGCTAAAAATCTTGCCATGTAGCTCTAGAATGTTCTTTTAAATCTCGTTCTCCGTGAGATTTCATAGTTTCAGTGGATGGGAAAATGATTAACAACATAAAATTTTGGTGTGTTCATGAGGGTCAGTAAATAATGACAGAATTTTTATGTTTGGATGAACTATTCCTTTAAAAAATGTAAGTAAAGGTCAGTTGTTTTTTAATCGCTTTCTCTTTCTTTTTCCCACCAGGCCATAACGTTTTAACTCAACAATCTACCTCCTTAAAAAGAGTGACCAGCCATCCAAAAGTGACTTACAATCGACATACAGGTGACAATCACAATCTAATGTTATATATTTGAGATCTGTTATCTAAAAACAGAGAAATTACAGGATAGATAGTCTCTATAACAGGTCAAGGAAATTCATGCAGCCTTCTTTTATGTCAGGTACTTTAACATTACACAAAACCTAGACGTGTGATGATCTCGACACCTGCCCAGTTTGGATGAAGGGGAGGAGAAACAAAACCCGATGATGCAACAGTGAACAAAACTCATTGTCTTCATATCTGCTGTCGGCGGCCCACAGGGACGTCAAGTATTAAGACTGTAAAAATACACAGAAAAGAAAATGCAAATGCAATTTGTAATTTGCAAACTGTAACTTTTTCTATAAACAAAATGCTTTTCTTTTGATGCCCTCTGGTGGACATGAGTGGTAACAAGATAATGTAGAAGCACTAAGAAACAAGAAGCACTAACAAGTCTAGATCATATTTCACTCCAAAATAAAAAATAATGAATGAATGATATACATACATAAATGCATACATATAATAAAGATAATAAAGGGTATTTTTGACCCCTTTACTATAACAGTAATGAGAATTACCCAAAAAAATAAATAAATCTACAATGTCAAGATGAGAATTAGGGTTAAATGTGCTTAATTGTCATGAAAATAATGTCCCAAAGCAATGACGAACACAACACTAAGAAAATTATGTTTGTTTGTGGGGGAAAATGTAACCTGGATATGTTTTCATGAGATTCACTCTTCTGCAGGTTTAAAGTGAGATTCACCTGTGGACCAGTGAATTCATTTCTTTGTGTTATTTTTATTTACTTCTTTTCTATGTGAAAGTTTAAGAATTCTGTCTTGTTTTCTCTCAAAAAAATATTGTTGCATGGTCATATTTAAACAGTCTGAGTACAGTATGACTGTAAAGATGTTGTGAGATGAGCATGTGCATGAGTCTAAAATTTAGAGTAAAGAATGCAAATGGGAAGTGAATTCAAAAATACACAATGAAATGAGGGATGAAATTAAATGCGCTCTTCAGTATTTTCTTCATGTGAGCTTTTTTCAAAAAATCTCTTATTTATATTACAGTATATGTTGTATTGTCGTATTGATTTCTACCTCAACAAGACTCATTATTGGTCAGTTATCACATATCAAACAGCAGAACTTGTGCACACACACACACACACATACAATCAGCACAGACACTTTCAGGTTATCCATCATCCTGGTTGTCATCAAAATATCATCAAATAATATAAGGGCAAAAGCACACACAGGGTAATTCAGTAACTCAGATTCCTGACCTCAGGAAATACGGAAGAAGGATAAGGAGGGGAATTATGGGAAGACATGAAGAGGAAGACATGTAGCTTTTTACTGGCCAAGAAATACTACACCAGGACACTGTCCTGAAGAAAACAATGGAAAAATAGTTTGTAACGAGAATTTTTGTCCATCCAAGCGTATAGGATTATTTGACGGACTTTAACCATGGATGAATATATATCGTTCTGATTGTTGATATATAGTTGACATGTGGCTCAAGCAAAAATCGGAATATATTTCAAATATATTTGATGTCACTAACCTGGCAAACTTTGGCAAATCCAGAGATTAGTTCCTTGTAAACGTGACTTGTGTCCTGATCACACAAGTTGCATTCGCATAATAAAATCTCTGTAATGAAACTGGAAGACAGTGACAACAAATATCAATGAAGACTAATTACACAAGGACTATTCAGCAATTATATATATATATATACACACACACACACACACATAAATGTATACACACATAGGCTAAATTAATTGTACATGAACAAGAACCATTTATTCCACTACCTGGATCTTAATGAACATCAATAATTAAGCAAACTAAGCCACAAACAGACTATCTAACAAATACAAGGGGTGTGATCTGCTGTAAAGCAATTCCCTGGAATATAACATCACAGTCCTAACAAAAGCAAAATAAAACCCACTTTCTCTCTCTGGTCCTTTATCCCTGGTTAGTGTGTTGGAATTTAATATGCGACTTTAGTTATTGGGAAAGTGGCACATATGTCTGGGCGCGCGCTGGTCGCAATATCTCTGTTAGTGTAGCTAATGCGATAAAGAAGGCAGGGGGCTATTCATCACCCTGGCCGCTCCCAATACGCTTTATTATTTTAATGCATTTCACAGCGATTAAAAATGATCTATCACCAGACTTGCGTGTGTATGTGTGAGTGTTTGAGGTGAAAGAAGTGTGTGTGTGGTCACTTAAAAGGCCAATTACTGTTGTCGGTGTGCAAAGAGACAGCACAAAAACTCTCCTCACTATTCCCGCTCTCACGGGGTAGAAACATTCACCTCATAGTTTTAGCTTTCGCTTTTTATTCAAATGTACGAGTTCCCTGAAGCTGTTGTGTCTTTACTCTGCGTTCATCCCTCCACCTGCAGTCATTAGACTCGAGTAAATCATCACTGCTAATTAGCGCCTTTAATGAGCAATGTGTTAAAACTAATAGCAATTAATCTGCCATTAGGCCAGATTAGCACGCAGCTGCATTTGACAATCTGAGGACAGACTTTTTTTTCTCTTTTTTTTTTTTTTTACCGATCCAGCACCAGCTTGACCTGAACAGCTTCACAAAACAGGTCTTATGTCGAAGTGTCTTCAAAATCTTCCCCCCTAAACCACCTTAATCCTGACTAGCCTACTGCGTTTCGAATTATGGGTTGCACTTCCGGTTTGGGGAACTTCCATTTAAAAAGACTAAAACGAATCGTTTCAAATCATAAGGTTGCCCTACAAATAAAGCTTATCCGTCAATTTTTCTTTCATGTATTATTTTCAGACGTCATGAGGAATAACGTAACGCAATACATAACATGTTATAACAAGAATTTCAACGGCAAACGCTCTTTTCAGCCGCTGCTTTCTATCCTCGTGATTATTTTCTTTTGTCCCTTTGCATACCGCTGTAATAGTATAAAAAAGGACAACATATACTGCACATTTGTGGTCCCGATATAATTTACGATATATCCCATTAATAATTCACTGGAATGCACGAAGAATCTTTCGTTTTTCTCCTCGAAGCCTCACGTCTCTTTCCAGGTTTGTTTTCACAGGTAAATACAATTTATTATCTGTAAAAATGATGGAAATCACTTTGAAATAGTATCACACAATGCTGAAGTTCATGAACATTTTTTTATTAAGGCAACGTATATTCATTCAGATATATATCATATATAGTTATATTTAACCCGTCCGTTATTGCTGTTGAAAGAATCGCGCTTTTCCATGGCCTGTTCAAAGTACTTTGTTGATGCTTTTACACTTTTAAATGGCCTTTTAATGTTAGTTGGTTAAAGGGTGAGTAGAATAATATCATCTCATGTACCCAGTTTAAAAAATAACGTATTATTGCGTTCATAGAGCGAGCCTTTCACTGACTGTTTACAGCCTAACGGAAGTTACACCCATAATTCGCGCAAAGCGTCATGGGGCCTAGGAATATGGTGGATACTTTACTTTTTACGAGTACGCGAGGGTCAGCGTACAGTGCGCGTGACACGAATTTCGTCATCAGAAGAGTACCCGCGTACTGTACTGGTACCACCGGTTTTTGTAACTGCGCAAACGCAGCAGGTTGCACATGCGCAGTTGCGCATTTAATTTTTTTTTTTTTTTTTTGGAGTAATTAGTTTATCCACAAGTTGGCAACAAGATGTTTGGACTAGAACAAAGTCAAGTACCTACAGTATAGGTATTTTAATGATGAAATATAGTAAATAAATAAATAATTTTCCTAAAACATTTTTGGTAATTTTTTCATATTTAAAAAAAAAAAAAAAAAAAAAAATCAAATAATAGTTTTTAGTTTTGCCATATGGTTGAATTGTGTCTTGATACCACAGACCTCTTCATGTATTATGTTTTAACTGTACAAGTAAAAAGAAACCCCTCTTCCCCAGAATCTCCCCAGGCAATTAATTAGGAGATGCAAAATAATATTTAGGATGAGTATGAATGCAACCATGGTGTGGAAGAGGAACAAGAAGAAGGAAGGACAAAAAAAGCTGTCAAATTTCCACCATTTGAATGGTTTTATTACCTTGTCATGTTAAATCAGTGTTTAATCTGATGTGTGTCAAGACTACAGATTAAACTCCTCAAATGACAGAAGTTTGAGATGTTTTACCTGATCATGTGGCTGAATGTAAAAACTAATCTTTGTTCAGGGATGAGGATCCTGTTTATGAGTTTCAGAAACTCTATAAGAGGGATGTGAAAGTTTTCACAGTGTTCTGTTAAAGAACATCTTTTCAAATGTGGGAATATATTAGATCACTAACATTCCACATTTCATGTGACACTGAGAGTTCAGACTGTCTGTCTGTCTATTGTATGTGTCAGATACTAGATATTCCCTCTCATAATATCTTTGAACAAACATCAGTTTGTATTTTATGCTAATAATAATTGTCAAGAGTCTTTTTTGTTTGTTTTCGTTATGGTTTTTATTTTTCATAAATTTTTGTATTCTCAGAACCAAAACCGAATATTTTGACACATTTTTAGAACATAATTTATTTTTATGTTCATTCCATGAACAATCAACAGAGCTCATGGGATCTGGCTAGTGATGATTCTAAAACGACGCAAACACAGACATATAAACAGATAAAGACAGTGCCGTGCGCCCTTCACCCTCACACCCCTCGACTGCCTCTGTGAGGAACAATCTGCTCCGAGAGCCTGTCTGTGCCAGCTTCCGCTCTCCTCATGAGTGTGTCTGTCTGTCATCATTTACATCTGTGCAGGCAGAATTTTTTGTTTGATTATATGTGTGAAAACATAAGTGGTTCTTGTGTGTACAAAACTCACTATAGGTTGTGAGGGCGTTGATATATGGTTGACAAAGTGTTCTCTCCTCAATAAAGCCGTATGATTTGATGATGATGTTTGAATTCACGTCTGTAACACAAACAGAGCAGGATGAGTTACGTTTAATATTTAGGGCTTTATTTAAATCATTAACCATATGCATGTAATATATAAATATGTATATATACACTATTGGTCAAAAGTTAATTAAGAATTTTTAATATGCTAATTTGGTGCTTAAGATTCATTTCTTATATGTTAAAAACAGTTGTGCTGCTTTATATCTTTGTGGAAACTGTGATACACTATCCATCATTCAATAGTTTGGGGTAAGTAAGATTTTTAAAAAAGAAAGAAATTAATACTTTTTTTCAGCAAGGTATTAAATTGGTTAAAAGTGACAATAAGACGTTAATAATGTTACAAAAGATTTCTATTTCTTTTGAACTTTCTATTCCTCAAAGAATCCTGAAAAAAAAAAAATCCACAAAAATTCCACAAAAATATGATGCAGCACAACTGCTTCCAACATTGATAATAATTATAAATGTTTCTTGAGCAGCAAATCATCATATTAGAATGATTTCTGAAGGATCATGTGACACTGAAGACTGGAGTAATGATGCTGAATGATCACAGGATATAAATTACATTTACATACAAAATATATTCACATAGAAAAGTTATTTTAAATTGTAATAATATTTCACAATATTACTGTTTTTACTGTTTAAATATTCCAAACTTTTGACTGGTTTAGATCATTATTGATTCTTGTCGTAATGTAAAAGGCAGAGATTTAAACAGAAGTAAAGACAGTGAGGAAAAAGAGCTGGTCAGAAGAGAGAGAGAGAGAGAGAGAGCAGCTGCTGTCTGTCCCGCCTCTGGGGGGCCTCTCACCAATCAGCACAACTCACCACGAATCAATTATCACCAGAGGAAGGGGGTGGAAAACACCGTCGTCCTGTATACGGCATAAACATCACACGCATAATCACACACAAGAACTGTTTTCAACATCAAGACTTTATTAGAATGGGGTCTATTTAGTTTACTAAAGTTATACATCATTATTCTTAGGTTGATCAAAATCTCATACCTTAAGTATTTAAGTTGAGTGTGATGCCGTGTTTGTGCTCCAGAATGATTCCTTAAATCATGTTGTTGAGGAGGCATACTGTAACTTTACGAAGTGATCAGATGCATTATTTTCACCTTCTGGACCAAAAAACAAGTGAAAAAAAACTTGAAGTAGAAACCCGAGTCAGACCAGAAGATCTCAGAGACAACGCACTGGCAAACCCCTCAACATCTCACCAACTCTTCAGAAAATCTAAACAAACTGATTGCAGACACACTTTCATAGCGTTCAAAACAATTTTTCAGTACAAAACCGTCAGTTTTTCCCAAAAAGTTCAAAACTTAGGTCTTTGATCGAAATATTCCTAATTTAGTTTCAAAAATTGTAATAATCTAGATATCACCATTTATTAGGGGCCAAGCACCAAAGGTGCATGGGCGCCTAATGTAATCGTTGGCGTTCTTATTATTATTCTTTTACTTCTTATTTTTCTTCTTCTTCCGCTCTAGAAGTCTATGGCAGCCCATAGAACCGCTTGTAGGAAAGTTAAGAAATTTGGCACACAGTTAGAGGACAGTCTGAACTGTCACCATAGCAAATTTGGAGTCTCTTTCTCAATCGCTCTAGCGCCACCAACTGTCCAAATTTGCACTCATGTTTGTGCTAATAACTTTTAACAAAGCTATAATTAAACAAAGCATGATATTGGCTCTAACTACAGTACCATTGGTCTGATTGACTTTAAAATTGACATTCACTGTCTTTGTCTCAGTTGCTATCATAGTCCATTATGTCTGCTGCTAGCTTCCTTGTTTGCTTCTGTTGTGCTTGGCCCCTTAATTGTTGCTTGCAGCTATATTTGTCTTTATTTTTGTTTGTTTCTTTTTAGCTTTGAGCTTTTATGCAGATCATTTAAAAACTCCTGTGCTGACAAATAAGAACTGTAAATCAATTACAAATATTCTTAATAAATATGGGCTCATAAAATGCTATAAATAAGATAATTAGAAAAAAAAAAAAATTTTGTGTTGTCAGAGAATTAGTTTCAATATCTCTTGAACTTTTTTGATTTAGTAAAGTTTATGCTTTAAGACAAGAAAACAGACATGGAAAGAAAAAAACTCTCATTATGCCAGTTGCACATGATAATTATTACTTTACACTGTTCTTCTCCTGTCATACTTGAATTTAATCAATGCACCAGTTTCTGTTTACACTGTCCATAATCTTTTGCACTTGGACAATGCTCTACCGTTTCTACCTCCTTCACAACCAAAACATCTCCTTTCTTCGTCTTCCATCTGCATCTTAAATGCACTGCATATATATTTTCATGTCTCAAACTCAAAGTCTTTTCTCTGCCTTCAGTTCAAAGTTTGTGTTTTATCATATCTGAACATGAAATATTTCATCTAAACATCTAATAAGAGCCTCACGGCCTGTCTTACGTTTAAAGCGTCACATGAAGAGTGACTGAAAGTGTGTGTGTGTGTGTGTGTGTGTGTGGGCGTGTGTGACAGGTGGGTGTTCAGCAGGAGGGGCCGGTCAGGGTCACCCCCATCTGGGGAGCGCACACACACACACACTAACACACACGCTATCCAAACGCAAAGCAGAAGACATCAGCCTGCCGAAGAGAGAGCGAGAGGGAGGGTGTTTTGTAGTTAATAATGTTTTGTGAGATGGTCAAATTGAGTTGTGTGGGCCGAGCTGGAGGGCTTTTATACAAGAACAGCTTGAGAAAGATAAACGACCCTCATTCACACACACACACACACACACAGTCACATAACAATGCCACATGGAAACAATGCAAGGATCATCTTAAAAAGTTTAGCAATGAATGTGTGTGTGTGATGTTTCATAATCACATTTGCACACATCTAATAATCAAAGTTGGACTGCAGACATCTCTGTGTTTCAGGCTGTTTTCACTCTGGGTTTGATTGCTTCATCCACACTAGACCTTGACTTCACTCCTTTCCCTTTGGCCTCACAGGTCTGTTTTCACATTTTAGTCCAAACCGAGGGCATTTGCATCATCAATGTGAGTTTCACTAAAACTTTACTTGTTGCAAGAGATGCAAAGAATCGCAAGTTGCTTAATGAAGACTTATTCGAATGCATTGATGCATGAGATGCATTATTGTGTGATGTGCAAAGATGCGAATTGTGTTATGAATAGTGGTTCACTTAGACAAGTTAGGCAAGATTTGGTTTCAATTCTAAAACATACCAGAACGTAAAACGTAACTGAACTACAGAGTCAAATGAACTCCGATCTGACTAAGCACCAAAACCTGTAATGTGAGAGCGCTGATACTACATCACTTTTCTTTCTTTTTTTTTTTTCGGAACTACTTGGTCTTTTGCTTTAGCAAGGTGAAAAAATAAAATAAACAATAGTGAACAAAGTTAGCATAGCAAAATAACATTTTAAAAAATAAACAGCACAGCAAAGTAAAAGAAAAAAGAAATAATTATAAACAATTAGGATAAAAAAATAAAATAAACATAATGAACAATTGTAAACATAGTTATGATCACTATATAAAATAATATAAAATAAATATAAGGGATAGCAAAAAAAAAAAACTTAAAAAGTAAAAGTAAATTAAATAAATTAAAAGTAATTAAATAAATTATATATATATATATATATATGTGTGTGTGTGTGTGTGTGTATATAAAATATAGTTGTTACAATAGCTAAATAAAATAATATAAAATAAATAATCATAAATGGTTAGGATAGCAAAATAAAAAAAACAATTATAAATATTATAAATAAAATTAAACGTAAAATAAAAATAAAACTAAATACAATAAAATAAGAAATATAATCGTAAAAGATAGTTAGGATAGCAAAATAAATAATAAAAAAAATTTGAAAGATATGATAGCATAATCAAATAAAGTAAAATAAAATAAAATAAACAATCGCAAACAGGACATAAAATAAAAAAAAATATAGCCAAAAACATAGTTAGGATAGCAGAATAAAAAAAAATAAAAATAAAAAATAGAAAACGGAAAACACTTCTTGTATTTTTTGTTGTTGATGTCAAATGCAGTGTGTCCAATCAAACTCTACATAAATTCACCTGTCACTCAAATTAGACAGATGCCAGTGAGGACAGGTTCATCCTCAAGAACATAAACAAATCAACACAAATTAAATAGGTTGCGGTGTTGGATGTCAAAAAAAAAAAAAAAAAAAAAAAAAAAATCTGAGTATTAAAACAAAACCAGCTGCTAATTATCTCACTTTGTGTTAGAGGGTGAGTAAATGATGACAGAATCGTCATTTTTTTGGCAAACTATCCCTTTAAAGAGTTCTATGAGTTTTAATTAGATATAGAATCATGTCCAGCTTTATTGCTGCTCATTTCATGCCTCATTGTAATGAAACACACAGGAGGCCCGTCTGTGTGTGTGTACATGAATCTGCCCCGGGGCCGGGCAGGTGGGCAGTGCTGCTTGACTGGTTGGCTGGTGTTGAGGGCAGACAGCCTTGGGTCTGAGGCCCAGCAGGCCGTGGGAAGCAGGGGGCTCGAGTAGGAGCTCTGCCAGGGCCAGGAGCAGCGAGGCTGGTGGCAGCTGCCGGCGGCTCCCCCTCCCTCGCTCGCGGCCCCCCACCGTCAGCCCACAGGAGGGGTGAGGAGGTTAACAGCCAACGGTGACACACACAGGATAATCGGCTTTCATTAAGTGACCTACGCTCCACACACACGGAGACGGAACACACAACATAAACCACACACACCGGAAACATGTTTAAACATTCACTGACTGATAAAGAACCAGACTGCATTCAGAAAACAATACTTGAATACTGTACACTGCATACTGTCTCATGTTATTGTTAATAAATAGTATGCAGTGTACAGTATGCTATTATTGCTGAAATGTCATTGCATACTGCATACTATTTAGCCTATAGAAAATAGAATGTGAAATAGTGATTAACATTTCAAAGAATAGTATGTAAGAACAGAAATCTTTAGCATTGCATTCTACATACTATTTTTAATAAATAGTATGCAATGATAAACGTCAAAGTTTTGTATGCTACGTCATTTATTAAAACTAGCATACTTTAAACTGCATACTATTTCGGATACTTTTTTATAACTAGCATGCAGTATACCGTATGCTAGTATTGCTAAATTAAATTTAGCATACTATACTGAAATGTTTATCATTGCATATTGCAAACTATTTATTGAAAATAGAATGTGAAATAGTGATAAACATTTCAAAGAATAGTATGCTCTCTCATTTAATTTAACAGTACTAGCATATTGTACACCGCATACTATTTTGCATACTATTTTTAAAATTAAATGATGTAGCATACTATACTTTGAAAAGTTTATCATTGCACACGGTACACTATTTCACAATATTTTTAATAAATAGTATGCAGTATGCAATGATAAACATATCAAATTATAGCATGCTACATCATTTTACTTAGCAAATGGTATCCAGAAATGTTTAGCACTGCATACTACATACTATTTTTAATAAATGGTATTCAATGATAAACATGTCAAAGTTCTGTATGCTACATCATTTAATACTAGCACATTTTACATTGCATACTATTTCAGATACTATTTAATAAATAGCATGCAGTATACAGTATGCTTGCATTGCTAAATTAAATATAGCATACTATAAAATAAAATGTTTATCATTGCATGCTGCATACTATTTCACATAATATTTTTAATAAATAGTATGCAGTATGCAATGATAAACATATCATAGTATGCTACATCATTTTACTTAACAAGTGGTGTCCAGAAATGTTTAGAATTGCATAATACATACTATTTTAATAAATAGTATGCAATGATAAACATGTCAAATGTTCTGTATGCTACATCATTTAATACTAGCTCATTACATTGCATACTATTTCAGATTCTTTTGTAATAAATAGCATGCAGTATACAGTATGCTTGTATTGCTAAATTAAATATAACATACTATAGTATGAAATGTTTATCATTGCATACTGCATACTATTTCACATATTTTTAATAAATAGCATTCAGTATGCAATGATAAATATATCAAATTATAGTATGCTACATCATTTTACTTAGAACGTAGTGTCCAGAAATGTTTAGCATTGCATACTACAGTATATATTATTTTTAATAAATAGTATGAAATGAAAAACATGTCAAAGCCCTGTATGCTACATCATTTAATTAATACTAGCATATTTCACATTGCATACTATTTCAGATACTATAGTATGAAATGTTTATCATTGCATACTGCATACTACTTAATAAATAGTATGCAGTATGTGAACATTTCCGTTTGCCTTTTTACTCAAGTTTTGTTAGTCAGTATTTTAAATTGTGGTTTATATTTTCTACCAATAAACTTGTTTAAATGTGTTCATTAGTATTCACTAAGTTAGTTGCATTTTAGGATTTGGGATTGTTTTTTCAGTCTCAGCATCTTATGACAGTCCTGTGAGTGACACTGCAACGTTTCTGGGGGGGGGGAAAACTGATTTTGCTCTTTAACATTTTCTCTTCTAAACATCTCTTCCCTGATTATCTTCATTATTCATTCTTCTTCAAACACATGCATGCATTCTCTCTCTTCTTCTCCGTTGTTCTGTTCATTCAGGCAGTGTGGTTTTCTTTCTGTTCAGAGCTGCACAAACCAGCCGAGCGCTCAACCATCACAGACCACATCACTCTATATCCATCCGTCTGTATTCGGTCTGCCTCTCATTTCTCAGCTCAGTGCTAAAGCCCTCAAGGTGTCTGAAGCAATGTGAAGAGAATCACTGTCTTTAAAAAACATCAGGTGTTGTGTTACATCAGATTAACTGGTTCCCGATCAGCTCCGTTTGTAAATTCCTTTGGTTATTTCTCAGGACTTTTAATGCAAATAATAATCAATAGGTCTTACCTCATATCAGACATATTGCATGTTTGATATATGCTCATTCCAGTTTGTCTTTTGCAGAAGGGATTAATGAAGAAGCAAACTCTGAAATTGACATCCTTCCTCAAACTGATGGTCTTTAATTCCATCATTGACATGTATTCTTCACTAACATGCGTGACACATGATATACTTGCCAATATCACATGATCTGTCTGTAGAGAGAGATTGACAGATTCCTTCTTGTCTCAGAAACAGTTCTTTCTTCATTTGTACACACCTTGAAGAAAGTGCAAACTTTTCAAAGATGGAAAGCTGCTGGAACAACACAGTTCGGTTGTCAGGTTCTTAATATTGCATTTAGGATTGAAGTTCAAACCTTAAACGAATAGTTTCAAAACCCAAAAGTGAATCAAAATGAATCATTTACCCTCACAATGTTCAAAACATGACTTTCTTTCTTACCTGAAACACAATGCACACTGCTTTTTCCATACAATAAAAGCATACAGAAAGAAAACAGGACTCGTGCGCAACTATATGTGAGGAACAGACACATATAAGTCTTTATTCACTGGTAACCCTTTAATTTAATTTATGCATATTCAAATGTACCATTAATGACACCAAGTTCCATGTCTTTTAATGCATTTCGGATGCAAATGGGCCTAAACTACAAAATTTAGTTCATAAACAATCCAATTCAGGCAGTAAAATTATCCAAGGAAAGAAATAAAAATCTTTTTCAGGCTTATCACATGATTCAAGGATTTCCAGTTTTTACAACCTCAAATCTATCAGAAACATCAGTCATGTCTGTCTCAACAGCTGTGTGCAGACATATTAATACATTTTAAAAAGCCCTCTGGTGTTTCAATCAACTGTCTGATCCATGCATCATAATTCCGCCCTAATACAAATCTGAATGCTGGAAATAAATCCATATTTGGAAGCGTTCATTTCAGAGAAACAATGAAATCTGTGGGAGATGAATATATCGAATGGTTATAGAGATTTACACAGCCTGAGGACGAGTCCTGTACGAGGATATTCAGTCGTCCCTCCCTCTAAAATTACTATATTACTTTTATTGGAAATTTGGGATCGTTATTTGTGTGTATTTATTTACCTGTGCAGGCTGTACTGTCCCTGAATTTACTGTCAAACTGACTTGTTTCTGTAATGCACAGGAATTAAGCTTATCATTTTACTTATAGCAAAAACTTTCAACGTGTGTTCAACATACACACCTTTGGAGTTTGGAGAACGTACGCATACAGCAGCCCCAAAAGTACCTGGAAAAAAATATAAAAATGAATGATTATCATTGCATTAGATGACATATCAAAGCAGCGTTTTGTTTAAATGTGTAACTTTTGGCCCTCTGGCAGTTAAAAAACAAAACTGCATGCATTTTGCGGAAGAACATTTTGTGTGTGTGTGTGCTTCGGCTCTGCTCCGCGGCTCTGTGCGGATGAATATGACCCCTCATAATAGATAATACTTCACAATTAACTCTGTTTTAGAACTACATATGTCAGTTGTTACGCGTTTGTTTAAAATGAGTGGAGGTTGGAGATTTAGTGCTCTATGTCAACCTTTCTCGCACATTGTGACAACTAAACTTAGCCATTCTCACACCAGACACACATCAAAATAGCCGGAGCAACTTTCTCTATTTACGGATATGACAACGCTATCTCACGACCATTTCCTAAGTGTTTTACAAGGTAGCTAATTCGTACGAATTCATACGATCTGTCTAAACCACAGTGACTTGTATGTTTAGGGGCGGGGTTAGAGGTAGATCTTATGAATTCATACGAATTTGGCAACTTGTAAAATACATACGATGTAGCAAAAAACGTATGACGACACACGCACGGGCGTGTATGAAATTTCCCGCGAAAACCATCCCGTCAGCTCTAAAATATAAATGCGTATAATATGCTTACCATAGTGAATCGGGGAAGAAGGATTGATGATATATTGACTCAGTATTTAAATTTTGTTAATTTTGAACAAAACAAGTTAAAGAAAGATGCACAAATACACTTGCACAGCAAAATAAGACTTTTTAAAGACAATAAGCGTTGCAACGTGAACGGGTTACTTTACTTGGATGTGTGTGAACTTGCAGATCCACTACATATCAGGCAGTTTTAAGAGTCCTAAAACTGTGAGAGCACCTGCTTAATTCAAACCAGGGCTTTTGAAGTCCCTCCTCATTAACTTCACTAATGTTGCACCACTGCATCATATCAAAACATTGAATCTGACTCATAATCAATGCTGTAGTCTCAGTGTGAGAGGAAACAGATGTTCAACAACACCAGCGAATTCACGGGCTATTACTTTACATTTAATAGGCTTTATTTAATATTTAATGGGGTGACAGAGGATGGGAATTATTAACGGTCCAAATGTCATTTGCTGTGTCAGTTTGGCTTCAGGGCTGTGAGGATTTTCTCTCCTATATTGAGTTTTTCCAGTGTGGCCTTTAAACTCCTGATCTTCAGACTGATCTTCATATTGCCTCTGTCTGTGACGCTTGAGCACAGATCATAATGAAAACACATTAGGTGTTTTTAAATACTCTATTACTTACCGGTGTCAATTCATATTCCTCCACCACTGCTTCTCTCAAAGTCTCTTATTTATTATTGAAAAGCACATACGAGCCTTATATCACTTAATTCTACTTTGCTGCTTTATATCTCTGTTTCTCTCTGTGTGTTCTTCAGATCCGAGCGCGTGACAGGTCTCGCTTTGTACTGAAGTTGGGAAATTGATAACGCGCCGGAGACGCGCAATAAAAACGACGCCCGCGGGCGCGACACCCGGATCCCCTATTATGCAAATACGGGGTAATTTTAAAGACAAATCGTTGGCTTTTATTCCCTTATATTTCTGTTTTATACGTCTCGGTTTCTCCGGAGAATAAAACATTTAATGTGTCGAGCCCAATGATGGATCTGACCTTCAATCATTCCAGCGAAAGGAGGGGCTTTATTTGAAGAGAACAAAAACAAAACGCAAGAATTTCGGCATCTATATTACTAAAGTTATTCAAAAATACATAAAATGCAAATCATACAAAATGACTTGAATTCATATCTTGATAAACACGTTTTTTTAGTTTAATAAATAGTCATTTTGATATTTTTGGGGTCTTAAAAGTTGTCTAAAATGTCTAGGTGTCATATATATATATATACATAAGAAAAAGTCTCAAAAAGCTAATTATTTTAACATTTCTTAATATGAGCATTGTTTTTTTACAAAAAAGTATTAATATATAAAAAAAGACTTGTCCACTGAATCAGTCAGTGTTGAAAAAAAAATGGTTGAAAATGTTTTTTCAGAAATTGATGAATCTAACATGAATTAAAATATATATATATATACTAAAAACTTGGCACGTGTTTTTAAAATAGATTTTTCAAAGATTTTACCTTTTTATCACCTCAGACATACTTATTTGCCATGTTGTTGACTGATATAATATATTTCTGTAGGCTATTTGGGCATAATTTCACATTTTGACAATTTCAAATAATTTCATAATTAGATCAGCACAGATTAAGAACAGTATTAACAGTAAAACAAGTAAATATGTTATCTTTATAATAATAATAATAATAATGACATTTTTCCTGAACTTATACTTCG
Source organism: Elopichthys bambusa (assembly GCA_037101425.1). Classification (NCBI taxonomy): domain Eukaryota; kingdom Metazoa; phylum Chordata; class Actinopteri; order Cypriniformes; family Xenocyprididae; genus Elopichthys; species Elopichthys bambusa. Next base: position 2,236,523 of record CM074447.1, on the reverse strand, counting down.
AGATGGAGTTAATTACATTGTTGGAGCAATTAGAAAAACAGTATCCTCGCGCTCATGTGATGGATCAAACCTCGCGGGACACATTGAGTAACTGGACCGATTAGCTCAGGAACCGATTACACGATAGTGAAGATCTCAGAGCTTTCTCAATCAATCAAAAGAGAGAGAGAGAGACAGAGAGAGACAGAGAGAGAGAGAGAGAGATGGCGGGGGTCCATTACTGGTCAGAATAACAGTCACCAAAAACAATTACATTTGACTGTATGGCCAAAGATACAGAGCAAATAAGTGCTGTACAGTATCAATAAATGTTTGACGAAACTGAAGGAGAAGTAAATGTCACATAATTATATGCTATTATCACGCGTCAAACAGTAAACAGGCCAAATTTGTCGCCGCGTGCACATATGGCACGGAAACGCGCCAGAAGCACGTTAAGGGGAGTCAAGCGTTTCTGCCAGAAATGTCTGAATACATTCATGGGGTGGTTTTTAAAAAATCATTCATGTGTCAACGATAAACTAACAGCCGTCAAAAGCTCAGTGACGGTGTCACATTTTTAGACACCGTGTCCATTTCACTGGAGAGACTGAAGCTGAAAACTGCCACACTAATAGTCTGGGAGAGCAAATTATGTTGCTGCTGCACCTCAGGTCACAGACTCCATACTTGTTGATTTTGGGGGGTTATTAATGATGAGAATGATTTTATTACAGAACAACTACACTGGATGCTAAACTTTAGAACTATTAAACATTATTTGCATGTGCAACAGAAGTTCACATAATCTTTATGCACACAAACAGATGTCCACATAAAAGAGATTCTGATAGGAGTGGACAATTTGTGACTGATTTGGATTGAATGGTTTCTTTATAAATCTATCCATGCATGCATTCAAATAATTACAAAGTAAACAACATTCACGCTTAATTTAAAAATCACCAGGAAAAAAGAAAATAAGTCTTTGTCATTTGTTATCGACGATAGGAGACCCAGTGTGGAGGGGTCCGGGGCCGATTATGTCCATTTCACCTGCGCAGACGCTTCTAAACTGCATTACTGACTCAATCTTCACGGCTCTTTCATTGCGCGTGTCCTGCCAGCAGCCTGCCCACGGCAAACACTCAATTTCCCGGTGTGAGGACACGAATTTGGCCATCAATTTAAAAGGCTTTGCGCGCTCACACACAAACAGCAGAGCGCAGTGCGCGCGACTGTCCGGCACAGAACTTCTCATAATTTGATGGATATTGTTTGGGTGACATTTATGTAATAAAATCGAATTGGTCTGTTGCGAAATGCTGCGGGATAGTTTTACTGAATGAAATTACGCGCAACTGAGAGCATTTGGCATGTGGGGTTCGAGCATTAATCAACGCCATGGCACAAATCAATGCTGTACATCTGAGCAGCAGGACTGTATTTAGTAATGACGAACACCGGGCTCGTGTTTAACAGAGACATTCTCCGATTTCTGCCAAACGATCGATAACACAATGAATCCTTCAAGTTTATCTCAGTGAACCCCTTCTGTAGAAACACACTCGGTTTTAACGGGCAGGACAAGAAAAGAGATTGAAATATTAAGTTTTCATAAAAAATAATATAAAATTTGTTGTTTTGAGAATCCTCAAATATATGTTAAAAAACATTTTTTAAACCTGTAAAACTAAAACCTTAAAGGGTTAGTTCACCCAAAAAATGAAATTTCTGTCATTAATTACTCACCTTCATGTCGTTCCACACCCCTAAGACCTTCATTCATCTTTGGAACACAAATTAAGATATATATATATATTTTATATATATAGAAAGCAACTACCACATTCAAGGTCCAGAAAAGTAGTAAAGACATTGTTAAAATAGACGACGTGACTACAGTGGTTCATCTTTAATGTTATGAAGACGATAATACTTTTTGTGCGCAAAAACAAAACAAAAATAACTTTGTTCAACAATTTTGTCTCTCCCTTGTCAGTCTCCTACGCTGCATAGACAGTGCAGTGCTTCCGGGTTCTATGTCAGAACGCGCATGGGTCGTGCTGCTCACGTGAACAGCATTCAGAAGCCTGCAGTGTCTATGCAACCTGAACAGTGTAGGAGACTGACAGGGGAGAGGTGAAATTGCTGAATAAAGTCGTTATTTTTGTTTTTGTAAAACAAAAGTATTCTCATCGCTTCATAACATTAAGGTTGAACCACTGCAGTCACATTGACTATTTTAACGATGTCTTTACTACTTTTCTGGACCTTAAATATGGCAATTATGTTGCTTTCTATGGGGGATTTTTAAAAAAAAAAAAAACTCTTGGATTTCTAATAAAATATCTTAATTTTTGTTCCGAAGATAAACGAAGGTCTCACGGGTGTGGAACGACATAAGTGTGAGTAATTAATGACAGAAATTTCATTTTTTGGTGGACTAACCTCCTAAACCTGACGTTATTCCTTGCAAGCACTGTTATTTCCTTCTGAAAAAAAATAAATAAATAAAAACCTAGTTTATTCCTTTTGAATGCATCACTGCAAAGTAAACTCAAAGTTTGTGCGTAAAAATGTGCTAATGTAATTCAACATAATGAGAGACCTCTGTAAATAAATTAGCTCAGCATCTTTCAGCCCCAATAAATGCGCATTTCAGAAATTAGTGTGATGACATTATTGAATAGCAGATAGAGATGAGGCTCTAGTTCACTTTTTTTTCCCCCCTGTTCCTAAATGTCAACCAATAGACAGAGATAATGACGGCTCGGTCCAGTCGACCAATGAAAACTTGAGCTGAAGAGTTTGGCAGGCGCCACAGAGCGGAAACTCGACAGTTTGACGCGCGGCTCATCAGTGGAGAGACGTGTCAGAGTTCAAACGAGGAAACAGAGAAATCGTCATCTGAGACCATGGACAAGACTAAAACTAAATTAAAATTATTTTCGCCGCACTTAACGTGATTTCGTTTGTTTCATTCCGCCATAATCTGCCGCGCAACTGGGAATTATGGAGCGCGCGGAGCTCAACGAGCCAAAAGCGCTATCCAAAGCTAATCAGGAACCCATACGATTCGGGATCGACCAGATTCTGGGCTCTCTGGACCCGGAGAGCAGCCGTGCGCACGGCGGAAACACTGTGGATAACAGCCGCTTGGGAAGCCCAACCAGGGCGAGCGTTGCGCCTCATGTCTCCTTACCCCTTTCTCTTTCCGGAGTCACGGGCTCGCTGGAGGACTCCGGACGGGTGTACGGGGTGAGCGGCACTCTGGTGCCGAGTGGAGTGATTCGGGTCCCGGCGCACAGACCACTAGCTGCTGCGGTGCCGCCGGCAATGTTGAGCGCGGCACCGGCGCTGTGCTTCCCCTGGATGGACAATAACCGCAGGTTCCCTAAAGACAGACTGCCAGGTAAAAGATACACATCTCTGAGGGTGCTGGAATTGATCCACGCGGTTCACAGATCTCTCTGGCTGCTGGACCTGCGCAGTTGGTTTCAGGAAAATATAGGGGGGAAAAATCAAAAAAGCTTTCCCCTCCAAAAATATGCATTAAGCTTACCACTATGAAATCACCCTGAAAAATACAAGACCTTGATTTCAGTAATAACCACACTGTTTTTGTAATACTCATAATTATATTAACTGTTATACAATAAATCAAATGTCAGTGACAACGATAATTAAAGTAAATAAATTAGCATACGATTATTTACATGCTATCAAATGCAGATTAATTCATTTTTTTAAATGCACACATGCAATAAAAATAAAGACAATAAAACACATTCAAATTCATAGAAAAAATTAAAAAAAAAATTAAAAATAAAAATAAAAATAGGTTTGATTGGTTGCTGTAATGTGTTTATTGCTAATCCAGAATATTAATTAAATGATTAGGCCCGAAACTAGGCTCTGTCAAAATGATAAAGTTTCTTCAATTAAGTCGATAAATCGAAATCAGTTGTAGTTGAGATATTTAAGGTGAAATATACACGCTTAAAAACAATAAGCTTAATTAAGTTTTCACAGTTTATATCAGTAGAGCAATACGGCGATAACGGCTATTTTAAGGAAAAAAAATTTGTTTCTGGAAAAAAAAAAAAAAAATATATATATATATATATATATATATATATATATTTATATATATAATATGTGCAATAGTGCACTTTTGAGATGTTTTCGGTAAATTAATACACATTAAGGAAAAGATACGCACTTCAGAAACTGGTGCACCATTTTTTGTTCATGTTCCCGTGGGAATAAACTATTGATTTAATGATTTTTAATAACCCTAAAATTTATAAACAGGTGTTTTGTTTCAAACATAAGTGATAGTTGTCGTGCATGTTGAAAAATGAAGTGTGCCTTCAGCCTCTGTACCAACATCATTAGTCAAAGATGCACACAAATCAGCTTTCTCAATATATTTTCGTTAACTAGGTCTATGTATAGTTAATTAGTCAACACAGATCATTTCAGAGAGCACTGGGTTTAATAAACCATTAGGCTAATTTAGTAGCCCACATTATTAATTGCATTATCAGAGTTTGTTTATAGCACAAATCTAAAGAAAAATAACATCCTAAATGTCACTTTTCCCGCTGTTCCGCAGCTCTCATTCCGTTCACCGTGACCCGGCGGATCGGTCACCCGTATCAGAACCGAACTCCACCCAAACGGAAAAAGCCCCGCACGTCGTTCTCTCGCGTGCAGATCTGCGAGCTGGAGAAACGCTTCCACCGACAGAAATATCTGGCCAGTGCGGAGCGCGCGGCCCTCGCCAAGAGTCTGAAGATGACGGACGCGCAGGTCAAGACCTGGTTCCAGAACCGACGGACCAAGTGGAGGTGAGACCGGTGTGACCCAAACAGCACAGGCGTGACTGAACGATTTCAAAACAGCATGCAAGACGCTTTTTATAATGTCATTAACGTTACAACGTTATTAACATATATATTTTAGTTGTTTAAATCCCTGCTGAAAAATGTAGGGAAAAAAAGTTTCATTCAATAATTTATTTTTAACTTGAATTATTTTATTAGTATTCGATTATGATTAAATATACATTAGAAAACATATTTATTTGAAATATTAAAGGAACATTCACATTTTTTGTGCTCTTCGGTCACTTTTGACTTTTGTAGCACGTGCTATGTGAAAAAAAAACAAAAAAAAAAAAAATCATGGACATGTCCTAAAAATGACCACCATATAGAAATTAATGGGAAAAGTTAAATCCACGAAAATAAAGAGTATGTTGGGGAGATTCAATCTACAAATCAGCCACTTTGCAGAAAAAAATAGAACAAATGGATCATATTTATTGCATAAATATTATATACTGACCCAACATGCTGGACAGTTTTATTGAACTCAACTATTGTTTAATCACTGGATTAAAATGAACACAAAATAGGTTGGAAATTAAAAATCAGACACATAATTACTAGAGACAACAGAAATAATCAAAAGGTAAACATTTATTAATAAGCAATTTAATGAATGTTTATTGTTTAATTATTTTTTTTATTAAACTTATTAATAAATGTTAATTTATTAAACATATTAATAAATGTTGATGGTTGATTTTAAGCAACACAGTCATTTTTCAAACAATAGTTGAGTTCAATAAAACTACCAAGCAGGTTGGGTCAAACATTTAACCCAACCTCTGGGTTAAAACAACACAATCACTGGGTTTGTCCATTTTCAACCCAACTTGTGTTGTTTTTAACCCAGCATTTTTGGAGTGTACTTACTAAAGTACTAAATACACTACAAAATATTAAAGAATATTATTGAACAAAAATATATTGCATTGATTTTACTGGGGAAAAAAGTTACATTTGAGGTGTTCTGACACTTTTGACTGGGAGGAGTACGAGTGCGATCCCTAAATGTCTATTGTTTAGGATTTATAATTGGGTTTTTTTTTGCATCTTACTCCAAAATCTCTAGAAGGCAAACAGCTGAGGAAAGAGAGGCGGGACGTCAGCAAGCCAATCGGATGCTGCTTCAGCTTCAGGCCGACGCCCTCCAGAAGTCCATGAGCGAATCGGTGTCGTCGGATCCTCTATGTGTGCATAACTCCTCCCTCTACGCCCTCCAGAACCTCCAGCCTTGGGCCCAAGAGAGACCTGGTAAAATGGCCCCAACATCCACTACACTGGCTTAAAATCACTCCCGTGGAGCTTTAGACTCACTAAGAATGGAAAGATTGAACTAAAATGATAAAACCACTTTATCTGAAAATGAATCAGGCTTTTTGACCGGTTATTTTATATGTGAGGAGCATTTGTAAATCTCAAACCATCTAAGCACTTTTTGTGGGAAAAGTGAACTAATGATGTCTATGTGTTACGGACAAAAAACGTAGATGCTGCCTTTTGGGGAAAAAAGGGTGAAACGTTCACAGAAACTAACTGGCAATCAATCTGAATCACAGCTCTGTAAATATATGAACTGCTTAAATGATGTCTGTGAGAAAGTCTACAAAATATTGTACTGGTCATGAAAAAAAATTGTAATTATTTTGTGCTATTATGGTGACGATACATTACCGCCTAATATTTGTCGTTGTTGACGTGCTTTCAACCAGAAAAGCAATGGTGTGTAAAATACAACACTGAACAATCAGCATTATGCATTGAAAATTTTATTGTTAAATAGTTTATACATCATTTCAACAAGAGGATATTTAAGCTTCCCGTCTCCTCAGTCTGTCTGTCTGATTGACCGTCTGTCTCTCTGTCACCTCAGACCAGGTTTCCCCGCCTCCTCTTTTACATCATCATGAAAAATAATCTGCACCTGTGCTCTGTAAAGCTTATTCAGTTTTATATAGATACTGCTGCTACTAATTGGATCATTCAGGCCAACTTTACAGAGTATAAAATATACAATGTGTGTAATAAATCACAGGCTACTGTATACTTTAAACTCATCACGCTGTACCGGCACAGTGATTGCTCAAAAACACATCATAATATGATCCAAAAATGATCAGAAACGATAATAATAATAATAAAAAAGCAACACTAAGGTTATCAGAGCATATTAGAGCCTGCCTGGACTGTTTGTTTAACTTAACTTTCTACACACTTTTTACCATGATGGCTTCGGCACAGAAGTATTTGTTCACATTTTTAGGAGCTTTTCAATGGCTACTTTAAAGTAGTGCTGTCAAACGATTAATCGCATCCAAAATAAAAATCCATAATATATGTGTGTAGTGTGTATATTTATTATGTATATATAAATACACACATACATGTATATATTTAAGAAATATTTACATGTATACCTGTGTGTGTGTGTATATATATATATATATAATATACATATAAATAATTAATATATAAATATATTTTTGTAAAATATATACATTTATGTGTGTGTATTTATATATACATAATAAATATACACACTACACACATATTATGTAAACACAAACTTTTATTTTGGATGCGATTGTTTTGGACAGCACTACTTTAAAGTCAAAATGAAATCTAAATTGACCATATTTACTTTCTCTCTTATATATATATATATATATATATATAATGCCTACTTTCTTGATCTAATCAATTCAATACAAATTGGGTGCCACCTTACATGTTTTTAATATTTATGTCAGATTATATAGTAAAATGGATTGTGAATGCTCTTCATGTTGAGTTTAAACATCATGCTTGCTGTCTTTAAATTAATTTCATTATTATTATTCTTTTTCTCTTCACAAATTACATCACAGTAAGGTGGCATTATGGCTATATAAAACAGTACTAAGTTTTGGCAATTCACAGCTTTCACACAGTAAAAATAAAATGTATTTACATAAATATTAGTTAAACGCACAAACAAAGACACAAATATAAGTTTGCTACGGCACCTGTCAATCAAAATTCACAAATTCACGAGAAGAGTCTCCATCTGCACAAGAGTGAAACTCAAAGCCAATTAGTCATATTTCACCCCAAAATCAAAAAAAAAAGAAAAAAAAGAAACTTGCTGCCTTTAATTTATGCGTATTTCAATAAATCACTGTATTTCATTTATGAGGACACGGGGGTGAAATGTGACCTGGACGTGATGTCATGAGATTCACCCACAAACAGACCCCATGATTCTGACAGACAAACAGACCGATCAGAAGGCAGATATTCGAGTGGGCGGAGCTAAGAGCGATCACAAGCCAACAGAGACGGGTACGAGTGACGAGACTATCACTAATAATGGACACGAACACACATCAGATCAACAGCGAGCAGTGATGATCAGAGACGGACGACAAGATGCACAAATACCGTCAGAAACAGAAACACAGCGTAACACTCGTGGCTCACCGCAGATGCAGCAACTTCTGCAGAAAGCCAGTTAAATGACTGGTCGTTCATAAGAAAACCACTGAGACACTGTTTATACTACTGGATCAGAACATTTCTACCTAAATGACGGACACATCAATAATGTGCTACAAATATTCCGCACATCTTTTTGAGAAATATCACAGGTCGAGTGTATCGGATGTTACATACACAAAATCCACCATGGACAACTCAAACTGGTTAGAATGCTCGGATGATATTTTCATATGCATATTTTTAAATCCCTCACAGTAAATTCAGTCGGTCCTGTGGAAAGAGATCAGCTGGGTTCTACAGGACCTCTTGGAAACCCGCTGGGCTTTTGTAAACACGGCTTTGACACACAATTACTCACATGTTCTTTTAGCTAGTTGCTTTTTTTTTTTTGGTTATAGACATACAATTCTCACATCTGCAACAGAACAACAGGGTTTAAAGGACATGTCGTTTTCCCGGCATGTGAAGCACAGAGCCGCTGTTTGACATCTGTCAAACTTCCAGAGTTATCATGGTGATGGGGTAAAAGTTAACAGAACACTGGTCAGATTCAACAGTTCAGTGGTTTGTTTCTCTCACTAATTTCCCTTTTCCTCCCTTCATCCTCTTCTTGCTGTGGCTCTATATCACATTCTCAAAGAGCTGCAGTGATCGCATGATGTTTTCATCCTGAAAATATGAACAGAAGAAAGAGAGAGAAGAAAAGATTTAATGAGAGACGGCTAAAGAAACACAAGGAAGAGACAGAAAGAAAGAACACAAACAAGCTAATTATTTTTAAAAACTATTACAAAGGCAAAAGCAGAGAAAGTTTGTGCATTATATTAAAAAAAAAAACTGTATCAAATAATACAAAACTAAAAATTCATTTTTGAAAGATAAAAAATGAGGGGGAAAATGTAGACGTCTGGCAAAAACATTTCTGGCATAAAGCACATAAAGGAGAATCTTCACTTTAACAAAAATGTATTCTGGAGTGGCTTAATATTCAACAAAAAATAAAAAAGTACCATTTTCAAAACTATAATAACCCTGCCCCAAAAGATTTTATAAATTCAAATAGGACTGGATGGTATGGATGGATTATTTATTTATCATTTTTATTTTATGAATATATATTTTTAACATTTAAAATTGTTCAATAAAATAAAATTAATTCATTAAATAAATAATACAAAAATTAATTAAATAAAAAAAAGTTAAAAAAGTAAGAAAAATACATAAAAAAAAATAAATAAAATAAATAAAGAATTGAACTTCTGTTTAATCAATGCTACAGTACTGACTCTCTGACACTAGAGGGCACTGCTTACATTTAAGAGAGGAAAAAAAAGTGACAAGCTATGATTAGAATAGGGATGTGCAACAGCGACCGAGTACTTGAGTACTCGAGTACTTGATCGTCGCTGTCAAGGTCGAGTACTCGAGTACTCGGTCGCTGTTGCACATTTTCCTCCTGATTGGTTATAGCAAAAAATTTTGCGGCGCCCTGAGCTCTGATTGTTTAGCTTTCCACAGCATGCGTCAAAAGACCTGGGAAGAGAATGGCCTCGAAGTCACGTAGTGATGTCTAGTTTCACTTTAACAAGAAAATACAGCAAGCTATGCAGTGCCAAGCTTTCATCTTGTGCTAAAAAATCCTTTAAATTATATTCATAATTAATTTAACAATAATTAGGGATTTTCATACTGTAAAATAACATTTTGGTTGATCAGAAAGTGCAAACTGAGTCCAAAATATTGCTGAAATATTAGTGACACTTTTTAAAAAAAATACTGATGTTATAATAATGCAATGGCATAATTCGTATGGCTTCGAAAACACGCAGGTGATTTATGGAATCACTTAATAATGTGATTAAAATAAAGCACAGATCTGCCATAAACATGGCATTATAATGAGAACTTTATAGAAATCTACAATAAATTCTGTCCTTGCCCGTGTTTTAGCGTGTTGTCGTGAAAGCGCATCACGTCGCTCGCTCTCTCTCTCTCGCTATAGCGCGTAACTTAAAGTTCACTGGCATTTGCATCCTTTTATGCAGATATAAGTTGTAATGTTACGTCTATATTATGTATCTAAGTTATCTGATTAATATCATAGGATGTGTCATAGAACGGGCTTCAGTTTATTGGCATAAAGTCACTCTTCACCTCAGGCAGCTATTCCTTTTAGATGCTTCCTTATTAATAACATTGCTGCATTATAATCAGTCTAACACTGTTCTAATCACGTTTTCATAGACAGTCATATTTTTATTTTTACCATTCATTTTCCTAACAGTCTTCGGATATTTTCATTATCTCCCAGACGGCCATGCCCCGCCCCCCGAGTACTCGAGTACTCATTTTTGAAATCTATCGATGTTCGCAATTAAAAATTGGCAAAAATGCCCATCCCTAGATTAGTACGGAATACTAGTGTTCTGCTTACTGCACACTGCACAGTATATACTTTATTCTTTTTAAAGAAATCGTACGTGAAGCAGTATGCAAAGAGAAAGTCTACATCATTGTCATAATCTCATTGTTTTCTTTTTTTGATAATCTCAGAAATATATTTATTTTTGCTTTTTAAAATGTCTCCACTTTCAATAGTCTGATCTAAAATCGAGTTAAGAAAAAGGTGTTAAAAACAACAGTTTATAATATTTCCAGTACACTTAATCACACTGAACTTGGAAGGCGTGTGTTGCATTGTGAGACAGAATTTAATGCACTGTACTCTGCTTATATACAGCACATTTTTGCAAATGGTCTAGGTCATTCGGTTATTCCATGCATACTATTTTTGTATGCTATTTTAAACAGGTACCTCTTGACAGGAGAGGATAAACTCATCAAGAGTGACGAATCCATCTCTGTTCTTGTCCATTTTCTGCAAGGGAAACATTCATCTGTCTTTATACAAATAGTGATTTATAATGTAAATAGGAAAGGAATAACTGATTAAGGGCTGTTGAATTATTAGAAACTAATGATGCACATTATGATGCACATACTACAGTTACCACACCTCAAGACAATGTTCAGAAGTTGTTTTTTAAGACATTTGTCAGGTTTTCTCCTTAAAACTAAACTAAATTCTTACGTATCTCATCCCACGCCTCCGTTGCTAATTCCAAAATGTCATTTTAGAGTTAATAACAGAGGCATGAGCCATTTATAGCAGACTAAAGCAGTTATTAACGCAGTTATTTGCAAACCGTGTTTGTGATTTAATAGACTAATAGTGAAACTGTAAGTTTATCTGCTTCAAGAACAGCACTGTTATTATCTCGCTAGTGAGGAATGTCTTGTAGCTATTAAGCTGATAAACTATTTTTACTGATCAAATCATCAGAGCAGCGCTGACAACGTTTCTGTGTGAGTGTGTGTCCGTACTGTATGTGTGTGCGTTTGAGTGCGAGAAAGAGAGTATGTGCTTTCCGTACATAATAAAACGTCATTTTGTGGCAAAAAACATGGAACTAATTTGTTGTTTTTATGGTATTGTTTACTATATTTATTTGCTTGGTCAGTGTCGTTGTGGGTTTCGGTTCTTTTGCTGTTGTAGTATGTAGGGACCTTTAAATTAAACTGAAATCATTCGGCGAAGTGATATGTAACTAATGTAATGCGGTCAAGACCTGCCTGGAATTACTTTAGCCGCGCGTTTAATAATCGCACACCTTAGAACGTTCGTCAACCAATCAGATTCAAGCATTCAACAGCCCCGTAGTATAATATGTGATAATATTCAAGCTGTACTATCAGAGTCTGACCTGAAAGAAAGCATCCACGTGCTGTTTGGTGGTGTCTGTCTTCAGAGCAGGATACGTGAAGCGGCCCATCATGTCATATATGGCTTTCACTATATCGGTCATCTCCTGGAACAAAACATACACATTCATACAATACTATTATTCGAAAAACATGATTACTACATAATTCAGATGTGTTATTTCAGTGGTTAAATTATTGTACTATTATGCTAAAATGTGGAAAACAGTCATCATAAAGAATGAATAGATGCGTCCAAACTTTTGACTACGGTATTTTATGTAAAATAAGTCACATTTTGTCAAAATTGCATTCTTGAGAGGAAAAAAACACAGATAAGTCACATTTTATAATTACATTCAGAAGTAATGTAAAACACCGGTAAATAAAAAAAGTGTAGATGCATTTTAGTTTCTGTCACTCCACGACAAACTTTAAATTTAACCCTGTAAAGCCGACTGTATCACATTTGACACACAAATTTTGTAAGACCTCTAAATGATCAACATGATTAAAACTTTGCAGAAAAACCTGTTGCACACAATCTTTATATTCCTCTAGACACTCACTCAAGACAGCTAATGTGCAGCAGACATCTGGGCTAGTGGTGATGTAAATTTGAGTGTTAATTAAAGTTGGGCCCAACACTGAACCCTGAGGAACTCCCTGTCAAGCTCGTACGGTATCAAATTTATGATTTCCCAGGCTAACAAACTGGGCACAATTAGTTAAGTAAGATCTAAACCGACTGAATGCCATCCTGGAGAGACCCAGGCAGTTGTGCAACCTATCCAACAAGACAGAATGGCATTGATTGATCACTGATTTACATTTACATTACAAGCTATCAGAATTTAATCTTACTTTTTATCCATATCAGCATCTGCACTAAATTGCATATTTTTGCTCAGTTTGGGCTTCTGAACAAAATGTAGGTGTTTTTTCCACCTTGAGTTTGAGCTCTATATTCTCACTATATCATATGAGCCATAAAAAGCCTGATGTTGCAAATATGATACTCAACAAAAACACATATGCAAACTTTTTTTGTCTTTAAACAGGTTTTTCTGACTATTATTATAAATGTCAGACTTTAACGGGATAACAGTAGTCAGAGCAGAACAGGAATTTAAAAAAATGTATTATAAAAACCAAGCCTGAATGAAATTATTTAAAGCAAAACTATCAGAATGTGGGAAATGCACTATACAAATGAACTTGGACATCTCTCATTCAACACAAATCCAAAAGAGTTCGCTTTGAGCATGTTTTGTGTGCCTGATGCTATTCGCATTATATACTGTAAGTCGCTCTGGAATATAAGACATTTCAGATGATAAAAAACCATGACTTATATTCCAGAAAATACAGTAGAAGTATACGATCAAACACACCTCTTTATTAATGAGACCATCTCTGTTAATGTCGTACAGGTTGAAGGTCCACTGTAACTTCTCTGTTGTTGTTCCTCTCAACAAGATGGACAGAGCCGTTACAAAGTCCTGACAGAGAGAAAGAGAAACAATAGGTCAAGAGGAGTGAGTTATCATTAATAACGCAATCAAAAAACCCTGCTGACACAGAAATGAAAATAACAATAGAATAACAAAGCAGATGAAGAACAATGAATGAATGGAGAGAAATGTCACCTCAAATTTGATTGATCCGCTTTGGGTAGAGTCAAAAGCGTTGAACAGGTAATGTGCGTATGTGCTGGCGTCTGCAGAGACAACACACACACACAGAGAGAGAGAGAGAGAGAGAGGGTATTGACAGGGTTTTTAAAACAAATGTAAGACTTTTTGAGACCTTTATGGGGACTACTGTATGGGGGTGTTAGGGCAATGCTTATAGTAACATAGTAACAGTAAAATGACTGATTTAAACATTACAGTTCAAAAAAACAAAGTTTTATAAAACAATAAACCTCACATTTCAACCATTTAAGAAAAGGGATGATTCAACATTATAAACGATCATACAGTATATATTCCCATTTTCCGTCCTTAAATATTAGACCTCTTGAAATGATAATTAAACTTTTTGTGCGCACGATTTACGTGCATACGATTTACTTGTTCGTTCCCTCAATTTACTAAATCGTGTGCACACTTTACTAAGCCGTTCCCTCGATTAATAAATTGAGCGCACGACTTACTAATTTGTTCCTAATGCACACGATTTAGTAAATCGAGGGAACGACTTAGTAAAGTGTCTCGCACGATTTACTTTTTTTCCCTGCATGTCATGTGCGGGGCTCCATACTCTACTGTGGATTTGTTTAGAATTATTTTCTTTGGCAAAGTAGAGCAAAAACAGACAATATTCTGAGACTAAAATGTAAGTCACCTAATATTAACTTCTTGTTGAACTGCTGTCTAAAACTGATATCACATTTGCAATCGTGCTGATATTCGGGAAAACCGCACTCTCGCTCGTGTGATATTGCTTAGCTAGCTATATCCTTTATAAATATTAAAAACAAGAACTCACACTCACAGACATTTTTTGCCCCGTATCTTACATTTTAGGGGCATTTATATTCATTTTGGTGTGGCCACTTCTATTACGAGGCTCATTTCAAGTGAAACGGAAGAAATGTAGCAAAGACCGCTACTGCTCACTGTAGTAAGCAAGATAACGTTAACTGATGATGAAAACTTTGTAACTCCATAATCAAGCAATGTCAGTGCTGTGAGAGAGAAATGGATAGATGAACTGCAAACACACACTGACCCCCGTGAGGAAAGAACTGCGAGTAGATCTGTTTGAATGTCTCCTCGTTGACCACGCCACTGGGACATTCCTGAGAATCAACAAGAAAACACACAAGTGAGTTTAATTTCACAGCAGTCCATCAGAAAATCACGTCTACATGTGTGTGAGCCTGCATACGTTTTTAAAGCCTCTGTACAGCACTTGCAGCTCTTTCTTGTTGAATTTCGTTAGAGCCTCCAGCTGCTCCAATCCCTCCGGACGGTGGCATACTACAGACAGCTCCAGATCATCATCCACCCTATCTACACACACACGTAGATTAAAAACATTCACAATAAAATATGTGCAATCAATCGTATTTCATTGGTATATGATGCATTTAATATATTCAATAAAAAAACTGAAATAAATTAATTTTAAAAAAGTCTCTCATTTTAGAGTCAGAGTAAATTACATTTTAAAATAATAATAATGTGCTCTTTTACATATAATCATGTTAATAAAATGCAATATACAGTGTAACATTTTTTTTTTAAAACTCTAAAAAATACCATGTAAAAAAACAGGCATGTAAATTAATTTCCTTTAAAATAATGTCTTTACAGATCCATGAAATATACAAATAGTAAACATACAAAAATTGATAATCATCCCAGAATACATCCATTTTATCTCTGGACCTTATTGTTTAGCATTTTGATTGACATTACAGTACTGATCATAAGTTTGGGGTCAGTAAGAGGAAGTATTTAATACTTTTATTCTGCAAGGACACATTCAAATGATCAAAAGTGACAATAAAAACATTTATGTTACAGAAGATTTATATTTTAAATAAATGCTTGTACTTGTTCATTCATCAAAGAATCCTGAAAAAAATATGGTTTCCACAAAAATATTAATCAGCACATTTTCAACATTAATAATAATCAAAGCAAAGCAAATCATCATATTAGAATGATTTCTGAAGGATCATGTGACACTGAAGACGGGAGTAATGATGCTGAAAATTCAGCTTTGATCACTGAAATAAATTACATTTTACAATTTATTCAAGTAAAAACAGCTGTTTTAAATTGTAATAATATTTCACAATTTTACTGTTTCTACTGTATTTTGATCAAATAAATGCAGCCTTGGTGAGCAGAAGAGACTTCTTTCAAAAACATTAAAAAATCTTACCAACCCCAAACTAAAAGTCTGAACCAGATGCACTGTCTCCAAAATAACACACAGTGAGAGATGTTGTCCTGGATTTGAAGCACTGAATCATTTGCTTCAGGAATGAACAAGTAAAGAGGAAGTCCCATGTGTGTTAAAGATGACGACAGCACCGCCACACCGCAGCAAAACACACGTTTGACATTCACAGCATCGGATCACTTGTTCATTCACATTTATTCATTTAGCAGATGCGCTTTTATCTAAATGAACAACAATGAGAGACATCACAAGCTATCTGACCTTTCAATATGTTTATGTATTTTTAAATGTAAATGTAAAAAATCTCTACTGTACCACATAAAGCTCAACTGAACTGAATTGAGAAAAACAAACAGACAAACTGACACATGGCTAGGATCTTAATCATCATACATAAAGACGGACGGTGTGTGTGTGTGTGTGTGTGTGTGTGTGTTAGAGCACTGAAGGACACGCACAGGTGAGGTCAAAGGTCATGTGCCTGAGGCTCTCACTGCTGCTCAATGTCCTTTTCAGCACTGCACTCTCTCTAACACACACACACACACACACACATGCACAAATACACAAATCTGCAAGAACACACAGCACAACTGTACAATGTAAAAAAATAATTTGTCAAAATTGCAAATAAAACAAAGGTTATTGGAGTATGCCTATATACACACACACATATATATATATAATTATAATTTACATAATCTGTAAATAAAACAAATCCTGCAACAATTAAGTCTAAAACATTTTCCCTGTTTGCTATAAACATGATCATGATGAACATTGATAAGATCATGAACATGATCTTATTCCGCAGCTTGTGACAGAAGAATTACAGTGTGAAAAATGATTCAGCAAATATCAAACGTGGCACAAATTCATTATCAGACGTCTGTTTGAATCGCAGTCAGGTTTTAATTCTGCTAAACCCACACAACCGTCTGATAAAACATCAAATCTTCACTCCATCCATCCAAACTGTTCATCTCTCTGTTGAAACTCAGAATAAGACTCAATGTCACTGTGTGTGTGCGACTCACCGTCAGTGCTGATGAGTCCGAGCGTGTGCAGAAGTTTCAGAGCTCCACACAACAGCAGCACTATAGCTAAAGTTTGCAGTCCTTCTCCCTCTCCTTTCTCCATCACTCCTGATTCCCTTTACTAGCCGTAATATTCTTATTCTCCTCTCGCTTTCATTGCTGTCTCTTTCTGTACTTGCTGAGTCCTCAGTATACATCTTTATATACACCTCTCTCTCTCTCTCTCTCTCTCTCTCACCTCTTTGAATCTGATTCTTTGTTTCCCAGTTTGTCCTCTCTCTCTCTCTCTTTCTCTGTGTGTTTGTGTTTCAGAAATATTCACTATGCAATTTATCAAATGTTCATTGTGCTGGACAATCAGAGTTGAGCAAAATACAGAATTTGGCCCTTTTCAAATCACAAGTATGATTATGAATTGAACATCAGACAAAATGTTAAAGGAATTTACAGAATTACCATTCAAAGAAATCACACAAAAGTAGTACAACACAAATAGTTACACATGAATTTTCACTGTTAACGCCATTCCCTGATATTTTGAGTAATACTACATGTCGAAAAATATTCAAAACAATTAGCAGAAAATATGTTTATAAATATGAAAAAGATGGATG
This sequence comes from Elopichthys bambusa, assembly GCA_037101425.1. Taxonomy (NCBI): domain Eukaryota; kingdom Metazoa; phylum Chordata; class Actinopteri; order Cypriniformes; family Xenocyprididae; genus Elopichthys; species Elopichthys bambusa. The sequence goes on along the minus strand of CM074447.1, from coordinate 2,218,838 downwards.
GATGGATGGATGGAAGGTCGAACGGATTGATATTTGGACGGATGGATGGACAGGTGGATGGACGGACCTGAATGAATGAATACAATTTTCATATAATTTTAAAAAAGTCCTAGAGGGATTTTAATTTTGCCATACAGCAACATAAAATGTCTATCAAACTGTTTTCAAATTATCAATATAGCCGGTGTATGAAGTATATTACGATGTTATGATGAACTATATGCCTTTCTCCACTGACATTCTGAGTTGTTCAAAGCGTAAGGATACTGATTTTTAGAAGTCAGCTGTCTGATTCTTGAGATTGCGGGAATATGGTTTTTGTAACATTAGCAACACATTATTAGCTGTTTGATAACATATTAACACATGTTGTAAAGAGCAATGCCATCGTGCAGCGTTTACCTCAGTAAGTTGACCGAGTGGATCTCTGAGCTCATGTGAGTGAGTGGAGGCGGGGCTAATTTGCATATTCATAGATACATGAATATGCAAACATCCGCATATACTAAATTAAGCAAAAGTGTCGAGTTACATTCAAGCTACTTTAAGGCATAAAGAAATTTTTTCACAGGCAAAATTGTTAAAATGTGTCATTTTGGTGTTCAAAAATGAGTTTTAAGGGATAAAATTATTGACTACGGGGGACTTTAAACATCAACAAAGATTAATAAATACTGTAATAAATGTACTGTATTGCTCATTATTAGTTAATGTTAGTGAAAGCAAAAACAAATGAGACCTTATTGGAAGACCTAAGTGTTACCAGTAATTCACACTGAAAAAAATGCAGCTCTATTAATATCATTCCATTTTAATTCCCTTAAATGCAATACACATTCATGCATTATGGATTCTGAATGACGCAGAAGCCTGAGCGGAGTGTGTGTGTGTGTGTGTGTGTGTGTGTGTGTGTCCTTCACACTCTCAGGTGAGACTGCAGCCCCAGGTGAGTCCTGCCCTCAGGTAGGACATTAAGAACAATGTCAACTCATCGAGTGTGTGTGTGTGTGTGTGTGTGTGTGTGTGAGTGAGTGAGAGAAGAATGAAAATTAAATACCATGGTTTGTAGATCCGAACATTGTTGCTATAAAACAATTCACAATAAACATCACATCAGAATTACATCACAATGTCCTCCTAAAGAAAAATAATTGTTATGAGGAAGAACGAGTCAACACATGCACACACACACACACATGCGCACACACACACACACATGCACGCACACACACACAAGGAGCGCTGCCGGTTTGATTAACGAGCCTCGTTTAGATGGCGAAGTTTATGTACAACACACAGAGACAACAAAAGATATATTAATCCAGACATATTATTCCAGATCCAAATATACCAAAACATGAAATAATTCATTAATGGTGCTGTAAGTGATTAATATTTATTTCATAGAATCATAAAGTAGAGCACCTTTATTTCATGAAACTGCATGTTTCTACTGTCTTTGGTTTATTTGTGTATCTACAATGTTAAACTTCTGATGCCTGACATCCACTACAGTCAAGAGTAAAGAGAAATATATGATAATAATAAATAAATAAATACATATTTTATATTTTCTGTTTTCTTTTTAATTTCAGTTAAATAAAATATTCTTGTTATAAAAAAAATAAATATTCTGTTATTTAATCATTCTTCCATTTGGAGGTTAAAATGGCCACTAGATGGAGACAAACATCCACAAAACCAAACAGCATCACCCTCAGCTTGGCATTCAAATTCATGTATTCATAAATAAATAAATACAAAAGGAAATACTACATCACACTTTTACTACAACATTTCATACACCTATTATATTGCGGCTGTTCTAAATCCGCAGGGACTCGTTTTCAGTGTCATGACACACACACACACACACTCACTTCACTGTAATCCTCGGTTTAACTAGTTTGCATAATCTGAATTAGCATAATCTTTGTACTAACATAGAAAAGGAGAAGAGCTCAGTTTTTTGAGAGCAAGAGAAATACACACCTCTCTCAAACACACACACAGACACACACACGGTTGTGGTCGACAGTAGTGAGAAATTACACTGCGCAAATCAAGGCTTGACGCATCACTAATTAAGACAAACGTTAATCACACACACTTCTCATCACTCCAGCCGTGTAAAAACCCATTACACGCCGTTCTACTTCAGCCATCTTTCTGAAGCTATATTCAGCTTATAATGATACAAAGAGGACGTTTTCTGTGATTTTGTACATGTTAATGACAAATCATTTATCTTACACCATCAACAACAAGCAACCAATATTAATATGTTTTTAATTCTTGTATTAACATTATATTTATTATAACATTTTGTGCAAGTTTAAGTAGTAAGCATTGTTTTTTGTTTTTTTTACACTGCTTAAAAAAATGAGTGCAGGTGTCATGATGACCGCAGACATGGGAATGAAGATTAAAAGACAAAAGGTCACTAAAAATGCAATTCACTCACTCCAAGTTACATTTTATTGACGTTACTGAGATCAAACCTGACATTTGAGTGAGCGAGATGTTTACTTGATAACTAGTCTGTCCATTACCCACCCAAGCCTGACCTATCTAGGCAGATTTGCAGACTGATTTGGCCTGTTCACACCTGGTCACCTCAAGCGTTTTCTCTGATCGCATCGTGAAAAGACACTTATACCCTTAAATAGGGAACTATTTGATGGGACAGCCATTTGTAGTAGTGTCCGAAACCATAGTGGACATTATAGAGTGCACTCATTCAATCCCACTATGCACCGCAATAACGAGTATACTACCAATGTAAGCTCAATGGCTAGAGAATACCCATAATGCACTGTGAGAGTGGCGCGCTGAATGAATTCCCGCATCTGACCAGAAGATGGCGCTTGCAGATGAATCATTCATTCATCCATTTTCCAAACCACTAGACCAATGTGGCTACCAAGGGATGTGTCTGAAATCGCCCCCTATACCCTCATTTACTATTCCCTACATTAGTCCACTAATATAGTTCACTTGAAGGAGTGAATGAAAACAAGTGACTTTTGCATAGTTTGTGCTTGCCGTTTAATTATTTGAAACTTAGCAAACTGGCAGATGCAGTAGTAATGAAAAGATCTTGACCTCTGTCATGGAAACTAGCATGTATAAACCTTAAAGGGGTCCTTGATTATGATTTCACTTCTTTAAATTTAGTTAGTGTGTAATGTTGCTGTTTGAGCATAAACAACATCTGCAAAGTTACGACGCTCAAAGTTCAATGCAAAAGGAGATATTTTCTTTTACAGAAATCGCTTTTTAAGAACTACAACAAACGGCTGGTATGGACTACAACAAGCTTCTTGCCGGGTTGGTGACATCACAAACCCTAAAATAAACCCTGCCCCCTAGAACACGCAAAAAAGTGGGCGTGGCCATGTTGAGCTGCTTTAGAGAAGAGGAAGAGTTGTTGTAGTAGAGTGTTGTTGATGCTGTCATTTTACGCCAGACTGCTTCACAAACGAGGGTCAATTCAACACTGGATTTGAACAAATGACAATCCTCATTTTGGCTGCGTGAGATTCTCCAGCTTTGTTGTTGTTGAGCAACCAAAGCGCGAGCTGTTAAAGCTCCACCCCCTTCTGGAAAGTGGGCCGGGAGCAGCAGCTCATTTGCATTTAAAGGGACACGCACAAAAACTGTGTGTTTTTGCTCACACCCAAATAGGGGCAAATTTGACATGCTATAATAAATGATCTGTGGGGTATTTTGAGCTGAAACTTCACAGACACATTCTGGGGACACCAGTGACTTATATTACATCTTGTAAAAAGTGGCATAATAGGTCCCCTTTAATTAAAGAAATTAATAACCAATTAATGTTATTCACATTTGTTATTATGCTGTACCCACATTGGACCAGCGGTTTGGAAAATATGCAATGTATATATTATATATTCACTTAGTATTAACTGTGTGTGTGTGATATCTATTGTTTTAGTCCTCGTGACCACCTACTACTTATTATTGTTGTTTCCTGATTGAACCATCTCATTTTTGTGCTAAAAATTACAATAAAGCTGGCTTTGTAATTTAAACTAGATGCGCAACCAGACACATCAAGTGTATAAATAACTCGCTCTGACTCTGAACAACACAGAAAGAGCTCTGCTGCAGTTCTCCATCAGTGTCCAAACCACACACACCAGTGCAGGCAGAGAAAGAGAAGAAAAAATAATGCAAAAAAACGACCGGTCGACCAGACATCGATATCTAGAGAGTACGGTGGCCAGTAAACGAGATGTGCACAAGAATGATGTACGTTTAAACAATATTTACTGAAGATTTTACCAAAATGATCCACTGACAGGCCTTGAGGATCTGATAATCTTAAATTAAGTGCAAGCTGAATTAATCAGCCCATCTGATATATGCAAACACATTCTTACAATGTTTGTAACACACAGAGAATGTTCCAGAAGAGTGATTCAACAAACAAGCAGCAGAGAGAGTGAATGAATGTTGTGTGTGTGTGTGTGTGTGTGTTGGAAGGGGGGGTAAGACGTACGACAGTGTGGGTGTGTAATTCAAGACATCTGAAATATTCACTAGAGAAAAACCTACAGCCGCAGGTTTATAACACACACACAAAACACGAAACATCCTATATATTAAAACTATATATTACATATTTATACTAAATATTTTCATACCTTCATATTGCCTTAAGGGTAATCCACATTTTGTAAATCTAGGATTTAATATAAATGTTCTTCACCTTGTTAACCCTCTGGTGCTCTTTGGTCATTTTTGACCTAAAAAATGTTATGTTTGTTTTGTTTGTTTTTTTTAAAGAATTTTTTACCTTGTCGGAATGCTAAAAAACTTGGTAAAGGTTTTGGTACTTGCTGTGTGTACACACACAAAAAAAAAAAAAAATAAATAAAATAAAATAGACATAATTTGAAAAGTTAAATGTTCCTGAAAAAAATAGTTACACTTTGCGGTTAAAAAATGATTGCATTGGAAACGAAAGGGAGACGAATTTCATCTAGTGGAAACATTTGGTACTGCACCCAAACAAAATCTTTTTTTGAGATATCAACCTCAAATTTGGAGAATAATTTGTTTAAGGCTTTGATTTTCTTAATTTTTTAGTGTAAAACGTGTTTTGGAAAATATATATGTCATATAAAATTTGAAAATAGTTTTTTGCGCATTTCTCATAACAAATGTAAAATTCTATAACTTTTTTTTTAATTTCACCTTTATTCAGCAATAATCTGCCAAGTGCCGTCTTTAAAAAGAGACCAAACTTCAGTCTGTGCTCCAAAGCATTCAAGATTTATGACCGTTTAAGTTGGAAATTTCATTTTCAAGACTCAAAAAGTGAATAAATGAATTACAAATATAATTTAGTAGCATAAAATCCCCTAAAAATACAAACTATTAAATAAAAAACATCCATTTAATTGAAATTGAAAATAATAAAAAAGGTCATTTTTGACCGCCCCTCAAGCAGCACCAGAGGGTTAAATGATCTGACTGTGAAGACATGTTTATCAATTTATACATATTCAATCAAAAGTGATCAGCTATTCTGAAAAAGCTTATGTCAGATCAGTATCTCACTCTCTGCTGGCCGTCTGAGCCGATGACGGCTCGCATCAATCACTGATGATGCATGTAAAAAAAAATCTGGCATTTAAATTCTGTCCGTACTCTCATGTCGCTGCGGTTTTCCCATCCTGAATTTAATCTACAAGCTACATCTGAATTCAAAATGATGAAAATTATTCATTGCTATCAATTATTCATGGTATCTAACAAAAGTAATTAGCTTTCATAAAGCAAACAATGAAAGGTGAATGATTAATTTCACACTTATTGTCTATAAACTGTTCTGTTCATGGCGCCTTTGAAATGATTTAAATGCAGCGTGAAAAAAATCATTTTGCAAATTTATTCATTACCATTCACAACAAAATTGCTTTCCGCTACGTTTCCAACTGATACGCTTCTTCACAACTCTGCAACTCATGGATCATCTATAGTTTAGCCAGACAATTTTGAGAAATATCCTCTCATTTCTGTCTGCAATACACAACAGGTGGTCCATTACCAGTTCTGTTGGTGTGGAACTAAACAGGAAGTGACAACACAAGCACTCTTAATTGGTAAACGGAAGCGCATGAACAAAGATCCCAGACTCATTAATTTACAGGCCTAGACTGAAGATTTCACACACATGAACAAGAACAAGAGAGTGAGAGTGAAAGAGTGAGAACTTAATAGAGCGTATCAAGTTTAATTTATGGATCACTGTACAGATGATTTCATATTCCTCATGCTTTGCCCCATTTTGCTCATTTTAAATGTACTGAAGCTGCATATTATTAACTAAATTAATGTGCGACTTCAGCTCTAAAACATGTAAATGATCAGATTTGAATTTGTTCATTGGTTTGTTTGTTTTTTTAATGCCATGCCAGTTTCTTTAGATATTTTTATGGGCGAAAACTGTACTTGAGTTATTCAAATTTAAAATAGAAATTAAAAATGTAAAATTCAAATAAAATGTAAAAAATTAACAAAATGACTGTGTGACTTCAGGTCTCAGACATGTAAACGATCAGTTTTGGATTTGTTTGTTTTGTGCTTTTGCTGTTTTCATGGGGAAAACTATACTTGAGTTAATTTTTTTTTTTTAAATTTAAAAAAAAATGTCAAAAATGTAACGAAATTAATGTGTAACTTCAGCTCTCGGACATGCAAACGATACATTTTGGATTTGTTTGTTTGTTTTTTAATGCCATGCCAGCTTCTTTTTGCTATTTTCATGGGGAAAACTATACTTGAATTAATTTGAAAAATAAATTTTAAATAAAATGTAAAAAATTAACAAAATTAATGTGTGACTTTAGCTCTCGGACATGTAAACGATTAGATTTGGATTTGTTTGTTTGCTTTTTAACATCATGCCAGTTTCTTTGGATATTTTATTTTATTGTAGGTAATTATGCCCTTTGAAGGTTATTGGACACTGTGAAATTTTTGTTCTTTAAGTTTGTGACAAGCACATAAAAATTATTACTTTTTTCGTTAGAGTAATAATAAAGAAGCTGTCCTACATTCATTAGTCTCACTGTGTTGTGCTTGGAAAACTGCAACATCACCAAAAACAAAACAAAAACAAAAAAGAGAGAGAGAGAGAGAAATTATCGCGAGTACTAGGAAAAAATTTTGGTACTCGTACTCGGTCCTTAAAAAATGGTATCGGTGCATCCCTAATTGTAGTACTTCCCACAATATCTTTACTCGCTGATAACAGCTTGGGTCGTGAACGGTCAGAAATGTGAACAATTTTATTTCATTTACTGAAACAATTTGAAAATATTAGTACAAATTTTTATTTGCTGGTAACTTTTTCATGTCTAATGCCCACTGCCTAAAAAGTCTTTCCCTTCTTTTCTCGTTTTTTAAATTTAAAAAAAAAAAAAAAACTTTTATCTGTAAATTTTAATGTTTTTATGGTCCTTCTAACATCTGGACTAGGGCTGGGCGATATACCAGTAGATATTTGTCACATAATCTTGTCGTTTACATGAGTTTTAAGCATTGCGGTTTAAAAACAATTGATTGTGACGTGTAATTGGGCTTGAACGGTTAAATACACATACTTACGTGTAAAAATACCTGTCTTTGCAAGTATCCACGTAAGCACAGTCATTTTTATCTTAAGTGAACATAATTAGTTGAGAAAGAAAACGCATGTGTAACAGTATATTTGATCCGTGCATTCGCTCTTAAAGTGACAGCAGCCTAATATTTTTCGTAACATGTGAAGACTATGCAGCTAATATTGTGTTGGTCCCCCTTTTGCTGCAAAAACAGCCCTGACCCATCAGACTCCTCTAGACCCCTGAAGGTGTGCTCTGGTATCTTGCACCAAGATGTTAGCAGCAGATCCTTTAAGTCCTGTAAGTTGCGAGGTGGAGCCTCCATGGATGGACTTTGTTCAGCACATCCCACAGATGCTCGACTGGGGAATTTGGAGGCCAAGTCAACACCTCAAACTCGTTGTTGTGCTCCTCAGACCATTCCAGAACCATTTTTGTTTCGTGGCAGGACACATTATCTTGCTGAAAGAGGCCACAGCCACCAGGGAATACCGTTTCCATGAAAGGGTGTACATGGTCTGCAACAATGCTTAGGTAGGTGGTACGTGTCAAAGTAACATCCACATGGATGGCAGGACCCAAGGTTTCCCAGCAGAACATTGCCCAAAGCATCACACTGCTTCTGCCGGCTTGCCTTCTTCCCATAGTGCATCCTGGTGCCATGTGTTCCCAGGTAAGCGACACACACGCACCCGGCCATCCACGTGATGTAAAAGAAAATGATTCATCAGACCAGGCCACCTTCTTCCATTGCTCCATGGTCCAGTTCTGATGGACAGGGGTCAGCATGGGCACCCTGACTGGTCTATGCAGCTCCATACGCTACAAACTGTGATGCACTGTGTATTCTGACACCTTTCTATCAGAACCAGCATTAACTTCTTGAGCAATCTAACGTCTGTTGGACTGGACCACACAGGCCAGCCTTCGCTCCCCACGTGCATCAATGAGCCTTGGCCGTCCATGACCCTGTCGCCGGTTCACCACTGTTCCTATCTTGGAGCACTTTGGATAGATACTGACCACTGCAGACCGGGAACACCCCACAAGAGCTGCAGTTTTGGAGATGCTCTGACCCAGACGTCTAGCCATCACAATTTGGCCCTTGTCAAACTCTCTCAAATCCTTACGCTTGTCCATTTTTCCTGCTTCTAACACACCAACTTTGAGGACAAAATGTTCACTTGCTGCCTAATATATCCACCCACTAACAGGTGCCGTGATGAAGACATGATCAGTGTTATTCACTTCACCTGTCAGGGCTCATAATGTCATGCCTGATCGGTGTATGATTACTTTATACTATTTATGTAGCATTTCTTATTTCTAGGGCTTGAAGTTTTTCAGGTAGGTCTATTTATATTATATATATATATATAAATTAAACATTTAAAATATAAACTAAAAATATTTTCAAAACCCATTTTTCCTAAAACATCTAAAACTAGATATGGATCAACATTATTAAAAACCTTTTCAAAGGTATTATATTGAAACGATTTCCAATAAGCTTTGGAAAAGCTTCATGCGTAGCTTCCTCTCACTACGACCACGTGAACACTGAAGACAGCCAAATCAACAGGTGCTGCTTATGTCTCTCTCTCTCTCTCTCTCTCTCTCTCTCTCTCTCGCAGTCCAATTCGTCTTTCAGCTTTTCGGACATGAGCGATGGGTCGGGACCCTTCAGACTTGCACACAAAAACACTCCATCGCCGCGTTACCATGACAACAGTGCTTCCAAGGTAACAGGCGGGAACGGATTGAGTGTGTGAGTAGAGTAATAAACAACATGAGCATGTTTTCAACACATATGCAGCATACATGACCCGAAAACAAACACACACACACACACACACATCAGGCACGCTCTCTTCTCTTCTGCAAGCTAACTCACTTAACATTAAAATAATCCGCAGCTTCATGAGTCACGTGTTTGAGCGTTGACTTTATTACAGGGCAGAAACACGCAGCTGCGACACAGGCGTCAGTCAAACGGCACTTGTTGCACAGATCAGCGAGGATGTGTGTGAGGCATCTAATCACTGAAAACACACACATGCATGCATGCATGCAAATACAGACACACATTCAGGCATTAATGTAATTCAAGGATGCACACACTCATGCACGCAGTTTATATCTGAAGTTCTCAGTCTCTCTGTCTCTCTGACGCACACAGACAGGTAGACTGAGCTCACGTCTTACCTCTTGATGGTCGTCGCTGTCTCGTCTGCAAGGTCAATGTGCCAACAACCGCCCCCATATTGTCACTGTAGTAACAAGCGTGTGTGTGTGTGTTTGCGTGTGTTTCAGTCGCTCGCGCTCTTTCTCTGTCCAACCATCATTCTGTCTTCTCTGAATCTAACGCGCTCTGATTCCAACTGCTCCCTTTCTGCCTCAATTTACCCCTCCCTCCACAAACTCTCTCTCTCTCTCTCTCTCTCTCTTTCTCACACATACACACATGTTCATCTTTACTCGCTCCATCTCACGAAAACATGTCTAGGTCATACACACACACACACACACACACATTAATATATATATATATATATATATATATATATATATATATTTTTTTTTTTTTTTTTTTTTTTCAAAATGTAAAAAAAATCATATTTTGAATTTTAAAAAAGCCATAAATTAAATGCTTTAGTACAATTAAGATTTTTATATATTACTTTTTTAATATATTTTTTAATATAATTTTTGATATTTTGATGACAATTAAGCACCTCCCCCTAAAATTTAAAATAAGTAAATACAAATAAATACAAATATACATGTTATAATATATTTCTAATTTTAAAAATAATTAAATATTTTATTGTAATTTATAAAAAAAAATGTATACATCATTTCTGATGACTTAAACTCATGAATTACAATAATGTGAATCAATATTGAAAATTACAAAAAAAAAAAAAAATTAAAAAGTCAATGCAAAGAAAAGCATTTTTGGCCCATTAAGTTTAATTTTTACACAATTCTTTATTAGTTTTTTTTTTTTTTTTTCTTTTACTTGATTTTGTGAGATTTATACTTTGAAGGCTGTTTTAAAAGGTCGACAACAATGACATGCTGCCTTGATTCATTCTTTAAGCCAAAAATCTAAGACAGCATTGCATAAATCCTTAATGAGCCATCCCAGAATGCACTGCAACAACATTAATGAAAAGATTTACCCAACATGGTAACAACCTGAGAGAAATTTCATTTCAAAGTTTACATTTCATTCAATACCAAAAAGTATAGCTAAAAATAGTTCTCTTGCTGCCTGCGTTCCAGATCAGTTACTACTAACATACTTTATACGCAGATAGTTAAAGCTTAAAGAGATAAAGTGCATCTCTTCTCATCAGTCGTGAGGAAATATCTGCCAAGAACGTCGATGTAAGAGCGTGTAAATTATGACACCCTCCTGCTGATTCATAAGCATTCCAAGGAGTTGAAATTACACCGTCATTAATTATTAACGAACAGTCATAATTACCCAAACCTGTTCTTGAATCATAATGAGGTGAAACCACAGGACTAATGGAGATTATAAACGTATTACTTGTAACGTCTGCTTAAGATAAAAGGCCTGAACCCGAGCAGGGTGATGTTGATGTGTTCAAAATACTACCGTCAATCAATGCATACTGTTTCATATACTGTTATTAAATACGAGTATGCCATACATAGTGCACAGTATGCAGTGACTCTAGACTTCGACATTTTCTCATGACTGTTTCCTACAGCTCACTCTTAAAATGGAATGTTCTTTATTAGCATCGAGAGTTCCATGAAGAACCTTTAACATCCACGGAACCTTTCCATTCCACAAAACGTTCTTTACAGTGAAAAAAGGTTCTTTAGATTATTTAATCACATTTTATTTTAATAACAGAAAGGTTCTTGCGGAACCAACATTTTTTCTTCTATGGCATCACTAAGTGAAGACGATTGAACTCACTTGAGACGAGCTCTGGAGACTGAGATATCACTCCAGAGACAATTATGAGATATGATTCCAGTGGAACATTATGTAAGGGATAATACAGTTAACCCTGATAAGGTGATCCGCTAGGTATCGCCATGAAGGGGTTTATTTTTATGCTAACCACCTAACTGCACATGATTCCACTCATTACACAGATGACAATTAGAGAAAAGCATGTCTACGTTTCTCACCCTCATCCTATGGATCTTCTCTCCATGCACAAACGCTCCCGTTATGCAGTAACAGCAAAGACTGCTAATGCTGCTCAGAGTCATTTTCAAAGGGTAAACATTGACCTGACAATTAAGAAGCTTTCGAACAGGGTGGTTATAGGAACTAGCCACCAGGACGGTCCCCCGAGAACTAAATGTTCCCCTATTTTTCTGGTTGCATTCGCACCACTAGTAGAAACTCTGAAGTGACGTGAGCCGGCTGACAGCGATGCCATTTAAGCGCAACATGTAACAATGTCAACAACACTGGCGGACGCCATGATCGGAGCTGTATTTTTGTTGTGAGTTTCGTGATAACGAAGATGGAATTACATACTTTTATTTGAGTGTAAAATACACTCTGAAACTCAGTGGTCTTCACTACAACCCGTCAAAAATAAAGGTTTGGTTTAATTTCAAGAAATATATTACTATTGTACAATAGAGTGTGCTTCTCATAATAATAATAATAATAATAATAACAACAGTAATAATACAATTTATTTAATAATTATTTCAGGAATGTAATTTTATTTATTTTTTTGTCCATGATTTAATTAGTAAATCTCTTGTGGAGCACTTTGGCAAAAAAGGGTAAAAGTTGTAACATTTTCATTTGATTACATTTTAAAACAGTAATGAAATGGTTAGTTTTATGCATTCATTACCACCATTTTTGATAATATATTTGTATTGAATCTTGAAAAGCTAAATGAATTTTCTTAATAAAATACATTTTATAGGACTATTATTCTTGAAACTTTTAATAAATTATTAATGATAAAAATAAGTTGTTAATCTAATCCATAATTAGTTTGTTTTTGATTACTGAAATTTAAATAAAACAAAGTTTGTTATAATAAAGTATTTGTTCAACCAAAAAGCCTGTTTTCATTCATTTAATGGTCATTTTAACTGATTGTTTAATACCGTATACTGTGAAAACGTGATATTTTCTGAGACTGTTATCATACTGTGAAAATCTCAAACCGTTACAACCCTAGTCCCATCGTGTTGGATTTCCTTCATAGCGTAAAGGTTGAGAAGTGCCTGGATGGTTAATCTATCGCTGTTTTAATGGAGTAAGTATATGTAAACTGTGTGTTTACACAGTTTTTTAAAAAAGAGGCGGGTGCCGGTGTTTCTTATGGCGTGCATTCTGACCAATGAACGTACACTTACGTCACTGGTAGTTCCTATTGTGTAAGGTCAGACCCAGCAAATTTAGTCCCCCAAAGCATTTTTATAACTAAAATCGTTCCCAGTACTTCTGCCAATATATAGGACTATATAAGAACTATGAAAACGTTCCTCCAGTGCAAAAGCCACTTTAGACAACTACATTTCTGGATGATTGGTCTAGGGTTGTCAAAAGTACCGGTACTTTGGTACCAGTATCATTTTGAGTGCTGAGCAGATTCTGAACAACTTAAACACCTCTGATTGGCCGTTGTGTTCATGCACTCATGAGATACATCTGTGTCAAATGCTCCTGTGAGCTTGTTGAACAACATGTTTTTGAAGCGCTGAACACAATGGCCAATCAGAAGTGTTTAAGTTAGTCATAATCCGCTCAACAGCGCTCAAAATGCTAGGAGGAAATGCTGGTATCATCACAATTTTTTTTAAATTTCAGTACCGACTTGACAACCCTCGATTGGTCTAGTGGTCAAAATGTGTATTTGTGCAAGCTTTACTACATACTTGCTAAATAAAATGTAAATAAATGAAACAAATAAATGTATTAATTTATTAAATTATTTACATAAAAGTAAATAAAATAAATGAATATAATTTAAACTTAATAAATAAATTAATTAATTAAAATTAATTGTTAACATTAATATTTAAATAATTAATAAATATTGAGTCTAAATGATTTTATGTGGAAAAAAAGAATCTGGTGTTATGCAAAAGACATTAAACTAATACAGCAAAAGGCACATAATAAGTTTATTTAAATATTTAAAATATCATAAAGCTATTAAAGCTCATACTTGTAAGAATGTTAATAACTGAGATGGATTTTCAAGGGATGAATGTAGATGAGGTGTTCCTCCACCAACTGAGAGATGAAACTAAATGAAAAGGTGGATATTTTCCAAAAGACAGAACTTAAAATTTAGATTTAAAAAATAATAATAGTGCACTGAGAGAGACAGAGACGTTCCATCAGAGACAGAATAATGCTCAGATATGAGGGCTGTGAGACGTCCATCTCCCCCGTCTGTCGGTGCTTTCCTTTTACACGCAACAGAAACAGAAAGAAATGTGTTTTTCTCCAGACATGGTATGAGTTCTTTGATGTTTTACACCCAGCAGCGGTTTAATAAAGACTGAAACGGAGATGGAAATGGAAGATGAGGCGAGAGAGAGAGACAGACGGCCTCAATAACATACCGCCGTGCCTGTGGAAGGGGAATTGGCTATAGAGTTATATTAGAACGTCGCTGACAGAAGGGTTGAAAAAGGCAGGACATGTTTTGATTGAAGGATTGTTGCCGTCTGTTTCTACACAATGATGTCAGTGAAGGAAACGACTGCGTGCCAAAAAACATGAATATAAATGTTGCTCATTCATGTATGTGTGTTTGTCATGAAAAGCTGGCCAATATATTTGCAGCCTTCTGATGATCTTGTGTTTTTGCTCTGACATGACTTAAAGGGACATAAAAATCTGTCATTATTTAATCATCCTCACACGTTGCTACAAACCTTTATTTCTTCTACTGAACACAAAAGATTTATTTCAAAGAATGCTGGTGTTCAAACAACATTGGACTCAACACTGGACAAAAAATCAATTTCTGCAGAAGAAAGAAAGTCATACAAGTTTGGGACAAAAATAAAATCACAGTATTTTCATTTTTGGGTGGAGTATCCCTTTAAAAATTTGGCTTTTTTTCAATCAGAGTGTATATATAGTATATATAAACATTTAAATATTAAATGCAAATAAAAAGGCATAAATGAAGGCATGTTTTCCACAGGAAGAATTATATTTAAATGAATTTCTTTCATATGTACTCATTTATAATATATATTAAAGAACAGCAATAATTACCTACATATATTTTGATAAAGCAAGTTAATAAAATGATTTGATAAAACAGACAGCTACAAATGAAAAATTATATAGTGTGAAATACTGTTGAGCTGTATTAGCTAGTCACTATTTTGTCAAATATGCTAATATGACCCAATAGTCAAATGTCATGATCTGATCACACTGACCAGAAGTGAACAACAAAACTATTAATTTCAGAACAAGTCACTTCACATCTGGTATTCTTACAGGACCTGGTGGAACAAAAGTACAAAAAATGTCATATAAAAACTATAGAAATGAACTGTAGCCATGGCAGGAAAAAAATTCAACTGCATCAAAGTATTTTTCTCTTTCACACACAAACTCAAAGTCTGTAAAACCGAACAGTGAAATTAAATGAGTTCGTTTTACTCAAATAATAATGAAACTTCATTGTACTTAATAGAAAAAAGTTGCGTGAACTCAAAATTTGACTGTAGTACACTGAACTTAATATGATTGGGTTGCAACTTCCAGCAGACTTCTAATTACCAGCATTCTTCACGTCAGACTGTAAAAGGAAAATAAATGTTGAAATTAAGTGTTATTTTGTGTTTTTTTTTTGCACAAGATTAACATAGGGAGGCATAAGTTAGTGTTTAATGTTGTGTTATGTTGGGATTTAAAGGGTGTTTATATTCTGTTATGTTTAAAACTTTTGTCACACAAAACTTGAAAAAATGAATTAGTTTACTTAAATGTTTTGAGTATTGTGAACTTATTGAGTTTTACAGTGTAAATGAGGATATACCTCAGACCTCAATTGTTTTATATAAAGCTAATTATAACAATCATTAACTCAAAAACATTATGTAATTCATTAATGAATCGTTATTAAGGATGTTTCCGGATTTCCTCAAAGGGAGATTTTGTCAGATTTAGCTCAATTCAAGGTAAGTAAAGCAACACACATACACACACACACACACACACACACACACACACACACACACACACAATTATAAAGTATATCTGACAGGACTGTGTTATGCAACAGGCCTCAGTAATTACTGAGCATACAACAGAATAAATCAAATGTCATTCTTAAAAGCACACATATTAATTCAACAAATAATCACACACAAACACCAAACGTGTACACGTCAGCTCTACTAACAATCTATTTGTCGGGTGGAAAATGGAAATATGATTAAATGAACATTACAGGCTAATTGTTCAGGTCTCAGAAGCAAATCTTATATAACATATAACTGACTAGCTTAATTCCGCCAAACAACATGATACTGTGACGTTCCCAGCAAACCCTGCAAACATTTTACATCTCCTGTTTGTAGTAAATACATTTTAAAGTCAAATACTGCTGTTTATCACAATGTTGAAACTTTCACATGCTTCATAAATCATGCAACCCTTAAAAAAAAAATGGTAACTATTACTTTTTCAGCAAAAAGTACTACAGTTTTTGCAAGGGTTTTTTTTTGACTGAATAATTGACAAGTCCTGGTCCTTCAGAGCTGTGGTCGAGCGGTTCCAGTGCATATATGTGGATTTCGAGGTATGTACTGAAAGGAATAACTGATGAAGCACTGATGAATTATTGAAAATTACAGTACACCTATAGTGCTCCTTGAGCACACATAAACTTTCAGCTTTTTCCACCTACATCTTGATTACCACAGGTGCCGGTTCATAAAATGTGTTAAGGCATTTTTAGGTTTTTGTACATAAAACGCTAATGTGTAGAAATACTTCACTACAGCACTGACTGTAAATAAAAACGGATTAAAAAGTAATCTTAGTGCCAGCCTTTAAAGGTAGGGTAGGCAGTTTCAGAGAGGCTAGCAATAGCAAGCTAGCTTTGAAGGCATACGATCCCACCCTCCCTTCAGAGCGCCTTCAAAGAACTTCTGGATTTCTTCCATGACTCTACTAATAAAAAACGAACTAAGGGCAAAGGCAATCTAACTAGTCTGATCTGCTTGGCATCTCCATCCGCTCATACTGACATATTACAAATAACAATTAGCCCGTGATGTTCATTTTCCACAGCTGAAGTTACACAGCAGCACTGACTGCTGCCAACATCTCACGGGTGCAGCTCCTTCTGCTTCACAGCTTCTCTCTTATGTTCATTTCCTCCAGTGGGAGTAAAGCAGCTCCAGATAACAGCTTATATCTTAATCCACTTAAAGAGCTCTGAAAATTTGCATTTGCATACAAAAAAAAAAGTGTCAAATGTACCGTGGTATTACCATGAATATGCACCATGGTTTTTAGACATGCTCTATGCTAAAACCAACCAAGTTTTTGTAACCTTTGTAATCCTAAATACTAAAATTCATTTTATGGTAATAATTCAGTATAGTACATGGTGTATATATATATATATATATATATATATATATACACTTCATAATGTCATGTTTTACTTGATTCGCCAATATTAATGCTGAAAAAGGTGACATTATGTGTATTGTTGCGAGGCAGAGAAATGAAAATGCACGACAAAGAAAGCAGATGCGTAGTTCTGTCTCTGTCTCATCACCCACACTTTTCATTCATTGCCTTTGATTTTTTCTTGGTATCCTGACCTGATTTTCCTCTCCCTCTCTGTGGAGGTCTCAGTGAAGAGCCACACGTCTTTATGTAATGAATGAATCATCTGTAAAATCTGCCATTTCACGGCCGTTAAACTCATACAGCTGGAAGATGGAGAGAGAGACATTGAGAGAATTCGGAGACATTTAATCTGCCCACAACCTGTTTGTTCAACAGTCCACAAAAGAGCTGTGTAATAAACACACCTTATGTCTGTTTTTCAGCCGTTCACCCATACTCCACTCGCTCTCCTTCTCTCTGGACAGAAACATCTAGAACATAAACTGCTTTCCACACCATCAGGTTTTCTTAAAGATTTTAAAATACTCTCGCCTAACTTCACCTAATCTACAGACTACAACTGAGCCGTTCACAGGTTGAGTCCACAAAAATCACAGTGTAAACACTACGGCATGATCAAAACATTGCTGTGAGTGTGGGGCGGGACTAACTGTTTGTCTGAGCAAAGGCAGACAAGGGAGTGTTCGGGATCAAGGCCAAAAAGAAGTCATGACAAGCTGATTTTAATAAATAGTTATTTTAATTTTGGTGGCTAAATATGTTCTACAAAATTAAAAAACAAAACAAAAAAAAAACGTGATTTTCTTTAGTAGGTGGTTAAATTCTAATTGCTCACATCACCTACATTAGCGAGGATCAAACAATCATAGTTTGGTTTAAAACACCTAATGTTGCCATTTCTAATAAAGTTCTCAGATGTTTTATTTACCTGCCAAAACGAATTTTACCTTAATTTAGCATTTGGCAAGTGTTTATATTGGGCTCTGGGCATCAGTTTCACACACCAATGCTGATATATTGAAATTAGGCTTTCAGAGCAGGTGTTTAGCTCCAGTGGGAGGTAAAATACACTAAAAATATTGATAAGTCAAGACAAAAATCATACAAAGACATGTGCTACAGCTTCAGTACCCGATGCCTGTCCACTTTGACCAATTTTAGCCATTCATGCCGTGATGTTACATCCAAACCACCACACATGATGACATTTGACCCGACTGTTCTCCATATACCATGCATTGTGTGTTTTTATTTACAACAACATAAATGCCAATCAAGATGCCTGAACCTATGCAATATTGCAATATTTTCTGTTGCAATGGAGAGATGTGTAACTCAAAAAAAAAAAAAAAAAAACTATATTGGCATGCATTATTCATTCTTGTTATTCAAGTCAAATGAAATATTATAAGATATTATATCCCTTTGTGGTTTAATTATAGATGCATTACTGTTAAATCAAAAGCAACTAAGTGGCTTTGTGTGAATTGAAGCAGCACACACACACATGCATACATACACGCACATATGCACAAGCATACGCACACACACACATACACACATACGCATGCAAACATATACATACACACACACATGCATACACACATACACACACACACACATCAGCTCAGTGAAATGCTTCCGCTTCATTTAAAAGAATCTGAACAAATGGAGCCAATTTTCCACGGCACAGACCCCTGGGCCAAAAGTGCTTCATTAGTATGACTTATACAAACAGTAATCTGAAATGTATTTATTCCAGCCATAAGTTATTAGCGGTGGATACCTGTAATCCTACAGCACAGACCTCTGCGTGTCTGGATACCAGTACAAAAGCAGAGCAGCTAGTGATCTGAATGCTTATACAGCCCACAGTCTCAGATCTGACCCCACGGCAGTTAACGTACTCAATGACCAACAGTCACAATCTATAACCAAAGCCTGAAACTTTCAGGACGTATAAGTGTAAGCTGGTCAAAAGAGGGTGGGCGGGGCTCTTTCCAATAAGCAACCACCCAGAACAAGATAGAGTGCAACAGTCAGTTCCAGAAGTAAAAACTCCATTCATTTTCTCCATAAGGATACTGATTTTGAACAATAACTTAAACCTTTAAAGACAGATCTAATGTGAGGTACGAGGTTGTTAATCCATGGTATTTGCTATTGTTGAAGCATTATTTCAGCTTAATTTTAAAGGGGACCTCTAATGCTGCTCCCAGCCCCCCTTCCAGAAGAGGGCGGAGCTTTAACAGCTCACGCTTCGGTTGCTCAACAACAACAAAGCTGGAGAATCTCACACAGCTAAAATGAGGATTGTCAGTAACGTGTTCAGCCTTACCGGAGTCGACACTGATGGGAGAGACTCAGGAAGAAGTTACAACTTTTAGAATGCAACTGGATGTTTCTGAATGGTTAGTGGATAAATTTATGTAGTTGCTGTGGAGTTGATTCAACTCATCGACTAGCATGTGTCGTCATGTTAATCTTCTGTGCAAATCCAGCGTTGAATTGACCCTCGTTTGTGAAGCAGTCCGGCGTAAAATGACAGCATGACAACAACACTACTACAACAACTCTTCCTCTTCTCTAAAGCAGCCCAACATGGCCTCGCCCTCTTTGTTGCGTGTTCTTGGGGGCGGGGTTTATGTAAATTTTGGGGTTTGTGATGTCACCAACCCGGTAAGAAGCTTGTTGTAGTCCCTACCAGCCGTTTGTTGTAGTCCTTAAACAGCGAACTCTTTAAAATAAAACATCTCCCTTTACATTGAACTTTGAGCGCCATAACTTTGCAGATGTTGTTTATGCTCAAACAGCAACATTACACACTAACTAAAGTTAAAAAACTGTAATCATAATCAACCACCCCTTTTAAATAATCATGTTTAACAGTGGAATTCCTGGTGAAAAACTACATTACCCATGATGCTGTACAGAAAATTACACCAATCAGAGAGTTGGAAAAAAGCAACAAAATCCCATGAAGCACTGCAAATGACTTAATCTCCCTACGCTCTCAAAATACTGAAATGTTTGTATATTTTATATATGCATATTTTGCAATAAACTTAAATAGTCACCATTTGTAAATGAGTAAATAAAAGAAGAAAAAAATTCGGAACCATTGCGGCTGAAAAAGGGCACTGTTGCATTCTATAGCAACCACATAGCAACACCCTGGCAAACACCCAGAACACCATAGAAACCACATAGCCTCACCCTGGCAACCACATAGCAATGCCCCAGCAAAAAAAAAAAAAACAGAATACCCTAGCATCACTGCAAAAAGTTTCACAAAATAAAGTGCCACTAACATTCTCTTTTGGAAATCTGTTGCTATGGTTACATTCGATACTAAGTTAGAGATTAAGACTGACTTTATTTACCTGTTCATACCGACATCATTCAATCCACTCTGGTCGGTTAAAAGGTCACTATTAATTACAGTTTTCAATCTCAAACTCTGACTGTGAGTGCAACCTATAAGCTGCTATTGTATATAAAGGTTTCAAGACAAACATTACATTTAACCTTTGTAAAATGATTTCTTTACCCTTTTGGTTCCATTACTTACACACACACACATATACGCGTACACACACACACACACACACACATATACGCGTACACACACACAGTGTTCACTCTCTTACACACCGGTATGGTTTTCCATCATGAGATTGTTGTTTTTATACATTAAAATTATTATTATAAATTATATTAATTTTTCTAATATGATTATATATATTTACACTATATTTTCTATCCCAGCATTTTTCAGATTAACACCACAGCCATGTGTATACAATTATGTAACATTGTAAGCCAGACTTGTGGACAGAATCATTTTGGAATATTTTCATATTTGTATTATTGTTGCATTCAAAGCCATTAAAATAATCATTATAGTAGTAAGCCAATTTTTAAATAAAGCCATATATATATATATATATATATATATATATGTATATGTGTGTGTGTGTGTGTGTGTGTGTGTGTGTGTATATATATATATATATATATATATATATATATACACACACTTTTTATTTTAATTCGGCCCTCACATAATATGTACCTTATGTATAACGTATATAGCCCCGCCCCTTTTCAGCGCTGCGCTCGATGTGTTCTGTCTTCCGGTTTGTATTTCCATCTCAAGGTAAGATATTACGGATTTATGAATGAACTGCTCGTTTTAAAATCTTCCTGGTCTAACTGACTTTTGTTATGACTTCCAACATTACAATGCTCGTGATAACTTTCGTTAACTCTACAGTAAGTAAATCCACTAATTACTCTTCGACAGCGATACCATAGAAATATACAGAGCTACCGAAAAAAAGGAAGTTCAAAGACAATATTCGAAAGATGGCTGCGCGCTTGTTTCTCTGGCGCATAAGGTCTTTTCTATTTTCTGTTTTTTATAAACACACACACACACACACGCACAGAAAGAGAGAGAGAGAACAGATGATTAAATGCTAGAGTGAATACCATAACCTTTTATAGAGCACCAGCTCATTGTGTATTTACACAACGTCTCGCCCGGGAAAATCGCCCATAGAGACAGTCAGTGTACGCGCGCGCGCGCGCGAGAAATCTATGAATGAATAACGTTCGGGAATAACCATTGTTTTACCCTGAAGACACACAAACAAACTCCTACTAAACAAGAGCACAAAAGCATCTCTCTCCTTCACGTTCGTTTTTAAAGGTTAATGCACTTCACGTATTATTGCATACAAAACAAAAACAGCTGGAGTTATAAAAGAGGTGGAAAAAAAAAAAAAAACCCGACACAGACGCACATCGAAGGAGGAACCCGAGTCATTTATACAGACCAGAAGATCACAGAGACGCTTTTTACTGCAGACAGTAAACAACCACATAGCAACCACACAGCAGCATACTAAAAACACTGAACTCCTTAGCAACCCCAAAATAAAGCCCTATAGCATCACGTCAGCAAGTTTTCCATGTGGGAAAAAAATTAATAAATAAAAACCCTCACATTTTCTTCAGAAAATCTAGAAAACATAGTTTTAAATTTATTTGCCTGCACAAACATGCATGGTCCGCTTACCTGTGTGATAGTTCACCTGTTTGCTCTGCATCGAGTACGTTCCCATGACGGGACCCATAACTGAATCTGCAGCTACACACCTGTAGCATGAGACAGCAACTCGCTCAGATGAGACCGCAACGTGTGTTCGTTGGCGGTAGTTCAGCTTGTGTGTGTGTCTGCTCTCATATCATAGATCCTTCCCCTCTCTCTCTCACAAACTCCTCCTTTCTTTATCCACCTCCATCAATGCATATTAATCTTTCTCTCTTTCTGTCCATCAAAATCTCTTTCTCTCTCTCTCTCTCTCTTTTCCCCCCCACCCTGGAGACAAACAGAAAGAGTGCGGGAGAGAGTTAATGCCAAAAAGGAAGAGGACGACAACCAGGGAATGAGAAAAACCTCAGGGAGACAGAAACTCTCTGGCAGAGGAATAGAGAACAGAGGAAGTGAGCGAGCGATTCTGGTGTTTCAGCGTGCGTGTCGTCATCCTAAAGCAGAAACGACAACCCAGCCTTTTAGACAAAAGTGAAAACACTTCAGAAAATCCATCTTTTATTATTTGCTCATTTCACAGTGCTCCACATGAAGCGTCTCCTGTGGTTTAAGGCAAGACACAGAAGGTGAATATATAATAATTTAAACTCCTAGATTTCAACATACTTTTTCAGGTCATTAATCACAGTACATTAAGACTGCTGTTTTGCATTACAAGTTTTCTGAAATGGTATGTTTAAATATGCAAATGACACATTATCTAATTAAATATGCACTCATTTGCATAAATTTCCAAAACAAACACCTTTGTTTGGAATAAGCGACCTCTAGCGGAGAAAATTACATATTGTGCCTTTAAATGTCAAAAAACTGAAAACGTGTCAGAAAATATTTTGGTTTTACAAATGTTGCACACACAAAAAAACGTCCAGTAGAATTGATTGATTTAGCTGTACTTGAAACCATCGAATGAGGTCGTTGATTAATTGAACTAATGACACTATATTCTGTAGAGCTTTACAGTTTAAATTGAAGTTGTACTACTTATAATTGAAATGACTGATTCCTGAAATTAAAAGTCTTTGTGACTGAAAAATACGGCCAGTAAGTCAAGAACATGTTTTACATTACTTTAACTCAAAGTAAATTTTAAATTTTGATAAGTTTTATAAGATTCAACTCATTTTTAGTCAGTTAAATATAATTTAAGTTGAAATTACTTATACAGCCAAGTTGATTGTACATAAAAATTTAAGGCAGCAAGTTATTTACAGTGTTATATATACTATTATATTTTATTTTATTTATTTTTTTAATTTTATTTTTATATTTTCACTTTTCATTTTAATTTTAGTTTTAATAATTTTATGTACTTTTGTCATTTATTTATATATATATATATATATATATATATATAATTTGTTTATATATATAATTTTTTGTTTACGTTTTATTTCAGTTTTAGTAATAAACATTTTATTGCAGTTAGTTGACAGCAACATTTCTATTTTTTGTTCATTTTTTTCCATTTAATATTTCCATTTTTATTTTATTTCAGCTTTATTACAATAAACAATACCTTTTTTAATCGTTTAAGTAAACCATAACAACACTGACATTGTTTTTCCTGTTTATTTACTGTAAAGCTGCTTTAAAGCATATTGTATAAAGCTATATAAATTAACATGAAAACTATATAAATAAACATTAACTGATTCAATGAAAACACCAAAAAATATGAAAAAATATGTAGAGATTTTGTGGCCTGAATTTCTGTCTATCCAAAAGTAATAAGACTATTTCACAGAAATGAAAACAAAACCAAAACCTTCAGTTGTGCTCAAAACCTCTCAAACTTTGTCAAATCCAACGACTGGTTTTTGTTCCTCAAAAATGCTGTTTGTAGCTGTTGAGACGAAGGCCATTTTGTGCAATATGCATCAAGCAATATGTAAATGATCTGACAAAACTATATGAGCAAAGCATGAAAGCAAAGACTGCATTTAATTTTTTTTTTTTTTTTTTTTTTTTTTTGAGAACTAAATCACTTTGTCACTTTGAGTTTGTTGTTTTGGTTTTACATTGATCTCAGTTTTGTTCAGAGCAAAACCTAACACAGACCAAAGAAAGACACTGTGGATGAAACCAGGTGAAAGATAGTTTGAAATGAATGAAAATAAAATTATACACTTAAGAACAGCTTGTCTGCTTTGCACAACTCTGTTCTCTGTATATCCTTTAGACTATAATTAGTGGTCTTTAAGAAGTCAAGCATCACTGTAACTATTGCTTATATGCAAGAATAGCGATTTGAACCAACCCATAACTTCAGGTATTAAACTTCAGCATGTACCTCATGTGCCTTGAGAGGAGGTGTCTATTACTTTTCTAGGGGGTCGAATAATTTTCACCTGACAGGTAATGCAACAGACTTACAATGGAGCAGAATAATATTGTAAGCCACTTTAAAAATCCCAAAAATGCGGTTTGAGAAGATGAAAACTCTGAGATGAGATGTCATTTGCATGCACTTACTCTTAAAAAGCTGCACCAGAAAATATAGTGAGAGAATCTGTAACGGTTCCAGTAACAGTGTTGTTATTGCCAACTAAACTACCAAAAAAATTGGTTTTAGGGATGCACGGATATTACAATTTTGGCACATACCAATAACTGATCATTCTTTATATTTTAAAGCAGATAACCGATATATTGGCCGATAAACCTAAATCCAAATTTTTACATTTTGATTACAAGGTAACATTGTACGATAAGGTTCATTAGTTAACTACATTGGTTAACATGAACTAATAATGTACTGCACTTATACAGCATTTTTTTTTTTACTAATACATTATTAAAATCTTGTTAACATTAGTTAATGCACTGTGCACTAACATGAACAAACAATGAACTGTATTTTCATTAACGTTAACGAAGATTAGTAAATACAGTAACAAATGTATTGCTCATGGTTAGTTCATGTTAGTTAATACATTAACTAATATTTAACTAATGAACCTTATTGTAAAGTGTTACTGATTACAAAAACAAAAGTCTCACCAAAGCCATGTCCCAAACATGATTATAATGTTGTCATTATAATATTATGTAGTCTATATGACAGACTTGCGCTTTAAGTTGCACTGTATTTTCTTTTTTGAAGTGATTTCAATTATATTTCAAGCCATTATTTATCGGCTTTAATATATCAGCCACATTTTCTTATCGGGCAGATAATGATAACATTAAAAATTAACATATATCGGCCGATACTGATATGGTGGCCGATATATTGTGCATCCCTAATTGTTTTCATTAATTAAAATCAAATAAAATATTATGTTAAATGAAAACAAACTCACTACGACTTCTCAACCCACGTTAACAACAACTTTTTACACATGACCTCTAGATAAAAATAAAAAAAAATGTTAAATTTACAGAAAATACATTGTAAAAGCTTACATAGACACTTTTAACCTGAATCAACAAATAACCATCCCAAATGCCCTGGCAACAACTTAAAAACAATTAGAACACCTTAACAACCACGTAATAACAACATGGCAACCGTGCTAATATCATGGAGGAGTTTTGGATTGCAAACACCACTCTGTATGTAGTTTATTTCCCAGTTGTGTTTGTATATGGCCAGAAAAAGTGAAATCAGCACTACTGCGTCTCTCTCTGACACATGCAGTGAGCCATGCGTAAAGGAAGCACATTCTTGGATATTCCACGTTTCTAAACATGGACCGCTCAATGAATGCTAAATAAATGTGTTAATTTGACATGCAAATACCTGTCACACACATACTTAAAACAGCTTGCATCATCATTACTTGATAGCTCATTGAGCAAAACACAGTGAAACGGGTGAGTCAGTGATTCAATGAATTAAGACTTGCGTTCTTGAATGAATCAGTTGTTTTCATATGAATAGGTTGAATGAATGATTCAATGACAAACACACCTGCCTATACTGATTTAATTTGATTGGTAACAGCCCGACTGTGTTTTATTATTCTACAAACCTGATTCCAAAAAAGTTGGGACACTGTACAAATTGTGAATAAAAAAGGAATGCAATGATGTGGAAGTTTCAAATTTCAATATTTTATTCAGAATACAACATAGATAACATATCAAATGTTTAAACTGAGGGCAAAATAAGTTGATTTTAAATTTCATGGCATCAACACATCTCAAAAAAGTTGGGACAAGGCCATGTTTACCACTGTGTGGCATCCCCTCTTCTTTTTATAACAGTCTGCAAACGTCTGGGGACTGAGGAGACAAGTTGCTCAAGTTTAGGAATAGGAATGTTGTCCCATTCTTGTCTAATACAGGCTTCTAGTTGCTCAACTGTCTTAGGTCTTCTTTGTCGCATCTTCCTCTTTATGATGCACCAAATGTTTTCTATGGGTGAAAGATCTGGACTGCAGGCCGGCCATTTCAGTACCCGGATCCTTCTTCTACGCAGCCATGATGTTGTAATTGATGCAGTATGTGGTCTGGCATTGTCATGTTGGAACATGCAAGGTCTTCCCTGAAAGAGACCACGTCTGGATGGGAGCATATGTTGTTCTAGAACTTGGATATACCTTTCAGCATTGATGGTGCCTTTCCAGATGTGTAAGCTGCCCATGCCACACGCACTCATGCAACCCCATACCATCAGAGATGCAGGCTTCTGAACTGAGCGCTGATAACAACTTGGGTTGTCCTTGTCCTCTTTAGTCTGGATGACATGGCGTCCCAGTTTTCCAAAAAGAACTTCAAATTTTGATTCATCTGACTACAGAACAGTTTTCCACTTTGCCACAGTCCTTTTAAATGAGCCTTGGCCCAGAGAAAATGCCTGTGCTTCTGGATCATGTTTAGATATGGCTTCTTTTTTGACCTATAGAGTTTTAGCCGGTGGATTGTGTGGATTGTGTTTTTCTGGAAGTATTCCTGAGCCCATTTCCATTACAGTAGCATTCCTGTATGTGATGCAGTGCCGTCTAAGGGCCTGAAGATCACAGGCATCCAGTATGGTTTTCCGGCCTTGACCCTTACGCACAGAGATTGCTCCAGATTATCTGAATCTTTGGATGATATTATGGACTGTAGATGATGATAACTTCAAACTCTTTGCAATTTTTCGCTGAGAAACTCCTTTCTAAAATTGCTCCACTATTTTTCGCTGCAGCATTGGGGGAATTGGTGATCCTTTTCCATCTTGACTTCTGAGAGACACTGCCACTCTGAGAGGCTCTTTTTATACCCAATCATGTTGCCAATTGACCTAATAAGTTGCAAATTGGTCCTCCAGCTGTTCCTTATATGTACATTTAACTTTTCCGGCCTCTTATTGCTACCTGTCCCAACTTTTTTGGAATGTGTAGCTCTCATGAAATCCAAAATGTCTCACTTTCAACATTTGATATGTTATCTATATTCTATTGTGAATAAAATATAAGTTCATGATATTTGTAAATTATTGCATTCCTTTTTTATTCACAATTTGTACAGTGTCCCAACTTTTTTGGAATCGGGTTTGTAGTTTAATGTACTGTTTTATTACATTTTTAAACAAGTTTATACATTTAAATTAAGAATTTGACATAAATTACATTTAATAAGGTTAGAAAAAAATGCCCTTACAAAAGATTCAATTTAAGGGGGCAAATATCACCTCATAATTGGAAAGATAATTGATCAGAAGGTGCTCCTAAAATATTATATATAGCTGTAAAGCCATGCTTTAGCGGTACAACAGCTAAACAGCATACCTTAGCGTACTACTACTAAAATGTACCCTTTAGGAGTAGATAGCCTACCTTTGAGAGTACTGGCCTAGTAAAGCTAAAGGTTCAACACTTGCACTATTATTATGAAGGTGTACTGTGTAACACACACACAATGTATTAATTTGATATTCGTTACAACACAAGGTAGTTTTAAATGAGGAGAGAAGAGGAGAAGCTCTATAACTCTAGATCAGCTGTCGGACACATGGTTTGAACATCTTCTGGACTGAGGCAGATATGAGCTTTATTTTATACCCTATAATATATATTTAATTCAAAATCAAATATTGATATTTTAGAAATGAATGTTTCAGAGGGACACAGTTTGTCCTGAGGGCTGTTGGGTTGCATGTAGGTGTCCTGTCACACTGCATGGTCTATGAATGTACATCACAGCTTCACAAAACAACACATTCTCACGCAAAATGCACCTACAAATGAGTTCGTGAAGACAGAAATACACATGAATACAGAGAATCAGGGCACTAGTACAAGGCAGGCTAAATTCAGCATCAAATCCTGTTCTGTTCACACACAGATTGGTTATGTATAGAAATGGCATGATATATGAACCACATTTAATATTTCTGTTGGCATCGCTTCATCGTGTGTTACGCAGCACGTTTGAGCTTCAACAAGAACCAACGAGGTTCGTTCTCGTGGGTTATGCAGCACGTTTGAGCTTCAACAAGTACCAATGAGGTTCGTTCTCGTGGGTTATGCAGCACGTTTGAGCTTCAACAAGTACCAATGAGGTTCGTTCTCGTGGGTTATGCAGCACGTTTAAGCTTCAACAAGAACCAATGAGGTTCGTTCTCGCGTTACGCAGCACGTTTGAGCTTCAACAAGAACCAGTGAGGTTCATTCTCATGTTACGCAGCACGTTTGAGCTTCAACAAGAACCAGTGAGGTTCGTTCTCGCGTTACGCAGTACGATTGAGCTTCTGCAAGAACCAATGAGGTTCGTTCTTGTGTTACGCAGCACGTTTGAGCTTCAACAAGAACCAATGAGGTTCATTCTCGTGTGTTACGCAGCACGTTTGAGCTTCAACAAGAACCAATGAGGTTCATTCTCGTGTGTTACGCAGCACGTTTGAGCTTCAACAAGAACCAATGAGGTTCGTTCTCGTGGGTTATGCAGCACGTTTGAGCTTCAACAAGAACCAATGAGGTTCATTCTCGTGTGTTACGCAGCACGTTTGAGCTTCAACAAGAACCAATGAGGTTCGTTCTTGTGTTACGCAGCACGTTTGAGCTTCAACAAGAACCAATGAGGTTCGTTCTCGTGGGTTATGCAGCACGTTTGAGCTTCAACAAGAACCAATGAGGTTCGTTCTCGCGTTACGCAGCACGTTTGAGCTTCAACAAGAACCAGTGAGGTTCGTTCTCGCGTTACGCAGTACGATTGAGCTTCTGCAAGAACCAACGAGGTTCGTTCTCGTGGGTTATGCAGCACGTTTGAGCTTCTGCAAGAACCAATGAGGTTCATTCTCGCGTTACGCAGCAGGTTTGAGCTTCAACAAGAACCAATGAGGTTCGTTCTTGTGTTACGCAGCACGTTTGAGCTTCAACAAGAACCAATGAGGTTCGTTCTCGTGGGTTATGCAGCACGTTTGAGCTTCAACAAGTACCAATGAGGTTTGTTCTCGCGTTACGCAGCACGTTTGAGCTTCAACAAGAACCAGTGAGGTTCGTTCTCGCGTTACGCAGTACGATTGAGCTTCTGCAAGAACCAACGAGGTTCGTTCTCGTGGGTTATGCAGCACGTTTGAGCTTCTGCAAGAACCAATGAGGTTCATTCTCGCGTTACGCAGCAGGTTTGAGCTTCAACAAGAACCAATGAGGTTCGTTCTTGTGTTACACAGCACGTTTGAGCTTCAACAAAAACCAACGAGGTTCGTTCTCGTGGGTTATGCAGCACGTTTGAGCTCCAGCAAGAACCAATGAGGTTCGTTCTCGTGTTACGCAGCACGTTTGAGCTTCAGCAAGAACCAATGAGGTTCATTCTCATTCCGACTCACTTACTGAACTGCAAGTTATCATTATTCTGTGAATCATAATTAGTGACCAGAATGTAAATATGGTTGTCAATTGTTCAGGAGTAAGTTAAATTGAAAACATACGCACACAGGAAGTACCGCTGTGAAGTGTTTTGATGGCTCAGAGATCTAGATCCCTTGAGAGAAAAATGTGACCCCTCCCTGACAGCAAACTTTAATTAATCACATTAATGATGACAAATTACCATTTCAGTTTCAAAGATAAGCACTCCCTGCAGGCAGAGATATAGCCTAATAAAGTACATCTGACTCGGTGAATACAAATATCCTCCTGTCTCATCAGAAAGATGCCTTTGAACAATGATTAAAAATAATGTTAATATTTAATTGAGAATCTGAGTGAAAGTGTAGCTGGCAGAATCTGCATCCTAACCAACTCAAAAGCAGCTCTATGGTTGTATGACAAATGAATATCCGTGATTTTTTCAGTCGTTCATGATTGCTGGATGATTTTTCTAATCTAGCAAATGAAATGCAGTATTTGAGAGCTCAGTGTCATGTCTTAAATTAATCAGTTGTCATGAAAAAATGTTAACTGCATTGTTTTAACAGCACTATCCACCAAAACCCACATAGGTCTACAGATGAACAGCAATGTAAAAAGACACTTTTAATTAACATGTCTTATCAAACAGATGTCAGCTTTAATTGGTCTGTCATTGAAAATAAAGACGCACTTTCCGCCCTCTAGTGTTTAAAAAGAACATCACAGTCAACCACACAGAGAGCTGAACAAAAGCACACAGCTGCCACCCAGCGGCAGACACATGAATAACAGGCTGCAATATCAAAGCCAGCACACAAGACAACAGCGGATTTTAATCAACACACATTCAGACAACAGCATATACAATCGCACTTTATGTGTAAATCCCAATTACAGAAGCCCTTATTAACAATTAAACGAAACGATTACCAAAAAAAAAATGCTTTTTTCAAGCACCATGGTGTCCTCTTGGTCATGCTTATCATCAGACCTGACAATAAATGAAAGAATATAAAGCATGTACTTACGGAAGATATGATGGATTCAGTAAAGAAATGTGAATTTATATTGAAATCTTTATTTTGGCCTTTGTCTCCCTGACTTGCTAACAGTGCATCTCTGAAGTATCATAGGAGGAGCAGGTGCACTATGGGGGCGAATAAGCCTAAATAATAATTTACATATTTTAATTATTTGGTTAGGCTAAAGTTCTATTAAAATGTCTAGGTATTATTATTCAGGTATAATTTATTGTCTAGAGATCGCTCATGAGGCAGTACGTAGACGGCATTGTCACATGATATCTGTTACATTTCTCAGCGCTGGTCAGAATTCATCAATCACTGTCGCTTGTGATTACAGATTAAATAAAAAAAATAAAAAAAAATGATTCGGACCAAAATCTACACTACACGAAGCCATACATCACTGCTACTTTTTAAAAATAAGTAAGTATATAAATAATGATATATATATATATATATGTAAATGATTGCTCTATGCATCCAGTAGGTGGCAGTATAAACTAGAAATCAGCCCCCTGCTGTGTTTACAGGCTCCCAAAGTGAGTTCAAGCTGCGAGTTTAAAGGCAAGAAAATAGAGTGTAAGTAATGAAGTAATGCGTGATTACAGGCATTCCCACTGACTGCTTGAACACACATTTAAAGCAGATCAGTTCTACTAAACCTGCTCATGCCAGAGCCCAGAGCACTTTATCAAAAATAAAACACGTCGAGACCGTGAAAAATGAATTCCATGCATCAGAGAGGCTAAAATTGAAAAGTGAGTGTTAGAAGTGAATGGTTTCCGCAGTGAGGTTTACATTAACTCTCGGAAGGGAACGTTCACCTGCAGCAGCTGAAGATGAGAGTTTCTTCATGCTGCAGGGAAGGAACATGATGACTCGAGAATCATTAAAACCAGCAGGAGAACTGAATTCAACGACAGAGTTGGGGGAAAATATGAGGAACATGTTGAGTGTTTCTTCATCTTTTAGTCATATTGCGTTTAGTAAAACAATATTCTCAAAGATTTCAAGATACTGACACTCACAAAAAAAGTGTCACAAAAAATGGTATTTAATTCCTACCATGTATTCTCAGAAGGACCTTGTACCTATTATATATATATAGAGTCACACACACACAGATGCATGCACAATTATTGCAATACATACAGAAAATGGCAGTGAACCAGCTTTTGTGTTTTACGTGTCATGGTAAATCTACATCAATATGTCTACTTTCTATAAATATAGGACATACACACACAGAGCTGTCAGTCTTTTTGTTGGCTGGGTCTGGATGATATCTGCCCATGCCAGAATATCTCCTGAGTCTACTGCACTTAAAAGGCAACAATGCAAATACAACTTCACACATTTTCAATGCCAGGAAGTGAAATCACACAACAAACACAAACGCATATGCTGTTAAAGCCAGAGGCGTGATGTGCGTTCCCTGTGGGGATGGGCATAAAACATACACACACACTGGACTGCGTTTCTGCTTCAGCTCAGGGCTCCACAGGGAGCTCTGTGTACCATCTGAATCTGAGGAAATCACATTACTTTAGTCATCGAGTGTGTGTGTGTGTGTTCAATGCAGCACTTATGGCCTGAAGTCACACAAACAAATACATTCTATATACAATATCAAAAGTACAGAATGGAACTTGCTTAGTGAATGTGTGTACAGTATGTGCATGTACAGTACATAGTCACATGTCCCTCTTAGATGCAGAAGTCTTTGCCTGCAGGTTTACAGCAAAACACAGTTGTATTGTGTGTGTGTGTGTGTGTGTGTGAGAGAGAGAGAGAGAGAGAGAGAGAGAAACAGCTTTAGCATTAAAAAGAATCTTTACATTTTAAGACTTTCACATGCATATGTTGTTTTTCACATACGTATTAAAATCCACAGTAAAGGAAATCACATGAGATCTCTTTCATCTCAGTTGTCTCACCAAATCTTAAAAATAAAGGTTCCAAAAAGGGATTTTTGCAGCAATGCCATTGAAGAACCATTTCTGGTTCCACAAAGAATCTTTCAGTGTGTCAAGAATTGTGAGGACTCGGGTGCAGAAAGTATTGAAGGGTTTATTTAATCAAAAAATAAATAAAACACAACTTAAACCACCAATAGGGGAAAAACATAGTCCAAGGCAGCAGGACTGGAGCAAGGCATGACAAATAGACAAGGCTTCCACACAAGGAACATGGATAACGATCTAGCACATGATAGAGAACAAAAGGAGAATAAATAGGGAAGGAAATCAGGAGGGTAAGAACAGAGAGCAGGTGGGGCAAATGAACCAATAATCAGGTAACAAGAGGGCGGGGCCAATACTAGAGACTGACAGAAGAGCACATGGCACACAGAAACAAACAAAAAGTCATGCGCAAAATGCATATGGCAACCAAACATGATAGAAGCCAGCCATGTGCTCTCACAAACCCACAGGACAGAAGAGAACAGAAAACAAGACACAAGACAGACAGAAGTGCACAGAGGATGGATGTCAGGACCCTGACAGCGAAAGTGAACCAAGACTAGACAGAAGTGTCAGGATCCAGACACCATGCCCCAAATGCGCTCACATAAACACGAGACAAACCCATAAATGTGTCAGGATCCTGTCACCAAACTAAGAACAAGACCAATCAAGGTGACAAGATCCCCCTTTTTTTTTTCTTAGTGTGAAGAACAACCTAAAGAAAATTTTTCCAAAGAATCTTTTGTGCAATGGAAAGCTTCTAGGGATTAAAATGGTTCTTTAAGAAACCATAGATGACAATAAAAAACCTTTTTTTTTAAGAGGGAATGATATTAAGTGAAGAGTCTCCTGCTCCTCAGATGTTTCTCCAGGTAATCTTACATGTGTCTCCTGAGTTTCAGAAGAGATCTCAGCAGTGTCTCAAACTGTGCTCAGATTTGCCAGAGATCTCAATATTATGAACTCGTTCTCATTAAATTTCCTCCAACATCAAGTCATCGGAGCTGCTATCCACATTCATTTGTATGACAACTACTGATTCATTTTCATCTATTTTATGTTTCAGAAGGATTTTTGAAGTTGATGCTTTAATGAGTTATCAAAGAGCAAACGCTGAGCAATAATAGTTTATTAGTGTATTTGTAAACCGGTATGTCTGTTATTTAATTGTGCTTGATTTGTACGAAAACTGGTGGTTTTGTAATGTTTGATGCTTCTTATTTCTTTTCTTTTTTTCTCGTTTTTTAGCCCATGTGTTTACCTAACTATTTTTGGGGACAAATTTGTACCCAGGCCAGAAGTGAGCTAAACATGACAAAATTTTAGGGGATCCCTATATTTGTAAAAACAGTATAAAACTTAGCTGAATAATGTTTTTAAATTGTAAAGATGCAGAAAATGTTCTGTTATACGCCTAGGGTTATAGTATCTATAACTAGCTGCATATGTGTGTGTGGTCCTGGTAAACCCTGTGTTATAACAAAATTTCCCCACCAAGATGTCAGTATCCTAAATCCTTGTCCTTGTGGGGACATTTTTGGTCCCCATGAGGAAAACGGCTTATAAATCATACTAAGTGATGTTTTTAGAAAATGTCAAATGTTTTCTGTGATGAGTAGGTTTAGGATAGGGTTATTGTAGGTGATTGAATATACAGTTTGTACAGTATAAAAATCATCATGTCTATGGAATGTCCACACAAAACATGTGTGTGTATGTGTTGTATTTTGTTTTCCTTTTATTCTATTTGACAAGTGGCAGTAAAATCAGATGGTAAATCAAAGCAGTAAACCAATCACACACAGACACACACACGAGATTACATCCAGTGTGTGATCACTCCCATAGGTCTTTGCTCACACATAAAACACACAGTTTCCTCTTGTAAACAACACCATTACCTCTATTTCTCCCACATGACGCTCACTGTGCACGGCTCACACATAAAATATAGTCATCACTGTTGTTCCACCCAGCAGTCAACATACTGTAAATATATGATACATATGACAAGTGCACGGGGTTCCTCAGATGCCCTGGAGAATCTCTAGACACCTTGTGAAGAGGCCTTGAATATCCTAGTGTGTACTCAAAGAACTTCGGTTTATAATTCTACACAGCAAAATCACAGTTAAATCAACTCTGCTCAGAGTACATACGGTCCCTCTCTAAATAGTGTTAAAGTACAGCAAAGTTAAAGTTAATGAGATAAATACGCGATTAATTAACTGATGATTAAGCGTTAGTGATGAACACCTGCTGTTAACAAGCAGAATCACTGAAGAAAAAAGAAACACAAGAACTACAACTTACTTCAGCCACAGTCTTAGATGAAATCAACTGAAGATAAAATGCATTATATCTCTCAAGATCTCAGCAGAGGCGGATTATCTTTCCTTCAGTAATTCTGCTTGTTAACAGAAGGTGTTAATCAATAATGCTCATTCATCACTTAATTAATCGCTTAATTATCTCATTAACTTTAACTCTGCTTCAGTGCTGCTTTAACACTATTCATAGAGGGACCATATGGACTCCGAGCAGAGTTGATTTAACTCTGATGATTTTGTTGTGTGGTGCATTGAAATATTTCCTTTATTATAAAGGAACTGAAGGAACAACTGACAGTGAACAGAGTTCATTTAGAAGGTAAGATTCATTTTGTACGTTCTTCAGCTGTCTGTCCTTTATTCAAGATGTCTAGATGTTCTCCAGAAGAAACCAGCTGTGAGACGATCTGAGGAACAAATAGTGCCTCTAAAACCTTTGACACTGATGTTTCCGTTCCGTGATGCTCTCAGTACTAGCAAACACAAAACATGCTTCAATTAATGCAGATTCTTTGATTAAAATAAATAGGCCTACACTAAATTGCTTACAAATAATTACATAGAAATGGAAAGTAATGCATTAAACATTACATTTTGAAGTAAAAAAGACTGGAATAGTATTTTCTTAAAAAACGCACTCCAATAATCTTTGGTTTATTAAAAAAAAAAAAAAAAAACATTTTCAGAGTTTAGATCATTCATATTTGAGTTATGTACCCTTTAAATTAATTATGCACACATTTTCATACCTTTAATGAGTGTTCCAGTCACCAGTCTGCTCACAGACAGAGCAAACTTCACTAACCCATGTTTGCAGCGTCTGGCACAGCCGGGCATCTTCAGAAAGTCTCGGGGTGAGAGCTAGTTAAATCCAAAACTAGTTCAATATTCAGCTCAAGAAGAGATCAGACAGTCAACAGAGTAAAATAGGACCACCAGGAAGGAGATGCTAAGTTCAGGAGCTCAGAGAATCAACTGCAGGCAAAGAAAAGTTAAATCCACACCAACTCGACTGAAAAGTGTTTGATTGTCTTCTACAGTGTGAAATCCTTCACCTCTTCACTGTTCTTTCTCCGGTTTCCTGAAGACAAATCAATGAAGCACCGTGAATAAAAAACAAAAACTCCATATAAAGTCCAACTTTCAAAAAAACAGGAACTTTGTGTCCTCTCTTCTCTAAAGAAAAAAAAAATGAAAAAGGACAGAAGAATGAATAATCACTGAATAAATAATTGAATAATGTCAGAGTCCCTCTGATGAAGAGTGATGATCAGCTGCAAACTGACGCACAGCTCGATTCCATCCGCTTTTATTCCCACCCTCTCTCTCTCTCTCTCTCTCTCTCTCTCTGCTGCAGAGCACCGTTTCACTTCCAGCACTGTTATGTGGACATTTCCCTCCAAGGCAAGACGGTTCAATATTACAGATGTGCCTGCATGTTTTTTCTCTATACTGTATCTCCTCCCTCTCTCTTATATGCTCTGCCCTTCTCTTTTCTTTCTTGAAGAAGGTTTTGCATGGATGGAGGACATTACTGTGGTTAGTGATGAGAAACACTGAAATGATGTACTGCACTATATTGTAAGAGGAAGCTAAATAAATAAAAAATAAATAAAATAAATAAATAAGTGATGATTGGTTCAGTGCAATTTAATCTCAATTACTGAATGCAATTTTAAGTCATCCTTCAAAATCCCAAATTCACTAAAATGACAATTATCAAAACATTATTGTTCAAACTATATATATATATATATATATATATATATATATAACATTGCACATAACTGTACATAGATCTGTAAATAGCATATCTGTATTTTTATTAGTGTATTTTATTGTATTTAACTGTATTGTCTTTTTTATTGTGTTTGTGTTCCTTTTTATTGTCTTTATCCCTATGTATGTCTGTACTTTTTTTCAGCACATGAAGCAAATTCCTTGTCTGTTTAAACATAATTGCCATTAAAGATGATATTGATATTTGAGACACAGGCACCTCCCCCTTCATGAGTGGACACACACCTTACTGCTGATTGGC
Source organism: Elopichthys bambusa (assembly GCA_037101425.1). Classification (NCBI taxonomy): domain Eukaryota; kingdom Metazoa; phylum Chordata; class Actinopteri; order Cypriniformes; family Xenocyprididae; genus Elopichthys; species Elopichthys bambusa. Next base: position 2,181,286 of record CM074447.1, on the reverse strand, counting down.
TACAAGTGTGCTGTGGTGCTCGGTCTGATCCACTTTCATCAGCATTTCTCAGAAATCACTTATTGCAGCTTTAAACTCATTCTAATTCTTAAAAGTCACGTGATACGCTGTGATTGGGCTATTACTGTGTCTACACAATAAGTCCCGCCCATCATGTTCACGAGCGCTACACAAATCTGACTGAATTTAATCGAAACTGATTAATCGAAACTGGTGCAAAAGGACAGATTCATTAAAAAGTAAACAACTCATCTGCGCTCAGATTTCACAGCTTTCTGTCCAAGACAAACTGGAATGATCTGTGAAGCGGTTTTTCTACATCTCCATGGTGCCTGAGACCATCAGTAAATGTAAGTAAATGTAAAAAAAAAAATGCTTAAACTTGATTTGATTTATACTTGGTTTTACAGGTGCACTATGTAACTTTTTTTGTTCAAAATTAACAAAATTTAAATAATGAGTCTACACATCATCAATACTTCTTCTAAAACGTGTTTTTGTCTTACCCTGATTCACTATGGTAAGCCCAAGTGTTTATATTTTAGCAGGATGTTTTTCGCACGAAATTGCGTAAATACGTCACTCGTCCCCGTAAATAGAGAAAAGTTGCTCCAGCTACTTTGACGCATATGGGAGTGGTAGAGGTTAGATGTCACAATGACCGTGAAATGTTGACATGGAGAAGCTAAATCTCCAACCTTTGGGGAATCACCCATTTTATACAAACACCTAACAGAGGAGCTTCTGCCTGCAAAAAAAGAAAGAAACAGAGCTCGTAATAAAACAAGAATCAACATTAGCTTGTCTTTGCGGGATAGCGAGAACCAGGGACGGAGCTAGGGGTGGGCTAAGGGGGCTGGAGCCCCGAATGTTTTTCCAAAAGCCCCAAATCTTTCAGGTTTGAGGAACAGTGCTGTCAAAATATCATTTTTCTAATCTCTCCATTAAAATATGTTAAACAGTTCAATATAGCTTTTCTGCAGTATACACCGATACCTGCAGTGCTTTCTCTCTCTTCTCTCCGACAGCGAGTTCACGCACACCACAGTTGTACACAGACATACCTCCTGTCACTCACTCAGTCAGTCAGTCAGTCAGTCACCTTTATTTATATAGCGCTTTTTACAATGCAGATTGTGTCAAAGCAGCTTTACAGTGATAACTGGTGAATAATTTTGTCCAGCTTAAGTAAATTCAGTACTGATTCATTCAGTTCTAAAAATCAATAATTAGTTAATTTATCTATATATCAGCACTGGAGAAAACAGTGATGTCATCATCCAGCTCAGTTTTGTTCACATACAGTGGTGTCAATGCAGGCAGATCAAAAACATTGTTGAATATCAAGTGTCCCCAACTAAGCCAGCCAGTGGCAAACCAGGCTCAGCCGGGGGGCCAGTTCTCCTCTGGCCAACAGTGAACAGTGCATGATTATGATTCAGGCAACGTTACAGGTCATAAGACCAGTTGGGATTGCAACAGTCAAAATATTTGGTCCAGTTCCAATTTGGTCTAGTTGAAGATCGTATATGTGTTATGTGTATGCCAGGGTCAAGAGATGCGTTTTTAGTCTAGATTTAAACTGATAGTGTGTGTCTGCTTCCCAAACAATGCTAGGAAGATTGTTCCAGAGTTTAGGTGCAAAATAGCAGAAGGATCTACCGCCTACAGTTGATTTTTATATTCTAGGTATTATCATAGGGTCATATTGTTAATATGTAATTCATTTTCCCAGGAGCTCATTGCTTCTACCTTCAATTAAATTGCTAACAGTGACTGTAAATAAATTGCCTAAATTATTACATTAGCTAATAGCATTTTCTAAATTGTAATGTTGACATGCATTCTCTGTAAAGCTGCTTTGAAATGATATGTATTGTGAAAAGCGCTATACAAATAAATGTGAATTGAATTGAATTGAATCAACTGGCCTGAATTCAAAACATTGTTGTTTTGTGTATAATGTGTTAAGAGCTCACTCCGATACTGGGGAGCTAAACCATTTAGTGCTTTGTAAGTGATTAGTATTAGATTTTAAAATCTATACGAAGTTTAATAGGGAGCCAATGCAGTGTTGACAGAACCGGGCTAATATAGTCACACTTCCTGGTTCTAGTAAGAACTCTAGCTGCTGCGTTTTGGACCAGCTGTAGTTTTTTTAACAGGCAAGCAGGGCAACCACCTAGTAGAGCATTACAGTAATCTAGCCTTGAGGTCATGAACACATGAACTAACTGTTCTGCATGTTTCATTGAAAGCATATGTCGTAGTTTAGATATATTTAAGATAGAAGAATGCGGTTTTACAGATGCTAGAAACGTGACTTTCAAATGAGAGATTGGTATCAAAGAGCACACCCAGGTTCCTAACTGACGACGAAGACTTAACAGAGCAGCCATCAAGTGTTAGACAGTATTCTAGTAGTAGTAGGAAATTACTGGTCATGCAATTTTTTATGTCAGCTATGCATTCCGTTAATTTTGTGAATTGGTAAGTTTCGTCAGGGCGCGAAGAAATATAGAGCTAAGTATAATCAGCATAACAGTGAAAACTAACGCCATGCTTCCTAATGATATCTCCCAAGGGTAGCATGTGCAGAGTGAAAAGCAACGGTCCTAGTACTGAGCCTTGCGGTACTCCATATTGAACTTGTGATCGATATAACATCTCTTCGTTTACTACTACAAACTGATAACGGTCAGATAAGTATGATTTGAACCATGCCAATGCAATTCCACTAATGCCAACATAGTTTTCGAGTCTATTCAAAAGAATGTTGTGGTCGATAGTGTCAAATGCAGCACTAAGATCCAGTAACACTAATAGAGAGATACAACCACGATCTGATGGAAAGAGCAAATCATTTCATTTCAGAGCAGCGACAGGCCTCAAGACTCTCTTTCGTTCCGGTTGAAGGGTTTTTGTTATGATATAACAACTGATATGACAACTTTAGCACATTTGTCAGCTAAACATTCATTCAGTGTTTCCCATTAATTACCCTATGCCGCCATTGTTTCATAATAAACCAAAAATTTAAAACATACATAGCCTAAATTGTATTTTGCCAATAAACTAAAATCGAAACCGTGATATGGCTTTGTGCCTTTATAAAATAGCAAAAGACAGAGATTAAGTACATATACAGTCTGTTTGTGCTGCGTGTTTTAAAGAGTGTGCACATTTGCTCATGCAATCAGCTGGTGATCAAAATAAAAGCGTAAGGGTTTATCTCTTGCAAGTGAAGAAATTAGTACACAAGTATTGTAATTTCCCTATACTGTATTGTAAAGTAACTACTTATAAAATTTTCATTTATTTTACAGTGCATTTGTTACAATATATGGATATTACTGTCATATGAATAATTATAAAGGCCTAAATCATATTATAATATTATTGTAGGTCTAATAATTGTTTGGCATCCTAAAACACCAGTGTCAATGTAATGTAAACTGAGACTCTATACCACAACTAAAAAGATGTTTGAGCCCTCTTTAATGTCCAGGTCAGTGCTGTTTCTTTGTTCAATCTGCACACTGTACATGGGCTTAAGCTCTCAGTTTTGAGCTCTCAAAGTGCACCCAATTGATGCATTTAACCTTAAAATGTAAAAAAAAATTCATACAGGGGGCATGCCCCCGGACCCTCCTAGAGGAGGTACACACAACAAAGTTTTGCAAATTTGCAAATGTACATTTTATGAACTTTACTCCAGCACACTACTACAAAGTTCCTTTTATGACAGTAAAGCTGTTAACAGAAAATTAAATTGTCATTGGACAAAATAGATTTGGGCTAAGCCCCGAATGTTTACAATGTCTGGCTTCGCCCCTGGCGAGAACTGAGGGATTTGAAATATTGTAAAAGGGACACGGAGATGATGGTGTTTTTATTACTCAGCAGGTGAGTGAGGTGTTTTATTGAACAGAATCAACATGTAGCTCTCTGAAATCATTGTAAAGCATTATCTATTGTGAAGGGCCATTTCATTATGGTTGGATAAAGCTACAGTAAAATTTTCAGCAAGGATCCTTTCCATCTAAACCAGTTATATCTATTAAACATAGTAGTGAATGTTTTATGAGCAGTAGGAGAACCATATTCACTCGCACAGTCACGTAGAGTGAAGCACAACCAAAACAATGTTCTTCCACAAAATGCATGCAGTTTTGTTTTAACCACTAGAGGGCCAAAAGTTACATAGTTGTAGGCCTACCTTTAATCAACAGAATGTTAATGTAGACATACAAAATATATTGTATGGACTTTTGTTAATAGTGTAAGTTTTTATTATTTTTATGAATTTATTTATTTTACCTAAAAAGTCTATAAGTGTTACGTAACATTAAGAAAGGGAGACGGATATGTGTATTTTTACTGGACTCACCTGAGTCTACATGTCTTTTTAGCTTGTCGTATTCCTCATTTGTAAGTCGCTTTGGGTAAAAGCATATGCTAAATGAATGAATAAAAAGAAATGTAGTCAGCACAGGCTCTGCAGTGGAGCGCATGTAAAGTATCTGTTGATTTGGCTGCATGGCTCTAGTTTGACTCTGCCATGTTTAATCTTTAGTACACAACAAGATTCCCAGGACAAACCCAGACTTTACAGTCACTGGATGTTATATGCAAATCAGATCAGAATTACAGTAGGAATCTCAGAGGATGCTCTTCTTATCTGTACTAACCCAAAGCTCTACAGCTTTACACCTGCAGTGTGATGCAGACATTGTGAAGCACAATGGATCGGAAGAACACCGGATCTCTGGCTGCATTTAAAGTCATATTCTATCCATCCTAAATAATATACAAGATTTAGATTTAATCCACAGACAAGGACTAGATTAAGACAGTATTAGGCCTTAGTTAATTAGGACATTTAAGTAGCTTTTATATACTGTATGTCTTAGAAAAAAAAAACATTTCTGGTGTGCTTCTTGAGACAAAAACAAAAATTAATTTTTTTTAAAGCTATGTCAGTGCAAGTTGTTTTCAGTTGAAACAGCTCAAACATGCATTTTAGTCTGGGATTAGGCTTAAGCCTTGTTTGTGAAACTGTGAGTCCCAAATCATAGTGCATATAGGAAATAGTATGCCAAAGTTGTCGAGATTGTGTACTATTTCCAGTGGGTTTTCAATTTTCATCAAAACTATCACTTTGTTTTTCATTTAGTCTCATTGTTGTCTATGAAAGAGATCTGTGTTTTATTAATCAAATTACTAATAATTTGAATTAAATATTTCAACGTTTTTTTGAGAATGTTTACTACGCAGACCTTATTTACAGAAATATACTATATAGAGAGACATTGTTTCTAGGGACTTTCATGCACACCAATAATTTATTTTCCTCTGTATTCTCGGTGGTGGCGGAGACGCATTAATGCATATAATGAGAGAAAATGTATTTTAAAAAAACCTTTCAGTGTATTTTCTCTCTCTCTCTTTCTCTTGACCCACCATAATCTCGCTGAGCCCACATATATTCAGGACTGTTTATCTATAAGTCCCTTAATAGAAAAATGAACCCCTCTGTTCCCACAAGCAAAGAGCCTCATCACTGGAGGAAGTGCAAAGACGGAGAGGAAGTTATTAAACCTTGATGAAAGGCAGAAAGAAAGAGAGCAAGCGAGCGATGTGTCTGACTGAAGGAAACTTGGCCCGTTTAGTGACGCTGCTTTCTGCTTTATGGCTGTTCAAATGTTCGGTGCTTGGAACAGTTTTTAGTTATCAGTCAGTTCTTCCAGGCCATCGCTATAGAAACAACATGGTGTTAACTTCACGTTCTAACAATATATCTGAAAATGTGTATACTTTGATGTGAAGAGAGGAACGGATGAGAAAGAATGAAAAAAGATGAAGTAGTTCTGCATTTTCTTCAGAAAATGTGCGAAACTCACTGCCACAATGCTAAAGTTGTTTTTAATGCATTGTTATATGGTTGCTAGGGTATTATGGATGGTTGCTAAGTGGCTTCTTAAAGGGATAGCTCACCCAAAAATGATCCCTTCAAAGGGTTACTTCACAGCTGGCAAATATCAATAAAACTTGGCTGCCTATACAATAGAAAAAAAAAAATTGAAATCGGTGCTACCTGACTAGAGAAAACAGAGAAAAAACGCTGTTATTTTTCTTTTTGCCACTTCAACACCCATAATGCACTGGGCATGTTGCAGTTTGAGGCAACTCAGCATTGTGCGTCATCCGGTGGTCTTTTGCTGACAAAAAAAAAAACATTTTTAAAAAAATCTTTAGAGGTACAGCGGCGAAAAGTACGAAATAGCTCATAACTCGGAAATGTATGTGGCGCGAAATTTTCTAAAATTTTGGATTTTCTGAAGAACCTACTTTTTGCGAACTAGTCCTAAGATTTTGGGCCGATCGGAACCAAACCAGTGTTAGCAAGAATCTCTGGAGTCTGATTGTCAATAATTATCAAAAAAAAGTTGAAATTTCGATTTATGGTCTCTAAGGGCCACCAAAACGTTCAAAGTTAATGGAGCCAATTTTACTAAAATGGCTATAACTCCTGAATGGAATGAGATATTTTCATACTCAGAACATGTGTCTATGGGCTCAATCTTTGGTCATGTGGGGGGAAAAAATTGCAGCAGTTGGCCACTTGGTGGCGCTATAACAGGAAAAAACTTGTAAATGGCTATAACTACTTCACCGTTAGTCCAATTGACTTGAAAAATGGCATGCAGTGTCTTTGTCCAAGGTGCCGCGTTTGTCTATGAGGACATTGACGCATCTCAACAAACATGTCCGAAATCGACCAATGAAGAAATGTTAAAGAAATTGGCTACCGTTTCTCACATGCGTCAAGGATCTTATATCACGCAATTTTTCGCACACACTAATAGCATTCATGCCACATGGTAGAACTCCTCTTTCTGAGCAACTTTGCTTCTAGGACCACCGCTGTCCTTTGAATAGTTCATTAAATATTGAAGATTATTTCAGAAACCAACTTTGGCGAACTAGTCCTAGGTTTTTAGCTCAACCTCGATAGAACCACTGGAGCAAAATTCTCGGGACTCTCTGGGTTAGTAATTATCAAAAAAAATGGATAGTTATAGCAAGGTTATTTAGAAAAGAGGCGTGGCCAAGTCTACCCAAAAGCCTATCATTCCTAAACGAAAACTTTGCATCTTTAGGTGAGCACGTGCGGTACATGAATCTAAAGAAAATGGAAAGTTTTATGGACGTCAGGCAATAGGTGGGGCTATAACTGTTAAAAAGGTGTAAAAAAAATATATTTATAAATTGCCTGTATTGGCTGTAAATGGTCTTTTCCATCTATGATCGAGATGGTTACAGACTTGCAAAATTAAAACATTATATCTTTTTACGCATGTGCTTAAAGGCCCTAAAGGGATTGAACCCCGATAACTACTGCTTGCAGCTATATTTATTTTTTAAGTTGTAATAAACGATTATTAGAGTCTTTTCATGAAAATGTCATGTTTGATTCAGTGTGTTACTTGCCATTTCTTTGTAATTATTTGTGAAATGTACTATTTCTGAGTGAAAATTGTTTCTACAGCAATTTTTTTTTCAGTGTTTTATCATCCAGCAAGTGAAAAAAAAATGTAGATGTAAATGAGGATTTGGGCTCAAAGTATTAAAAAGCATTAATAATGATTTGAGGAAAAGCCAGTGCAAAAGACAAGATGTTTTCATATAAACCTTCCTGTTTGGATTAAAAGAACAACAGAGAGATTGAGAAGCATTATGAGATATTATGAGATTTGCATAAAGACACCAGATATCTGTGAGATTTGGCTGAAATGAGTTTGTTTACGCTGTAATGGATGGAAAGGGAAATTATTCTCTCTGTGAAGAACGAACCTGCTTATCACCCGTGTGATTGAAACAAAACATGAAAAATGAGGAAGATTCAATAGAAAAATAGGAATGTGTGAGTGCAAGAGAAAGAGCCTGCAGGAGTGTGCGACAGATTTTAACAAGTCTCTAAATTTACCATCGGCCCCTGAGATAGACAGAAGAAAAAACGCCTGCAGGGAGAAGAGGAGAGAAACAGTAAACAAAAGGAAACAAAAGCCTCTGTTCTGAGCAATCAGATCACTTACAGAGAGAAGAGGGAAGATGAAATGATACGAGAAAGAGAATGAGCAATAGATTGATTCATTCATAGTCTCAAAGAGCTCTAGTAGATCAAACAATGTTAAGAACAAATAAAGAAGTGAATAAACAAGCTTTTTGGTTTGACTTATACCAGAATATATCATAATAAAAAATCTGAATTGAAGTGCATAACTTTACCTGTTGCTAAAACTTCAGAAGAAGTAAACCAAAAGAAAACTACAATAATGAAGTGAATCTTGTCATCCAGTAAGAGAGCTAAAATGAACATGGATAGTATTCGATGAGAAATGTTTATAACAAAATCTGAAATCTTTGGTGAAACTCTAAAGGAGATGCTTGTGAAATTATGGGAGCTTTTTCTCAGGAAGTCTCAGTTTGCTGTCCATCTAATCTGATTGCCATAGGAGAATCTCAGAATCATCTAGGATATTAAATTTATGATTTTTCTTCCCCACAGGATGACACACACGACAGTCTGCCTGAGCTACATCACACACACACACACATACACACACACACAACTGTCACATAAGGGTCTTAGAAACAGCTGCTACCCTTGGAAACATCAGACCGTCTGGGACACACAACACACACATACACACGCACTCTCTCCTTTAGTGGATAACTGATTTGCTTTCATTTAACACATAAATTAGCATGCTTTGCAGGCAGACAGCGAGAGAGTGAGAGGCTGGGTGAGATGTGATTTGCTCTTCTGGCAAAGTGTTGCTGGATATAAAATATTCTCTCTCGGTGCAATTAAATTCATGCATTATGGAGCAGTTCTCTGAGTGTGTGTGTGTGTGTGTGTGTGTGTGAGAGAGAGAGAGAGAGAGTGTGTGTGAGAGAGAGAGTGTGTGCGTGTGTGTGTGTGTGTGTGTGTTTGTGTGTGTTTTTTTGTGACATATCAGGAAACAAATTTGTATAATGACATGGGTATGACATAGGTATTACAAGGAGAGGGTGACTTATGAGGACATTACTCCATGTCCCCATTTTTCAAAAGGCTTATAAATCATACAGAATAAGTTTTTTTGAGAAAGTAAAAATGTGCACAGTTTCCTGTGATGGGTAGGTTTAGGGTTGGTGTAGAGGGATAGAAAATACGGTTTGTACAGTATAAAAACCATTACGCCTATGGAGAGTCCCCACAATTCACAAAAACAAACCTGTGTGTGTGTGTGTGTGTGTGTGTGTGTGTGTGTGTAACTGATCACTTTAACAGAGGAACAAACTCATCCTGACATCACAGAACAAAATGTTACCGAACATGACAAACTCAACAACAATGCTGCAAATAAAACTAGCAAACAGTCAAACAATGAAACCATATTAAGCGTTCAGTGGGCCTGAACCACAATTTAAACTGTATTAATCCTTCTTTTTTGTTTGACCAGAATATATCATTACAAAAAAGCTGCATCGAGATGCATAAGGTGTTTACCTGTTTCTGTAACTTCAGAATAGTAAACCAAAAGAAAACTATAATAATAATAATAATAATAATAATAAAGTATAATGTTGTTGTTTAAATGACTTGAATACAGACATCTCTTGAATACAGTATGTTGATCAGAGCGGAGCAGCGGCTGGATTCGGATGGTTTCTCTCTCTTTCTCTGGACTCAGACCTCTGAGCAGTTCATTAACTGAGATCAATATATCATTGGAGGAGATCAAAGAGATTTTGATTTAGTTTCTAGCTGCTTTGAAAAGGATGGAAGATTGTTGGTGTGAACATCAATATAAACATGGTTGCAATCATTATAGTGTTTAATGATCCCTCAATAATCAGATGGCTATATTGCATGCAATAAAAAACACATCAGCTCACCTCAATAACAGGAATAGTTACATAATTGAAACCGTTTCATTTTTAACCCTGGGTTAATGTAGCGCACAAGTCGTAGCTACTACTTTTATGTCTGTTTGGAGCAGTGTTGCCAAGTCTGCTGTTTTCCTGTGGAACTGGGATACTTAAAAGGATTAGTTCACTTTCAAATAAAAATTAGCTTTACTCACCCTCAAGCCATCTTAGGTGTATATGACTCTCTTCTTTCTGATGAAAACAGTCTGAGAAATATTAATAAATATCCTGACGCATCCAAGCTTTATAATGGCAGTGAATGGGGGTCACTAGTATGAGCTGAAGAAAGTGTCTCCATCCACATCCATCCATCATACAGTTGCAAGAAAAAGTATGTGAACCACTTGCAGAATTGCAAAATTTTAACAAAATAAGAGAGATCATACAAAATGCATGTTATTTTTTATTTAGTACTGTCCTGAGTAAGATATTTTCAATAAAAGATGTTTACATATAATCCATAAGACAGAAAAATAGCTGAATTTATTAAAATAACCCCATTCATAAGTATATGAACCACTGATTCTTAATACTGTGTGTGGTTACCTGATGATCTACAACTGTTTGTTTGTTGTGTGATGGTTCTTCTGAGCAGTTAAACTGAGCTCTGTTCTTCAGAAAAATCCTCCAGGTCCTGCAGATTCTTCAGTTTTCCACCATCTTCTGCATATTTGAACCCTTTCCAGCAGTGACTGAATGATTTTGAGATCCGTCTTTTCACACTGAGGACGACTGAGGGACTCAAACACAACTATTAAAAAAGGTTCAAACATTCACTGATGCTCCAGAAAAAAACACGATGCATTAAGAGTCGGGGGGTGAAAACTTTTGAACAGGTGGAAGAGGTCCAAATTTTTCTTATTTTGCTTGAATATCTTTTTTTTTCATTTAGTACTGCCCTTCAGAAGCAACAGAAGATACTTTCATGTTTCCTGGAAGACAAATGAAATACAATTTACCTTGATCTTTAAATTCCAAATGTTTTCACCCCCCGTCTATTAATGCATCGTGTTTTCTTCTGGAGCATCAGTGAATGTTTGAACCTTTTTTAATAGTTGTGTTTGAGTCCCTCAGTCGTCCTCAGTGTGAAAAGACGGATCTCAGAATCATTCAGTCACTGCTGGAAAGGGATCAAATATGCAAAAGATGGTGGAAAATTGAAGAATCTGCAGGACCTGGAGGATTTTTCTGAAGAACAGAGCTCAGTTTAACTGCTCAGAAGAACCATCACACAACAAACAAACAATCGTAGATCATCCAGGTAACCACACACAGTATTAAGAATCAGTGGTTCACATACTTATGAATGGGGTTATTTTAATAAATTAAGCTATTTTTTTGTCTTGTGAATTATATGTAAACATCTTTTATGCAAAATATCTTATTCAGGACAGTACTAAATAAACATTTTTGTATTATCTCCCTTTGTTAAAATTATTAATATTTTCACAGATTCTGCAAGTGGTTCACATACTTTTTCTTGCAACTGTAAGTATGTGCTCCACACGGCTGAATACGGAAGGCAGTCTGGCGGAAGCTCGATATTTGACTTCATAACTTGTTAAATATGGATATAACGCATCGTTTCACTTAAGAAGGCCTCATACTAGTGACCCCCATTTACTGCCATTATGAAACTCAGATGCGTCAGGATATTTATTAATATTTCCCAGATTGTTTTCATCAGAAAGAAGAGAGTCATATACACCTAGGATGGCTTGAGGGAGAGTAAAGCTTGTGGTAATTTTCATTTAAAAGTGATCTAATCCTTTAACACAGTTGCTGCGGGTTGTTTTTCCATGTCTGTGAGTTGAAGTGAGCCCAAACAGCATGATATTTAGCCCCTGGAATGCAAATTTTACCAGAGGAACCCCACCAAAAACGTGGATTTTACCTCCAGGAATGCAATTTTTACTGGAGGACACCCTGAAAGACAATTAGGCTAGTTTTGTGTAGCAATTGGGTGGGTTTTGTTGTGAAAACCTGGCAACCCTGGTTTGGAGCTAAATAACCACTGGTTGCGCAAAAAAAAAAGGGGGGGGGGGGGGGGGGTATGTAGCATGTATATGTAATGCACCGCTCAAGGGAGCGCCATTTTCCCGAAATCACTCTGTGAAAATCTTCTTTAATAAAAAGTTATAATCAAAAGCTTATTTGTTAAAAAATAATGAAAGGAAACATCTTTATTTAACTGCTGTTTAGTGTAACCCCTCATGTCCGACGCACCCCACTCTGTGCAGGCCTCGAACCCGGTCTCCGGCATGGTGATGTTTATCTGCACAGCTCTTACTGGCCTTTGATTCATTAACATTTTAAATGAATTATTATCAAGTGAGTAGCCTACATATCAACCACTCACCCTTCGACATTACTGTCAGAGAGTCACATGACCAAAATGAATAGAGGAGGGAAACGTTCTGGGGTGCAGAACAGAAAAAGACAAAAGGAAAATGAAAAACAATACATTAAAATGAGGACAGCAATGTCCAAGTGAACAAACAAAGATTGGTAAGCTAAATCATTTTTGTTGAATTTTTTTCTTTGTAAGTTATGAAGTCAATTTAACATTATTGTCTGAAAGGGCAAAGTGATTAACGTTAATATCAGTTTGCTCAAAAACAAAAAAATGCTGCGGAATGTTAGTGAATGGGTGTTCGATTTACATGTAACAGGAATGCAAACTAGTCACCGAAAATTGCCATTTTTTAAATCAAAATGGGCATTTGTGTGATTAATGTAGATCCGATGAGGTTTTCTTTTTAAACTGATTCATACTTCAGTACAAAACAGTGCTGAACTTTGGCAAAAAGTGATTTTTAAATGTTATAATAGTGATTTTATAACGTCTAAATATGAATCCAAAAGCTAAACGTGAAAAGAACTATATTAGTGAGTGGAAATGGCAAATGAGCCAATGAATCAGTGATCCTCTGCAGCCATCTACTGGTTATAGTGGTAATATCATGCCATTTTCATTTTAAAAGTGTTTATTTTCCACCAAGTGGCAGAAATCTTCCACTTAAGCATGGCACATTTTCCATGAATTATCTCCATGAATGCAGATTTCTTTAATGTGAACTTTACATATAATGTTCCCATTTTATATAAATATATACCATATATATATATATATATATATATATATATATATATTTATATATGTATATATATAAAAAAATCCCTCCAAAACTGCTTAACAAAAAACTGAACAATATTACATGTGTTATGTATATTTAAAAAAAAAAAAAAGTTGTACTGTCTAGGGTTGAACAGCCGTCAGGGGGTTAAAGGGGTTGTTATTATACACACTATACACACACAATCAAAAATGGGGGGAGGGCTGTCACATCCTCATGACTTTTTTCACCCCTGATGAGTTTGCATCCCTCCAAGCATGAGCTAGTTATTGTTGGGCTTTTGGCCTCATCTTCTGTTAATGCTGATGAGCACATTATGTCTTGCTGTGTGCAGTCAAACATGATATCAGAAACAACTGGATATGTGAGTATTACCTCATCCAGATGTAATTTCATAATTACAGAGCCTAAGTCATTGACTTGCAGAAAGTTTTCTGTGAGTGTTAGTGTTAGGGGATAGAATATACAGGGGACGCCAACACAGATCTTGCAAACCCCTCAGCAAATATGCAGTTTTGCCTCTGGTTACGTATACTTTCATTGTAAGAGACATCATGCTATGCTCAATGGAAGTTTGAAATGACATGAGATTCAGTAAAAGATGACAATTTTTTTCTGATAGCCCTTTAAATATGCTATATTTTAAAGAAATGTTTTGGATCAACAAAAAATACTGCAATTGTTTGCATCAGTCTTTTTGAGTTCAACTTCTAAAGAAACAAACAAAGTTTTAAGTTGATTACTTTTTACAAGTTGTGGTCCCAGAACCAGTTAATCGTATCTATTATTTCAGTTAAAACATCTACCATAGCATATGCTAACTAAGTTATTTATCATGTAAATGTAATGAACATGTACTTGTCACCGGCATTAGTACAGTCTTTGCTCATAAGGGTCAAATTTAACAAAAACTCTTTAAAAAAATCAAACTGTCATGTTTAATTAAACACTTCATTTCAAAGCTTACTCTCCATATCCAGTCCTATGCAAAACATCCTGGGAACTAGAAATCCACGGACAAATTTCCAAAGTTATCAAGACAATTTCATTAAATTACTACAACTTAATTTAATAATAATTTTAAAAAACAATGAATGCAAAAAAAAAAATAATAATAAAAAAAAGTTTAAATTACACACAACGCAATGATCACCATTAATATGTCAACAGAACTAATGCTAATGCCAAATAATGCTTGTAACTTAAAAGATTTACCTCAATCAATAAATTAGATTTTTGTTTTACATGCAACCATGCATTTTTTAAAGGGGCCGCTGAATTTCTTTTTAGAGTGTGGCACAATATGTTACTCTTACAACACATTTTCTCGGTTACAATGTGTGAACAGATTTCTATTCTGAGTCACAAGGAGAGAAAACAGACTCATAATAGAACATGTAAATAGACTGAGAAAAGAGAGAAAAAGAGAAACTTTCCACTGAACTGTGATTCTCAAGGGACCGTTAAGCAACATTTGGCGCTGTCGTTTAAAGCTGTCAACCTAATGCGCGCACGCACACACACAGCAGTGCATCAGCAGTGGTGCACACAGCCTTCTTTGCATAAACAGCCGATTAACGATGCCACGAGAAGCACTGAAGAACTGTCACAGACTCTGGAAGTGAATGAGGTGATTCTTCAGAAAAACAGACTGCAGTAAAACCACCTGCTTTAAAAGCGCTCCCTGCAGGCGCTATTCAGCTCCTCTTACTCAACAGCTGTGGTGCAAGCAAAATGAGATTAATTAAACACACCGTGGGATGTTGGACTTTGTAAGCAGCATGTCAAATGAAATGGGGAAGAAAACCTCGGAGGTCTTTGGATCTCCAGCAGTCATTTCAGGTCTGTGAGGCAGTTCACCCGGAACGCTTTTTTTGCGTTCCACTGCGCTGCTTTCCATTGTTTTTCCATGTGAAACATGCACTAGATGGATGTATTTGACCGTTGCGCTCGCATATTGCGTTTTTGCTGTGCACCTTAAAGGGATAGTTCACCCAAAAATGATTCCATAATTTACTTGAAGCCATCCTAGGTGTTTATGACTTTCTTCTTTGGGCAAAAAACAATTGGAGTTTTATTAAATAATATTCTCTTCCCAACTTTATAATGGCATTGAATAGTGCCCAAGTTTTTGAAGCTACAAAAAGTGTAAAAGTAATCCATACAGCTCCAGAGGGGTTAGTAAAGGCCTTCTGAAGCAAAGTGATGGGTTTTTGTAAGAAAAATATCCTAGGGCAACGGCCGTACGAGCATTCATGAGAGAGTCGAGTTCTGGCGGATGGGTGACCTCTGACCCGACGTATGACGTAGCTCCTCTTCTCTTATATTGAAATCCTATGACATTTTTCTTTAAAACTTCTTGTTTTAGACTTCTAATTCGTGTTTTGCTCTATCCTCTGCACGTCTGCATTTGTCTATTCTCAAATAAGCTTACCCTACACCTACATCATACATGGGTTGTGTATTTCTCTATGCTTATCTTTTGTCTTATTAAGACATTTCATATTGTAACGTGGCGGGACTTATTAACAGATGCGTAATCCAGACAGGCAGGGGTCATACAGGTGCAAACAGGAATGGCAGGGAACAGGCAGAATCGTAGTCGTAGAACAGGCAGGGGATCAGGGCAGGCAGATATCATTCACAAACCAGTAACACAATAAACAGTCCAAGGGCAGGTAGCAGAGAATCGTAACCGGGAAACAGACAGGAACAGTAACAGGCAGACTAATACAATGACAAACACTCAGAATTGCAACAGGAGTAAACAAGACCTCGCAAAGTGTATGTGGATGTAAGTGGCTTAAATAGTCCAGGTAATGTGCTGCAGCTGGGTGTGGTGATTACTGATTGGTAGAGTGAGTGCAGGTGATAACCAGGGAGGATTGTGGGAAATGGAGTCCGGGAATGAGTGGAACCGTGACACATATTTTGTACTAGGCCATTTTTGTTTGTTAAGTTTATATTGTTCAATAAAGATCTTGATTGAAAAAAAAAAAAATGTCATGATTATAGTTTATAAACTTCATAGTCATAGTTTAAATTGAAAATTCTGTCATTATTTATTGCCTAACAAACATTGAACCCCTTTGAATTTCATTGTATGAGCAGAATATTTTTTACAAAATATCTTGTTGAAGGATTTGTTCACTTCAGAACTAAATTTTCCTGATAATTTACTCACCCCCATGTCATCCAAGATATTCATGTCTTTCTTTCTTCAGTGGAAAAGAAATAAAGGTTTTTGAGGAAAACATTCCAGGATTTTTCTCCATATAGTGAACTTCACTGGGGTTCAAATGTCAGCTTCAGTGCAGCTTCAAAGAGCTCTACACGATCCCAGACGAGGAATAAGAGTCTTATCTAGAGAAACCATCGGAAAATAAAAATGATATACTTTTTAACCACAAATGCTCGTGCTCTGTGATGCTACACACATTACATAATCACATTGGAAAGGTCACGTGTGACGTAGGCAGAAGTACCGAGCAAGTGTCTACTGTAAAGACTAAGTCAAACACCCTGCCCTACAGCGGTACTTCTACCTACGTCACACGTGACCTTTCCAACGTGATTACATAATGCATGGTGCATTTCAGAGCAGTGCAAGACGAGCATTTGTGGTTAAAAAGTATATAATTATTATTTTTGTTCTAGAAAATGACCGATCGTTTCGCTAGATAAGACTTTTATTCCGCGTCTGGCATCATGTAGAGCTCTTTGAAGCTGCACTGAAACTGACATTTGGACCTTCAACCCGCTGAACCCCAGTGAAGTCCACTATATGGAGAAAAATCCTGGAATGGAAATATGTCCGTTTTCATTTCTCATTCAGCATTTATCTCAGCTGTCTGTCCTCAGACTAGTATATGCTATTTCATATAGCTTCATGCGCATCTATCCAGGAAATCTTTCCTCTTTCCCCTCATTAGTTTAAATGTTAAGCAGGATGTGATATGGGATGTCACGCTCTCTTCTTAAATCATCTCATCTGAGGGAATTTGAGATGCTGCCTGAACAGAATCACAATGAAAAGACATATGCAGCATATTTATTGGTGTTTGCTATTTGAGCAAACACCTATTAAACTTCGGCTTTTGCTTTACTAATTCGTCAGATGAATCAGGCGAAAATCAGGTTGATTTGGACAAGCAAGCAAATATCCGAAAGTCACTAGCAACCACTTAGCAGTGCCCTGGCAACCACTCTAAACAAACTGGCGTTATGATGGCAAGTTTTGTACAAGCAAACATCACTAACATTTTCCTAAAAAAGCTTTTGGGCTGTTTGTGCTGTAGCATCTTTTGATTTCCTCCCAATAATGTTCAGTCAATGGAAAATAAAGAGCTTCTGCTGATCGGAACGATTTAGTGCCGCAAGATCATTAATTTGTTTTGCAATAATGTTCAGTCACCTGTTCTTCTTCATAGTCTGTGTGTGTGTGTGTGTGTGTGTGTGTATGTGTGTGTGTTTTCAAACTCGTCCTGCTGCAGTGTTTTTGCTGAGGTGTGTGATTTAGACGATAACACACCTTCCCCCCAAAACAATAAATGACGGCAATAAACCAGCGTACGCTGCTGGATCTGCCTGCACCAAGGCCAACACATAAACAACAAAATCTGATTTCCAAGCTATGTGGAGTGCCAACACTGAATTTATTGGCATCATACGGTCAGTCCAGTGTTAATATGAGTTGTAACACATTAATCTTCAATTAAACTTCCGCTATTTTTGCACACAGAAGGGGGGTGAGTGTTTAACTGCTCAATTAAACCTGATTAACTTCATGGAAGACCTTGATGGCCTCTTAAGAAAATATGTGGAAATATGATGCCATCTACTGGTGCTAAACAGATGTAACAGAGGGACTTTAATAGTTGTGTCCTAACTGATACACTATGCACATATACAGCAGCCTATATACTCAATATAATATATATAATTAAGTGTATCATCCGGGTATTTAAAGTGCACTTTTTCAGTGTGAACACATTACTTACACTATTTATACAAAACGGTATAGAATAGTGCATTAGTACGCCAATTCGGATGTACCTAATGACAAATAAGGGCGTCCACAAAATCTACATTTTTAGAAGTACAATATCCATATTCATGTTGGTTTCATGTTTTTTTGTTTTTATAAATACTATTTTTTTTTACCAATTGGTCTGATTTAATTATTAATGGACAGTGTTATTTCAGCATCATTAATATATTTTTTTATATATATATAAGTCTTATAAGTTATTATTAACTTTAGTTATTTTAACCCTCTAATATGGGATATTGTAATTTATTATTAATGGACAGTGATATTTTAGTATCATTAATATACTATTATAATTTTATTAATAATTTAAATTAGTTTCTATTTTGTATATTTTCTGTATTCATTTTAATTTTACTTAGTTTTAGTCATTTTATTTTTCTCAGTTTTATTGGTTTTTAATAAGTTTTTAAAATAGTTTTTATTAATTTACTTATTTTAACCCTCTAATGTGGGATATCGTCATTTATTATTAATGGACAGTGATATTTTAATATACTATTATAATTTTATTGATCATTTAAACTAGTTTTTATTTTGTATATTTTCTGTTTTCATTTTAATTTCACTCACAGTTTTAGTAATTTTATTTTTCTCAGTTTTATTGGTTTTAAATATATAGTCTATATAGTTTTTATTAATTTTAGTTGTAGTTATTTTAAGACAACTAACTTTAACATGTCAGAAACATCATTTTTTTTTATATTGTGCTTTTATATTGCACTTTAATTGGCTCACAATCAGTCCTTGGTTATAGAATACTTTGCATACAAATTGTTCCATTAAAATTATATCACATGAATGTTAAAGAAACAGGAGAAAGAAGAACAGAAATAGAAAAGTGTTCTACTGTCAGTTGGTCTAGAATTATATACCAAAATAAGGTCTTGTAGTGAATCATTAGCTACTCAACTGTTTGTTTAACATGTGCAATGGTTTAAATAGCACAGGGAGAGATGGAATAATCTGTTCAAATCCCACAGACTATGATCAACATCAAACCATAGTCCAGCACTGAGAGTCCAGGTCAGACCAACCTGTTCACTGAACAGCTCATGTTTACACCCACAGGTGTGTGTTGGACCCATGATGAATATGAAGGTAGAGTAGACTAGTAGAGTAATACCTGTACTTTACTGCCATGTGAGCAAATACAATGGAATTCCTACACATAAAAACGCTGCAATACAATAAAACACATTAAATATAGCATAAAACAAACAGGAAAACAATAATGCACAAGTGTCTGTGTATATAGTGTTAGTATCCTTATGTAATACATTACCAAGGTATTTATGGGTTTTAATAGAGGGCTTTGGTTTGTAGTAATGATGGGGTTTTTTTTAATGAACAATTGGGGCATGCTGGGAGTTTATGCCCTGTGGTGGGCTAATAAACAGCATGTCTTGCTCTTACATCATCTGTCCTTTGCTGAACTTTGCTGAGTTTTATCTCCACTATCTCAATACAAAGTTCTAGATAACACATGTAGTACTATTAAATTATTATTAATAAACCTGTGAGAAGAGTTGAACTGTCAAGCTATTATAGCCACGTAATTTATATTATTAAGAAAACCCAGTGGATTTATAGCATTGTACTTAAAGTCACAGACTTACATAAGTTTGGAGTCAGTAATATTTTTTTTTATGTTTTTGGAAAGAAGTCTCTTATGCTCACCAAAAATGCATTTATTTGACTGAAAATTGTCAGGTTTTTTGCAAACAGAACCCAAACGCAGAATAGCCAGAGAAACTCAAAAAGATCTTTATTGAAAAATAAAAGGCAATACAAAAAACTGGGCAAAAACAAGTCCAGACATCGGCCAGCAGAACTGGGAAACAAAAGGCCCATAGTAGGGCAAAAAAAAAAAAAAAACACAACAGGAAAAACCGGCAGAAGATCCACAGGCCAACTGGTAACTAGAGACATGAGCGGTAAAACAAAATGAACCAGCACAGGACAGACAACAAAAGGAGATTAAATAAGTAAGTAATCAGGAGGGTAAGAACAGAGAGCAGGTGGGGCAAATGAACCAATAATCAGGTAACAAGAGGGCGGGGCCAATACTAGAGACTGACAGAAGTGCACACAGAAACAAACAAAAAGCCATGTGAAAAATGCATATGGCAACCAAACATGACAGAAGCCAGCCATGTGCTCTCACACAAACACCAAAGACATAAGAGAGCACGGCCCAGGGAACGATCCCAAAACCATACGCTCACACAAGAACAAGGCAAACAACATGGGCCCTATTTTAATGATCTAAGCGCATGGTCTGACTCACATAGTGCTGGTGCACTTAGTCTTTTGCTAGTGTAACGATGGCAAAAATGGTCAGGGTCCAAAAGGGTTGTACCTAGTCTCTTAATGAGTCATGGGTGTGTTTTGGGCGTAACGTGCAATAAACCAATCAGAGTGTCATCTCCCATTCCCTTAAAAAACCAGGTGCGCTTGCATTATGGCGGATTGCTTTTTACATGGCGGAATATAGACACCCTCAATCTGATGGGTCAGTTTAAGTACATGTGTGTATTGCCACAATTGGTCAAATAATTAGCCAATTTCATTCTTTATTACTGCAAATGTAATTCTGATACATGCAATGACTATCCATTATGACATATAGCCATTTTTATCTTTATGTACACAATAATAATCTTTTACATTGTAATCCTTTTATTTTTAATATCTGGCATGTTTGTGTGCTGCTGCATGTCCCTGTGTGTGTAACAAGCAGAGTTTATGCGCGTTGTGCACCCGCCTATAGGCGCATATTACTAACACACTCTTTAAACAACAAAAAAATACTGCAACATTGACTTTTGACCAGGTTTTTGTTGGTCAATGCCAACATTGCCAACAATGCACCTGAACGCACATCGTTTTCAGAGCAGCACGCCCATGGGCGAACAGATGGGCAAGAGTGCATTTCCTATTTAAACAACGTGGCGCTGGATGTGAAACTAGCAAAAAATACTTGCGTCACACCTGGTGTCGCATTGCGCCAGGTGTATGATAGGGCCCTATGAGTGTCAGGATCCTGTCACCAGACTATACTGTAAAAAAAGAATTGTTATTTGACCTTTTTTAAATGTAGCCAGTAATAAAACGTTAAAAAATAAAACTATCCAGAGAAATGAATTCAGGTATATGGGCCAGTTTCAAAAAGTTGCTCAATTGTCCAAACTCATCCTTACTGGAGTAGTGTGACAAATATCCCTTCTTCTCGAGTTTTCATCTGTAATTGCATGCATGACAATATGTGAAATCCTTTTCTGCTATATGGAATTAAAAAAAAGATTATTCCAAAATTAAACATAAAATACACTGCAAAACAACACAATAACAACCATTTAAAGCCTAAACACGTGAGCACAATAGAAAACAGCGCAATAAGGGATTGAATTAACAGATGAATTATCAAATTAACTGCTGGCTTCTTTCCACACTTTAGCAGCTTTTGGCTCCAGAATGCATGAGGCAATATTGCGCAAGGAGCGCGCATTCCTGTCCAGGGCGCGCATAGAAACGCGTCAGCACTTTTTCTAGCAGAAGCCGGTGCTCGTGTTGAGCTTTAACTATTGCGTTACGTTTTTCGCTTGTTTTATAATTCTGCATCGCCATTAACTGGCCTGAGGAGGGAGATACCTGCATATTTCTCTCTTCTCCATTTCTCCAATCAGAAATAGTAAGGATATGGTCTCATTCAGCTCTGACGCCTCCCTCTCCATACGTCCATGAGTGAAACCTCACTGAACGGCATATAACAATCCGGACGTAGGTAAGGCTGAGGTGGGGAATCCCGTTCAAACACTGCGTATCATAAACCCTCCGGATTTCATTAACATTATTATTCATGCGTAAAAGCGCAGGTCTCCGCCCTCGATCGCCCTATAGTAGTCAGCTGGGTTTATGAGTCCTGAGCCATACAGACTCGGACAGGACAGCGCGCACGAGCATTTAAAGGGACACGGAGACGCGCTGAACAGATTGTTCTGGTGTAAAACAGTTTGATTTATATCTGTGCATTAGTGATTTCATTGTATTTTATTTCACTGATCATGGCCCAAGGTAAGACAAATACCCATGGAACTTTTTTCCAGTGTCAATATTTTGTCTTTTACACAAATATTGCCTGTATGAGATGATGAAATTAAACTTAGGTCTACCAGATGGGGCTTTTTAAATATGATCTCATCTCTGTTTTCAGATATTTCTAAATTAATTAAATGAACTCTCAAAAAAATGGGTTTGAAAATGGACAATCCCAGTGGTTGGATTAAATGTTTGACCAACCCGCTGGACAGTTTTATTGAACTCAACTATTGTTTAAAAATGACTATATGGCTGGCTTAAAATGAACCCAAAATAGGTTGGAAATTAACAATCAGACACATAATTACTAGAGGCAACAATAATAATCAAAGGGTGAACATTTATTAATAAGCAATTTAATAAATGTTTATTGTTTAATTATTATTCATTAAACTTATTAATAAATGTTCATTTCCAACATATTTTGGGTTCATTTTAAGCAATAGCGGAGTTAAATAAAACTACCCAGCAGGTTGATCAAACTTTTAACCCAACCACTGGGTTAAAACATCACAATCGCTGGGTTTGTCCATTTTCAACCCAACTTGGGTTGTTTTTAACCCAGCATTTTTGAATGCTTTGACTGTGACATCATTTTTGGAGTTTATTTATAACTGTATATACATTACGCACCCTACTAATATGAATATATTATGTATGAACTAATATGTACATTTTATAGTAATATGCACCCTTTAGGGGTAAATAAGGTACAAAGGTGTATCTTTTGATCAGTGACAGCTTTTGTGCCTTTTTTTTTTCTTTTCTTCTGAGAATGTAGGGATCTACCCATTTTTTATAGCCAATAGTAATTTGCCAAAATGAAAATACCTTTATAGGTATAAATTTAATACTTTATTACAACACTTTAGCATGGGGAACACATATTCACTATTAACTATGACTTTTTCCTCAATAAACTCATAATTTACTGCTTATTAATAGTTAGTAAGGTAGTTGTTAAGTTTAGTATTGAGAATAAGGTCATGCAGAATAAGGCAATAATATGTGCTTATACTAATAAAAAGCTAATATTCTAGTAATATGCAAGCTAATAAGCAACTAGTTAAAAGACCCTAAAATAAAGTGTTACCGATCTCACTACAAATATGCATTGAAGATGTGCAGAAGTCAATGTTTGTAAAGGTAAGCATGAATAGAAAATCTATAGAAACATCCTCAGCAGATCCCTGCCTGGTTTGTCTCTGTAGAACGCGAGAGGAACACGATGATGGAGTTTTGGAAGGAGCATTCCAAGCTGGCAACAGTGGAGGAGATGATGTTGGATTCGAATGCGCAGGAACTGACCCAACACGAGCTGCCGGAGATCCTCTCCCTGCTCCCTTGTCTGGCTGGTTCTGATGTGCTGGAACTTGGTGCTGGAATTGGGTCAGTGATCACATTAGATGAGATCTCAGTGATTTCCGTTAGACCGCTAATACCATACGAGCATGCTCAGGTCATGTGTCATCCTAAAATTAAAAGCATGGGAAATGATGTTTGCATAAACTTAGATGTTTGACTTGTTGTTTTTTTTCTATAATGCTCATTATTCTCACTGCAATGAATACCTTATACAGCTTATAGAATATATGATCTTTCAGAAATCCTTCTAATATGATGATTTGCTGCTCAAGAAACATTTCTGTTTATTATCAATGTTGAAAACAGTTGTGCTGTGATACATTTCTATCAGGATTCTTTGATGAATAGAGAGTTCAGAAGAACAGCATTTACTTAAAAAATAACAACATTATAAATGTCTTTACAGTATTTTTGAGTTTGTTCTGTAATTCTCATTATTCTCAGTGCAGTGGTTTTTCTCATGAGATTCAACAAAAACTACAGTACAACAAAACAACCATGATGTATGAATACTTTACGGCTTATACTTTATATTTACAAGGTATCAAAGATGTATAAACAAACAGAATATCATTTTTATCATAATTTGTTCACATAAATGCAGGAAATTGTACTTTATGGTCAAAAAAAAAAAAAAGAAAAGAAGTAACATTCCTAAAAAAAGGCTTCATTTTCTTTTAATATTGAGATGTGTGACATGTTTTTGACACGTTTCATAATGTATTTAATTTTAAACCAAAATAGGCTCTGATTTCTTTATTTGAGGCCATATTGTCCCCTGTGTGGAATTATTTATATTTACGTGTATTCATTTAATTTACAAATGAGGAAACTGAAAAGCAATTTGTCACAGTGCCACCAACATTCATTGTATATACTGAAAAAAAAATTGGTGTAAAAACAATTACTCAAAAATGACTAGTAAATTTCACAAACAAATTAACAGCAAGTAACACATTGAATTAAAAGTGAAATTGAGAATTTTTAGAAAAACTGAAATGTTTTCTTCTCTAAAAAAAAGAATAATAATTTTTACAGTATACAATTATATGCAGCAATAAAATTGTATGTGCCAGAATGATGGAAATCGAATCAAATTTAAATTCTGAGGTCAGATCTTGTGGTGATTTGTTTCTTGGCCAGTACTGAGCTTTTAAGCTCGCATTATTTGCTCCATTGTTATCATGACCTTTGCTCTTTTTAGTCGGTACACACGTCACCTCATTGGCAAGGCCCATCACGTGACCGCTGTGGACTTCATGGAGAAGTTTGTGGAAAAGAACAGAGAGGAAAACAGTCACCTGGGCAATGCTGAGTTCATCCAAGCTGACGTCACAAAACTGGACTTCCCTAAACACAGGTGAGAGAAAAAAATAAAAAAGAAATATATATATATATATATATAAATATATATACACACATGTATTTACATGTATATTTATATGTAAATATAATATATTTTTGTTAAATACATACATGCATGTGTTTGTATTTATATATACATAATAAATATACACAGTACACACACAAATATTATGTAAACAAACTTTTATTTTGGATGTGATTAATCGCGATTAATCGTTTGACAACACTAATATATATATATATATATATATTTATATACACACACATACAAATATACATAGACAAATATATACACTAGTATTAATTTTGTTAACGAAAACTATGACAACCCTTATTTCTAATAGACAAGACAATGAAGAAACAACAACATCATTAAACACTTACTGTGACTATATCAACATGCAATATTGTTGATGAAAATGTAGTTTAAAGAATTAAAACTTTACGAAAATACCTCTATATTTTCTTTAATAAAAAAATAAGAGAAACCGGTTGACTAATCACAACAAACTGTATCATCTGACCAATCAGAGCAGAGCAGATCAATCACAACAGACCGTGTCATCTGACCAATCAGAGCATTCTCAGACATTCTCATTCTAAAATGCATTGTTTGGACAAAAATTTAAAAATGCCCCTGAGGAGTCATCAAAATTTGAGTCCATTTTCCTGGATGAGCACAACAATAAATTGTAAATGTGAATATATGAGCTAGCTACAGAAAAACATCCTGTCTCATCTAATGTCTTTATCCATCCATCACTTCATCTCTCTCTGTCTCTCTCTCTCTCTCTCTCACACACACACACACACATACACACTTTCTGTTTCAGTTTTGACCTGGTCTTCTCTAATTGGCTGTTGATGTATCTGAGTGATCAGGAGCTGAAGTCATTGGCTGAGAAGTTTCTCAGGTGGCTCCGCCCAGGCGGCTACCTGTTCTTCAGAGAGTCCTGCTTTCACCAATCAGGTTAGAGAAATGATGTGCTATTTCTTATTTTCATAAATTATACTGTAATCTTATTCTCTGATTGGTGAAAAAAATTATTTGAATTATTTAATGGGACAACTCTATATTCTATATACCTATAGTTACGCAAATAAACCATATTATTTATATAAACATTGATATAAACACTTTAAACACAGTTTATTACCACTACTGGAGACTGAAACAGGTTAAAATATGAGATGATTTTATCAATTGGTACCTGACTGTATGGTGGAAGTGTCTCTGTGACAGAATGCATTTAGGAATCAAGCTTTATTGCTTTCATTATTGGTTTTAAGGATTTCTACAGGTTTAAATGTTTGTCTTTTTGACCTCCACAGGGGACAGCAAGCGAGATTTTAACCCCACGCACTACAGAAGTCCTGCTCACTATAACCATCTGATGACGTCAGTGCTGCTGGACGATTCAGAGAAGACAGAAAAGAAATGCTATGGCTTTGACATGGTGCTCAGTAAAACAGTTCAGACCTATGTGAAGGTAAACCAGTCTGTCATCAAACTCTTATGAAGACATGAACTCTGTATAAAAACTGTTTTGTTTTAGATGAAGAAGAACCAGAACCAGTTGTGCTGGCTCATGCAGAAAGCCCGTCGTGATGCAATAGAGCAGCATCAGGGAGGCTTTTCCACATTCCAGGAGTTCCTGGATAACCAGCAGTACACCCGAAGAGGAATCTTACGTTACGAGAAGATGTTCGGCTCTGGATACGTCAGCACAGGCGGACTCAGCACGACCAAGGTCAGGGGTGCAGAATACGCAGGGTCATACATCATCAAAAGGGTCATGTAACGTTAATTTAAATACATACTGTACATAAAAGCTATATATTAATATTACAGTTCAGCAAGACGTCAGTATTGTGTAACGTATATTTTAGAAACAATACTGCCAACTAAAATAGTTATGCAAACGAAGCCACTGCAGAGCCGTTGTAACACCAAGCTACATTTGTTAAATGATTCATTATCAACAAATTGTTTAATGAATGACTCAAAGACATATTCATACATAAAGTCCTGTGTCTGTTCATGAAGGAATAGGCATTTTTGAACTAATTAGTTGAACGAATCATGCAAATGACAGCCGCTTGTTTCGTTCCTAAATTAATCTTTGTTTTAAACAACTTGGTTGAATGAATGATTCAATGACTACTTAAGGGTACGATTAGATGTACTAAAAACGAGAACGTTTTTCCTTTGTCTTTTTCGCACACAGATGACAACATTGTCAAAACGATCCCCGAAAGTGACTAAAAATGCTGTATTTTGCTGCCAGGCCAGTAGATGGCGATGTCACTTTGTAAAGAAACACTACGCGCCTATAGACTGAACACGTACTACGCATGTGCATGACTTCGTCTCTTTCCCAAATTCACATCTTTGTTGTTTACACAGAGACAAGAACGGTATTTTTTTCAAAAACTTGCCCTTTCAAACCCATTTTCAAAAGTTTGTGTTTTCAGGCCTCCAAAAGGCTGTTGTCATGTAAATGAACGGCCAAAATGCATAAAAAGTTTTACACTTTTACTTGAAAACAGTGTGGTGTAAATGGCCCCTCAGACAGCCCCTTAATTGTTTCTTTCCTAAACGATTCTGTATTTGTTAACGAATTGCAGTTAAATGAATGATTCAAGAACTTGTTTATTAAAAACAGCCACTTGTTTTGTTCCTGAATGAATCAGCGGTTTTAAATGAATCTGTAAAATAAATGATTCAAGGACTCGTTCATATATGCAGCCACTTGTTTTTCGCCTCTGAATAAATGAATGAGCATTTTTGAACAAATCGTTTGAATAAATCAATAATTGACTCACATACAATACGGCCACTAGTCGCCACCTACTGGAGCAACTTGCAGAGGGAGTAACTGAAACGTTCATATCCACTCCAGATCAGTGATACCAACTATTGCCTCATTTTTAATTTGGAAATCAAGTGGCGAACAGAGTACAGTAACAAAATGGTCTACTAGACTAAAGTGCAACAAAATGTCACTGCAATGCTTATTAACAATTTTAACACATAATTTAATATTTCTGTCATCTTGTGTTGTTTTTTAACTGTTTTTGAGGATGAGGTCATTGTCCATGTTGGTATCTGTCTAATTTGACCAATTATATATATGTACAATTATATGTTTAGTTGTGTTGTTTGCCGTTATTTGCCTTTAGCATTGTGTGTTTTCCATGCGACTCATTATTCAGCAATGGAGAATTACCGTTCTCTGCATTCTCAGTGTTATCTCATCATTTAGTGAATAATTAATGGTTTGTTTTCTGTTGATCTCTTTGATATATTAATCTGTAACCCAAAAGGAGTTTGTTGATATGCTGAACTTGACCGCAAAACAGAAGGTTCTAGATGTCGGCTGTGGGATTGGAGGTGGAGATTTCTACATGGCCAAGGTGAGCCAAAGGTTGACACATGATGGGTTTATGTGTTGCCACAGAACGTGTTTCACGCTCTTTAAGTCCACTTTCCTCAGGACCTTTAAACTAGAGGCGTCAATGTTATGAAACATACATTTTATTTAATCTCTGTTTTAACAAGTGTTGGCTTACAGTCTAACTACTTCATCATTCATTGGTCATGCATGATCATTCATAGCTGCTGTTTCTGATTACCGTCACACAATTAATTACTGACTATCTGTTTTAATGACAGACCTTTGGAGTGGAGGTTCTGGGGATGGACCTGTCCTCAAACATGGTGGAGATCGCCATGGAGAGAGCCGTCAAAGAGAAACTCCCATTAGTAAGTTGAGTTTTTTAGCAAATATATAGCAACACTTTGGCAACCACCCACAACACCCTAACAACAATCTAGCAACACTCTGGCAACCACGCAGATCACCTTAGCAACCTCGTACCAAATCACACACTACACAAAACAGCTCAGCAACTGCATAGCAACACCCTGGTAACCACATGGACACCCTAGTAACTTTATAGCAAAGGCAACAAACTACTCAGAACAGCTTCGCAACTGCATAGCAACACCCTGGCAAAAACCCAGATCACCCTAACAACCACATAGCAAAGCACAACAACTCAGAACAGCCCAGCAACCACATATTAACACCGTAGCAACCAACTATAACAACCTAGCAACTGCATAGCAACACCCTGGCAACCACCCAGAGCATCCTAGTAACTACATAGCAAAGCACAGCTACTCAGAACATCTCAGCAACCACATATCAACACTGTAGCAACCACCTATAACAACCTAGCAACTCCATAGCAAAGCACAACTACTCAGAACATCTCAGCAACCACATATCAACACTGTAGCAACCACCTATAACAACCTAGCAACTGCATAGCAACACCCTGGCAACCACCCAGAGCATCCTAGTAACTACATAGCAAAGCACAGCTACTCAGAACATCTCAGCAACCACATATCAACACTGTAGCAACCACCTATAACAACCTAGCAACTCCATAGCAAAGCACAACAACTCAGAACAGCCCAGCAACCACATATTAACACCGTAGCAACCAACTATAACAACCTAGCAACTGCATAGCAACACCCTGACAACCACTCAGAGCATCCTAGTAACTACATAGCAAAGCACAGCTACTCAGAACATCTCAGCAACCACATATCAACACTGTAGCAACCACCTATAACAACCTAGCAACTCCATAGCAAAGCACAACTACTCAGAACATCTCAGCAACCACATATCAACACTGTAGCAACCACCTATAACAACCTAGCAACTGCATAGCAACACCCTGGCAACCACCCAGAGCATCCTAGTAACTACATAGCAAAGCACAGCTACTCAGAACATCTCAGCAACCACATATCAACACTGTAGCAACCACCTATAACAACCTAGCAACTCCATAGCAAAGCACAACAACTCAGAACAGCCCAGCAACCACATATTAACACCGTAGCAACCAACTATAACAACCTAGCAACTGCATAGCAACACCCTGACAACCACTCAGAGCATCCTAGTAACTACATAGCAAAGCACAGCTACTCAGAACATCTCAGCAACCACATATCAACACTGTAGCAACCACCTATAACAACCTAGCAACTCCATAGCAAAGCACAACTACTCAGAACATCTCAGCAACCACATATCAACACTGTAGCAACCACCTATAACAACCTAGCAACTGCATAGCAACACCCTGGCAACCACCCAGAGCATCCTAGTAACTACCTAGCAAAGTGCAACAAACTACTCAGAACAACTGCATAGTAACACCCTGAAAACCACCCATCACACCATAACAACCATATATTACAACCTAGCAACCGCATAGCAACCATCCATAACACCATAGCAACCACTTATAACAATCTAGCAACTGCAATAAAACACCCTAGCAACCACAGCAAGCACTTCAAACTACTCAGTACAGCTTAGTAACTGAATAACAACACCTTGGCAACCAGCCACAGTACTGAATAAACAGAGCTGCATTCTGGGACAGCTTTGGCTGTCGTTCTGCACTTCCTGATAGTAGATTAACTTTGTCTTTCCTCTGCAGGTGCAGTTTGAGGTATCAGATGCCACAAAAAGAAGGTTTCCGGAAGACGCGTTTGATGTGGTTTACAGCAGAGACACGATTCTGCACATCAGAGACAAACTTGACCTCTTCAGAAAATTTTACGTGAGTGTTCACACAGGTAAACACGTGCTGGTGTGCATGTTTTCATGCCTGTGAATTTATATGTGGTAGAGGTAGCATATATTTGAGGACATACAAATTATTATCTGTATGTGTAAATGTAATGTCAGTGGGTAGCAGGTGTGTGTGTGTGTGTGTGTGTTCCGGTGAATATGTGAGTTCAGTGTTTGTGGTTTAAACAGTCAAAATCACCTTGAGTCTCCTTTATTTTTTACTAAGAGGACTCAAATGAGATGACACATTACCTATGGCCTATAAAAACAAGCCTTGGTGTTTGTATTGATCTGTAGTGGATAGTATCCAAATAGGCAAATGCAATGACATAGTATGCGAATAGAGCTGACATGCAAAATAATTCTCAGTAAATAAGATTATAGGGCAAACTAAATGTGCATTGTCTGCCCTCTAATGGACAAATCATGTATTGTCATAGGAGTACATGGTAACAGATTGTGAAGTGAACTATTGCTTTAACGTGTATATGCATGTGTTTTTCAGTCATGGCTGAAGCCAGGCGGTAAGCTGCTGATCAGTGACTATTGCTGTGGAGAGAAGCCCTGGTCTCCAGCGTTTCAGGATTACGTCAACCAGAGGGGATATATTCTCTACACACCTCAGAGATACGGACAGGTGGGACATGGGATACATTAGTACACCTAACAGACCTAATAAAATCATAGTGTACTATAAAAGCTTGAGAGTTTGGACTTAAGAGGGGCACTAGTGCCTTGTTAGGGCGCCCGCCTCCCACGCTGGAGATGCCGGTTCAAATCCTGCTCGGAGGGGGTCGAGTAGGACCGGTTACATTTGGTGTGGTGACCCGGTTTAGGGGGGTGAGTGTAATGGAGACAAGCTAGTAAGAGCTGTGCATGTAAATCTCACTAACCTGATCTCAAGAGGCATGTTAGGGACTGCTGTCCCATGCCGGAAACACCGGTTCAAATCCTGCTCAGAGCCATTACATTTGGTGCCGTGACCCGGTTGGGAGTGAGGTTTATGGGGGTGAGTTTAACAGAGGCAAGCTAGTAAGAGCTGTGAGTGTAAATCTCACTGCCCTGGCCTTAGGAGGCATGTTAGAGACAGCGGTCTTTAGCGTCCTTGTGCATGTTAGCGCACCCACCTCCCATGCAGGAGACCCCGGTTGGAATCCCACTCTGAGCGGGTTGAGTAGGACTGCTAATATGTACTGTACATGCCATAGAAACAAAAAGCTTGTCTATGCACCACAGCCATAGTGATATTGAATGTTTATAATTTCAGTTCCTGAGCGAGGTGGGATTCAGTAATGTCCGTGCAGAGGACAGGACAGGCCAGTTTATTCAGGTCATAAAGTCTGAACTGCAGAGAGCCGAGGAGATGAAAGAGGAGTTTATACAGGTAAACATACACACTTATGCTCATGCAACGTCTACTTTACATTTACAACTTCACATTTGCATACACACTGTAGGAGGAATTTTATTCTCCCCCCTTTTTTTATTTACAGTCATTGAAAACATATTGAGCATTCATTAAATTTTGTTTGAATATTGTTGGAAATGTCGCATGCTGATAGAACTCTTGTAATCACTGTCTCCTTCACAGGAGTTCTCTGAGGAAGACTATGATGCCATCATAAACGGATGGACAGAAAAACTGCAGCGCTGTGAGACAGGAGACCAACGCTGGGGGCTTTTCTATGCCACCAAAGAATGAGAGAGAGGAGCAATCCAACTAATGATCTAATCACTATTTTTCAGATTAAACTCACTGTTAATTCTGTGAATTATACAACAGTGTTGCAACATTTGAGTATTTTCAGAGCCGTAAGACCAACATACTTTAATGCAGCATAAGTGAATAAAATTCCACTTTACTCTTTTTCTTTGTTGTATTGAATTTGTGCTTTTTATAAGTGTTTGATAAAATCCTCAAAATCCCATGTGCAGTAAAAGTCTATAAAGTGTACAGCTGTTCTAACACACAATGAGCTTTAGATCTTATTATGAGCTGCAGATAAACAGAAGAAAACAGAGAACGAACAAACAATAAAATGTGCCATTATCTCCCAAGACACATCCATTTTTGTTTTTATAGCTAATATATCCTTACAGAGAGAATCCTCTTTTTCTGTCATGTTTTGGCCAATGTAATATATATATATATATATATATCTCAAACCAAAAATTATTCCGACATTTTTTATATATTTTTACTAGTGGGTGCAGGATACTATAGTTCATTTATGAAGATAGCAAAATAAAGTGACTGTGACATATTATACCCAAAAATTCTTCATACAGTGGATTACCAGTGAAATTGATTAAAAAATTGGAACCAAAAATGATTCAGACACTATATTAAAATACATTAAAATATATTTCATACATCTATAATATTAATACTAAATGATGGTAACACCTTATTTTAAGGTGACGTAGTTACACATCACTACATGTACTTACTATATTAATAATATGCATAATTACAAGTAACTAACCCTAAACCAAACCCTAACGTAACTAAAGTATAATGTAGATAATTAATATTACTCAGTACTTATTTGAGTAAGTACAATATAACTATGTCAACTTAAAATAAAATGTAACCTAAATTAGATAGATAGATATCTGAAATAATAATATATAATAAATAAATATAATGATAAATAAAGCATTTAAATAAATACATATTTTATTTGTTTTATTTTTGTAATAACCGAACAGTGTTTTATCAGATTACCCAATGATGTAAGAAAATCAATAATTATATATATATAGTTTATTCAGTTTATTCACTATAGTTTAAAAAATGGTAATAAAATATGACAAGATATTGATATGATAGTCTTATGATAGTCATATGATTATGATAGTCAATTTTTGCTGCATTATGAAATAAATGTATAACGTGAGTTAAAAACGGCTCACTATTTGGCAGGTTTTGCATTAAAGTCGCCCTTTTTATTCATGCAGTTATAACTGCATTATTAATGATTTATAATGCATTTGTAAATTACTTATTACTCATTAACAAACACCTTTATAAACCCTTTACAAAAGGGAACCTTAATGTTAAGTGTGACCGTTACATTTACAAGTAAGCAACTTAAAACTTAAAATGTATAATGAGCATATCTTCACGATTTCTTAACATTTGATTTAGGAAAATGTGTTTTCACTTTACTTAAAGCCATCAATGATGCATTTATAGAGATTAGTAACTATTATTACTCACAATAAGTATTTATAAGAACACAACACAGCTATTAACAATATATTTACTAATTTGACAGAAATAAATGTCATTGTAACTATAATATAATAACATTATAGCAATGCACCTTAATAAATACATTCACGGAACCATAAGACTGACTAATTAATACTTATAAATCAGTGTATAATAGATTATGAGCATGAGCATTGAAAAAGCAAATGCATGACTTATAATTAATTATATAAATAATATAAATGTAACTATAACTGTTCTTATAATGCGGTATAGGTCTTTATAAATATGTTTATAAAATAGTAATACTTGCTAATAAATAAGTATAAATGGAGCTATAATGCATTATAAGCTTGGTCTTCATAGAAAGTGTTACCCAGTTTACTTTATTTTGCTATCCTCAACTATAGTGTCCTGCACACACTAGTAAAAAAAAAAAAAAAAATAATAATAATATATATATATATATAGTGTCTGAATAATTTTTGTTTTGACTGTCTATAATAAAAACAAATGTGATACATACTAATATATATATATATATATATAAATCCAAAACATAAATAATTATATGATTAAAAATGTGAATATCCATTTTGATCTTGTTAACATAGAGGAAACATCAGCTCTCAAAAGAAAAACCACTTTGTAAATGAAGCTGTGCTCTGTGCAGCTCTGGATGGGAGTGTCACATCACACACACACACACACACACAAAGACACACAGACACTGAAGGAGGAAGCACTCGTGCTGCACGGATGAAGAATGAACCATCTGCATCTCTTCTCATCTGACGTGTGTTTTCACCCTCATGATGGCGAGACTGAGCGAACACGGGATCCGGCTGAGCTCTGTGTGTACTCTTTCTTATCTTCTCTAAAAGTCTTTTCTCACGCACTACCATGTACTTTACGATTATTATATTGCGTAATGTTGTTTTTATAGATGAGCCCGTCGTACCTGGAGAGCAACTCCACCAGTCACACATGGCCCTTCAGTGCGGTCGCTGAACTCATCGGTGAGCAAAACACAAATGCATTTACGTGTTCGAAGAAAAAACTCCGTTTTGTAAGGAACCAGTGATACTTTCGGTTTAAACTTCCGCCAAATCTCATAGACAATAAAGGCGCACATCACTGGATAGATCTTTTCGCACCTGTTGCAGCTCGCATGATGAAGTCTACAGTCAAAAGAAAGATAATGCTTTAATTGTCATTAATGGCGTGATGTTAAAACGCAACACACATCATGCTTTAACGTTTTGGATTATAGTATCAAATGTACACTGGTTGCGTAGCATCTGGACACCTAAACATGTCTGGATGTCATTGCATTTGATGACAAAATCATTTCTGTTGCTGTAAAGCAAAACTAAGACCTTGGGTTCGTGTCCCAGCGAACGCATCAACTTATACAAACGTAATCATGTAAGCCCGTTTGTATAAATGCATCTAACGCATTAAGATATTAAAGTAAGTTGCATTAATGTAAATAAAGATGCACTTTACAAGCACACTTTGTATGTAGTGTACTCACTTTGTGTTGTGAAATGTAATTGAGACACGTTGACAGTTAATGTGATGAACTACACCCGTGGTTTCTCTGCTATGATAGATAGATGGTTTATGGTAAAGGCTGATGGAAATATGTGACACTTTCAGGATCGGATCTCAGTACCGTTAGAGACAGGAAACTGGCGTTCATAACATGGAGATGATGGTGGAAACATTTCTAAATGTGCTTGTCTTTGATCATTTAATAATCAAGATATGAGGTTTAACTAAATCCGTCTTAATACGTGTGCAGTTTCTTGTCTACATCCTGTTAAACGGCTTGTGTGTCTGGTTTTGGGTTGTAAGCTATAAGTTAAATTTAGATCTCTGCCATTTTGCAACTGCTTGCAGTTTAAGAGAAAAAAAAAGGAAAAGTGTTTTTATGTCAAATTGCATTGTGAAAGAAAAAAGTAAAGCAAACGTTGCGCATGTCAGTATACATTTTTCTCAAATGATTTGAATAATCCAAATTCTCGTCGTAGATAATGCATCTGACCCGGGCGTCACAGCCAAGAACATCTGGATAGATGTCGTGACGCTCAGAGAACAGCTGTGCCTCAGTTTTATGGACAATGGTAGCGGTATGACGCCCAACAAACTGCACAAAATGCTCAGGTGCGTGAAAACACCCACACCGGTGACGCCTCAAATCATGTATCTTGTTGAGCAGTTCATTTTCTAAGCATTTCTAAGGGTGGTGAAGGTGAATCTTTCTTTCTCTTTGCAGTTTTGGGTTCACAGAGAAAGGCTCTAGTAAAAGCAGCTATCAGCCCATCGGCGTGTACGGAAATGGATTTAAGTCAGGCTCGATGCGTCTGGGCCGCGATGCTCTGATCTTCACCAAGAACGGCGGCTGTCAGAGCGTGGGCATGCTGTCTCAAAGCTTCTTACAGGCTATTAAAGCTCAGGCCGTGATCGTACCCATCGTCCCATTCAACCAACAGACCAATATCCTTCTGTTCAGCAGAAATACTAATTTATATAATTCAGAATGGATCTCTCAGCCCAACATTCAGTTCATTAAAAGGTTAGTTCACCTAAAAATGAAAATTCTGTAATTAATTACTCACCCTCGTGTCGTTCCTCACCTGTAAGACCTTCATTCATCTACAGAACACAAATGAAGATGTTTTTGATGAAGTCTGAGAGGTTTCTGTCTCTCCATAGAGATCCAACGCAACTACCACTCTAAGGTCCACCAGAAAGGTAGGAAAAACATCATTAAAGTGACTCCAGTGGCCTAAACTCAAGTTTATGAAGCGACGCGGGTGCTTTGTTTGCGCAAAAAAGCATAATTTACCAGTTTACTTACAAAAATATTGATCTGCAACGCGCGTTTACGAGAGCATCACAACGCATGCGTTTTATGTTCACGCGAGAGCTGACATTGTTGCGTGAACACACTTTGGATAATATTATTTTGTAAATAAAGTGGTAAATTATGTTCACGTCACTTCATAAAATTGAGTTTAAGCCACTGGAGTTCTTTAATGATATCTTTTTCCTACCTTTCTGGACCTTGGAGTGGAGGTTGTGTTGGATCTCTATGGAGAGACAGAAACCTCTCAGACTTCATCAAACAGATCTTAATTTGGTTTCTGAAGGTCTTATGGATGTGAAACAACATGAGGGTGAGTAATTAATGACAGAATTGTCATTTTTGGGTGAACTAACCCTTTAAACACATGTTTCTGTTTGCAATTCTAAAGAAAAATATGATGCATGGATTTGTTTTGCATGCATGTGTTCTGTATGTACTCTATTCATACAGATTGTAAACAGATGTTCATCTCCATCCTAAATAGCACAAAACATCGCCCTTAACTCCCATCTCACAGACGCTGGTGGTAACGGAGGACTCGGAGGCGAGTCTGAGAGCCATCCTGAAATATTCTCTCTTCCAGAGCGAGTCTGAGTTACAAGAGCAGCTGGACTCCATACAGGGCAAGAAAGGAACCAAGATACTCATCTGGAACATCCGCAGGTCTGTGGCACAGCTCTTACATGCTAGTTTTCAAACTACTTTGCCAGACTTTCAAGGAAGCGGTCAGTCGTAGTGATGAAGATGATGTTACAGAGCAAATGCAGACAGAAGAACCATTATGTTCAGTCTCATCATTAATTTGCATGTGATTTGAATGTCACGCACAGGCGAGTGCACTGACTCAACACATTTTGAATATATCCCTGAACTGCTTAGTTATTTTAATCACCCAAAAAGCATATAATTCTCTCAACTCTAACAAATAGCATATTTAAGCAATCAGATACGCAACTGCCCATTGTATAATCATACTTTTGTGTTGATTTTTATTTTATTGATGCAAATTTACTAACTTTTACAGTTTTTCACTGTATTTACTGATTGCCGTTGTTTGGTTTGAAGGTAGATTTTGTGTTAGATGTTTCATTTACGCATTTAGCAGATGCTTTAAACCAAAACTACTTACAAAAGAGGAACAAAAGTCATTTGTCGAAGAGCCAGCAATATTCGTAGTATACAATGCCAATACTAGATTAGAAAGCAAGCTAGAGAAGAGGACACATGCATAGAAGACTAGCACCAATGTTTATTTGACACCCTCCTTGCTAGATTAAATGCAACATTCAAGTATGCTTAATCTAATTCTGATAAACTGAGAAAGGGCTGTTGAATGTTTGAATCTGATTGGTGGACGAACGTTCTGAAGTGTCCAATTATTTTCAGAGAAATGCATGGCTAAAGTAGTTCCAGGCAGGTCTTGACCACATTATATGTACATATCACTTCACCAAATAATTTCAGTTATTTCAAGCAAATAAATATAGTAAACAATAGGGTAAAAACGACAAATTATGTCCATGTTTTTTGCCACAAAATGATGTTTTATTATGTACGAAAAGCACATACACAGTACAGAAAACCTGTAGTAAACACCGCTCTGTTGATCAGTAAAATAGTTTAGCAACTTAAAAGCTACTTCACATTTCTCACTAGAGAGGTAATAACAGAGCTGTTCTTGAAGCAGATAAACGTACAGTTATTATTAGAGCAGTCGAACACTGTTGAGAGACGCACAGACTCAGGTCACACACGCTCAATCTCTCTCTCTCTCTCTCTCTCTGCATTATACCTGCATTAATAACTGCATCAGTCTGCTATAAATGGCTCAAGCCTTCGTTACTAGCTCTAAAATTACGCTTTGAAATTAGCAACATAGGCTTGGGATGATGGAAGTCTAATCTGGATATCTAATCTTTATCATTTTGTCTGACAGAAATAAAGATGGAAAGCCAGAGTTTGACTTTGACACCGATGTGGACGACATCCGCCTGCCAGAGATCCGGTCGGAGGAGATGCAGGGAAAATGGAGGAGAGATTACAGGCAGCGCAGAGACAGTAACAGCGTTCCTGAGATGGAGTTTTCTCTCAGAGTGAGTGTGAGAGAGACGGCAAACAGAACGAGAAACTTCCTAATATTTATGGCCTGTGGTTGTTTTACAGTGTGTAAATTTTGGGTGTCACAATGTGAACAGTGAGACTGTAAAATAACTTTGTGGTGCAGAAATAATGATGTGAAACAGCCAGAGCTGCAGTCTTCAAATCATAGACTTATTATTAGTTACTTTTTTTACCTGTGGTACAAAATGTTTTCCACGAATGTAAACACTGTCTTCACATGCGAAATGAGATTACAGTCCATTTCTTCCTATAGAGCGCTGCAGTGATGATGTATTTTTGTAGGCTGGCCTGTAAGTCTGCATCACCCTGGTTCCCTCTGCAAAAACCCAATTTTTTCATTGGCGGTCCGGATGGAAACATGCCGGGGTCCGGATGCGGACCGCAATCCACCATTTGAATGTCGGTGGTTTAGTTTGTGTAAAACATGTAGTAGCTTATAATTCATTTGGCATTTTTTGGACAATCACAATGCAGGTTCAACATCGCGATGTCTGTCAGCCATCGACGATGGACGATCGTCTATTGGCCCAACGCTATTCAGAACGAGTCGTTTTTGCAGCTTGGTTTCTATAAATGCTCTTTTTTCTTTTGAATATGTTTTATCTCAAAAGATCAAGGACAGTTTGATATGAGCCCTTTATTAAGATCAATGCAGACGAGGTTTAAACAAACACTAACACAAATATATTTCCTCTCTCTGTCGCTGCAGGCGTATCTCAGTATACTTTACCTGAAGCCCAGGATTCAGATCATTTTGAGACAGAAGAAAGTTCAGACTAAGCTGGTTGCCAAGAGTCTGTCCATGATTGAGAATGACGTCTATAAACCCCAATTCATTGTATCCTTACACTTCCCTTAAAACTTGTTTCTGTGTTTTACATCCAAAGCAGGTTATGAAACATTTTTTTTTTTTTTTTTTTTTTTTAAATAAAATGATTTTTGTTTGGATTTATTTGTTATGTCTTTTCACATCATTTCCCAGTCCAGCTCATTTTGACATTAAAGTTTTCTTTAAATGCTACTGCTCAGAACGAGAGAGTGAAAATAACTTTTGGATTCAACCGGAAAAACAAGGAGCACTATGGAATCATGATGTACCATAAAAACAGATTGATAAAGGCCCATGAGAAAG
Source organism: Elopichthys bambusa (assembly GCA_037101425.1). NCBI lineage: Eukaryota > Metazoa > Chordata > Actinopteri > Cypriniformes > Xenocyprididae > Elopichthys > Elopichthys bambusa. The sequence continues at coordinate 2,141,273 of CM074447.1, read as the reverse complement.
TTGGCTGCCAAATCAAGGTACTGGAATCATTCATCTAAAATGTCTATTATACATTTCATTTTATTATTATCAGTTCCTCAAGACTCCACAGATATTGTGCATAAAACCCTTTAACAGATTTTTAAAACAATAACTTGCCATTTGGTGGAAGATTCACTGTGTTTGACTCATCACTTCCTTTCGCTCTCTTTCATCAGTCATCAGGTCAAAGGTCAGGGGTCGGGGTCATCGGAGTGATTGAGTGTAACTTCCTCAAGCCTGCTCATAACAAGCAGGATTTTGAGTACACCAAAGAGTACAGGTGCATTTCAGCAGCTCTCCACAAACTTTCACATGCGAGCAGCCGGCTCGGATAGCTCCTGATTTGAATGCCGGACTGACATTCTCACATAATTCAAATCTGCTGCCTCAGAGAAATGATTTTATTCTACAGCTGATATTCTACAACTGATCAAAAACAATGGGTTTACAATGAGTTAAGAAAATCTTATTGTCTGTACATTTTTGTTTTAATTATTTTTTATTTTATAAAAAAAAAGGAAAATTTTATTTAATTTCATATAAAATATTTATAACATATATGCAAAAGATATGATGTGATCAACTTTAAAATATTAAAAGTAAAATATAAAAATTAATATATATTATAAAATATTTTAATTGTATATATATATTAAAATATAAAAAATAAAAATGCAACAGATATGTTGTGATCAACTTTAAAATATTAAAAATAAAATATAAAAATAATATGTATTTAATATAAAGTATTTTTAAATGTGTATATATATATATATATATATATGTATATGTAAACAACATGGTTGTACAGTGCAAACTCTGCCTTCCAGCAACTAAAACACTTTCTTTATCAAAGGACTAAAACAATAATCTGTAATACCATACTGTAGCCACTAGATATAGTCTGAATAGCCCTTTACACACACACACACACACATTATATATATATATATATATATATATATATATATATATATATATATATATATACACCCCAATTTATTTTTTATAATTTTTTTTTATACATGTGACCTTCAAGTAATCCAAAAGTAATCAGATTACATTACTTTCATATTGTGGTACTTGCATTACGTTACTGAATACTTTTTTTATGAAGTAATGTGTAACTGTAACGGAATACATTTTTAAAGTAACCCTCCCAAGCCTGTATATATATGTATATATATATATATATATGTAACATATGTTCTGATCAACTTTTAAATATTAAAAATAAAATGAAAATATTTAAAATGTATATTATAATTTCATATAAAATATTTTTAATTGTATATATAGATACTAGGTCTGTCAAATCGATTAATCGCAATTAATCGCATCTAACATAAAAGTTTATAAATATATGTGTGTGTGTGTGTGTGTGTATATATATATATATACACAAAGTTATGTTAGATGCGATTAATCATGATTAATCGATTTGAAAGCACTAACTGTACATATATTTAATGTATACATATAATTAATATATTTAATTGCATTTTGGTATTAATCATTTCCATTTTTAACTGCGCTTTTCCCCCTGCTTTTCTCATAGACTTACACTAGCTGCTCTTGGTCTCAAACTGAATGACTACTGGCGTGAAAAGAAAGAAAAGAAAGCCAAAGAGAGAGAGTTTCAAGCCTTAGAGAGAAAAAGCAAAGAAGGTGATACTGAGGAAACAGATGAAGAGGATGATGAAGAGGAAGAGGAGGAGGAAAAAGAAGACGTGTATGATTGTTTTCCTCCAAAATTTTTCACACTACAGTTTTCTCATACCTGTTTTGCTCTGCTGGTGCAAGTTTAGCCATCTGTCAGTCAGATGGCCAGAATAGCACCAGCCTCACTGAAACGTGGGTTTGTGGGTAAAAAATGAGAGATGGTGCAACTTAGCTTACTAAAAACTGACTATTTGTCTGTTAGACCACAAACCTTGCACATACGTGCATCACAGACAACACTCACAGAAAAAAGTGTGATGTCTTACGATGGCAGAGGTCGAGTAGAGCTGTTAAGTGCAGGTGGGCGGTGCTGAGAAATGTGGAACTGTTAATCACACGGCTCAAGCGACAGTGTGGTTTATAGCAGCAGTACATCTGTGATGTCTGAGAGTACATGTGATTGATCACACATTTACATTAAAGTTCCCATGTTAGCATTGCAATTTAGATGATTCTTGCAAAGACTTAATCAGAATACAGGAATAGTTTTCAAACACCATCAAAGGAAAAACAGGTTTCTTTAGTGAAACCCTCTGTGAATAAAGAGCTGCAGTGATGACCTATTTTTGTAGGCCAACCTGGACATTTGCATCACCCTGGTTCCCTTCCTTACTGAAAAATCGAACATAAACCAGCATGAATTCCATGTTGGTCTAAGCTGGTTAGAGCTTGTGCTGGATCGTTCTCAGAACGTTCCGCCAAGGTTCTCTCAAAGTTATGAACAAACATTCTTCCGGTAACGTTAATAGAACGTTAGCTCTAATAATCTTTTTAAGTTATCTTTCTTTTGAAGTTATCTTTAATAATATCCTCAGAACATTCTGCCAAGGTTCTCTCAAAGTTATGAACAGTAACGTTAATAAAACGTTTGCTCAAAGTTATCTGATTTTTAATAATGTTCTCAGAACGTTTGCATAAAAAACATATACATTGACCATAGAGCGTTTTTCCTGAAATTTTTAAATGTTACTTCTTGTTTCGGAACGTTCAGATATCTCCACAGAACAAATTCTGAACAGTTGGTGTATTAATGGCTTTCTTCTATCATAAGGGATGTGACATGGATTCAGTGTGAGGAGTGTTTGAAATGGAGAGGAATCGCCACTCACCTGTTCGCTGGAAGCGTTCCTGATCCATTCAGATGCTGCATGCACCCGATCCCACGCTTACGGTGAGTCTGTGCCCATCTGATTCCGAACGGAACACTAGTATGCTACACATGCTATATTTTCACTATGTTTACTGTTTGCAATAAGCAAATTCACTGTCCATGCACAAGCATGAAGTACACGTCCCGGATGATCAACCAGAGCACACTGTGTGAATGAAGTAGTGTGTCCCACAATGCAATGCTCTTGACCTGACATGTGACAAATGAACTGGAAGTATTATGTGCATTGTTTTTTATCTCTATCATGACTTAACTGATTAAAATGACAAAACCTTAAGGACAAAAAATGCAAAATAACATTTGTTTCAGAAATATCTGGACTTTGCTTGCCGAATTAACATGCAATGCTATGAGATCATGTGATAAACAGTGAGGTCATGTGACAACATAGCACATCTATGTTTCACATACTATTTTTTGAAACACAGTAAAGAAGTACACTAGTATTCCATTCCAAACACACTCCTTTTCTTCACTTGTTATTTGATCGGACTGCCAAGAGTTAATTTTTTTTTTTTTTTTACCAAACTGGCTTAAAAATACAACCCGAATTCCGGAAATGTTGGGACGTTTTTTAAATTTGAATAAAATGAAAACAAAAAGACTTTCAAATCACATGAGCCAATATTTAATTCACAATACATAATTCACAGAACATAGATAACATATATGTGATAACAAATGTTTAAACTGAGAAATTTTACAATTTTATGCACAAAATGAGCTCATTTCAAATTTGATGCCTGCTACAGGTCTAAAAAAAGTTGGCACGGGGGCAACAAATGGCTGAAAAAGCAAGACATTTTGAAAAGATTTAGCTGGGAAAACATCTAGAAACTAATTAAGTTAATTGATATCAAGTCTGTAACATGATTATCTATAAAAGGGATGTCTTAGAGAGGCAGAGTCTCTCAGAAGTAAAGATGGGCAGAGCTGTGAAAGAGTGTGTAAAAAGATTGTGGAATACTTTAAAAACAATGTTGCTCAACTTCAAATCGCAAAGGCTTTGCAAATCTCATCATCTACAGTGCATAACATCGTCAAAAGATTCAGAGAAACTGGAGAAATCTCTGTGCGTAAGGGACAAGGCCCTCAGACGACACTGCATCACTCATCGGCATGATTGTGTCAATGACATTACTAAATAGGCCCAGGAATACTTCCAGAAACCACTGTTGGTAAACACAATCCACCGTGCCATCTGCAGATGCCAACTAAAGCTCTATCATGCAAAAAGGAAGCCATACGTGAACATGGTCCAGAAGCACTGTCATGTTCCACTGTTTCAAAGTGGAAAAGTGTTCTACGTTCAGACGAGTCCAAATTTGATATTCTTGTTGGAAATCACGGACGCCGTGTCCTCTGGGCTAAAGAGGAGGGAGACCTTCCAGCGTGTTATCAGCGTTCAGTTCAAAAGCCAGCATCTCTGATGGTGCATAAGTGCATACGGTATGGGCAGCTTGCATGTTTTGGAAGGCACTATGAAAGGTATATAAAGGTTTTAGAGCAACATTAAACAAAAAATGTGACCATGAACTCTTCAGCAGCTGGAAACCTATATCAGGCAAGAATGAGACCAAATTTCAGCACCAAAACTCAAGAAATTCATAACCTCGATGCCCAGAGGTCTTCAAACTGTTTTGAAAAGAAGAGGAGATGCTACACCATGGTAAACATGCCCCCGTCCCAACTATTTTGAGAGCAGGCATTAAATTTGAAATGAGCTCATTTGTGCATAAAATTTAAAATTTAAACATTTGTCATGTTATCTGTTCTAAAACTTCCCAACTTTTCTGGAATTCGGGTTGTAGAAAATAACTACATTTATTTCCAAAAAAATTAACTGATTGGCTGAAATGCTAAATCGCTGAAATGTTAAACATGCAACTTAGTGAGATTCTCTAATGCTTATCATTCCATACTACATACTGTACTTGGGAAGAAAACATACTGTTTGGACAATAAAGATTTTTTACTGTTTTTAAAGACGTTTCTTACGCTCACAAAAGTTGCATTTATTTAATCAAAAATACAGTAAAAACTGTAATATTATGAAATAAAATATATTTAAAATATCCGTTTCCTGTGTGAATATATAGTAAAATGTAATTTATATCCTGTGATCAAAGCTGAATTTTCAGCATCATTACTCCAGTCTTCAGCGTCACACGATCCTTCAGAAATCATTCTAATATGCTGATTTGCTGCTCATGAAACATTTATGATTATTATCAATGTTGAAAACAGTTATATTCTTGTAGAAACTGTGTAGAAACATTTTTTCCCCCAGGATTCTTTGATAAATAAAAAATTCAAAAGAACAGCATTTATCTGAAACAGAAATCTTTTATAACATTATGTCTTTACTGTCAATTTGACAAATCCTTGCTGAATAAATGTATTGATTTCATAAGTAAAATATATCTCACATACCCCAAACTTTTGAACAGTAGTGTATACAGCATAGTATATCCTAAACAGCACAATAAAATTATATTCCAAAGCGTGTCTTATTTATTCTCGGGTTTTTGTTGTTCAGGAGCTGTTTGTTACCGGAGGATACGGACGAGAATGCTGATGTCAGATCACCCAGCTATGAAAAAACATTCAAAAAACAGTTAAGACAGTATAAATATCTCTAAACTTTACACTAATGGTGTGGTTCCACATTCACATCCTGAAACTGAAGTATGATTAAACACAATACTGTTTGTGTGTGTGTGTTTTAAACTGCTGTCTGTTTTCTTCTGCACAGGGAACATGCCTCAATCAAGAGAAGAGGAAGATCTATGGAGGTATACACCTCTATTTCTGTTTCAAATGAGGAAGTATTCATTTCTAAGGACAGGAACTTTGGTTTCTGACTTCTCATGAGTGTCAGGGTGTGATCACAGTCACTGTGGGCTTGTTGACTCAGTGTGTGTTTGGTTTGTACAAATGTTTTCTGTAGGTTGCGTGTGGCCATCTTCTTTTGCATATGACAGACATGACAAATAACGTGTACAAGCATGAATGTGAGAGCTTTGCCTATGCAAACATAAATTGTGTGTGTCAGTGTCAGGGAAACTGCAGTACTTCGATACTGTAGTTTGCCAAGCATCCCATAATTTATAGTTTAACTGCAGTCTGGCCAAATAAATAAATATATAAAATATATTATCTGTTTTCAATAAATAATTTATAGTTAATGCATCTAGAAACCACCCTATTTTATCTGATAGATAGATAGATAGATAGATTAGTGCTGTCAAACTGATTAATTCCAATTAATCGTACCTAACATATAAGTTTGAAAAAATAGGCTATATATATGTGTGTGTGTGTGTGTGTATGAAGTATGTGTATAAATATACACCGATCAGGCGTAACATTATGAGCACTGACATGCAAAGTGAATAACATCACTTCATCTCTTCTAATCATCTCTTCATCACGTCACCTGTTAGTGGGTGGGTATATTAGGCAGCAAAGTTGATGTGTTAGAAGCAGGAAAAATGGACAAGCATAAGGATTTGAGAGAGTTTGACAAGGGCCAAATTGTGATGGCTAGACAACTGGGTCAGAGCATCTCCAAAACTGCAGCTCTTGTGGGGTGTTCCCGGTCTGCAGTGTTCAGTATCTATCAAAAGTGCTCCAAGGAAGGGACAGTGGTGAACCGGCGACAGGGTCATGGACGGCCAAGGCTCATTGATGCACGTGGGGAGCGAAGACCGTGTGGTCCAGTCCAACAAATGAGCTACTGTAGCTCAAATTGCTCAAGAAGTTAATGCTGGTTCTGATAGAAAGGTGTAAGAATACACAGTGCATCGTAGTTTGTTGTGTATGGAGCTGCATAGCTGCAGACCAGTCAGGGTGCCCATGCTGACCCCTGTCCACCGCTGAAAGAGCCAACAGTGGACACGTGAGCATCAGAACTGGACCACGGAGCAATGGAAGAAGGTGGCCTTGTCTGATGAATCATGTTTTCTTTTACATCACATGGATGGCCGGGTGCGTGTGCGTCTCTTACCTGGGGAACACATGGCACCAGGAAGAAGGCAAGCCGGCGGAAGCAGTGTGATGCTTTGGGCAATGTTCTGCTGGGAAACCTTGGGTCCTGCCATCCATGTGGATGTTACTTTGACACGTACCACCTACCTAAGCATTGTTGCAGACCATGTACACCCTTTCATGGAAACGGTATTCCCTGGTGGCTGTGGCCTCTTTCAGCAAGATAATGCTCCTGCCACAAAGCAAAAATGGTTCAGAAATGGTCTGAGGAGCACAACAACGAGTTTGAGGTGTTGACTTGGCCTCCAAATGCCCCAGATCTCAATCCAATCGAGCATCTGTGGGATGTGCTGAACAAACAAGTCTATCCATGGAGGCTCCACCTCGCAACTTACAGGACTTAAAGGATCTGCTGCTAACATCTTGGTGCAAGATACCACAGCACACCTTCAGGGGTCAAGAGGAGTCCATGCCTCGACAGGTCAGGGCTGTTTTGGCAGAAAAAGGGGGACCAACACAGTATTAGGAAGGTGGTCATAATGTTATGCCTGATCGGTGTATATCTATATCTATATCTATATATCTTCTTAGATAAAGAACACAGACATTCACATGCACTAGAAGCAAGAATCTCTTTGACCGTCGCTCATCTTTAGGACAGATACATATATATATATATACACACACACACACACATTTACAAACTTATGTTGGATGTGATTAATCGCGATTAATCGATTTGACAGCACTATATATATATATATATATATGTATGTATAAATAAGTTTATGTATTTAACATAAGTATAATAAATACTTACAATAAATACATTTATACTTAATGCATCTATAAACCACCCTATTTCTATATATAAAAAAGAACAGCTGCATTTAATTAAATAAGAAACTGTGTTTTAGTAGTTGGTTCTAATGGCTGCAGTTCTTTCTTTGTGGCCATACAGAGGCATTTATAGAAACTCCACTTCTTATTTTGGTTTTGACACATTGCTTTCACTTCAGACTATATTAAGTGTGTGTGTGTGTTGTAGATGACTAAAAGCCCAGTGCGACTTCTCTGTAGAGGACTATCTGAACCTACATCAGTGAGCAAACAGGATGAGGTCACCATTGTCATGACGACAGATGCACAGGATACAGATGAGGATGGAGTCCAAGTCACTGCCACAGAAGAGGAAGAGTCTTCACCTTCCCCGAGGTCTGATAGACAGATAGAGAACACAGACATTTACATGCACTTGTGGTGTTTGAGAAGCAAGAATCTCTTTGACCGTCACTCATCTTTAGGACGGAAGCTAGTACACAAATGCATATGCAAATGCTCAGTCAGTGTATTAGATTTCATGTAACATACTTAACAAATGTTCTTGTATTACTGTGGCGTGACAAAACGCAGTACTCAAGAGCATGACCCTCTGTGAATTAAATTAAAATTAAAAAATATATTGAACTATATATAAAACGCTAAAAAGTACATTTAAAAATGTTTTTAAAAGAATTAATTAAATAAATACTTTAATAAATAAATATATGTATATGTATATATATATAATGTATAATTTTGCATTATTATTATTCAAGAGAAAAACTGTAAAAATGTAAAAAAAAAAAAAAAAAAAAAAAAAAAAAAAAGTTAAAATATACCAGATTTAATGATGGTGGGTAGATAAAAGATAGTGATTAACTTATTAAATATAACTAAATACACTTTATAACTTTTTAAAAAGTAAATATTCTGCAGATAATATTTTACACATATTTAAAATATTTTTTTTATCTTTTTTACAGTATAAGTGGGTCTTTATACATGGAAATATAAAGCTTCTTTTATAATTTAGTGGGTCCCAGAAAGGGAATCATCATATTTTAGCTTCCATGGCGTCATGGCGTCTTGGTTTATCTGACTTTTTACTAACTTATTTTTTAGAAAAAGAAGGAAAGATGCATGTTCACACACTGAAAAGGGCAATAAATCCCCAAACCATGCTGCATCTCCAGACGCCCCATCTGAGGGAGAGACAGAAACAGCAGACAAAACGCATGAAGTTTCAGAGGCAAACACCGACCTATCACCAGCGGTGGATGTGGCGGCTCAGGAGGACAGCATTGAGCCCCAAGCCCCTGTGCTTGAGGGCCCCGTAGAGCCCCAGACGTCTCAGGGGCCACAGATGGCCAAAGATCAGCCAAGGATCCCGCCTCACCCGCTCTCGCCACACACCTCCATGACCATGGCTCAGACGGTGGTCGTCACTCCTCTCAGCCGGTCAGGATTTCAACCCGTGTCACCGTTACCGATGGACGGCTCAGACCGCACCGCTCTCGCTCAGAGACTCACTCAACTGGAGCGGGAAGCGAAGCGGTTAAAAAGAATCCTGGGCATCCGCAAGCCGGAGGTTGCCATGGTAACGGAGGCAGAAGGGGGCGGGCCTTCTGATGTCACCACGGTTGAGGAGCGACTTGCGCAAAATGGAAGTTCAGTGTCATATGACCAAAATGCCGAAAGATTGAACCTAGTGTCAACAGAGGAACTTTCTGCTTGTCAGGTAAAATTAAAATGTGTTTTAAGAGTTTAAAAACAAGTCAAATTTATTTATATAGTGATTTTCACTGTGTTTCAAAGCAGCTTTACAGAAAATCATGATGTTAATGTTTATGTCTTCATGCCTTGTTGCATTAACAGATTAGAGTTGGATGATAATATAGTTACATTTTGCGATGATGCAAGATTTGCTATATAGTATGGGTGATTCTTACAAAATCTTAGTTTCAAACATGAAAAATGTAAATATGTTTGCATCAACAAATTTCCTTTTTTTAGACATTAAGAGCAAGGACTTAAGTGTTTGTGCTCATTAATTTTAAAAGATATACTGAAAACTAGTCACATTTTTAAAAAAGTGTTATTAACAGTCATGCACAGTTACTTGAAACACTTGCTGCCATTTACAGCCAAATATTTTTATTATTTTATTGAAACGACATATTTTCAAAATGATGTGGCAAACCTTAAAGAACATATTGTATAGATTCTGCACATGCATTTAAAAGCAAACTACTATTTTTCCATTTTTGAAATAAACGTTAAATAATCACCTGTTGCGGTAATGATACTTAAGTTACGGAAGTGAGGTCGCTGATTTCGGTAATGATAGTGAGTATACTAAGAATGAGGTGCAGTTAAAAAATAAAAAACTTGAATGTAGAAAATAAATTAGATTATACTGGCACAATCATCGATGCAAGTTCAATAAGTTTGATTTTGCAGTGCTTCAAAAATGTAGGCTTGCATAGGCTAAAAACCGAGACCATTTGGATATACAGCATGCATTTCAATAGATTAGGAATGAGAAGTTTTTATAAACCTGTTACCAGCCTAAACAAGTGTATGTATGCAGATGTATATATATACGACTTTATAGAGCTGGGCGATAATGTAGCAACATTTTGCAACAAAATTAAGAATCAGGCAGTTGAGATTTGCTGTATAGTATATATCGGTTTACATGTATGTATGTGGATGAAGTTAAAGGATTAGTTCATATCAGAATTCAAATTTCCTGATAATTTACTCACCCCTATGTCATCCAAGATGTTCATGTCTTTCTTTCTTCAATCAAAAAGAAATGAAGGTTTTTGAGGAAAACATTTTAGGATTTTTCTCCATATAGTGGATTTCAACAGGGTTCAACGGGTCTAAATGTCAGTTTCAGTGCAGCTTCAAAGAGCTCTACATGATCCCAGATGAGGAATAAGAGTCTTATCTAGTGAAACAATCAGTCATTTTCAAAAAAAAAAAAAAATATTTATATACTTTTTAACCATAAATGCTCGTCTTGCACTGCTCTGCGATGCGCCACGCATGATGTAATCACGTTGGAAAGGTCACACGTGATGTAGGGCGGAAGTAACGACCAAGTGTCTACAAAGTGAACGTGCAAAGATTAAATCAAATGCCCTTTACAAAAAAGAAAGTAAAACAATATCGGACGATCTTGAAGTTGGAGGAGAAAATGAAGTTTTTCGCCCCTTGGTGTGACCTTTCCAACGTGATTACATAATGCGTGGCGCATCGCAGAGCAGTGCAAGACGAGCATTTGTGGTTAAAAAAATTTGTGGTTTTTTTAGAATACCGATCGTTTTGCTAGAAAAGACCCTTATTCCTCTTCTGGGATCGTGTAGAGCTCTTTGAAGCTGCACTGAAACTGACATTTGGACCCGTTGGTTCCCATGAAGTTCACTATATGGAGAAAAATCCTGGAATGTTTTCATCAAAAACCTTCATTTCTTTTCAAGTGAAGAAAGAAAGACATAAACATCTTGGATGACATGGGGGTGAGTAAATTATCAGGAAATTTTAATTCTGAAGTGAACTAAACCTTGTTAAATGCCTTCAATCTGTAGAAATCAGAAGAACAGGAAAACAGGCCTCCTGCGCAGCAGAGCAGTTCATCCCCAATCCAGCAGGAGGCAGAAACGAGTCCTAGAGACGAGCTCTACTGGAGTAAGACAGTAGCCAAACTCCAGAGTGAGAACCAGGCGCTGTTAACTGATCTGACTGAGCTGAGAACAGAGAGAGACCAACTGCTGAACCGAGTGAGACAAACAGAGAGAGACACACAAGAGAGGAGAGACCAGAGCACCAACACACCCAACCACACGTACAACAGGTGTGTGTCTGATTACAAAATAACTTTTATTGTATTCTATTCTATATTTTTTCATATATATATATATATGCACACAAATTTAGTATCATATATATTATTTAGCAATGATGCATGAAATTGAACAAAAAATAACAGTAAAGATTCTGTCAAATGCTTTCTATTCATCAAAGAACCCTGAAATAAAATGCATCACGGTTTCCACAAAAATATGAAGCAGCACAACTGTTTTCAACATTGATAATAATCAGAAATGTTGAAAAAAATATCATATTAGAATGATTTCTGAAGAGTGACACTGAAGTCTGGATTAATGATGCTGAAAATTCAGCTTTGATCACAGGAATAAGTTACATTTTACTATATATTCACATAGAAAACAGGCATTTTAAATTATTTTTACTGCATTTTTTCAAATAAATGCAACCTTGGGGAGCAGGAGAGACGTTAAACTCGTACCGACCACAAACTGCACTGTGCATTTTTTATGTATACAGTAGTATATGAACATCTGTCGTTGCTCCCTGACAGCAGTGTGACGTTGGAGAGGCTGCGGTCCATCCGTCGGAATGTGGTTGCATTATTGTCCTCCATCCTACCAAACCTGGATATGCAGGGAATCAGCTACGACACGATTGATGTAGACAGCATCCTACATCAGATCATACAGGCCAACAACCTGTGATCCTTCAACCATGATTACAGACGGCTACCTTATAACAGACCAGCGTATGGGATCAGCGAATAACATTCATCTGAAGCCAAACAGAAGGCAGAAGTTTAAAGGACAGATTAAGACCGAGAGGTCACCGCAGCATTGGTGCATGCAAAAACACAGCATTAAAAGTTTTTTAAAAATAAGTTATATGGCAGGTTAAAGCTACATTTCACACACAAACACATTCATATAATTATTCTGAAAGCTGATACATTTTCATAGATGCTTTGCAACAGTATGCACAGGCGTATGAGCCCTGATATTTAATGCATGACATTCATATAACTTGTGTTTTGCATGCAAGCTGTCTCTTGAGTGCTGCAAGTCAAAGTACTTTCTCAAGTGTCACAAACACTTGGTTTCACATGCATTTCACTGTCCTTCATTTCAGCTGCACTGCTTTTTTAACGTTCAAACGCATGCAACTTTTTGCTTGTACATATTTATACTTGCTGTTCTTTAACAGCTTTTAACATTTTCTATACGTTTTTTTACATTTTGTAACCACTGATGGTCTAATTTTGCAAACAGATAATAAACACCATGTTTTTTATTTGAACTTTCAGCTATTTCACTTTTGTTCATTATATTAAAAAAGTGTTTTTTATTTTTTTCTTGGCACATTTCTTTTAATCATGACCAGTGTTGGGTGTAACGCATTACAAGTAACGCAAGTTACATAATCAGATTACTTTTTTCAAGTAACTAGTAAAGTATTTCATTACTTTCAAATTTACAACAAAAATATCAGCCTGAGTCTTATTCACTTTTGGTGTGAAAGGGCCTTTACATTTTGCCAAAAATCAAACTTTTTTTTGCTATAAAAACAAACAAACAGCCCAACCCAGATGAGAAAAAGTAACACAAAAGTAATGTAACATTACTTTCCATAAAAAGTAACTAAATAACACAACTGGTTACTTTTTTTTGGGAGAAACACAAAATTGTAATGCATTACTATTAACAGTAACAGTGTTTTCCCAACACTGATCATGGCTATGATTACAAGGTTTGTCGCCCTGTCGAAGAATATGCAATAATGCGCTTTTGGACAACTCAAGTTAAAGATACACATCGTAACTTTTTTTTGTTCAAAATTAAATGAGTCAATACATCAATCCTTCTTCCAAAATGTGTTTTCACTATGGTAAGCCTATTATAAGCGTTTATACTTTAAACCTAACAGGATGGTTTTCACAGGAAATTGCGTACAAACGTCATTCGCTCGTGCATGCCTCATATCTGTAAATAGAGAAGTTGCTCCGGCTACTTTGAAACATGTGGGAGTGGCAGAGGATAGTTGTCACAAAAAGCGAGAAAGGATGACACGGGGCAGCTAAATCTCCAAATTCCGAGGAATCTGCTGGCAAAAAGAGAACGCAACAGAGCTTGTAATAAAACAAGAATCAACATTGGTTTGGCTTTTCAGAGATGGTGAGAATTGAAACGTTGTAAAAGCAATGCAGAGATGGCGTTTTTATTACTCGACAGGTGAGTAAGGTATTTTATTTAACAAATAAACTGCCATATGTAGCTCTCGAACAGAGTTCATTGTAAAGCATTATCTATTGTGAAGGCTTATTTCATTATGGTTGTAATAGCACTGTGCTGGACTTTATTTTCAAGGAAGTACCATGCATAATAATGGGTGGTTTTTTGGACTTACAATGGCCGCAAGTCCATTAGGTCCACAAGACCGTAGGGTGTCCCATTTGTCATTTTAGGTTTCAGAAGGGTGCTCGCGAGTGCCCTCTTTGTGGCAGATACGCGCCCTCGATGTGCACTTTTGCCGAGCAGCACAGCAGACTTCTGCCTGACAGTCAAAGCAGCATTACGCCACGAAAGTGTGGACTCGGAGGAAGATCACAAGAGCTTAGGGTTCCATTTGGGAACATCTTCAGATAGTCAGCTTAAGATCTAAACACAGGTACCGCGAACCATATTCATCCACAGTCACGCAAAGCACAACCAAAACAATGTTCTTCCGCAAAATGCATGCAGTTTTAATAGTGTTAAATAGTGTAGGGCTAACTTTAAGTGGATGTGCATGAAAACACTAAATACGCACAGGCTTTCCATAACTTGATTTTTATTACATAATATTACACAATACTGGTTTAATGACAATAAGTTTTGAAACAACTTGTAAATGAGTGGACATCAGATAACAACTGCAGGTCACAGACAGAAGCTTATAGAAGGAGAAACTCTCCACCAAGAGAACAAGAATTCACTCCTTTTGCGAAATGAATGATGAAAGTGGAAACAGTGTTAGTTTATGCATTAATCAACATAGTTAATTAGAAACACAGTGAAGTGAAGCCAGAGTTATTTTCACAGTTAGACAGAGGTCACGGGAGATTCATTCACATTCAGGTTCACTGTAAATGACAAAAGTGCGTTTCATAACGGAGATGTGGAAATGGGCCGTACCACCTACATCTGCAGCTATAATCCAATTTTAAAAACATTTGATATATTTTAATGCCTCACCATTGATTTAAAATCTCTCATTTCTATTGTTTCAAATTCGGACAGGTTTATATCACGTTCATATTTTAAAGCTCTTTAAACAAAATTAATACTGAAGCCTTTCAGGAATTGTTCGTTATGGAGCTGAAAAGGCTTAATTTAAAGCTAATTCACTAAGTACAAAAGCAATTGTTAAAAACCACAAATATAGAATAGAAACGGGACAAACAAAAGCAAAGCGATACATGACTGAAAACAAACAAGAACGATCACTGCAAACGATTTGACGTTAAAACTTCTGATATTAGAACGTGATATGTGACTATTTACAGGTTGAGAAGCTCGATTACATCTGATTAAATGCAAGCTTCCAGATTCTTTCAGTCATGTGATTTGAGATCAGGATGAAAAGGACAAGTCTGTCTTCAAACAACAGGTTCTAGATTCATCTCAGTGTAAGTTCTTTTTAATCATGAACCTAGTTCTAGAACATAATGTTATGTCTGAGAGTTCTAGAAATCTCCAGGCCAAAGGTGAGTTCTTCATTTGATTAAAAGGAAGCATAGCGATCAAGAAATGGAAATATAGTTTGCAACTTTTACTGCATTTTCCAAAATAAATGTAACAAGCAAAACTAATTTCTGTAAATCAATCGTAAACCATTTTAAAGATTTTACGGAATGTTCAACAAACAATTGTACAGAATTTTTACGGAGGAAAAAAATCTGTCAACTTATTTAATGCTATGATTTATATAAGAATGGTTTAATTAAATTTAATGGATCAATTTATTTTAGTGCAATTTAATATGAATATCATGTAAAGCATACTGAATGTTTTCTTTTAATTCGACACGGGATGCCTTAAAATCACTTGTAAAATGATTTAATACAATTTTCATCATTTTAATTTAATGCATTAATTTACATAAATGTACTGTTTTACAAATTTCATTTAACTTTATGCAACAGTTTACTCAGATATGGTTGCATAAATGTTTTTGTGCATTCCAATTTATTTATTTATTTTTAATTTCAGTGTTACAATTTGCATACAAATTACAAGTGATTTACACAAATGCACTCTGCTTGATTTTCATGAATGAAGCCCAATGATTGTACTTGCTTTGGCCTGACAGCAGAAAATATTGTGGCGAATAAACGAGAAACAAGTCTTGCTTTACGTGGTCAAGGCCATTATAGTGCTAAATTAATCTGCTACATTTTTTTACTGTACCTATCATTACGGTTTGGACGACTAAGACGAGTCAGCGCTGTAATGTTTGTGTAGCTTCTGGCAAATAAACATCTGAACAATGACGACATTCTCTCAACACCACAACAAACATGTGCAACGCTGTCCTCAACCAACGGTAAGAGTCTTTTAAGCAAGGTAATGACCTACTTAGAAACACTAAATCTGATTTTTAACACACAGAAACACGGCTTTGAACCAAAGCTGAGTGCAGAGTGAACAACTGATTCCATCCGAGGTGTTAAAGTGAATCTGAAGAGTTAAAGCAGAGCATTATGAGGCCGACGCTTCATCACCTAAAGGACACTTCTTACCGCCAAACACACCGATATATATCCTGCTATAGCACACGTGCAAGAAAGCATTAGTGATGTACACTTTTAGTGTGAGATAATCACTCTCATTCCTACCTGGGACTCAAGACGAGTGTGCAAATCAAATATTTAGTGTGACGTTTCATTCGTTAATCTGTATGAGCCGAAGCAAATATAATAGACACAGTTCCTATAGATATACTTAGATTTGTATGGGCCATATCCCATAATCCTCCATTCCAGACCTGCAAGTTCACGCGTTCAAATGATGAAACCCAGCAAAACGGGACACTAGGATGGAACGTGGTCATCTAAAGCCTCTTTTAAACATCATTTGTAGACTATGACGCAGAAGTATCAAACTCCTATAGACAGCATCCGGACATACACACACATATGCTTGTTTTGCATCTGTATGTGTGTGTTTGTATGTTCATGCATGTCTGTATGAGTGTAATCATTGTGTGGTCAGAGAGAAATCATGATCGCTTGACGAACTGGTCTGTCTTTCCACCGCCCTCAGCAATTTGCACGCCGCTATTTTGCTCTGGATGTCGTGTTTCTTCTCGAAGTAGTCAACCAGCGATGTTTCAGTCAGGAACGACGCTAAAACCTGCTCGAATGTGATCGACCAATCGGCATCAGGCGCGCTGCCCCGCCTCCGATCCACCCCGTCTCCGCCCTCTCCGCTCATGCAGCCAATCAGCACGGTGTCGTCGGCGATGTCCTCGCACTGCAGCGAACCGGCGCTCACCACGGAGTAGGACGAAACGGACGTGTCGTCTTTGGCGTCTTCGTCGGAGCCGGCTGCCGTGGGAGGTGGTGTCTCTAGCTGCGCCTCCGCCAGGGCCTTGGAGACCAGGGACTGTCCTGATCCTCCCTCCCCGGACGAGTCCTCCCTCTCTGGCTGCAGAGCGTCGATGGTGGAGGGCAGCTGGGCCTCGGCTTTCTTTCCGCCGTTGTTGGTGAATTTCTTGCCCACTTCTCCGATGCGAAGCAGGAGACTCGCCACCGTGGCGATGCCGTGATACAGCTCCTGCTCCATGGGATCTTCACTGAACATGTTGTAGAGAGTCTTACACATCTCAATGAACTGCTCCTGGAAACGTATGAACACATGAGAAAGTGTTGTAGTCAAGGCCATTTTAATTGGTCAAACACTGCAGTACAAGGTTGCTACTTTTAATACTGATTTGATGTGAATGTAAATAACAGATATAGTTAGACATAATTATTAAAATGATTTAAAGTGCCCCCTTTTTCAGATATTACCTTTCATGTAGTGTTTTTATAGCTGTTTGTGAATGTAAAAGGTCTGCAATGTTTCAAAGATCAAAGTGCAGATAAATGTTTTATCTCCTAAAAGAAAGAATCGGTTCTGAACTGTCTGAAATGAGTCATCATGTATGTAGGTCATCACCTATGTAGGTTTGTGAGTGCTGAGGAAGAGCTGAAATTCATGGTAATATGGTCATGGGCATTTGGTTTCCGACACGTGCTGTAAGCAGCTGACCAATCACAACAGACTGGGCCATCTGACCAATCAGAGCAGAGCAGCTCTCAGAAAGGCGGGGCTTACAGAGACCGAGTCCTTGATTGAATGTCTGAGACATTGTGAGAAAAGAGCTGATGTTGTAATGGATATTATGAGAAAATTAAACCTAATTTAAACCTATTGTAGACTTCAAAAAAAGATAATAGGGGCACTTTAAGAGAAAAATAATAAGAGGTTAATTTCAAAATATAATTGTAATTGTTAATCAACAGTTATTTAACTGATCGTTGGGTCTCAAAACGTTAAAAAGCTTATTATACAGGTCTTTAAACTGGATAATAGCACACATTTCTCCTTTTTCATCTCAAAGTCTGAAAACAGCCCAACTGCACGTTCATGATCAAATCTTACGTGTCAATAGCTACGTTTACATGAAAATGTAAATAATCATCCCTTCATGTACACGTTAAGTGGTCAAATTAATTTGCATATTGGTCACCTGATTCATCCGGGGCAGATCTTTGATACTCTCTTTCTTTGGCTCTTTTTCTTTGGCCCACATTCTCAGATAGTATTTATAGTCCTTTGGCTTCTCCTCTGAAACACACATATGAGCTGTAATGTGACACTGCCATTAAAACAATGACCAGAGTCATGAAAAGGCGAGTATTATCAATGCACCTTTTCTGTCATCGCTGTCTCCGGCCGCTGATGTGTCTCCTGCCTCTTTCAGCTCCTCTCCTATTACCACATTAATTCTGCATTAATAAACACTAACATGATAATGACATTTAGCCATTAACCATTTAAAAATGTCCACCAGAAAGGTTTCATGAAATAAAAAGCATGGCTATAAAGTATAAAAAACACACCACAAAGGTAAGATAATGCCATGTGAAAGTGAGAGGGTGAAATGATACAGACTTGAAAACACCAAAACTGACAGAGGAGGCGGTTAGTGAAAAAACACCATCAGAGAGAGAAAACACACTCGAGATGACGGACAGACACAAACCTGAGGTCACTTCCTGTGCCAGGAAGTCCAGATGAGACAGGAAGGAAGGATCTGGAGTGATCAAATGAGAGAGAGAGAGAGAAAGAAGGAAAGAAAGAAAGGAAATGTTAGAGTTTAAAAGAGAGCGGGGGATAAGGAAGACAACAAATGAGGAAAATGAGAGTGCAGAAGATTAATAATTAGTCATCAATCAGTAAACCTGGAGCAAACCATCAACAGATACATGCAGGACAGATCAGAACAGACAAAACATGCTCATTAAAAATAATAATATATTTATAGAACTAAAAGAAAGTCATATAACTCGGAACAATTACATTTTCCAACATTTAAATAAATTCAATATTCTCTCAGATAGTGTTAAAGGAATGAAATACAAGATCAGTACAAGTGAAGCTCCATCAGCAGTATTTGAATTCATCCCTCCAAAAAAAAAAATTGTGCTTACAGAGACACTTGGATGCAATAGATATGACAATGCAACAAAATCAATGAAATAAAAAAGGAAATACGAAAAATGACCAGTCATGTTGTACCACCTCTAAACAGAAAATGTGACATTTTTGGCTTTTAAAGTCGACATTAAATGGAAGTTGCGACCAGCTTTACTACTGTACTGTATATTTATGACACATTCTAGAGAGAAATTATTATAAAACAACCAGAAACAAGGACAGGTTTGATTTTATTTGGCTTTTGTTGATTGGATTGTGAAAAATAAGTGCTGTGTACTAAAATACAGACAGATCTGAATGTGATAAATATCAAGTGAACAAAAAAAGTGACATAAAAATATTTTTTATAGACTGACAGACAGATAGACGGATGAACAGACGGATGGATGGACGGACAGATGGAATGAATGACAGACAGACAAGACAGACAGACAGATCGATCTGAGACTTTAAACCCCCACAGTCCATGATATTCCACTGTAAGCTCATCATTGTAACCATGATTTCTGCTGTATTGCAGGAAAAAATGCAAAATATCTCTCTGTGAAGCTTGACTTGTATTGAACCTGGAACATTTCTTTAATGTTGATTTGAACTGATGTTCAGGGAATAAGCGTGTCTCAGTGTTTGTACCCTGTGGCGTGTCGTCGTCAGTGAAGAACTGCGTGGCCTCCAGCGCCGACTCTGCTTCCTCTGGACACAACGCTTCAGAGAGAGACAGAGATCAGATCAGAACGTCGCAGACACACCCGCTTTACATACCTTCTTATCTTTTCTTCAAATCTTCTTTACACACACAGTCCAAACGAACAAAAACGTGCTAGTTTTCACACTAATTAGCCTCAAACACACTTTCACAAAGACAAGAGTGTTTGCTGAGAGCGGCGATCTGGTTCTCTCACGTTGTGCTGATGTTTGCTGCACACTGGTGTCGGTCACACCTCTGTACTCCACACTAAAAAAATCTAATGATGTTCTTTAGAAATGTCTTTTGCTTTTCGCTGTTACACTCCTTCTGTGGGCTGTTTAGTAAAAGTCTCATGTGACTGTAAACGTACCTGGAGGCAGGTGGAGTTTGTAGAGAAGTTTGAGTTTTTCTGTCATATCACCATGATACATTCCACCTGAGAGAGAAAAAGCAAAAACTGTTTTTGAAGGTGAAGATGCAGAGAAGCTCAGATATAAAAGTTTTGTCTTTGATTTAAGTTGTTGTTGACTAATTATATACCTTTCAGGTATTTTACCTTCTATTTTCTATAAATATATTCCTAATATCATATGCAACCAAACAGTGTTGCAAAATGTTGCAGTGTTTTTTCGAGCAGCAAATCATCATATTAGAATGATTTCTGAAGGATCATGTGACACTGACTTTTGAACTTTCTATTTATCAAAGAATCCTGGGGGAAAAAATGTTTCTACACAGTTTCTACAAGAATATAGCTGTTTTCAACATTGATAATAATCATAAATGTTTCTTGAGCAGCAAATCAGCATATTAGAATGATTTCTGAAGGATCATGTGACACTGAAGACTGAAGTAATGATGCTAAAAATACAGCTTATTCACATAGAAAACAGTTATTTTAAAATGTAATAATATTTCACAATTTTACTCTTTTTACTGTATTTTTGATCAAATAAATGCAGCTTTGGTGAGCAGAAGAGATGCTTTTTCTTTAAAAAACATTAAAAAAAATCATACAGACCCCAAACGAATCAGTGAATCAGAGTTTAAATCAATTCACTGAAAGATACTTTGAACCGATGCATAAAAAATAAAAATTGATCAAACCTTAATTGTCTTAGAACTTGAGAGAATGAAAGTAATTTTATATTAATTTATTGCGAATGCTCAATATCTAGGCATGAGTAGTACAATAATGATTATTTACAAATCAGCCAATTATGCTTTTTAGAAGCAGTATCTGAAGAGGTAATAACTTTCACATTAAAGTCACCATGAAATCAAAATGGGCAATTTTTATTTTTTTGGAATATTGCAGTATTTATTATAAATTTTTTATCCATGCACATTATTGTTTTAAATTCATGTTCCTCGTACTCTTGAATCAGAATAACTTCCCCTCCCTCTTTCAGCGACATCTCTTTTCTGTCACGGTCACTCACATGAGATCCACCAATAGAAAACCTCAACCATCCAATCAATTCCCTACGGCCAAAATCAAGCACCACCCTACATTTGTTTCTGTTCCAGAAGCCCTTTCACTCTGATATACATCAACAAGGGAGAAAAGACTATTGACTTCAATCAAACTCAATGAATCAGTCCAATCTTAAAGCTTCTACTCACTGAGTCCGGTGACAAACTCTTTAAAGTTGATGAGTGTGTCTTTGTTTTGGTCGAGCAGGCGGAAGAGTCGGCTAGAGAGCGTGTTGGTGTGAAGGCCGCAGCTCCAGGGTGCCAGAGCGGAAAAGAGCTGAACGAACTGCCCGCAGTCAATACGGTACTGCTCCAGATACGGCAGGCTGGGGTCGTGACGCTCCGCCGCCGTGCTGCTCGCACCCCAGTAACAACTCATGATGTGTTTCGCCTGGGACACACACACATAAGTACACAAATATTCACACAATTACACTGACAATAACTAGAGCTGGACGGTATGACAGAGTGTACTGTATAAATATACTATAAAGGCTTGCACAGTGTTGGGGGAAATGCATTACAAGTAACTTGAGTTACATAATAAAATTATTTTTTTAAGTAACCAGTAAAGTAACATTACTTTTTCTTTTTTTTTTTTTTTTCAATTTACAACAAAATATTTATTACTTTTTCACATTTATTGACTGACAGCTCTCCTGTCGCCATGTTGAGGGAAATAAAGGTCAGAGGTGTTGTAGTTCTAGACTAAATGTGAACATGCATTTACTCATCTCACTTGCACGCATACATTCAGTATTCCTCAAAATGAATAAAAACAGTGAAATGCAAACTCAGAATATTACGCAAACCTGTAATTAACTATATTAAATTACACAAATTTACTTTATGTATTTAATCTCACTTTATTAACCAATGTCTTTGCTGCTGACCTTCAATGACTCAAATCAACCATACTAATAAGCAAAAATGACTTTAGATTAGATTTAAAAATAAGAGTCTTCTCCTGTATCTTGTTCTTCTTTAATCCAGAATGGCAGCACAGCTGAAAGGTTTGTTTGAGCTGCGCCCTCTACTGTACAGGAGTAAATATGCATCTCCTTCAGCCCGAGTCTTATTCATTTCACTTTTGGTGTGAAAGGCCCTTTACATTTGCCAAAAATAGAACTTTTTTGTTGTTATTAAAAGACAAATAAGCACACCCAGCCCAGGTGAGAAAAAGTAACGCAAAAGTAATGCATTACTTTTCATAAAAAGGATCCAAGTAATTCAATTAGTTAAATTTTAGGGAGTACCGCAATATTGTAACGCATTACTTTTAAAAGTAACTTCCCCCAACACTGGGCTTGCAAATAAACAATCATCCAATCACATTACATCAAGAAAAGAGAAGCACCTTTCATTCGGATGAATGGATTTATATATATAAAAAAAAAAAAAAAAAACTAAATTATGGTTATCATTCCCATGATCTAAACTATAATGTACTACACTATAGCTTATACAACTATATTGTACACAACTATAACTATAATGTACACAAATACACAGACAGTTAGTGGTTTCTTTAGTACAAAATGAGCATTATGGTGCTTGGAAGAACAGATCAGATAAAACACAAATAAAACACAAATATACACAAAATAATAGATAAATAAAATCATAAATAAATGAATTAATAAAAAAGTGAATGTAATACTAATATTATTATTTATTTTTATTAAATATTAAATTTATTTTAAATACATTTTCAATCTTTATGACAAGAACAAACTTGATAGCAAAAGTCAAACAATTAACAAAAAAAACTATATAAAACATTTAAGATTAATACAAGACAAAGATTCTAAAATACACTTTTTTTTAAATACATCAGTTAAACATATCTCTGTATAAAAATATTGTCTGTTTAAATTATGTAATAACACAATATTCAATATTTATTATTAATATTAATAATTAATATCAACTAAATATATAAAATCTGAGTTTTATCTTACCTTAAATAAAACATAGAGTTCTTCCAACTCCTCAATAGTGAAAGCAGACTCTGTCATGATAGCTCTCACCTAAACATCACAAACACAAATACAAGATCACATGTGGAAATGTCTAAAATTGTGAAATATATCCTCTTGATGCACACACACTTACCACACTCCTCTTGGCAGTGTCTTCTAATGACTGTATGACCTTTAACCTTTGTTTGAACCTCATCTGTTCGATGACGTCGGCACGCAGGCTACCAAACTTCTGCAATTAGACAAAAAAATATACTTAGTTAAAAATAATTACAGTGGCATTGTTCAGGCACTAGGCCCCGCCCCCTCACCTCATAGGAAGCTTTAATGAGCTCAAAGGCGTCGATCTCAGGTGGAGGGTTGTTGCCACTGGTCAACAGAGCATGAAGGTGGGGAATGGGTGGAGAAACTGTCTGCTTATTCACAACATTATCCAAATATCTACAGGACAAAGAAACAGATATGACCGCACAAACATTTTAAAAACATCTTCACAAAGCTCAGACAGTAGAAAAAGGCAAATAAATATACTGTTGAGCATCATATTTGACACATCAGGCCATAAAATGGCTCATATAGCATGATATAGTGAGAATATGGAGCTCAAACTCAAGGAGGAAAAACAGTTCAATTTTATTCACAGGACCAAACTGAGCAAAAATACACAATTTTGTGCAGTTGCTGATATTTATATAGACAAAAAGATTAAATTCTGATGCTTGTAGATTAATGTAAATCAATGAGATCTTTATAACAGTATAGCAGATACATAAAATGCATATAAATATCAGTCGTCGCTCTATATCTGCCAATAATGTCTAATTAAGATGATACTGAAATACTTAGTTTTATGATCAAAGCTCTGTAGTTTTAAAACCTATAATGCAATGCAATGATTGAGATGAACAAATAAACCTGATGATCATGTTTGATACTCATGTTTAAACATGATGTTTCTAAAAAATGATGTATGAATAATCAAGTAAAAAAAAGTTGCTTCAGTCCAGTAAGTGTTCATCTTGAAATATTACTAACAATATAAAAGTTATTCTTATGTTTACTTTATAAAAATCAGTAAATATTTCAGAAAAGAAAGACCAATAAAACCATAAGCTGAAGAAGGACGTTTGTACAATTATACTAAAAGACCTTTTACTTGCTATAAAAGTATAAACTATCAATCAGTTGACAGAAGGACTTTATCAGAAAGGTTTGGCGTGTCAAATATGATACTTTAGGCTTTGTAAGGCTAAAACTGATTCATGAAATTTAAAAGAAGAAAACAGTCATTAAATGCTTTATGTAAATGTCATCTAATAAACTTTAAACTATTAAAATAATACTGGCATCACTCTTTATTCATATTGTACATATAATGAACTATATAATGTTGTATTAGCCACACTCACCGGCCCAGAATGGTCATGGCCTCTCCCTCATCTGAACAGGACAGCAGCTGATCCATGTTTGCATGTAGCACAGCTAATGATACCTGGACAAGAGTGACAGACACCTGTTAGTCCGATTTAAATGTCAGACATCATTTAAGAGACTTTCTAATAAAATCATGTTCTTTGGGAAATGTTACTTTAAGAAACTCCTACAGTCCGTAGGACTAAATCGCACGATTCATATGGATTGGTTCATTTTTACGATCTCTTTATGAACTTTTTGAAGCATCAAAGTGGTAGTTGCGTAGCTGTCAATGGAGGGAGAGAATTTCATTAAAAATATCTTCATTTTTGTTTCGAAGATGAACGTAAGTCTTACGGGTTTGGAATGACATGAGGGTGAGTACTTAATGACAGAAATGTTATTTTTGAGTGAACCAACCCATTAATGGTGAAAAAAAAGATTTTGTGTGTCAAAAATTGACAGAGATTTCCTGTATTATGGAAGCATGATACAGGTGCTGGTCATATAATTAGAATGTCATCAAAAAGTTGATTTATTTCACTAATTCCATCCAAAAAGTGAAACTTGTATATTATATTCATTCATTACACACAGACTGATATATTTCAAATGTTTATTTCTTTTAATTTTAATGATTATAACTGACAACTAAGGAAAATCCCAAATTCAGTATCTCAGAAAATTAGAATATTGTGAAAAGGTTCAATATTGAAGACACCTGGTGCCACAAGCTAATTAACTCAAAACACCTGCAAAGGCCTTTAAATGGTCTCTCAGTCTAGTTCTGTAGGCTACACAATCATGGGGAAGACTGCTGACTTGACAGTTGTCCAAAAGACGACCACTGACACCTTGCACAAGGAGGGCAAGACACAAAAGGTCACTGCAAAAGAGGCTGGCTGTTCACAAAGCTCTGTGTCCAAGCACATTAATAGAGAGGCGAAGGGAAGGAAAAGATGTGGTAGAAAAAAAGTGTACAAGCAATAGGGATAACCGCACCCTGGAGAGGATTGTGAAACAAAACCCATTCAAAAATGTGGGGGAGATTCACAAAGAGTGGACTGTAGCTGGAGTCAGTGCTTCAAGAACCACTACGCCCAGACGTATGCAAGACATGGGTTTCAGCTGTCGCATTCCTTGTGTCAAGCCACTCTTGAACAACAGACAGCGTCAGAAGCGTCTCGCCTGGGCTAAAGACAAAAAGGACTGGACTGCTGCTGAGTGGTCCAAAGTTATGTTCTCTGATGAAAGTAAATTTTGCATTTCCTTTGGAAATCAGGGTCCCAGAGTCTGGAGGAAGAGAGGAGAGGCACACAATCCACGTTGCTTGAGGTCCAGTGTAAAGTTTCCACAGTCAGTGATGGCTTGGGGTGCCATGTCATCTGCTGGTGTTGGTCCACTGGGTTTTCTGAGGTCCAAGGTCAACGCAGCCGTATACCAGGAAGTTTTAGAGCACTTCATGCTTCCTGCTGCTGACCAACTTTATGGAGATGCAGATTTCATTTTCCAACAGGACTTGGCACCTGCACATAGTGCCAAAGCTACCAGTACCTGGTTTAAGGACCATGGTATCCCTGTTCTTAATTGGCCAGCAAACTCGCCTGACCTTACATTATACATTATAATAGTGTTTGGGACATGGCTTTTAATGGTGAGACTTTTGTTTTTGTAATCAGGCTCTCAAAAATTATATAAAAATTTGGATTTTGATTTAGTCGGCCAATATATCGGTTATCGGCTTTCAAATATAAAGAATTATCGGTTATCGTATTGGCCAAAATTTTCATATTAGTGCATCCCTATCCTGTATACATGCAAAACATTTTAAAAAGTTTTTTTGCACCTGGAAAATGACTTTAATGCCCTCGTAGAAGAAGCAGTCGACCAGCAGCACTGCGCTGTCGAAAGGCATGACGGACAGGAAGAGCGTGAGAAACCAGGACAGAGAGATGGTAGAGATGACACCCAACTCCTGCATGCGCTCGTACAACAGTGGCAAACACTCGCGGGTGAGCTCCTCGAACACTCCCTGATCCACCAGCGCTCCTGGCACAGAGAAATGCATGAGAAAATACTGGTGAGAAATATACACAAGCAGAAAGTCACAGCTGCCATCATGTGCTTATATTTGCGTGACTGACCTACAACTCTAGTGTTGTAATAGTCGGGCAGCATCCGTTCACACAGAGCCACAAGCAGCCAGAACGCCTCCTCTTCAGTACAATACAACAACAACACAGATGTAACAATGTTCATCGCCTGGAGAGAAAGAGAGAGGACACAGAACAATGTTAAACAGACTCTCTCGTACCACTTTTTCTCAGAAAGTCACTGATAATGCATCATCATCAAAATGCAAGACAGTAAGTAAAATAAATAAATACTTATTTGTGTGTGTGTGTACCTGGCAGTATCCAATGCCGGGGTTTCTGTAAGCGTAGGCCGTAAGGACTCGTCTCAGTGCAGCGATGCCCATCTCATTCTGGAAGGCGTGATGCTCAGGCATGGAGCGGTGGAGGTCTCTCTCGATCTCCTCCGTTGCTAGAGTACATTTACCCATCGCCTGCTCAACCAAACTGCCGTAGTAACCTGGGTGTGTGGCCATCTCGTTCTGAGCACCTGGAAAATGGGAAAAGAGGACAAATAAAGCCTGGAATGAGGGGCAGGGCAGCTTCCACGGATCATCAACATGACCACATTCATCTCCATGACAAGAGGTGACACCGATCTTTTTCTGCTGACAGTGTGTGATATCTCACACTGATGTGTAAGTCTTTGACAGTCACATATACGAGCAGAAGAAGTGGACACATTTGGACATGCACACTACTCTCACTCGCATGTTAACTTTGTACAGTATACAAATACATTCTCTAATGATGTACTGCCGAAATGTGCAGGATATAAACAGTAGAATATTGTATGTGTCCCATAATGCAATGTCCTCGACTTGATCTTCCATTTCCAATGTGGCAAATGAACCTGAAGAAACACAATTTTTAACGCAATGTCTTTCTTAACAAACTGGATTAAAAATGTAAAATTACAATATTTCATTCTGAATCAAATAGCAAAACAATCATGTTACAACGTAATATCAGTGTTGGTATTGTTAACTAAAACTATTTTCAATTTCATTAATTGCAATAAAGCTGAAATAAAATAAAAATAGAAAACAGAAAAACATTTATTTCAAACAGATGCCAAGGCAACATTTTTAATTTTTGTTTACGCTTTTTAAGTTTAGGAATTTAATTACTAAAACAGAAATAAGTATAAAAAAAAATAAAAATAAAAATAAAAAAAAACAATTACTAAAATTACTAAAACTTTAAACTAAAATAAAAATAAAAAATATTTCAATAAAATCTGCAATAAAATAAATTCAATACTCAATTCACTATTTACGCTTATTTAAATAGGCTACTTCTTTCTTATTCCATCCCTTGCATAATTTTATCTGTATATAGCATATTTGGAAATAAAAAGAAAATAATAATACTAAAACAACGGTGTAGCACAAATAAAAATATAAAGTAAGTATACTAGAACTCCAATCCAAACATTCACCCTTAGATTACAGAGATCATTGCTGTTGAGGACAGAGCAGACTGCCTGTTGAAAAGCACTGTCAGTGATCTGGGTGAACGGTGCCTCCTGGTGTTTGGAGGATTCATTACCTGAGAACAGCAGCCATAGCTCTCCTCTCAAACTCTCAGGTATCCCGTTCAGAACCAGCTCTCTCGTCTTAGACGTGCGGTACATACACACTCCACGTCCATACTCAAAGAAATGGATGTTCCATGATTCCTCTTTCATCTTCTCTCTCGTCTGGATGAACAGAAAGAGGAAGGTCAAAACAAAACCGAGGAAACACCAGGCAACTCGTGTCCTACATAGCCGTGCTAGTTCCACATCACTCATATTCCAAACTCTCTTTCTTCTCACATAAAAATGATCTAGACATAAAATATTAATTTGAGTTTATTTCCACAAATGTTCAAAAGTTTGAGGACGGTAAGATTTTTGCTTTTTGAGAGAAATTAATATTTTTATTCAGCAAGGATGCATTAAACTGATCAAAAGAGACAGTAAAGGAATTTATAATGTTACAAAAGATTATATTTCAAATAAATGTCTATTCGTCAAAAAAATGTATCACTGTTTCCACAAAAATATGAAGCAGTTTTCAACATTGATGATAATCAGAAATGTTTCTTGAGCAGCAAATCAGCATATTAGAATGATTTCTGGAGGATCATGTGACACTGAAGACCGGAGTAATGATGCTGAAAATACAGCTTTGATCACAGGAATAGATTAACAGCTAGTTTAAATTGTAATAATATTTCACTGTTGTGACTATTTTTGATCAAATAAATTTTATGTCATATATTATTTTATGTGTAATTGTTTGAACCACTTCACATGAGGTCTGATGTGAGTGAGGGGTGTCTCTCACCACTTTGGGCCCCAGCTCCTCCGGGACGTCCTGCTGGTAGATTTGCAGTAGGCCCTGCTTGGCGGTGGGCAGACTGGGGCTGTAGTGTTGGTTTTGGGGCATCTCTCCGAGCCCCAGCACAGAAGGGGACGGGGGCAAAGACGGTGGCGTACTCGGGCTGGGAGTCTCCTGGAGATAGAGGTCACATGACATGTTTACAACAGACCAGCAATGAAGAATGTAAAAATGAGTTATGCTTCAATGGGGCAAATGTCTGTAAGCATGAAAACTAAAGTTCAAAAGTTTGAGGTTAGTACAGTTTTTTTTTTTTTTTTTGAAGGAAATTAATACTTTTTTGATCAAATAAATGCAGCCTTGCTAAGCAGAAGAGACTTCTTTCAAAAACATAAAAACATTAATCTTACCAACTTAAAACCTTTGAAAGGAACAGTATATAGAATTAAATACTGTGCAAAATCCTACCATACGTCACCTTTATTTTCATAGAACAGGTTAAAATATCATACATTCTGATGAATTCTGACTCACAGATTGAGCGTTTAGGCCACACGGCCTGTCAGGCGTGCGCTGCAGGAAGTCAGAAATTCGTTGTACCAGGAAGTCACGGTCTTTGAGGTTGGCAAACAGGAAGGTCATCTTATTCTTAGTGCTGATCGACAGTGGACTGGGTAAAACACTGCTGCTGTCTGCTTTTTCCACTATGGTCACCTACAGGGAGAGAATGAGGGAGTGAGTGTGTAGTGCAAGTGTGTGTGTGTGTGTGTGTGTGTGTGTGTGTGTTTACCTCTCTCAGTGGAATGATAAGCTGACACAGATCTTCCTCTCGACTGGCAAAGCAGATGTAGTTGTTAGAAACAAACATTTGACCGACGACATGCATCTTACTGAACGGCGTCCAGAGCGTACAGTCGGTGTGTCCATCCAAACGCTCGTCCTGCGTGAGCCGGAAAAGCGCCCTGTACCGCTCGTTCTTTGCACGCGCATCCAAGTCCCTGAAACATGTGAAAACTAGTTAAACCAAGATCTGTTTATTTATACTGACTCTTTAAAAAGCTTCAATTATATTACTATCAAATTACAAAATCATATTTGTTTGGCACAAAAACTAAAACTAAATGAAAACACACATACACATAATATACACATGGGCTGTCATGTTATTAAATTTTTTAATCTAATTAATTACACGATGTGGTGATTAATTAATCTAACTGATCACAAATTAATCGCACATCAAATCTGTCTGAAAAAATACCCCCAAATGATCATTTAAAGTCATTATTTTGTTAAATGACAAAAGCATCAAAAAGTATTTTATTTGATTCAATATAGAATTTATTACACAAAACATTTAAGCTTTAGCGGCCATGAGGGTGAGTAAATGATAACAGAATTTTCATTTTTTGGGTGAATTTTATTAATACGGAAATGTTTTAATGAAATAATACTCTAAATAAGAAACTAAAACTGCCATTACGTGGCGGTAAATGTCTAAATGAGTAAGTCATTGAGTCATTTATTCATTCGATTCGTTTAAACAGCTGATACATTCAGGAATTAAGGAAATGGTTCTCTTTATGAATGAGTCATTGAATCATTGGTTCACCCGATTGATTCCCTCAAAACACGGATTCATTCAAAAACGTAACACCGCTGTGTGTTGCTCTGAGACACACAACGGTTCTGCTATGGCTTTACAGTTAATATTTTCGTTTGCAAAATTCAGAAAAAACAGACAATATTGTGTCTAAAATATAACAATATTAACTTCTTATTTATTGAACTGTTGTATAAAATCAATATCACATTTACACTCATGCTTATTCGGGACAAAAACAGTTACTCGTTACTCATGTGATATTGCTGAACTATATCATGATATACTGTAAATATGAGACAAACTCATACATTTTTGCACTGATAACTTGAATTTTAGGGGCATATAACTGCATTCTATAGGCTTCATCACACAGTTGTTGCCCTGCTTCAGGTTTGTCACCAATCAGCTATATGAAATGTAAGATGAACTACGTAGGTCTAGGATAACTAACTAATTAAATGAATTATTTAAATCAACAGCCCTAATATATATATCTCATGTCATGCGATTTGCTTACCTCTTGAGTGCGGAGACGTTTTTTAGGGTCTTGCCGGGTTTGGGAAGGAAGCGATCGGCGGCGAAGCTCTCGTTGTCCAGCAGCTGTCTCATGGCGATGTTGGCCAGCTGCTCCATCAGTTTGAAGGTCTCGTTGATGTTGAGGAACATGGAGAAGAAGTGCTCTGTGTCACGAGTGCTCACGCGGATGCTTTCCGGGAAAACCAGCGTGGCGTTCTTGTCTAACTGCGTGACCTCAGTCCACTGCACCACCAGTGAAACTACAGTGAGAGGAGGTGGTGAAGAGAGAAAGGAGAAAGAAGGAAGATGCAGTTAGAACAAATGAAAAACAAGAAAGGGGACGAAGAGATTTTATTAAGCATGGCAGAAGAAAAGAAGAATGCACTAACACAATTTCACACTAAATAAAGAACATTTAATTCAGTATGAATCAGTCCTTTTCACATTGTTCAAAAGACTCAAATGACATCACTAAATGACTCCCTGGAACACTGAATCTGATTGTTCAGTCTTGGCCTTCTGTGGTTGAATATTTTCGTATAATGACCACTAACAAGATCTCCTCATTGTGCTTTAAATAGATTTTAAGTCACCATGAAATCAAAATGGACAGTTTTAGTTTTTTTTTATTGAATGTTGCAGTGTTTATTATAAATTATTTACCCATGCATATTTTTTTTAAATTCATGTGCTTCATTATCTTGAATCACAAAAACTTTCCCTCCCTCTTGCAGTGACATCTCTTCTCTTCTCTGATGATGAGGGCGGGGCAACCTGTCACTCACATGAGATCCACTAATAGCAAACAACATCCATCCAGTCAATTCCCCACAGACAAAATCAAGCCCCGCCCTACATTTGCTCTTGTTCCAGAAGCCGGTCGTGTTCTAATTTTCTTTTGTCATATAATAAATTTAGTTCCACTGTACATTTTGAAGTATGCATCAAGTCTGCATGTGTCTCACCCTCTTTTCCCAGCAAGAAAGAGTAGAAGCAAAGGTGGTTGACGGACAGGTAGATCCAGCCCTGCCGCGGGACTCTTCCCTTCCAGTAGCTGCAGGGGTAATAGTTCACCAGCTTCTCTTCCTCCGGCATGCCGAACAACTTCCGCATCTTCAGCTCGGCTTCACGGAACTTCCCAGGATCCTCGTCTTCCTGAGGTTTGCCGCTTTTATTCTCTTCAGCGATGATGCCCTGCAAAGAGAAACAAACTTCAGATGACGTGTGTGTTTTAAGAATCATTTTGCATTCAGATAGACCTGTTCAAAAGTTTGGACTCAGTAAGATTTTGTAATATTTTTTGAAATAGACTCTTCTGCTCACCAAAGCTGCATTTATTTGATCGAACATACAGTAAAAATTGTGAAATATTATTCCAAACTAAAATAGCTGTTTTCTATGTGAATATATTTTAAAATGTAATTTATATCCAGTGATCAAAGCTGAATTTTCAGCACCATTACTCCAGTCTTCAGTGTCACATGATCCTTCAGAGTCACATGATCCTTCAGAAATCATTCTAATATGTTGATTTGCTGCTCAAGAAACATTTCTGATTATTATTAATGTTGAAAACAGTTGTGCTGCTTCATATTTTTATAGAAAAAGTGATGCTTTTTTTCAGGATTCTTTGATGAATAGAAAGTTCAGAAGAACAGCATTTATTTGAAATAGAATCTTTTATATATTTAGAACATTATAAATGACTTTACTGTCAATTTTGATCAATTTAATATGTCCCTTCTGAATAAGTATTAATTTATAAAAATAGAAAACCTTCTGAATTGTAGTGTATTTTATATATATATATATATATATATATATATATATATATAAAATGATAATTTGTGAAGAAATTAATTGTTGTTAATAATTATTAGTATTTTATATATATAGAGAGAGAGAGAGAGAGAGAGAATATTTGAAGATATATAGAAGATTTTAGAAGCTAACTGACTCTAATTTATAAAGAAATTAATTGTTGTTAATTCAACAGCTCTAATATATTTCTTAACTTTGACAAATAAAAAACAAATCCCACCTGTATTTTGCCCTTGACGAAGGTGGTGATGTCATCATCGTTGTCAAAGATGGACAGAGTCTGGAGTAGATTTGTCTCAAGCCACTCCCAGTGTTCAGTGATCTCCTTCCGAGACGAGCCTGAGACACACACACACGCACGCACACATCCATCAGAGCAGCGCTGTTAACCGTGCCACAGCTTTTAATATGTTACTCAGATTCAGGGCTGCAGTTAAAAGGTCAGGTGAGGTTTATATGAGATACGGTGAATGTTAATGTGGGCCGTGTGACTCAACAACACAGTCACTCTCCAGATTTTCATCACTGTTCTGCTGCTGCATATGATGCTGAGATGTTGGCACAAAATGGCCCTGGGTAAAACAACTACTTGTGAAGTCAAAGACTATTT
Source organism: Elopichthys bambusa (assembly GCA_037101425.1). Taxonomy (NCBI): domain Eukaryota; kingdom Metazoa; phylum Chordata; class Actinopteri; order Cypriniformes; family Xenocyprididae; genus Elopichthys; species Elopichthys bambusa. The sequence continues at coordinate 2,107,394 of CM074447.1, read as the reverse complement.
AGGAAAACAGCAAGACAGTTTCCTTTGTTACCAGACTATCTAACCCATGCATCACCTGACTAAACAAATCTAGACAAATCAATTTGTCTAAAGAAACTAAGACAAATCAACAGTTATCTAGACCGGCAGCTCTTGATCAGCTCTTGACTAGTTTACAGATGTGCATTTTTGTCATTTTAATGGATTAATCATTCGTGTACTCTGGGTGGATGGAGACCGTTCTGTCGAGGGTTATTATCACTAACTAAAACAACTCAAAACATTAAAAAATGTCATTACTTGAAATAAAATAAACATGAAAATTAAAATTAATATTACAAAAAAAAAAAACTTATTTTTTTCAAGCTGTTTACCAAGGCTAAAAAACTAAAAATAAATAATCTAAACCTAAAAACTAAAACTTCTTTTAAAACATTTAAAAGAAAAGAATGACAAAAATAGAAAATATAAAAAATTAAAGCTAATTCAAAATATTAACAAAAACTATAATAGTAAATTAATGATATTAAAATAACTACTAATAATAACTGCTTTAATTACGTATGATTACTGATTTAAACTATGAAGATAAATATATTGATCGCAGGCTCCAAAAATTGATCAAATCATAATCGTATTGCGGCCTGTTTTGAGGTATATGCAAATTTTGGCTAAGAGAATTAATGTCAGACTGTATTGTGATGAAACGTCAAATTTACACCTTTTAATATATATTATATTTATTTATATATTATAATTTAATTGATTATTTAATAATAATTATAAATATAATGTAATATTATTAATATGTATTGATATATATTTAATATTATAACATTATATAAATATATTTGTTTCTTTAAGTAAGCATTACTGATAAAACAGTGTTGCTTTTTCATCATTGCTGGCAATTCTGAGTACTTAAGCATGCATGCACATCCCTATTTTGGTGTACATTGCAGTATTTATTATAAATTATTTATCCATACACATCCTTATCGTTTTAAATTCATGAGCCTCATAATCTTGAATCAGAATAACTTCCTCTCCCTCTTGCAGTGACATCTCTTCTCTTCTCTGATGACGAGGGCGGGGCAACCTGTCACTCACATGAGATCCACCAATAGCAAACCACAACCATCCAATCAATTCCCCACGGACAAAATCAAGCCCCGCCCTACATTTGTTCCTGTTCGAAAAGCCGTTTCACTCTGATATATGTGTCACAATAGGAAAGAAAGGACTATTGCAACTTCTATTACTTGCTGACTTAAAATACAGACCACAAGCGATGTTCCAGAAGATTTGAGACTCTCCCGTCTGGTGCAGAATCCTGTACGGAGCCACACGAGCACTCGAGTCCAACACAACATCTAGTGTACCCACCAGCAAACCTGAGAGAAAAAAATAAGTGTTAGCACGTCATAGGTCACGTCCACATGCTGTGTGGAGGAAAAAACGTCTAAGTCAATAACAGCCATCTGAGCGCAGTGGTTTTCTTCAGTTCTCATTGCTGACACACACACATTCAGCCAGATAAAGAGAGAGAGAGAGTTTCAGAGGAATTTAAAGACATTTGACACACACGTCTTAACTTCCTCTTACAGCAGTCACATGGGCAGTTAATGTGTGATTCTGATGGAGAGATAAACACATAATCTGGCTTCTTCAAAAGGAATGAAGGGTTATTGCGATCCGTAAAACACTGAATATTACACAAGCGTGTTATTATCACATACCACAACTAATAACAGTCTCACTGAAGTTTGCCAAAACACCCATATGACGCAACTTCCAGACAACAACAGGTTAATGCTGAGGTCTCCCTAATGTAATTGAATTTATAGTCAGGTTCAGAGGTGAATGCAGTCATTCTGCTCTCATGTGAGGGACTCGTCTTAAAAAGTGCCTGTTGTTGTCTGTTTGGTTTTAGGTGCCAGGGAGACACATGTGAATGTCTTTCTCAGGAGGGAATACAAGTTAATATATCTCATTCTCATGACACCCAAACCATTTATGATAAGAGGTTTTTCTGCCAAGAAACTCAAAAATATATATTTATATGAGTTATATCATATAAATAAATATATATATATATATATATATATATATATATATAAATAAAAAAATAAAAAAAATAATAAAAAAATATATATATCTATATATATATAAAACACTAAATATATATAAATAAACATAATATATATATATATATATATATAAATAACTAAAATAAAAATATATAAGTTATATCATATAAATAAATATATATATACATAAATAAATATGTATATAAATATATAAAAATACCTAAAAATATATATATATATAAATAACTATATATATATATATATATATATATATATATATATATATATATATATATATAAATAACTATATATATATATATATATATATATATATATATAAATAACTAAAATATATATATATATATATATATATATATATAAATAACTAAAATATATATAAATATATATATATATATATATATATATATAAATAACTAAAATATATATAAATATATATATATATATATATATATATATATAATAAGGATAATATTAAATATCAAAAGATCATCATATCTGAAGGGTAACAAACCAAAAAAGAGCAAGTTGTGGGTAATACATATTTGGCAACTAGAAAATGTTAAACTTCAAATTCAACCATCAGTTATTTATTTAATATCGTGTTCCTGAACAATGAAGAAAAACAGCATTAAACCATATACTAATAACTGTAAATGTTACACGTAAGATAAGAGTGTATGTACCTCTATATATCTCATAAATTTCTCAGATATAAATAAACAGATGACGCAAACAACGTCAGTATCAATGAAGAGATGCAACATAAACAAACCCACCTACAGATTTTTTTCCAAATGTTACAATGAATCAGGTGCACGCATATACCTCTTGGTAAACTATACTTCATTATTCATGAGTAATCATGCATATGGCAGCGATGGTTTATATTTAGATGAATATCTCGCTCGTACCCGTGATGCCTCCTCCGCGTCCGTGTCCCTTCCTCCTCTGCAGGATGAAATACGGATTCGCCCGCTCGCTCACCCACAGCGCGTTGGCCAGTAACACCTCCTCCGGGGTAATCCACATGGCTTACCGGACACGTTCACTCTCTAGCTGCGGTAAATGTGTGAGTTTTAATCATGCCAGAATGGACGGGACTCAACTGATGTTTGTCTGCATGAGCCGCCCAACTCACTGCGAGCGAAACCTGCCACCGTGGAGCCAAAACGGCCGCCAGAGTTAAAGAAACTTCAAAATAAAAGCCTTTACCACAACGGATAATAATATATAATTAAATATCTATAAAAAAAAAAAATTAAAAAAAAATCATATTTATTGTGACAAGTGCTATACAAACAAATATTTTTTCAGATTTATTCCTTGACAACATTTTGAAAAACCATAATTTAGTCTATTTACTAAAAGAGTTGAGTTGTAAATGTAGTATTAAAGGGATAGTTCAACCAAAAACTAAAATTATCCCATGATTTACATACTCTCAAGCCATCCTAGATGTATATGACTGTCTTCTTTCAGTCAAACACAATCGGAGATATATTTAAAAAATATCCTGGCTATTCCTAGCTTTATAATGGTAGTGAACAGGGGGCCTGTTTCGAAGCCCTCAAAAATGCATCCATCCATCATAGTATCATAAGCATAGTATCTCTCGCAGTTTAAACAAATAGGGCTGGGCAACAAACTCAAGCTCCTCTTCTCTTATATCGAAATCCTCTTCTTTAAAATTTCTTGTTTTAGACTAATTCATGGCCAGTTCATTGCGTCATGTGTCGGGTCACGGGTTACTCTTCCCCCACAAATCAATGCGTACGGCCATCTGCCGGAAGCTAGTTATTATAGTTAATAAAGTTATAAATATGAATATTTTTCTTACAAAAACCCATCACTTTGCATCAGAAGGCCTTTATTAACCCCCTGGAGCCGTACGGATTATATTTATGATGGATGGATGCATTTTTTGGGGGGGACTTCAAAACACGCCCCCCATTCACTACTATTATAAAGCTTGGTAGAGCTAGGATATTTTTAAATATATCTCCGATTGTGTTCGTCGCAAAGCAAATACTAGATGGCTTGAGGCATGAGATAATTTTTGGGTGAACTTTCCATTTAAAGGGTATAATTGTGTCTGTTCTGCTGTACGCACAGGAAGATATTTGGAAGAACGTTTGTAACCAAGCACATCTCGCCTCCCCACTGACTACCATAGTAGGAAAAAATAATACTATGGTAGTCAATGGGGGGCGAGATCTGCTTGGTTACAAACATCCTTGCAAATATCTTCCTTTGTGTTCAGCAGAACAAAGACATTTATACAGCTTTGGAACAACTTGAGGGAGAGTAAATGATGACAGAACTTTCATTTTTGTGTAAACTATTCTTTTAAGCGTTGAGATGCAATGCAAATGTATGTCCATATGGTGGCAGTGTTGTACGGTAGAAAAAATAAGTGGTTAGAATGGAAATTACAGATGCGCCCCAATTAGCATTCAAAGGTCTTTACAAATTACATGGTACAACAATATAGTTGGATGGATGGGCAGACGGATGGATGGACAGATGGATAGATAGATACAGATAGCAGATAGATAGATATATAGATAGTAGATGGATGGACAGATACATTATTAGGTTTATTAATTTCTGAATGTATAATTTACATGCATTTTTTGCATCAAATAAATCTGACAAAAAATGAATAAAAAACAAAAACTTCCATGTTGTATTCTATTTTACTTTTTCATTAGAACAGCACACATATTGTCATTATTATAGCACATTTTTACAAAACATTTTCAGGTGTTGGGCTTCTTAGAAAAGGCCTGCAGCATCTTTAGAGTGTATGAAAAAAAAAAGTTATTTGGTTTCAATTCCATTCTGACATTAAAAAAAAATTATTATTATACAGACAAAAAAGCTATTAAAGGTGTTGCAGATGTCAAAGATACATGAGCTTATTGTAAACATGTTCTCCTTCACTGACACCTGTAATAATCTCTGTGTCAGACTGAAGCACTAGAAACACCAGATCCAGAGCTCTTCTCCAGGCCTCAGTCTTCACTGTCACGTTATCATACACACCAACCCCATCTGTGTCCCTAAAAGCTTGCAATATGGGTTCATCTTTATAAAGTCTCATCTGATGTGCAACAGCAGTCCAAGCCTCTGCTTTAGACGCCACCGACCCGCTGTTCAGCATCAAAGTAGATATGTAGTCCATCCAGGCTTCGGCCATCAGCTCCAGCACCACATTTTCCTGTGGGTTTTCCGTCTCTCTCCGTTTGTATTGCTGTAGCTGGTGGATGCAGAGGAGTTCAGTGGCTCCTGCACCACGTAGCAACTTCCCATCTGTGAGCGCCTGGTGCAGCCGGTGAGCACAGCTCCAGAATTCATCCTCCAAGATTTGTAGTTTAGCAGGAACAGAGCTGGTTATGACCGCAGTGACCAGAGACGTGCTTGCAGTCGCAATGCTAACGGACTCATTTTCCCCACATCGACTGACTTTCACTCCTCTGCCCACGCAGCGCCTGTCGAGCTGAGTGATGTACGAAACTGGGACGGCCCCTGTGCAAGTGCTGAAGTCCTTCAAAACGGTGCTTTTAACGCCTTCAATAACCAGTATGCTTGAGCAACGCTCTTTGAGCTTTACATCAACCACACCGCTTACAAGCACAACACCTATGCTGAACACATGCAGTGTTTTTAATGCATTCTCAATCCAACGCTCTTCCAGCCTCACACTTGGCATGTCAGCGCAATCTGTGATGTGCATGACATTCGCAGGCCTGTTGAAGCCCACGTGGCGATATTTCTCGCACAAGTCGCCATTCACCAAAGCGATATTTAATGCCTGACCCTGAAGGCGCTGAACCACCAAGGCTTGTTCGATTGATAGTAGCGTGACGTACCCGTGTATCACACATGAATGCTCCTCAGACGGGCCCGGTATGGAGCACGTAACCAGTTTTTGGATATCCAAAAATCTGTTCTGTGCACTGGTTTTGGATTGCAACTTGCAAGCTTTTAAAACTAAACGCATGGAGGCTTGGCATCCGTGGCTGACGGCTTCCGCAATGCCGGTTACGTCATTCAGAGCTGGTTTTGTGTTTTCAGCTCGTGCATTGTGTGAACTAAAGTGCCTGCTGTGTTTGAGGGTGGTCAACCTGAGATTATGAGGGTCCTGAAGCTCAGATTTAAGAGCTGGACTGGGTTTGTGCTCCTTTAGTCTCTCGCAGGACACTTCCTGCACGCTTACAGCCGATTGTTTGCACGCCTCCAAACAAACCTCCAGTCCTTTGCTCATGGCTGTTTTGATGTCCGACACACTTATTCCTCTGTTGAGACACTCTAGTGCAACTCGACTCCAGACTCCAGCCAGAAACATCAGCGCGCCCGTCCCGGAGTGGAAGACCTTCTGCTGGGCCCGTACTGTCTCGTGTAGCAGCTGTCCGACCGAGCCGTCTAACTCCATATGCTCAAAAAGACGTGGACAGGTGCTGACCAACACGTCTTCATCCTGGATGAACTTTAGCCGTTTGTTGGGACCGAGAAAGGCACGTGTGGAGGAGGATATGGCCTCTAACTGCTGGAGTCCGATATGGAGGCGCTGAGCGACAGTGGCACTTCCAGACATCTGTGGAAGAGGAATAATGACATGCTGGTTAATATAACATTGCTAGTAATTTAGTCATTTAGCTGTGTTCTGATAGGGTTGAAGGAAAAAACAATGCTAAATATAAATAATAAAATGCGACTAATAATATACATAAATAAAAATTATCCAGTTTTTTTTTATATTCTTGAATATTTAAACTCCTTTTTGGGGATTTCTGTAATCCTTTATTAGACTTAATAATTTGTACATTTATAATTTCCATGTATTTTTGTATAAAAATTTAAAAATAGAAACTAAAATCTTCAGAGTTCTATTCTTTGTTAACTTTCTTCAACATTTTAATTATTTTCCTTTTTTCCACTTATTTCAGGTCATGAAAAATAACATAAATATTCATAACAGCACACAAAATGTTATTATTATAGCCCATTTTTACCAAACGCTTGCAGGTTTTGGGCTAATTGTATAGAAAAGTTCTTTTAGATCATTTAACTGTGTGTAGATAAGGCTAAATGCAAATAATAAAATGTAACCATATACTTGTATACATATATATTTAGCAATAAATATAATTTTTTTAAAAGGAAGCAGACACTGCTTGCAACATCTTCCAATCAAATTCATCTGTCACTTGGTTTCTTTTGTGATGAATTATTGGCTGCTGAAAGCATGAAACCTTAAAATGACATTTTTCTATTATAATTGTATTTGATGTCGAATGTAAAATATAGGCCCAAAAGCAAATCCTGTTGAGAAACGCTTTTAACACTTTTATGACATACAGTACCATTGACATACATTAACACTTTACATCTAACACAGAAATTTTATTGTCAAGTAGCATTTATTTATATAGCACTTTAAGCAATACTGATTGTTTGTAATAAACAGGAAATGACAGTGTTAATGTTGCAAAATTCCTCTCGTCCGTTAGCGTACTTGAATGTTGCGCACACTTTTCACAAAGATGACTGCAATTAGATTAAATGCTTAAACTACGCATAAACTAAGTTGATAAAGACAGCAAATGCCGTTATATATTAGGTAAAATGAGTAAACAAACGCTTTCTTGTACGACATACATAATGGTCGAGGCTGTATATCCAGAAATGTCTTGTTAGCAAATTAGCTTCTATTTTATTTTATGCAGGCAAAACAAAGCATTTAAACTATCCGGGTATCATTCGGATCAAATTCGAATCACATACACTAAAGCTATCATATATAATGCCCTAATCAAACCGAAGCTACAAACCTTCAACGGAGAGCTGTATTGTTTACAACTGGGTCCATATTCTGAAATGCGCATGCGCACTGCACTACTACTCTAGCTATAGACTCGTTGCTAAGAGACGGACGCCAAACGAACCAAACTGTCAATTACGCCAAACATACCCCGCCCGCTCATGTTTGATTGGTGGAATACGTAATTCAAAGAGTACCTACACAGTCTATTGGATCAATCTGCTGTCACTTACTCAGACGCCACGCCCACCCAAACGCGCTCAAGGAAACCAACGACACTGACAGCATTTCGTTCTCTTGTTTACTAACATATCACACAAGTTGCAAAGCTGTGGTTTGGTTCTGCTGATACTTTCGAGATGGTAAGTATAGTTTAGGTTGCTTTTAAAAATTTGTGAATTAATTCACGTTAGCATGAACTAATTAAAAGGTTACTACGCTGTTTGTTAGCCTAAGCTGTTAGCTTGTTGGCGTTATTGTTGTGGAAATCAACAGAGACTGTCGTTCACTTCATTTTTTTTAGATGAATGGCGAAAAGTGTGCGATCTTATTTTATATTATGAATGATATACATTTATTGAGGTGCACTTATTCCAAAGTGTACAGTAAATGTGTTTGCCTGAATCTAATTAATTAAATTGAAGTTTTGTAAATCTACCTGTGTGATTATGAAACTAATCAGCTCTTACAGCCTCTCCCCAAATGTAGATTACAGATTACCATAACTTATGTAAACACGTGGTTTAATTAAGTAACCTTTATTTATCCTTTCAAGTTGCAAGTTCATCTGGAAAGTTGCAATCCAAAAACAGCATTAAAAAAAAACCACAGAACAGGTCTTACATATAGTGTAAGTGTAAGTGTGCAGATAATTATAAAACTTGCTGAAATACAGTATATACAATATACAAAAGAAACAGAGGATAGGCAACATTTAAGGTGTGATCACTCCTATCTGTTTTTCCTCCTCTGTTGCAACATGGACAGTATTTTTTAGTTAGTTTATAGTCTGATTCTATGATTATTTTATGATTATTTCAAACAAAACTCAATAAAATAAAGCTATGTAACAGGTAATGATAACACCCCCTGGTGGATGCATGGCTGAATCTCTCTCTTTCTGCTTTTATTTTCAAGGCTTCCAGCTTCAGGAAACCCAGTGCCACGACAAACCAGCGAAAGAGAGCAGGTCCCAAACCAGAGCTGACAGAGGAACAAAAGCAGGAGATCAAAGAAGCGTTCGATCTGTTCGACACAGACGGCTCTGGAACGATAGATGTAAAGGAACTGAAGGTAGAAAGGGTTTGAGACCCGTATCACTAATGTTAGCTATTAAAGACCACAAGACAGCATCTGAACTTAAGAAGTGGGTAAATCTTGGAATTACCTAATCGCAAAATGCCAGCTGAGTGACTAATCTTACTCCTTACCTACTACTGGCTAATGAATTACTAATAGACTTAATAGACTTCTATCTTTAATAGACATTATTACTTTTTAACAGAAATTAGAATTATTTATTGACCCAACATTTCAAATATATAAAGACTATTCTACATACATAGTTCGTTTTGTGAACAGATTTATACACAGACATAATTTATTTTTGTCCTCAAATCTAATTTCAAGCATTTAAAGGGATAGTTCACCCTAAAAAGAAAATTAAGTCATCATTTGCTGTTGTTCTAATGCCATATGCCCTTTCTTTTTCGGACCACAAAAGGAGAATTTTTAACAAATGTCCCACTCGCGCTCGTCCGTATACTGGCAGTGAATAGCTCCAGGCATCAAACTTTTTTTAAAAAGACGCAGAAGCATCACAGAATGGTCCAATGCTACACATGTCGTATATATTCCAAGTGTTCTGGGGGTATAGGATAAGGTTTGGTGAAAAACAAACTTAAATTTAATGTATTATTTAATGAAAATCCTGACCTTGGTTGTTGGTCTTCTGTGGGTTCATAAGACACTATTAGCGCCGCTGTTCATTCGCCCAGAAAAACAAAAAAGTTGTGAGAAATCAAGATTAATAAATATCCAACATGAAATACAATCCATGTACCTTCTTCTCTGAGGTGAATATACACTGCCCAGCCAAAAAAAAAAAAGTCACTGTTTGGATTTTAATAGGCAAATACTTAAAAGTCTATGGATGGATCATTATTACAGTGATTATTATTTTTCTAGTTATATGTTTGGCAACGGTTTTCTTTTAACCCTAAAAGATGGAGTATGTAGCTTTTCATTTCTTAAACAACCATATATTAAGATGTATCATGGCCATATTCCAGGATGACAATGTCAAGATTCATCAGGCTCAAATTGTGAAAGAATTGTTGGGAGGGAGCATGAAGAATCATTTTCACACATGAATTGGCACTGACCTTAACCTCAGTGTAAGTTTTTGGGATGTGCTGGAGGAGACTTTACAGAGTGCTCACCTCTTGCATTGCCAATACAAGATCTTTACCAAAAATTGATGCACCTCTCGATGGAAATAAATGTTGTGATGTTATTTCCATCAAGAGGTCCAAATTAAGGTCTGGACTCAGAGGTGCCAATTCATATTCTTCATGCTCTCTGAACAGTTCTTTCACAGTTTTAACCCTGGTGAATCTTGACATTGTCATCCTGGAATATGGCCATGATGTGTCTTCCTACATGGTTGTTTAAGAAATGAAAAGCTACACACTCCATCTTTAAAGGTTAAAAGAACCGTTGCCAAACATATAACATGCTAGAAATTAGAAATAATCACTGTAATAAGAATCTATGAATGGATCATTAAGTATTTGCCTATTAAAATCCAAACAGCAACTTTTTTTTTAGACGGGCAGTGTATTTGTTGTGTTCGTCATAAGAAGTTATCAAGCTCAATCATCCTGACTGACATCCAGAGTTTTGCGTCTTTTTAAAAAGCTTGATGCTGGTCGCTGTTCACTGCCATTATATGGATGAGCACTAGTGGGAATTTTTTTTTTTTTTGTAGTCCATAAAAGAAAGAAGAGCATACGGCATTAGAACAACACCAGGGTGAGTAAATGATGACTTAATTTTCATTTCAGGGTGAACCATCCCTTTAAGACAAGACAACACTACAGGTTATTAAGGTAAAACAATTAAAGGCACACTATGTAGTTTTCGCCTCTAGAGGTCGCTTATTCAAAACAAAGGTGTCGCTTGACGATTCCTTGATTTTGCGGAATCATGGGGGGTTGGGGTCTTCACGTCTACAGCTGGGGGAAAAAAAATCAGGATTTGGGCAGAAATCATATTCATTGATGAGCTAACATTACTATAGTATGAAGCAGGGTATCATTGGAGTGTAACGAGGCCGCTGGAGCAATTGCTTTATTATGCCACAGTCGTGGCATAATAAACAGTAATGCAGCACTGTTTATCATATTAGATACATTTGTGTGTTGAAAGTTTTTATAATGCTACTCTGAGAGACACTGCAGTAAGCTAGATCGATATTAAGTATGGTAAAACATGGTACCCGCTGTAAATCATGAAAACGAGATTTAAAAAATAAGACTTACTGTGCTGAGCTATATAACATGATTAATTTTCTATCGATGAATGTATCCAAACAGTTGATCACCTGTCTAATAAAACATGTAATATACTAAAGCATCTTTGGTGTTTCCATGGTTTCTACAAAATATAACCGGAAATCGAGGGTAATTCGGGTATGATGTCATTGATAGGCGACGCACAGACATGGTCCGTGTCCTGGTTAAAATAGCTTATTTCTCTGGATTTAAACATTCTTGGAAACGTTTGGGATAATGTATGTACACAAGTCAACAAATTATATAACACTGTTCTAGTGGTTTTTGGATATTTCAATCCAAAAATCTTACATATTGTGCCTTTAACTAATAGATATCACCATACTTCCCCAGCTGACTGATAACATTGAGAATTACAAATATTTTTTTGTATAAAGTTTTCTAAATATGAATATAAAGTTAAAATATGCAAATGAGGGATTATGTAATTAAATATGCACTCATTTGCATAAATCATAATTCCAGAAGAGATATCTGAACACTGGATACAGCCAGGTTCAAAATTCTTGTTTCATTTTGTTGATATTAGTCGTGGATTTTGGATTTCTCTTTTTATCATATATCCATGAATCAGAAAATACTGTCAACAGCCAGAAAAATAACATTTCACCATGTTTTTAGGAATAAAATGTTGTATAAAAAGAAAGCTTTAGAGCAAAAGGCTTAAAAATGAGGTGAAACATAAATCCATTCAAATGTGTGTCCAAACGTGCTGGTTTTCACAGGTATTATATGTACTAACTGACTACTTGACGTGTTGCCATAGGTTGCTATGAGAGCTCTGGGGTTTGAGCCAAAGAAAGAAGAGATAAAAAAGATGATCGCTGATATTGATAAAGAAGGATCGGGCGTTATCAACTTTAATGATTTCCTTTCTATGATGACACAGAAAATGGTAAGTTCGCAATCTAACCACTGTAGTATACCTCAGATATTAGCATGGAGAATGACATCAATAATTTCTTATTTATGTGATGTGAACCCATATATACTTCACATTCTGTAATTTGTGTTTATACCACTGTAGAATATATTTTCAGTGTGCAGGACTGTTTTACACGTAAGAGCAGGGAAGAAATGTGTCCCAAACATGTCACATGAAGTGGCTCCTCCAAGTGGAAGTTAGAATTGAAAGTATCCATTTAATAATGTTAGTTTCACTGTTTCAGTCTTTTATTTTTAACTCAGGTGTTCCATGGTTTGTGTACATCAAGTGCGCAACTCAAATGAAATACTTTTTATCTGTAAAGTATTTAATTTAATAGATTATCCAAAAATAGGCTTTAACATGATTATATATTATATCAGCATTATTTTAGTTTTACTATAGTTTTTGAATTAGCTTTTTATATTTTTATATATATTTTTAGTAAAATTTGTAGTCATTTGGTATGTGCTTTTGTCATTTTTATTAGTTTTTTGTTTGTTTTTATTTTAATATTGCTATTTAGCGTTAGTTTTTTATTTCAGTTTTAGTTAGTTTTAGCCTAGTTTTTATGGTAACACTTTACAATAAGGTTCATTAGTTTACATTAGTTACTTTAGTTAACATGAACTAATATTGAACAACACTTCTAAAGCATTTATTAATCTTAGTTATTGTTAATTTCAACATTTACTAATACATTATTAAAATCAAAAGTTATATTTCCTAACTTTAGTTAATGCACTGTGAACTAACATGAACAATGATGAATTTTTATTAACTAACATTAACAAGGATTGATTAATTAATATTGTAACAAATGAGACCTTATTGTAAAGTGTTACCGTTTTTATGTATTTCCAGTTAATATTTCCAGAACTATGTTCTAAAATTTCTGTTTTATTGTGTACTTGTTGTATTTTAAAATGTTGTCTTACCGTATGGCTGCTACCTTGGCCAGGTCTCTCTTTTTTTTTTTTAAATAAATAAATTATCTTAGTGCTTCAGCTCAAACTTATTTCAATTTTTTGTCAAGGCAACATTTCTTATTTTCATTCAGGTTGTTAAGCCTTTTTTTATTAATGTTTTATTTCAATGAACAGAAATGTTTTTAATAGTTTTAGTTTACGATAATATACACGGTGGGCGACGTACGCACGCAATTTCTTGCGAAAACCATACCGCCGGGTCTAAAATGTAAACACTTATAATAGGGTTACCATAGTGGAAAAACACATTTTGGAAGAAGGATTGATGATGCATTGACTCATTATTTAAATGTTGTTTATTTTGAACAAAAAAAGTTACGTAGTTTACCTTTAAATTCCCAGCAAAAATAAAAATCTTGACGCTGTATACCGTTATTGTCATATAAAATTACTCATACTGTGATTTTGGTCATACTGCCAACTCCTACACTAAATTGATCTGTGTGTCATTTATCTTTCACAACAGAGCGAGAAGGACTCAAAAGAAGAAATCCTGAAGGCTTTCAGGCTTTTCGACGATGACTGCACAGGCAAAATCTCTTTCAAAAATCTCAAGAGAGTGGCCAAAGAGCTCGGGGAGAACCTCACAGACGAGGAGCTACAGGTGTGTCTGCTTCAGATGTGGGGAAATACGCACAAAAAAAGGATGTTCCTGTGTGTAAATCTCACAGACAGATCGCTGTTTCTCCTAAGAAACTGGCTGGTTAGTCAGTGGGTAGTGAATGACATAAGATCAGATAAGATCTTTAGGAAATATTTCAGTATAACAACATGTTTTTGAAGATTGTTTTTTAACATGATTGTGTCTCGGATTTTTCTTTTTGAAACAGGAAATGATCGACGAGGCCGATAGAGACGGCGATGGAGAGATTAATGAGCAGGAGTTTCTACGGATCATGAAAAAGACCAGTCTGTACTGAATCCCCCGTAACCGTCACTAAAGCTATTATAACTGTAAGCCTCTTAAGGGAATTAAAGTGTTGTTTTGTGTTGCTTTCTTTTTTACAAGGTTGTAAAAATATTTTAATCTATACATATTTTGTACACTATTAAATAAAAATGTATTTGCATCTGTCCGGTCTGTCTGAACGTCACCACATAATGACCAAGCCCAGAAGTGAAAATGATGAGAATAAAGAGTATATATGTTATATACAGATATAGAAAAATCCTTTAGACACCCAGCATTTTGTCCGCTGTCTACAGTTTTAAATCCTGGTGTATTTTAAAGTGGAAATCCTTTTCAGAACCAAATTTTGCGGGTTTGGCCATAAGAACTTCTTCTACTTTATCTTTGACAATTTATTTTTTTCTATTAGATAACATAAAACACATTCATATAAAATAGGCACTATGTAGGAGTTGGTAAATATCCATTACACTACAGATTAATGAGCCAGATAATATTAAGATGACCTGCAATGCATTTTGTGTTGCATTTTAACATTAACAGAGCATTGCAGGCTAACACACACACACACACACACATTTTATATATATATATATATATATATACACACACACACACATACTGTATATACACACCCACATATATACATAACACATATACTGTATATACATATACACACATACAACCACATACTGTATGTATGTGTATACAGTGCCCTCCATAAGTATTGGGACAGTAAAGACAAAACTGCACTGTTAGCTGTGGTGTAAATATGATTAAAAGATTAATATGAGGTACAGAATGTCACATTTTATTATTGGCTGTTTCAACATAAAATGTTTTACCAACTAAGAAGTACAGCACTTTTAGAGTTTTATCCCTCTGCCTAATGTGAGCATAAGTATTAGGACAGTTTAACTTAAACATGTAAGTGTAGAAGCTAATATTTAATTGTAAATCCCTTGCAAACAATCACAGGAGCGAGTCTGTGAACCATAGACATCACCAGACTCTTGGTTTCACAGTTTGAAATACTTTTCTATGTTTGGTACTGATCAGATGTTTGATCTTGCTGTGTATCCTCTGTAATTGTGTTGGTGAAGTCTCCTGCGAACAGCAGATTGTGAGACCATCACTCCAGCTTTCTGGTGTTTGCTGGTGATTTTACTGACAGTTATTTTAGAGGTTTTTTCACAGCCCTTGCTGTTGATCTTCTCAGCTGACCTGGTCGTTGTTGGCTGCCAAACTAAAGGCAGAAACTCCCCAATACAAGCAACCGTTGAAAATGACTGTATTAAAGGCCTGGAAAAGCATTTCAAAGTGTGAAACCAAGAGCCTGGTGATGTCTGTGGTTACAGACTCGCTCCTGTGATTGCTTGAAAGGGGTTTACACCTAAATATTAGCTTTAACGTTTACTTTAAATTAAACCGTTCCAATACTTCCTCCAGAACCCCCACACACATCATCTATATGTATATATATATGTGGGGGAGGGGGATTAAACAAACACTTATAGCCCAAACATTAGATCATTTCTGAAACTGGACAGACACAGATTAGAAAAACTGTAAGTATCTACTGCTAACATCAATCATGAAAATGGGTTTATGAAATTTCACTTTGTCATATTTATTCTCATTTTTCTTATTACAGTCTTGAGCAAGACGAAACTGAAAAAAGTTCCTCCAGAACCACAAAGTGGCATGTACTGTCACATGGGATTTTTCAGGCATCAGTGGATAACATTCAATAACCACAAAGCACACACACACACACACACACACACAAAAAACAAACTTGAATCACCTTGTTGACTTTTTTAACTGTCCCACAAATAAAGTAAAACCTAAGAAGTCAATGGAAAAAAAGATTTGTTAACAGGCCAAATAATGTTTAAATTAAAATCTAAAACTGTCAAAAGGAGTCTGTGTTACAGTGTGAAAAATATATAACTTGCTTCATTTATAAACAGAAATCAATCAGAAAATGTGAAACCAACCAGTATGTGCATGTGAAACAAACTTGCTGAAAAGTTTATGGTGTCTTTTTCACAACAAGCCACATCATTTGAAAGTATCATCCACATCTGTGAAACAAATTTTGCTTTAATGTGCTGTAATATTTAGGGTAAAATCCTAAACCTAAAAAATGAGCAATGCTAAAAGTGAAGCAAATACCGCTAATAATGTAACTTTTTTGCTAATTCTGTAGTTCCATATGCAGTATTATTATATATTATAAGTATTTCACTTTATTTAACACCAAAGGGCATCTATGATATGTCTGTTTAGACAAGTAAATGTGTCTAAAGACCTGTGAGAGCAGAAACATCCGAGACCATCTTGCCACAGTATGACTCAACCAATGTGAGAGAAATAATGATACATTAATGAAATGACTGAATGTGAACCCTGATGACTAAGCCATCAGTAAAAGTGATTTTGCTGTTTATGTCTAAAAGTAAAGCTGCACAGACACATGCACCACCTGACCCTTAATACAGGCTGATGAATCTTGACAGCCAGCAACTAAAGTCAAAAATAATGAAATAGTGCAAATACCTGTGTGATAAACAGGATTTTAGTCACTGTTATTTTTTTCCAAGCTCTCTGCGAACTACAGAGGCGTTAGCGGATCCGCTTGCATCAAGGCGAAAGTTTGTTTACAAGTTTCAGACACTATAAATTCTAAATGGAAAGTAGGAAATGGTAAAGCAATGTGCGTCAAAGCACTGAAATTTCAACACTACCTCTGAATCTGAAGGTGGGATCACTCGACTGATGGGCGTTTGATAACAGGCCAGAATGTGTCCATCTGTAACATCCCTCCTTTTTTTAGTGCATCCAATATTTAAAAAAAATTTTTTTTTTTTTTTTTAAAGCTTATTGGCAGCTTAGACATTTTATCTTCCAGCCATATGAATCATGATGATTAAGAACCACCAGACTGATGTACTTTCTCTAAAACCAGAACTATAACAGCATCTCAAGAAAGTGTTTTTCCCAAAATTATAGTGAAAGTCTTACTGTTACTGTCTGCTTGAGATGAAACATTTGAATGAATCATTGAATTATCAAATTCATACATTTACAAAAAGTACCAAACTTTCAAGATATTGAAACAGCAGTGGCCTTTTTGAGTAATATATTTGATGTACCTTTTTATTTTTTAATTATTATTTAAAGTATTTAATTTGGGGAATTTGTACTTGTACTCGTACTTGTACTGAATACTTGTTCTCTTATTTATTTCATATGATCAAGAAACAAAATCATTTGTTTTACTCTTTCCAATTTCATGTAGACCTTCAAACTCTCCTTTTATCCAACAATGAGGTTCCATTTGTTAACTACCTTAGTTAATATGAACTAACAATGAACAAATACTTAATTTAGTAAATCATAGTAAATGTTCATTTGAACCTTTACTAATACATGATTAAAATCAAAAGTTGTATCTGTTAATATAATTTAATGGACTTGAGCTGACATGAACTGAAAATGAATAGTTAACAAAGATTAATAAATACTATAACAAATGTATTGTTTATTATTAGTTAATGTTTGTTAATGTCAATTAATGGTACACTCTAAAAAATGCTGGGTTAAAAACAACCCAAGTTGGGTTGAAAATGGACAAACCCAGCAATTGGGTTGTTTTACCCCAGTGAATGGGTTGTTTTAACCCAGCAAATGGGTGGTTTTAACCCAGGCAATGGGTTGTTTTGACCCAGTCAAAGGGTTGTTTTAACCCAGCAAATGGGTGCTTTTAACCCAGTGAATGGGTGGTTTTAACCCAGGGCAATGGGTTGTTTTAACCCAGGCAATGGGTGGTTTTAACCCAGTGAATGGGTGGTTTTAACCCAGCAAATGGGTGGTTTTAACCCAGCGAATGGGTTGTTTTAACCCAGGCAATGGGTTGTTTTAACCCAGCAAATGGGTGGTTTTAACCCAGGTAATGGGTTGTTTTGACCCAGCAAATAGGTTGTTTTAACCCAGTGAATGGGTGGTTTTAACCCAGCAAATGGGTGGTTTTAACCCAGGTAATGGGTTGTTTTGACCCAGCAAATAGGTTGTTTTAACCCAGTGAATGGGTGGTTTTAACCCAGGGCAGTGGGTTGTTTTAACCCAGCAAATGGGTTGTTTTTAACCCAGTGAATGGGTGGTTTTAATCCAGCAAATGGGTGGTTTTAACCCAGGCAATGGGTGGTTTTAACCCAGGGCAATGGGTTGTTTTAACCCAGTGAATGGGTGGTTTTAACCCAGCAAATGGGTGGTTTTAACCCAGTGAATGGGTGGTTTTAACCCAGGGCAGTGGGTTGTTTTAACCCAGCAAATGGGTTGTTTTTAACCCAGCGAATAGGTTGTTTTAACCCAGCAAATGGGTGGGTTTAACCCAGGCAATGGTTTGTTTTAACCCAGCAAATGGGTTGTTTTAAGCCAGTGAATGGGTGGTTTTAACCCAGGGAATGGGTTGTTTTTAACCCAGCGAATAGGTTGTTTTAACCCAGTGAACGGGTGGTTTTAACCCAGGCAATGAGTTGTTTTAACCCAGTGAATGGGTGGTTTTAACCCAGAAAATGGGTGGTTTTAACCCAGGCAATGGGTTGTCTTAACCCAGTGAATGGGTGGTTTTAACCCAGGCAATGGGTGGTTTTAACCCAGGGCAATGGGTTGTTTTAACCCAGTGAATGGGTGGTTTTAATCCAGCAAATGGGTGGTTTTAACCCAGGCAATGGGTGGTTTTAACCCAGGGCAATGGGTTGTTTTAACCCAGTGAATGGGTGGTTTTAACCCAGTGAATGGGTGGTTTTAACCCAGGGCAGTGGGTTGTTTTAACCCAGCAAATGGGTTGTTTTTAACCCAGCGAATAGGTTGTTTTAACCCAGCAAATGGGTGGGTTTAACCCAGGCAATGGTTTGTTTTAACCCAGCAAATGGGTTGTTTTAAGCCAGTGAATGGGTGGTTTTAACCCAGGGAATGGGTTGTTTTTAACCCAGCGAATAGGTTGTTTTAACCCAGTGAACGGGTGGTTTTAACCCAGGCAATGAGTTGTTTTAACCCAGTGAATGGGTGGTTTTAACCCAGAAAATGGGTGGTTTTAACCCAGGCAATGGGTGGTTTTAACCCAGGGCAATGGGTTGTCTTAACCCAGTGAATGGGTGGTTTTAACCCAGGCAATGGGTGGTTTTAACCCAGGGCAGTGGGTTGTTTTAACCCAGCAAATGGGTTGTTTTTAACCCAGCGAATAGGTTGTTTTAACCCAGCAAATGGGTGGGTTTAACCCAGGCAATGGTTTGTTTTAACCCAGCAAATGGGTGGGTTTAACCCAGGCAATGGTTTGTTTTAACCCAGCAAATGGGTGGGTTTAACCCAGGCAATGGTTTGTTTTAACCCAGTGAATGGGTGGTTTTAACCCAGGGAATGGGTTGTTTTTAACCCAGCGAATAGGTTGTTTTAACCCAGTGAACGGGTGGTTTTAACCCAGGCAATGAGTTGTTTTAACCCAGTGAATGGGTTGTTTTAAGCCAGTGAATGGGTGGTTTTAACCCAGAAAATGGGTGGTTTTAACCCAGGGCAATGGGTTGTCTTAACCCAGTGAATGGGTGGTTTTAACCCAGGGCAATGGGTTGTTTTAACCCAGTGAATGGGTGGTTTTAACCCAGGCAATGGGTGGTTTTAACCCAGGCAATGGGTGGTTTTAACCCAGGGCAATGGGTTGTCTTAACCCAGTGAATGGGTGGTTTTAACCCAGGGCAATGGGTTGTTTTGACCCAGTCAAAGGGTTGTTTTAACCCAGTGAATGGGTGGTTTTATTTAACTCAGCTATTGTTGAGTGTACCTTATTGTAAAGTATTTTACTGGTGTAACAAATAAAAATAGTGCCTATACCAAAAAGTAATATGGGGTACACCATGGTAAAATGACGGTATCATATGATAATATCACAGTCGCTCTAAATCATTACAGTATTCATAAACAAAGCTATTTACATGATACTTTTAGATATTTTGCTTTTTGTACACATTCAGTACCATGCCTTGCAATGACCTTCCTTTCTTCCTCCCACAAGTTAACTATTTAACTGACAAATAACCTTTAAAAACACATATTAAAGGCCGGCTCTTCTCAGAAATCTCCCATGTCACCATGCAGCGCCGTGCAAGCGTACCCTGCATGATATTATGCCCCGCTCTTATAGGAAAATTAGCTTTGAAGTCACAAATAATACTCCCACATATGGGCCTCTGGACAGAAACTTGTGTCTTGTTTCCTCTAAATCTCTGCGTTTCCATAACAACATTGTTTTCAGAAGCGGCGATCAGTTAACCCCTAAATGCCAAGGAAATGTCACTGTTTCAGACATGATAATAAAGTGTTAATTGAGTGCAAGACCCCTTTAGTTTTCAGTCAGACACCAAACCGTTCGCACTGTAAAGAGCAGAGGCTGACAGCATGAACTGGTATGTACATCTGACTATCTCTGTTCATGTTTTGTTTTGGCCTGTTGTTGTGTAGAAATAGCATAGATTTACTGTTAAAGGGTCCCATTGTGTGCAGTCAGTTTAGCGTGGCGATATTAAAATGAATGTTTGAGCTCATGTGCTTATGTTGTAACTAACTGCAATGACAATTGATTCAGTGTATGTATCTACAGTAAATGGATTTATATTTACCTGCTTTAAACTGACTGCAGTGCTTTATACATGCTGAATATTGATGTACCTGTGGTGCGCAGAAAGGGCGTGACTTACTCACTCCAGTATTTGAGACTCTGAAAGTGGAATTACCTGTGAGAAGGAACATCTACGTCACCTGTAGACACCGAACACTGCTTTAAATCAATGACAAAAAAAAGCTAGCTGGCACATTACTGCTTATGTTAAGCAACATATTGCATTTCATTCATTTAAATGCATATTTTTTCTTATTTAAAAGAAAAAGTTTATGATTTATGGAGTGTATCTGCTGTTTATGATGTAATATTTAAGGCATCTTACATAAACCTTCATGTAGATTAAATATTCACATGTTATTGTAACACAAATCCTTAATTGTTCCACATCATATTTAATTTAATTGTTCAAATTCATACATCACAGTTTACATCCAAGCCCTTTTATTGTAATTTAGGCTTTATTAAAAATTATTAAATAAAAGCAATGTCTGCATTTTGGTTTATAAAATCTTTTTATTGTTTAAGGCATAGATGTATATTTTACATATGTTCATTTAAAAAAGTATATATACTTATATATGTATATACACACACACACACAAACACACATACATACACTGTATATGTATATATATATATATATATATATATATATATATACATATACATACAGTGTATGTATGTGTATATATGTACTATATATATATATATATATACATTTAAATGTATATATTTATTTTCTTTTTAATTAATATATACAAATAATATAATAAAATATATGTAATTTTTTTAACCCATATATATATATATATATATATATATATATATATATATACACACAATCTAGATTCAGAATCGATTCTAAGCTTAGTTTTTATTCAGAATAATGTGTGGGTGTGCTTTAGAAACACCCGGATTCTGCTTGCTTCTAATTCCTCACAAACATAAACCACTCGAACCTTCTATAAAATAATCTTTCATAAAATTCGGAAAGGTTGAATTACAACGACATTCGCGGGCTTCACTGCACAGGATGCGCTGTGAGAGACACACGCTTTGTTTGATGTTGCTGTGCGCGGTCTCGCCCGTCGGTATTTTCCTTACAAATGCTCTACAAAGGCATTATTTATGTTGTTTGGAATGCAGTGGACTTATAGCCTATATTTAAAATATATAACTCACTTACAGAAGGCTGCTTTCAATTTCAAATGCTGCCGCTTTGTCTGTGAAGAGTGCTCGCGCATGCGGTTGTGCGCGACTCCGTGTAAGTGGTTTAATGTACTTGCGTCTCAAAATGGTTTTATGACGCAAAATTAATGTAGCCTAAACACAGCCAGTTATGTTTTAAGGGATTAAATGGACAGGACAAACCACATTACTTCATAAAAGTTTATAAACTTCACTATTATATTTTAAAAAGAGATCCGTGCGTGAATGCAGCAGATCTCCCGCTATCTATGATGTAACAATCAAAGGACAACGTTCAGATAATCTGAAATACTGAAAGCACTCTTTGTTTATTGCTTGCAATATGTTTCGTTGCTCCTCTTTATTATTTGCTACTTGCTTGTATGTTTTGAAGTTATATTAGTTTAAAATTCTTAACATACAATTGGTTTAATTAGCTACATTTTTTCAATTTGTAATTATTTTAAAAAGTAGGCCTACTTATAATTACTTATGTAAGGATATGTAAATGTAAGGGTTTTAAGGTTTTTAAGTCAGTAAACTAATTAATTAATAATAAAAATAAAAGTAGATCAAGAATCGTTTTGGAATCGGATCGTGACTCTTGGAATCGGCTCGGATCACGAGGTGACTAAAGATTTCCACCCCTAATATATAGGCCTATATATATATATATATATATATATATATATATATGCTACTTATAAACAATATATATATATATATATATATATATGCATGCATATATACATACACTGTGTATATAAGTCTAGATAAAATATAATTTTTAATATATATTAATTTAAAATATATGCATATATAGATGTTGTTTTATATATATATATATATATGTATTATGTATATATTTTTCTTTTTTAATTAATATATACAAGTACTATTATAAATAATATATATTCAATTCAATTCAAATTTATTTGTATAGCGCTTTTCACAATACATACATAGCTTTACAGAAAATGCATGTCAACATTACAATTTAGAGTCATCTGTTATCAGAGGTGACTGTGTCCGAATTATGTATTTTAGAATTGTACATATACAAATCATAGCTAACAATGTATTAGTTTAAACAATGTATTAATTTAAAGTTGAAACAATGAGCTCAATGAAGTAAAGAATGATTAGAAAATATAGAAAAATTTAACAGTGCATGTTGATTCATAGGTTGATATATGTAGATTTTTAATATTTATATATATTTATTTTATATATATATTATATATATATTTACTTTACATTTATATATATATATTCTTTTTAATTAACATCTATATTTATAATAATATAATAAATAATATATATGTCAATTTTTCTTTTATATATGCAATTTATAAACTATATATATATATATATATATAATCAATTATATATTTAATATATATAATTTGGTGCATTATGTTGTACTAATTTTGTATTTTGATGTACAAGGATGCCCTTTTGTGCATGTGATATTTAAGCATACAGTCGAGAGCAGTTCAGTGAGAGTGTTAATTCTTAAAAAAAACCAATACTGCTTTAAATATCATCACAAACATTAATCATCATGGCATCTAATTCTCCAGATTAAGAAGTAGGGCACAAGGAGCCATATGCTCCATAGCCAAGCGTAAACACACAGTGCCTCTATTCCCAGCGTACACATGGCCAGGTCGGCCGTCCCCCGCCCACATCGCCCTATCTTCCTGTGCTCTTACCGTAATATCCGCAAAATCGACATGTCTCGCTCTCAGTCTGAATAAGCCGGAAAACTGATTCACCTGTGTCCTCACACATGCCCCCAATATCAGCCGCTTCAGTCTGCTGTTGCCTTCAGCTGGCATCAGTCTGCATCCACAGTGGCACTGGAGGTTGTTGTGACTGTGTGCCTGATTCTCTAGAGAGAAAGTGAAAAAGAGAAAATACACAGTCAACTCTCAACCTACACTGAAATGCAACTCTGCGCACAGCGAGCTTCATGCTAATGTACAGTAAATAGGCCCACGTATAGAGCTAAGAACAGAATATGCAACAATATGGCTCACGTGAACAAACTCTCAAGTAATAAACATATGACCTTAAATACTAACACAATTACCTGAAAACAGGGTTAACACCTTACATAACTGATCTCAACATTGTAAATCTCTCTATAGGCCATTTAAGATATTACAAGAGATGAGACAGTTATAAAATTGTTAAAAATATTCATATATGCTAAATTAATGTGTTAGTTTGGATGCATTTTTTTTTTTCAGTCACTTTTTAATGGTGAATTTTTCTGAAAAATCTGTGAATAAACATTGACTAAACATGACGAGGGAGCCATGAAACATTTAAGGACCAAATTACATTTTAAGTTGAAAAATTACAGAACTGATGATTGATCTAAAGCACACCAGTTCATATCTTCCCACTTTAGCTTTTAACAACTAGGTGCTTGTCAGACACAGACGGGAACAAGAGGGTAAGTAGAAAACAGGTTGTTTATTGGCAGGCAGAGGCACGAACACAGGAATAACACTGGTGAGTAGTTGGTTGATATGAGCACATTGAGTATAGTCACTTAGCTGAACGGTAACAGTGTTCTTTCTTTTTTGCAGTGGATTCGACAAGGGAAGACAGAACCTGAGGTAAGGAGTCCAGGTATGTACAAACAAGACCAGACACTGAAGTGCAGGGAGTGAGTGTTCATATAGTGCTGGTGTAATAAGGTGCAGGTGCCGCTGATCAGTACTCTGGTGATTGGGAACGAGTGGGCGGAGCATGGAGATCCGGTGACGATGTGTGCTGAGTGTTGGTGGTGGGAACTGACTCCGTGACAGTACCCCCTCCTCCACGGGCGGCTCCCGACGACCGGATGGGGCGATGACGATGGGGTCTACCTAGACCCTGAGGAGCAGGACGGTCCGGATGGTCGGGAACGGTGTCAGAAGAGAGGGATCGTTGACCCAGGAACGCTCCTCGGGGCCGTAGTCCTCCCAGTCGACGAGGTATTCCAGTGCAGGACCCTGTCGTCGGGAGTCGCCCGCACCCGGTAGATGTTCTCCTCCTCAGCAATGTCGGGAGGAGGAGGTACTGCATCGTCACTGGGATCTGTGGAGGGAGGAGACAAGGGTTCAGTGTGTGGCTTGAGTAAGGAAACATAGAATGAAGGTGATATACAGGTTGGTATATCTGGCCCTTCTGGCCAGGTTGGTACTGTGGAGTTGGGCCTCTTCTGGCATCCGCTTGTGTCTCCGGACTGCCTGTTGGAGATGTACATGAGCTGAGTCCCACACTCTCTCGCTCTGCTGGAACCAATGGTTGACAGCTGGAACCTTGGAGGGCTCACCTGACCAGGGGAAGAAAGGAGGTTGGGAGCCCAGGACGCACTGAAACGGGGTGAGCCCTGTGGTGGTTTGCTGGAGGGAATTCTGGGCATACTCCGCCCAGGGTAGGAACTGGCTCCAGCTGTCCTGGTTCCGGTGGCAATATACCCGCAGCTACCTCCCGATCTCCTGGATCTTCCGCTCAGTCTGGCCTTTGGTCTGAGGGTGGTATCCTGAGGACAGACTGAAGGACAATCCTAGGAGCTTGAAGAATGCCTGCCAGACACGAGATATGAACTGAGACAATATCCTCTGGGATTCCAAAATGACGGAACACATTGTTGAACAGGGCCTGAGAGGCTTCAAACTATGTGGGCAAACCTTTGAGGGGAATCAGTTTGCATGACTTGGAAAACCAATCCACAATCACGAAGACACAGGTGAAATTGTTAGAAGGTGGAAGGTCCGTCATGAAATCCACTCTAAGATGAGTCCAAGGTCTCTGTGGTATGGGTAGTGGAAGGAGTTTACCCTCTGGGAGCTTCCTAGGAGTGTCAGCAACAGCACAGACTGAGCATCCTTTGATGTGTTGGGAGACATCCTGGGGCATGGATGGCCACCAGTACTGTTGTTGGAGAAGCGAGATGGTACGTGAACTACCTGGGTGTCCAGAGCCTGGAGAGGAGCGAGCTAAGTCCATGAGGGGCTGACAATGGGCCGGTGGGATGTAGAGAAGCCCCTCAATACCTGCCGGCGGAGCAGGCTCGGCGGAGTTAGCCTCGGAGAGCTGTTGGTTGATGGTCCATTGGATGGGGCTTACGATCATGGCTGGAGGGAGGATGGTCTCGGGGTCCGTGTTCTCAGGTTCAGGCTGGAACAGATAAGACAGAGCATCAGCTTTACAATTTTTGCTTCCTGGACGGTAGGTGACTGTGCAGTTGAACCTTGTGAAGAATAAAGCCGAGGGGGAGGCGAGGATTGAGTCTTTTAGCTTCTCTGAGGTACTCGAGGTTGCGATGGTCGGTAATAACCTCAAAGGGGTGAAGTGCTCCCTCCAGCCAGCGTCTCCATTCCTCCAAGGCTAACTTTATGGCGAGCAGTTCTCTGTTTCCGATGTCATAGTTCTGCTCCGCCGAGGATAGCTTCTTAGAGAAAAAGGCACATGGATGGAGTCATGGTGGATCACCCTGCCGCTGGGACAACACCGCTCCGACCCCGGTGGATGAGGCGTCCACCTCCACGACGAAAGGGATGTCAAAATTCGGATGTACCAGGATCGGAGCGGTGAGGAAAACGTCTTGGAGCTGATGGAAGGCTTCTCGGGCAGATAAGGACAGAGACTTTGGCCGGCCTTTGAGGAGAGAGGTGAGGGGTGCACTGAGAAGGCTGTAGTTGTGAATGAAACATCTATAGAAGTTGGCAAATCCTAGGAAGCATTGTAACTCCTTGACGGTAGACGGTAGGGGCCAGTTGCAGATGGTGTCCATCTGTATGCCATGTTGATCGATGATGTATCCAAGGAAGTGAACGGAGGTGGTATGGAAATCGCACTTCTCCAGCTTGAGGTACAGGTGGTGCTCGCGTAGTTTCTCTAGTACCTGGGAGACGTGTCGGCGATGTTCAGCCTGGTTCCGGGAGTAGATGAGGACATCATCGATCTACACTATGATGAACTGATGGAGGAACTCCCGGAACACCTCATTCATGTGACCTTCCAGCGTCAGTTGCGTCACTTCTCTGTCATTCATAAATGAATTTTTTATTTTTTATTTAAAGCTGTTGAATTCATGTGTGTCAGCTGTTTCGACAAAAAAAAAAAAAAAAAAGACTTTCAAACAGAATGGACCTGTGTTTCGTGGCTCAAGGCTCCTCAGGATTTTTTCGGGTGTGTCTCAATCAGCTCCCTAGTTCAGTAGTCAGGGCACTGATCAGGAGTTGGCAAATAAAGGGCTGTCTCAATTGCAATTTTACTTCCAGTGCACTGAAACATTTGCTCCCAGAAAATTCCCACAATGCACTGTGAAAACCATGGAGCATTTAAGTCTGAAATCGCATACTTTCTTGAGTAGATATTATTTTGAATAAGTAATTACTTGTAATTAAAGAACGTATGAATTTGTGTAGTATGAATGTAATCCGGATTTACTACATCCTCCATGTTGTCATTATCACGTGACCTACCAGCATCAGTTGCGTCGCTTCACTGTCATTCACAAATCCTCTCCCGTGGCCTCATGGGATAGTAAAATGTCAATCGTATGCACACTTCAGAATCCCGCCGGAAGTAGTAGATCATCCAGGGACTTTTCGAATACTCTTTTATGAGTACTGTGAATTCAGACATACTTCTTTTGTGACTTTCTGTTTTTCGCCTACTATATAGTAGGGAAGTATGCGATTTCGGATGCAGCCCTGGTGTTTGTTTCAACCATTTTAAATTCCCCATGAAATCAAAACTGAGCATTCTAGCAATTTTTATGGAATAATGCAGTATTTTTTATAAATGATTTAATAAATGCACATCATTGTTTTGAAATCATGTGTCTTGTAATCTTGAATCAAAGTAACTTTCCCTCCCTCTTGCAGCGACGTCTGAAGAGGTCAGATGCAAAAATCTGTCTGACATGTTTTCTTTTAAATTAGCATTTTTTACAACCCGAATTTTGGAAATGTTGGGAGTTTTTTAAATTTGAATAAAATGAAAACTAAAAGACTTTCAAATCACTTAAGCCAATATTTTATTCACAATAGAACATAGATAACATAAATGTTTAAATTGAGAAATTTTACACTTTTATCCACAAAATGGAGTTTGTTTCAAATTTGATGCCTGTTACATGTGAACATGGTCCAGGAACGCCGTCATGTCCTGTGGGCCAAGGCTCATTTAAAATGGAGAGTTTCAAAGTGGAAAAGTGTTCTACCGTCAGATGAGTCCAAATTTGACATTCTTGTTGTAAATCACAGAAGCCGTGTCCTCCGGGCTAAAGAAGAGGGAGACCTTCCAGCATGTTATCAGCGTTCAGTTCAAAAGCCAGCATCTCTGATGGTATGGGGGTGCATAAGTGCATACGGTATGGGCAGCTTGCATGTTTTGGAAGGCACTATGAATGCTGAAAGATATATAAAGATTTTAGAGCAACAAAAGAAGAGGAGATGCTTTGGCGCACAAAAAGTTTTTTTGTCGCTTTATAATATTAAGGTAGAACCACTGCTCAGAACAATACCATAGCTCAGAACAAATATAGGGCGGGGCTTGGTTTTGTCTGTGGTGAACTGATTAAATGGTTGTGGTTTGCTATTGGTGGATCTCATGTGAGTGACAGGTTGCCCCGCCCTCGTCATCAGAGAAAAGAAGAGATGTTACTGCAAGAGGGAAGGGAATTTATTCTGATTCAAGATTACGAGGAATATGAAGGGTGTAGTCGTTAATAGTAAAAAAAAAATTGTTTTGCTCAATGGAAATAGGACAAACGGAGTAAAAAGTCCACACATTGCATTTAAATGAACACGCATTTTAATTGGTAACGTCAGTCATACGTCATTTTATGACGACAGACATAACACGACACTGTCATTTTTACGTCAGCTAGAGGGCGGAGGACAGTCTGGAAATATACAATACAATCCCTTTAACATACAGTGTGAATCTGTAATGCATGTCTAGGCCATTAATGATTACATTTTCCCAAAGATGTCTTCATCTTTCATATGATCATGAGCTTTTTATTGTGTGTTAAAGAGAGGAATATCTTGTGTATATTGTTTATTTTTATAATGATCATTCATAGCTCAGAAGTTCTCAGTTAAATGGAGATCTCAGTTATGTGTCATTTAAGTAAGGAATACAAATAGACACAAATGACTCAATAGCTGTCATGCAGTAAGAGCAAATTGCAAAAAAAGGTTACATTTCCCCCTGTTATGAATAACCATCTATAACCACTAGTAAATATGCATATATGGCATTAAGTAGTGTATGTCTGTTATGTATTGTAGTTTTTGTTCCTTAATGTATGTTCCTCTCTGATGTATGTGCTGCATATAAACATGAAGTTCCTTTTTTACAGCAGCTTCTAGAACTGTAAATCATAACGTGACTCAGTCAAGTCAAAACTGTTTGGTCGAGACTCCATCAAGTCTGAGTCAATTTGTTTGGAACCAGCTGTTTTGTTTTGTGGGCTGAATGGCATTTTAATGCAACTGTAACCCACCTCAATATCAGCCTGTGTGAAAATATTAGAAAAAGACCATAAGTTTTAAGGAACCTTGCTCTGACTTAAAGACTAGTTTCACCAGTTTTAGTGCAGGCTCCATTATTCAAATCATGTGGTTCAAAGCCTTGTTTTAACAGAAAAACAGTGAGTAAGAATTCTGTTCAGAATTTTGCTTAGTTTCATCTTTTGATGGAAATATGGCAACAGAAACTGACTCATAACTTGAAATATTCTCTCTATTTTAGCTATAGGTTATCTTTGATCAACGTTAGGGTCTTTCCCACATTTAAGCAAAGACTCTTGATTTTTTGAGTTTTGGAAATGCAACTTTTTAATGTGGGAACTTAAAAAAGGTATTTTTGCATTGTGCCTGCATGTCAATTTGTGTCAGATTTTGTGTTGCGGGCGATTAAACTGCCAAAATACATAAAGGCACATTTTCCTTTAATGGAAACACTGAGTATCACCTTTTAAGGTAAACAAAACTGTTCTCTAAATCTCTTTCTGTCATCTTGCTTTAGACACTTTTCCACTGCATCGCATTATTTTTGTATGCAAATATTGTATAAGAATTTGGGACTTTTGTGACGTTAGTCATCACAAATTTAAAGTAAAAGAAAAAAGTTTAAAATTAAACACTTTTCTTCTTGCAAAACAGAATGAGACAAAACAAACTGAAACAAAAACAACAAAAGGTATGAAAATGAAAATCTCTACCCATCTATCTATCTATCTATCTATCTGTTAAAGGGTTAATTCACCCAAAAATGAAAATGATGTCATTTATTACTCATCCTCATGTCGTATACACCTGTAAGACATTCATTCATCTTCGGAACACAAATTAAGATATTTTTGATGAAATCTGATGGCTCAGTGAGGCCTCTATTGCCAGCAATGTCACAGAAAAAGTATCCAAAAAGGTACTCAAAACATACTTAAAAGAGTTCATGTGAGTACAGTGGTTCTACCTTAATATTATAAAGTGACAAGAAAACTTTTTGTGTGCCAAAAAAACCCCCAAATCACGACTTTTCAACAATATCTAGTAATGGCCGATTTCAAAACACTGCTTCATGAAGCTTCGAAGCTTTACGAATCTTTTGTTTCAAATCCGTGGTTCAGAGCGCCAAAGTCACGTGATTTCAGCAGTTTGGCACGCAATCCGAACAACTGATTCAAAATAAAAGATTTGTAAAGCTTCGAAGCTTCATGAAGCAGTGTTTTGAAATCGGCCATCACTTGATATTGTTGAATAAATTCGTTTTTTTTTTGTTTTTGTTTTTTTTTTGGTGCACAAAAAGTATTCTCGTTGGTTTATAATAGTAAGTATCTATTAAATATTAAGTATTATAAAATATCTTAATTTGTGTTCCGAAGATGAACAAAGTTCTTATGGGTGTAGAACGACATGAGGGTGAGTAATAAATGACATTATTTTCATTTTTGGGTGAACTAACCCTTTAACATGAAATACTTTTGAAATACAGTCAGTCATGAGACCCTAAAATTACATTTAAAGGGATAGTTCACCCAAAAATTATCCCATGATTTACTCACCCTTAAGCCATCCTAGGTGTATATGACTTTCAGACGAATCCAATCTGAGATATATTTAAAAATATCCTTAGTCCTTCCAAGGTTTATAATAGTGGTGAATGGCTGCCCAGATTTTGAAGACAAAAAAAAAGAAAGAAAATGCATCCATCCATAAAACAATGAATCCATATGACTCTGGGGGGGTTAATAAAGGCCTCCTGAAGTGAATCGATGCGTTTGTATAAGACAAATGTCCATATTTAAAACTTTATAAAGTAAAATAACAAGCTTCCCTCGCAACAGCCATACACATTTGGCATACGTCCAAAACGCATTAACTTCTGCGACGTTCTACACAATGACATGACGTACTATTGTGTACTATGTCGCAGAAGTTAATGCTTTTTGGACCTACGTCGAACGCGTACGGCTGTTGTGTCGGAAGCTCGTTATTTTACCTTATAAAGTTTTAAATAAGGATATTTTTCTTATACTGACGCATCGATTCGCTTCAGAAGGCCTTTTTTTTAACCCCCCGGAGTCGTATGGATTTTTTTATGGATGAATGCTTTTTTTTTTTTTTGTTCAAAATCTGGACAGCCATTCCCTGCCATTATAAACCTTGGAGGACTAAGGATATTTTTAAATATATCTCTGATTGTGTTCATCTGAAAGAAGATATTCATATACACCTAGGATGGCTTGAGGGTGAGTAAATCATTTTCATTTTTGGGTGAACTATCCCTTTAATAGCATTTTTCTGGTTATTGTAAATATGCATGCAGATTTTAGCCATTTATTATTCAATAAACTATATATATACAGTCATGTGAAAAAGAAAGGACACCCTTTTTTTAATTCTATGGTTTTAAGTATCAGGACATAATAAAAAAATCATCTGGTCTTTAGCAGGTTTTAAAATTAGATAAATACTAACTCAGATGAACAACAACATATGACATATTACACCATGTCATTATTTATTTAATAATAAAAAAAAACCCAAAATGGAAAAACCATGGGTGACAAACTAAGTATACCCTATGATTCAGTTGCTTGTAGATCCAGTTTTAGCTGCAATAACTTCAATCATTTTGTGTATGACATTATCAGTCTCACATCATTGTGGAGGAATTTTTGCCCTCTCTTCTTTACAACATTGTTCCAGTTCATGGAGGTTTGTGGGCATTTGCTAATGCACAGCTCTCGTCACAGCATTTCAGCCGGGTTGAGGTCTGGACTTTGACTGGACCATTGCAACACCTTTATTCTTTTCTTTTTCAGCCATTCTGTTGTAGATTTTCTGGTGTTCTTGGGATCATTGTCCTTTTGCATGACTCAATATTGGCCAAGCTTTAGCTGTTGGACAGATGGCCCCACATCTGACTTTTAAATACTTCAGTATATAGAGGAGTTCATGGTCGACTCAATTACTGAAGGTGCCCACAGGTGCTGCGGCTGCAAAACAAGCCCAAATCATCATCCCTCCACCAGCGGGAGTTGGTATGAGGTGTTTGTGCTGATATACTGTTTGGTTATCTGTGCATTATGGCCAAACATCTCCACTCCGGTCTTGTCTGTCTAAAGGACATTGCTCCAGAAGTCTTATGATTTGTTCAGATGCAACTTTGAAAAAAAAAAAAACACTAACCTGTGCTGCCATGTTCTTTTTAGACAGAAGAAGCTTTCTCCTGGCAACCTTTCCAAACATGTCATACTTGTCCCGTCTTTTTCTAATTGTACTGTCATGAACTTTAAAGGGTTCCTATTATGTCCCTTTTCACAAGATGTAATATAAGTCTCTGGTGTCCCCAGAATGTGTCTGTGAAGTTTCAGCTCAAAATCCCCCACAGATCATTTATTATAGCTTGTCAAATTTGCCTCTATTTGGGTGTGAGCAAAAACACGCCGTTTTTGTGTGTCCCTTTAAATGCAAATGAGCTGCTGCTCCCGGCCCCCTTTCCAGAAGAGGGCAGAGCTTTAACAGCTCGCGCTTCGGTTGCTCAACAACAACAAAGCTGGAGAATCTCACGCAGTAACGGTGTTCAGCCTTACATTGTTCAAACTGGAGTCGGACACTGATGGAGAGACTCAGGAAGAAGTTACAACTTTTAGAATGAAACTGGATGTTTCTGAATAGATAGTGGATAAATTTATGTAGTTGCTGTGGAGTTGATTCAACTCATCCACTAGCATTTAGTGTGTAATGTTGCTGTTTGAGTATAAACAACATCTGCAAAGTTACGACGCTCAAAGTTCAATGCAAAGGGAGATATTTTCTTTTACAGAAATCACTTTTTAAGGACTACAACAAACGGCTGGTATGGACTACAACGAGCTTCTTCCTGGGTTAGTGACATCACAAACCCCAACATTTACATAAACCCCGCCCCTGAAAACACGCAACAAAGGTCCATGTTGAGCTGCTTTAGAGAAGAGGAAGAGTTGTTGTAGTAGAGTGTTGTTGATGCCGTCATTTTACTGCTTCACAAACGAGGGTCAATTCAACGCTGGATTTGCACAAAAGATGAACATGACGGCACCTAAAGTTAAAAAAAGTGAAATCATATTCAAGAACCCCTTTATCATTTAACATGTTAACTGAGGCCTGTAGAGTCTGAGGTGTAGCTCTTGGGTGTTTTGCAATTTCTCTGAGCATTACACGGTCTGATCTTGTGGTGAATTTGCTGGGACGTTCACTCTTGGGAAGATTGGCTTGAATGTCTTCCACTTGTGAATAATCTTCCTCACTGTAAATAATGGAGTTCAAATTGGAAGTCCATGGCCTTGTAACCCTTCCCAGATTGATGGCAGCAACTACTGCTTCTCTAAGATCATTGCTGATGATTCCTCCTTGGCATTGTGTTAACACACAAACCTGAAGACTCTGAAAAAAAGTTGATCACACTTGCTGATGATCGATTATTCAAAATCATTTGATTAGCAGTGACTGGCCATTACTTACCCTCTTAATTCATAAGTTAACAGTAAGGGTGTCCTTAGTTTGTCACACTTGGCTTTCCCAATTTTTTAAATAAATAATGACACTGTGCAATATATCATGTGTTGTTGTTCATCTGAAGTTGTATTTACCTCAATTTAATTTATGTACTTATATGTAAAACCATAGAATTCAATAGGGTGTCCATTCTTTTTCACACGAATGTATATATATATATATATATATATATATATATATATATAAACTTGATTAAAATTATATTTGTAAAATTAGCAGATTCTAAAGGTCTTGCAGGTAAATAAAGATCAATCGTTCCAGAAGTCTTATAATTTTTTTTTAGTGTGAATCACTACCTCAGTATTTTCTTCGCCATCAGCCACAGACACTGATCTGTATCTCAACTTCTGTAAAGTCAACATGAAACAAACAACATTCATGTAAAGTGGCATGATGCCAAGTGAAAGAATATTCAACAACAACAACAAAAAAGTAGAAGGTGATTTGATCGTATTAATCAGGTATTGACTGGATGGAGATGGGTTAAAAATAATTTATTTTTTTCAAAAATGTATGTTAATTTCCAGGCCTACACAGAATCTGCATCTGCAGAATTGCACAGAAAGATTTCCACAGAACTGGAATATCAGTCATTCATAAAATTCTACATACTTCTTTATGGAATATTACAGCTACAGTAATTTAATACACATTACCATGTTTAACCTTATAAAGCCTACTGTTTCATATCTGATACACAAATTTCTTTAAATGATCAACGAGATCAAAACCAGTATCACACAATCAAAGTCCTTCTGTCGTTTGATTGATAGTTTATATTTTTTAGCAAGTAAAAGTCTCTTAGTATAATTGTACAAACATCCTTCAGCTTGAGCTCCACGTGTCTTTCTGCTGTGAAATCTGTACCGATTTTTATAAAGTAAAGGTAAGAATAACTTTGATATTGTTAGTAATATTTCAAGTTGAACATTTACTGGACTGAAGCTACCTAGTTTTACTCAATTATCCATACATTTATATTTATTTTTGGGAAAATCATGTTCAGATGTATCAAATATGATCATCAGGTTTATTTGTGCATCTCTCAATCATTGTATTGCATTATAGGTTTTAAAGCTACAGAGCTTTGATCATAAAACTAAGCATTTAAATATCATCTTAATAA
The DNA here is from genome assembly GCA_037101425.1 of Elopichthys bambusa. Classification (NCBI taxonomy): domain Eukaryota; kingdom Metazoa; phylum Chordata; class Actinopteri; order Cypriniformes; family Xenocyprididae; genus Elopichthys; species Elopichthys bambusa. Next base: position 2,072,005 of record CM074447.1, on the reverse strand, counting down.
GACATTATTGATAGATATAGAGTGAAGACTGATATTTATATGCATTTTATGTAAGTAGTCTGTTACACTGTTATAAAGATCTCACTGATTTACATTTCAAGCATCAGAATTTCATCTTACTACTTTTTGTCTATATAAATATCAGCATCTGCACTAAAATGCATATTTTTGCTCAGTTTGTGCATCTGAGGTGGGTTTTATTTTTTAAAATTATATTACAGTATATGAGCCATAAAAGTCATATAGTATATAACAAATATATAAGTCATGCATCAAATATGATGCTCAACAAAAACACATATATGCAAACTTTTTTATTTATAAATATATATATATATATATATATAATCTGAAAATATTCCAGCATATTCCATCTAGCCTTCTCATTGGTCCTCATGCTTCACACACCTTTGGGACGGATTTTCATCATCAGCCATAGAAAACAGATCTGTATCAGTGAACATTTACATGTATGTCATAATACCGATGTCACCCCTAGACCCCCTCCCACATCCTCACGCATAAACCCACACGCTCATCGTGCTTTCCAGGTTGAGGGAAAAGATTCAGATCTAGACATGACTGACAGAGGAAAGTTTTGAATCATGCCGTCTTAACCTTGAGCACAAATTACTTCCATGATTCTGCTGAAGGGAGGAATCCCCAGCGCGTACCTGTCCTGTCTGGGGGTCACTAGGGCCTTCCCCTGCCGCCATTACACTATGGATATGTCAGCCACCAACTTCCACCCCCTGCATCCTGTTCAGCGCAACCCGCGATTGGCCAGCGGAGGGGTTCTTTCACAGGCCCAATGTGATCTCATTTCCTGTTCTATGATGTTGAGTGATCGCGTCTTTCAAAGTGTCGTGACACTGCGGAACTGAAGCCACAAGCTGTGTTGTTTTAGTATCATTGAGATACTATTATGCTGAACACAAACTGCTATTAGTAAAATGCACAAATCACAAAGAAGTAACACAACTGAATTGAACATAAATGAAACAGTATTTTCTTGCAAAACATACTTCAATAATTTCTTTTGGTAATATTTAATATTTTAAATTTTTTTTTTTTTAGTGAAAGTTTTAGTCATTTTTTTTGTTTTTGTGTTTACAGTTTTTAAAAATTTTAATTTTTTGTTTTAGCTTTAATTATTTTAATACATCAAGTTAGACTAAATGAAAATGAGAAATGATGCCAGGGGCAAATAGCAAGTTTATTTTATTTCAAGTAATGAAAATGTGTTTTGTTTTTATTATTATTATTATATATATATATATATATATATATATATATAGTAATTTTTAGTCGTTTTTGTTTTTTTTACATATGCCTGTAATTTTTTCTATTTAAGTTTTAGCTTATTTTAGTACGTCAAGTTAGACTAAATGAAAATGAGAAATGATGCCGGGGCAAGTAGCAAGTTTTATATATATAATTTATTTTATTTCAAGCAATGGTTTTAATTTTACCTAACGATAATAACCTTGGCCACAAGCAGGTTTGACATCCAAAACACAGGTCATTTAATGCCCTGCAGGTTTTGGGTGCAAATATTTCATTTCCAGGGTCTATTCTTATCTCACAAGATGAAAAGTACATTAAGCTTCCTGTTTTTGTCTATAATCAATATGGTTTGTGTGGGAAGCCGCAAAGTAAAAAGCACCTTTGTCATATCCACTTGTGCTCGATGATGCTGCACCTATAGTCGCACACACATGTTTCTGATGCTGATTCAGAATGAGAAGAGGAACTGACAGCATTTTGTAGTTTCCTGCCAAGTGTGCAGAAAGTCTGGGTCAGGTTCACACACACACAGAAACACACACACTGCATCCCGTACACCCCCGCGCACGCGCCTCTCGATTACATCTTTGTCAACTGACAGTCTGACGAAGGCCAGTGGAAAAGAAAAAGTAAATTACTCATTGTAAAAACTCGACTTTCCAATTCTCCACAGAGAAGCGGTTTTGCTCCGTCCTCAAGGATACTTATAAAAAGGTGATTGTGTACCTGTTGACAGTATGAAGGACATCAATCCAACTAGCTTTAGAGAAGGTACAGAAGAAACTTTGCAGCTTAAACATGAAGGCATCCGTGTGTGTTCTGTTCGCAGTGGCGTGTTGGTTCGTTTCGTCGGCAGAGCTGTTGCCGATGCAACTCACGCTCAGAAAAGTTATGAATGAACTCGAGAAGATTAATAAAGTAGCGGTAAGTTGGTTTCCAAAGATCTACGGCATACGGATCTGCAGCATTATTTTTATTTTTACACATTTCAAATCTGAATCTCTTCTTCTTTTCTCTAAAAAAGGACAAAAATGCAAGTTTGTTCAACTTACCCACCACCAACAATTTGAAGGTAAGAAACTCGCTTTCTTCTCTTCTGCTCCATCACACCAATTTTTAGGGAATGCGAATGTCTGGACGACCACATAATTAGGGTTATAGTTTCATAGTGGTTTCTGGATGACTCAGTGATTCGGCCTGCCGTGATATAAACACGCTTCTGTCATTATGCAGCCCACCTTATACAGAGCAGGTTTCAGGTCAAACTAATTGGTTTTCGAATGCATTAAGAACGTGTGGGTTGATTTCATACAAGTGAATGACGTTTCGATGAATCCAGTTCGCTGAGCTGAAATCAGTACAGATATCACAAGTTTTAGTCATGCTTTTCTTGGCAAACACCCTCTTGTTTTGAAATTGCTCCTTTTTTTAGATTAAAAATCATTTTGCGCGAGTCGGTCAGGAGAAAGTTTTCTTCATTTAGGAGAAATCTGATGAGTAATATATGACAGTGAGAGTAGATGCGTTAAAACAGATTTGGCCTATTTCACAGCTAAACCTGCTGCTCTTAGAAAAAAACTTCATCGGGTTCTATATAGAACTCTGGGGTTCCTAAATGATTGCATGATACTTTTTTTAGGGTTAAAGTATGTTTAAAAAATTAATTAAAACAAAATTAATTCATTAAGACTAAATCCATAAAATTAACCCCTAAAAGCTTCACGCGTCTGATGGAATCCTATTTTTTTTTTCTTCTGCTGCTTATTATTAGCATATACATTTTTAGTTCCATTTGTTTCGTAATGGCTTCTTATTGAAAACTCTTTCTGTAAACTCTTAAAACAGAAAACGTTTTGGGTTTTGCGTGGAAAGAAAGAGTTTCCTCATAGTTTCTGTGAAAACTGCTTAATGAGCAGAAGGGAAATTTGGAGTCAAGATGTATAGATTTCTGCATGCAATACTGACAGGAAGAGAGAGAGAGAGAGAGAGAGAGAGAGAGAGAGAGAGAGAGAGAGAGAGATCATTGTTGGGTAGTTTCAGAAAACAGAATCAATTCCATCTGAACTCATTAAAAAGTTAAAAATGCACATTTGTGTTAAACTGTTGGCTTTGTCTCTTTTAACAGGACTGCTGCATTAAATCTGCTCTGAAGTGTTTTTGGTCCCAAGTGATGAACCTGAAGCTCACTGAAGAGAAACAAACACATGTAAAGTCACTGAAGATCATCTACAGGGAGTCACAAAAAAGAATCATTGTGAGTTTGTGTTTATTATGTCTTCTGCTCATTGTATGGAAGAATTAGTAAACTGCATTATGTAAATGCATGCATGGTTTTAAACAGACATACACCTCAGAAATGGGAAATGCTGATTTATTTATTCATTCGTTCTTTATTTTCACAGGTGGATAAGTTGCCCAGTTGCAAGCCGGTAGAAGGTGAGGAAAAGGTGAGAAACACAAACAACACATAACAGCTGGAAATTAAAACTCCACTCTTAAAAATAAAGGTTCTTTATATTGAACCATTAACATCCATGGAACCACTAAAGGTTCTTTACAATAAGAAAAAATGGTTCTTTTAAGAACCGATCACTGAAATGTTCCCTTTTGGAAAGTGTTTACATGGTAAAAATGAAACATGATTGCATACAGTTCTGACTTGTACAATGCTCTGTTTCAGGAAGCTCAGTGCAAATCCTGTGAATCGTACAACAAGGTTAACAGCCAAATGTTCGTGCAGAACTTTCAAACTCTTCTTCAAAAGGTTAGTTCAAAACAATCATTAAACGTCCCTGAATTTCTTTGCATGTACACGTTTTCTCATAGACTGACAAAAATGGTGATAACATCTAAATCAACTGTTTTTATTCAAGTAATAATTATCGCTAAATACATTGATTTATACCAACAAAATGTTTTTTATGGGTTAAATCGAGCTGCAGGTTAGCACATGTTTTTGTGAGATACCCACTGGCCAAGAGGTGCTTTTCTTTAACTGTTCATTGGAATGGAAAAGATCCCTCAGAAAGCATCACCAGAGATAACAAGTACCATCTAATGACCTACTTTCCTTTTTCTAGATCTATGCCAGTCAAGCATAGAGACGAGAAGAGTGAAGAGACTATATGACACTACCCACCTACCCGCGGCAGAGAAGAGTCTGCTCCTGCTATTCTATTTATTGATTATTTATTGAACATTTTCTTGTTTGTTTGAACTGGTAGATCTGTTAAAGGATTGCTCATGTCATTGATGTGTTTTTTAGGAACAGGGCAGCAAATGTTTTTAATTTCACTGTTTTAGGATGTAAAATGTACTATCTTTGTTTTACCGTCACCTTGTGGTGAGATCTCAGCACTGCTGCCTTTATGACAGCCCTGTTCCTTGAAAGAACCCAAAGGAAGGTTTCCCTGATGAAGATTGAGCCTTATGCAACAATACAAGGGCTTTTGAGTAGATATTTATCAAGTATTCTAAGAATTTCATTCTTAGTCTTTGTCAGGAAAACCACTCCTATATATAATATGTTGCCAACATATCTTTAAAAAGCAGATACACATTTAATATTATATGTCTCACAATGAGATGCATGTATTTTGGATGATATTTATTTGACATTAAAATATTTCTTAATGTTTACATCATGGCTGTGGTAGTTATTTGGGGTGGACATTGGGGTGAATGCTGACAGTCGTTTGTTTTCACCTGTTACACAATTTTTCACAATTGCTAAAACTTCATCCCTCTGATCCAAATTCTCAAAGGCTTAAACCCATTTGCTGAATAAATCACTCTTTCTGCAAAACCTTAAGCAAGTTAAAGTTGAAACAGCATTTGCAAATCTCAGGCACTCTAAACACATTCTCACTCGCTAAAACACATTTTGCACTTGTGTTAGAAAGCAGTAAACACAAGAGGCAAAAGTTAAACAACTACAACAGTTGCCATCGTTTTCACACAACGGTTAAAAAAGGTTCACACTTGTTGCCAGTGATGTGATCAAACCAACTGCACAAAATAAACCAGTTCAATGTGCACAGGAGCACTGAATGTTGATTCGGACAATTGGATGGAAACAACCTGAGAAGTAGAGGAGGAAGAGGATGAGGAAGAGCACGATCTGGAGAGTGTTGTCAAGGCTGGATCCGGCACACCAGAGGGTTTTTTCCCTTAACCTGAGATGTGGACAAAGTCCTCAGGCCAGACCCAACATGAAGACGTGATGATGAGGCAGAATGAATCTCTCACTGACTCTGATTTTGCAGAGTACCATAACATGCATTTTCATTAAGAGTTTACCTTATGGGCTTTTGCATTTGGACTACTGTATTTTTACAGTATACAAAGTGCTGAATATACAGACATTCAATACTATACAATATTTAATACAATAGTACGCTCAGAAAAAATGTTTAAGCCTTTTTGCGAGATTTACGCATTTCAATTAATAGTAAAATTCCATCGAATTGAATTGAACATGTAAAAAATGAGTCAAAAATAGAGCTTAATAAAACATTTTGTATAAATCTTAAAGGGTTAGTTTAAATTTATGTCATTAATTACTCACCCTTGGGTCGTTTCAAACCCGTAAGACCTTTGTTTGTTTTCGGAACACAAATTAAGATCTTTTTGATGAAATCCAAGTTTTTGTTTATCCCCTATAGGAAGCAATGCAATTACCACATTCAAGGTCCAGAAAGGCAGTAAAAACATTGTTAAAATAGTCCATGTGACTACAGTGGTTCAACCTTAAATGGTATGAAGCGATGAGAATACTTTGTGAGAAAAAAGCAAAATTAACGACTTTATTTAACAATTTCTTCTCTATCCTGTCAGACCGAGTTTACATCCGAACGCCGGCTCATTATTGGTCGGCTCCTGCGTCAGCATCACACGCATGCGTCATGCTGCTCATGTGAACATGTGGATGTGAACGTGAATACTGAGGCAGCGTTCCAATGTGAACACAGAAGAGCTGAACTGCTTTCACTGCGTCAACTGCGTACGAGGATGACAGGATAGAGAAGAAATTAGTCGTTATTTTTGTTGTTGTTGTGCACAAAAAGTATTCTCATCGCTTCATAACATTAAGGTTGAACCACTTCAGTCACAATGACTATTTTAACGATGTTTTTACTACCTTTCTGGACCTTGAATGACGGTAATTGAGTTGCTTTCTATGGGGGATAAAAAAAAAAAAAAAACGTGGATTTCATCAAAAATATCTTAATTTGTGTTCCGAAGATGAAAGAAGGTCTTGCGGGTTTGGGACGACATGAGGGTGAATAATTAATGACAGAAATTAATTTTTTTGGGGTGAACTAACCCTTTAATGGAACAAGAGGTATTCCATTCCCTTAAGCTTTTTACTCATTTAAAATTCTTAATTCATAAAATGAATAATACAGTATGTAAGGATTCCTCAAAGCAAAAAAAAAAAAAAAAAGCCAAACGTGCTGCACTTCTTTAATTTTTTAAAAACACCCTGACAAAGGCAAAACCAGCCACAACGCGTAGGTGTGCAGTCTGTGTACGTGTCACCTGTTTAGCCAAGATGAAATAAAGGCTTTTAAAAAAAAGTTTCTCTACATGATTCGAGTGCCTTGGATCATCCTTAAGTTTACAGTATGTAAGGATTATTCCATTCAATTTGATGGAATTTTACTATTAGTTTTTTTTAAAAAATACTTACAGACTAAAAGTGGTACTTGAGGCCCACACAGTGAAACCCTTCACTCATGTTTCTAATCTTCATCTTTGCAATTGTAAAACAATGTTTTTTGCAAAATGCTAAACACAGTTCTCTACATTAGACATCAAAACACTTCAAACACTTTACTGTCAATATTTTTTGAAAGAAATACATTTTTATAGTGTTTTTATATCTTTTTATAGTGAAATTTACATAATATGATCACTTAGAAATCAAAACTCAGTGTTTTGAGAAACAAATACATTTTTGACTCTTGCATTTCTGTTTATTTTGTAAATATATACTAAATATGCATACAAGCCAAGTCACCTTTAGCACTTTATACAACAGATTTTTTCAAAGCAGCTTGACAATAGTGTCATTATTCAGCTCAAGTCAGCTCAGTGTTGATTAAGTTCATTTCAATAACTGTAAAGTTTATTAAATGTGCAAAACATTTTGAAGTGTTTGGTTTTGCATCTTCGGTGCGTGTTTTGTGGTTTTGTGTGTAAAGTTTTGATAAATGGAGCTCAAAGTTTCAGAAATTGTAAGCAATTAAAAAAAAAAAAAAAGTAGTTGAAATGCGTAAATCTTAAAGAAAAAGACTTAACATTTTTTGGAGTGTACATAAAGTATACAATATATTCACCTTACTTGATGTAATGGCAAATTTTGTTTACTGTATACAATATTCATTTGTCTCCATTTTTTTTATTATTTTTTTTTTATAGTGTCTAATGAATGTTCTGTAGTGTTTTTATATTGACTGATATAAAGTCTCTTTTTATCTCCCTTTTTTTATTTTTATTTTATTTTAACTTTACACTTATAAAGATAGGGCAGAAATTGAGTGCTGTTCAGAATTCAGCCAGGGGTTCCAGTAGGTAATCCTTGTGTTGTTTACCTACTGTTTTATGAAAACTGTATATTTGAATATATCATACTGATTTGACATACTGCTTTTTGCATAGGCCTATACAGTCGGGAAGTGCGCAGGTGCTGGTCATATAATTAGAATATCATCAAAAAGTTGATTTGTTTCACTAATTCCATTCAAAAGGTGAAACTTGTATATTATATTCATTACACACAGACTGATATATTTCAAATGTTTATTTCTTTTAATTTTAATGATTATAACTGACAACTAAGGAAAATCCCAAATTCAGTATCTCAGAAAATTGGAATATTGTGAAAAGGTTCGATATTCAAGACGCCTGGTGCCACACTCTAATCAGCTAATTAACTCAAAACACCTGCAAAGGCCTTTAAATGGTCTCTCAGTCTAGTTCTGTAGGCTACACAATCATGGGGAAGACTGCTGACTTGACAGTTGTCCAAAAGACGACCACTGACACCTTGCACAAGGAGGGCAAGACACAAAAGGTCATTGCAAAAGAGGCTGGCTGTTCACAGAGCTCTGTGTCCAAGCACATTAATAGAGAGGCGAAGGGAAGGAAAAGATGTGGTAGAAAAAAAGTGTACAAGCAATAGGGATAACCGCACCCTGGAGAGGATTGTGAAACAAAACCCATTCAAAAATGTGGGGGAGATTCACAAAGAGTGGACTGCAGCTGGAGTCAGTGCTTCAAGAACCACTACGCACAGACGTATGCAAGACATGGGTTTCAGCTGTCGCATTCCTTGTGTCAAGCCACTCTGACAGCGCCAGAAGCGTCTCGCCTGGGCTAAAGACAAAAAGGACTGGACTGCTGCTAGTGGTCCAAAGTTATGTTCTCTGATGAAAGTAAATTTTGCATTTCCTTTGGAAATCAGGGTCCCAGAGTCTGGAGGAAGAGAGGAGAGGCACACAATCCACGTTGCTTGAGGTCCAGTGTAAAGTTTCCACAGTCAGTGATGGTTTGGGGTGCCATGTCATCTGCTGGTGTTGGTCCACTGTGTTTTCTGAGGTCCAAGGTCAACATTTCTAAAATTCCTTTCTTTGTTTTGGTCTTAAGTAATATTCTAATTTTCTGAGATACTGAATTTGGGATTTTCCTTAGTTGTCAGTTATAATCATCAAAATTAAAATAAATAAACATTTGAAATATATCAGTCTGTGTGTAATGAATGAATATAATATACAAGTTTCACTTTTTTTAATGGAATTAGTGAAATAAATCAACTTGATATTCTAATTATATGACCAGCACCTGTACAGATGAGGGGTTTTATGTGAAGGAAATCTATATGAGCGCATGGCAGATCTGAGATGATGCTGCCATCTTGTGGTCGAACACGGTGTTGTCATTTTGACTGCCTCTGTGATCATTTAATCAATCAAGATTGTCATGACATTAGTCAGATTGTGAGTAAAAGTTAAATAAATATGTTAAAAACACTGAGGGAAATGTTAAAAAAAAAAAAAAAAAAAACTCAGACAAACCTAAACATTTATGCACTTCAATAGTAAAACAGCCCAGTGGGATAACGAATAGACTGAAAATCATAAAACCTTGATCACACACCATCTGTTAAAACTGAGGAATAAATTACACTCTTACACATGGTCACTCCTGGACACTATACAAACCAAAGTAAAACAACTCTAAAATTATCATCAAAATATTTTTTCCAAACATCAAAGAGTCTTCTGAACATAAAAGGTCCAGGTGCATGTGGATAAACATGTTGTGTTAATGCTCCGTCTGGGACCATTTCTTCATAATTGGAGTTTGAAATACTGAGAACTGGTGTTCTTACCTTCAAAGCTCATTATGAAACAGGTCTATAAACTTAGCAGTTTTATTTAACATAAACACAACTAGAGGTTTTTAAGGGCCAAAAAGGTATGTTTTCTTCCTCTCTGTTAAGTGATGTTTGAATGAGTGTTGAAGTCCAGCGCAGGCTGATGGACCGCAGAGAATTTACACACTACTGACTGTATGCATTATATTGAGCTGGATGGAATACCAGGTATATGTATTGATCTGTGTCAGTGACTGTCCATTAGTGTTTATGGTCACAATCATTTATTTTTCTATTTGTGTATTTTTTAAGACGACACACATAAAATCATAAAATCAAAAAGGAAAAGTTCACCTGAAAATTCTGTTTTACTCACACCATGTCAACGGTGTAATGTATTATGTGCGTTTGCGCATAAAGGCACCTCACAAAACAGACTTCTGAGGCAGCGTAATGGTTTAATCATCTATACAGCAAAATAGAGTGAGCTTTGGTGATAACTCTGAATATTTTACTACTACAGTAGTAATTTCCCACTAGAAATGACATCAAAAGTGGAAAACATTGGTCAAAAACATACATTTACACACAAACTGACCACCAACCACAACCACTTTCAGATGCCATCTTTCTTTTTTAGCTTAACTGTCACAGAATGGAACACAGAGGATTGTGGGACATCAAAGGCAGCGAAGGATACATCTATACTGCATTCAAAAATCTACCAGTATCTCAGGAGACAGGAAGTGAAGCTAACATTAAATTTAGACATACCGTGATGCCTTCCTACCTTTCAGTGCATCCTCCAAAGGCAGCGTTTGTAAGGTTTTGGACGCAGCCATAGTGTTGGCGGATTCACAGCTATATATGTGCGGCCTAGTGGCCAACCTTCACTGATTTTATATTCCATCAATAAGAGCAGAGAGTGAAGGTTGAATTAGCAGAGCAATAGCACAGCTGCACATAAAATATTGAAGAGGACAAACAGTTGGTGTGCGTCTCACTGGCTCATCTGCGACCAGGACAGCAAGTCATTGTGGTCTATCGAGAGCTGCTATCCAGGGTAATGTCAGCATACCACCACATAGGAAAAAACACATCCAATGGGGGAAGGTTGTATAAAAAATTAAATTAATTAAAAAAAACATGTGGCAACAGTGTAAAAGTAGCCCAATTCTGCAGGAAAACCTCAGCCTTGCCAACACTACTCCACAGTGTCGATATTCATGGTCGGGCTGCTATAGTCAAAACTTTGGTCGCTTGTGCCAATGTCAAACACCGATTTCAATGGTGCCAGCAGAGAAAATCTAGGGCTGCGGACAATGTAAATCATGTATTGTTCTCTGATGAGTCCACCTTTACGGTCTTTCCCACATCAGTGGGACTTACGGTGTGGAGAAGCTCCAAAGTGGCTTAACACCTGGACTGTTTCTGCCAAGAGTGAAGCACAGGGTGGATCGGTGATTGTTTGAGCTGCAATATCATAGCATTCCTAGACTACCAAACTATGTGCACCTGATGCTTCAAGCATTGTACCCAGAAGGGGGTGCCATGTATCAGCATGATAATGCATCAATACACACAGCAAGTATGGTGACAGTGGTTTGATGAACATGAAAGTAAAGTTGAACATCTCCCATGACCTGCACAGTCACCAGATCTGAATATTTTTGAGCCACTTTGGGGTATTTTAGAGGAGCAAGTCAGAAAACGGTTTCCTCCACCAGCATCACATAGTGACCATAGCTGTTCTGGAAAAGGAACAGCTCAAAATCCCTCTGTCCACTGTGAAGGACTTGTATCTGACATTCCCAAGAACTGATGTTGTATTAGCTGCAAAAGGAAGCCCTACACCATACTAATAAATTATTGTGATCCAAAACCAGGTGTTTCAGTTTCCTTGTCCAAGCCCTATGTAAGTCTGATTAATGATGACAGAGATTTTAAATCCATTCTATAGGCAAATGAACGTGCTTTCACCAAGTAGAACATGTTCCTGGATCAACATCCTTGTTGATCTTGGAACAATATTTGAATCAACCAATTAGATCTGAGGGACAAGTTTACAGTTAATGTCAAGTTTACACTTACAACAAGGATAATGTGTTTCTGTATCAGTGTTGTTCACCTATCATTTCCCTCTGATTTCAGTGATAACTTATATGTAGGTTTAGATTGAGGGGTAATATATATATATATACACACACACACACAATATTCAAATCAATAAATTAGATTTGAGAGACAAATTTACAATTAATGTCAAGCTCAGGCTTACAGCAAGGATTATGTGCTTCTGCATCAGTGTTATTCACCTATCATATCCCTCTAATTTTAGTGATAACTTATGGGTAGGTTATGCACACCTCGACTCTCCAGTTTCCACCAAAACTGTTTGTCGACAGCTCCACAGAGTCAATATTCATGGTTGGGCTTCTAAAGCAAAACCTTTGGTCAGCAGAGGAAATCTTGGACAATGTGAAACATGTATTGTTCTTTGATGAGTCCACCTTCACTGTCTTTCCCAAATCCATGGGAGTTATGGTGTGGAGAAGCCACAAAGAAACTTAGCACCCGGACTGTTTCTGCAAGTCTGCCAGCCTGTTTCATCAGTGATGGTTTGGGCTGCAATATGGCATTCCCATACTGTGCTTGATAGGCATGTCTGGAGGACCATGTTTGACCAAGGTTCAAACATTGAACATTGGGGTGCCGTGTATCAGTATGATAATGCACCAATACACACAGCAAGACTGGTGGTCTGATGAGCATGAAAGTCATCTCCCATGACCTGCGCAGTCACCAGATTTGAACATTTTTGAGCCACTTTAGGGTAATTTATAGTAATATCTTCAGTATTACTAAGTGACAAATGCCGTTTGACATTTGTGCTGGCTACTGTATACAGGCCACCAGGGCACCATACAGGTTAGTACTGGCTGCAGATAAAGTCCAAATATCCATGTAGATAATGAAAAAGACGCATTGGGATTGGCATTTACAGACATCCTAAACTCTTTTGGAGTTACACAACACGTGTCAGGACCCACTCATTGTCGTAATAATACTTTAGATCTAATATTGTCACACTGAATCGATATTTATGCCATTGAAATTCTGCAGCAGAGTGATGACATCTCAGATCATTATCTAGTCTCGTGTATACTACATTTAGCCAAGGCTGCAAAACCACCTCCCTGCCACAAATATGGTAGAACTATCACTTCTACCACTAAAGATTACTATATAAATAATCTTCCTGATCAGTTCCAACTCCTCAGCATACCAGTTAGCTTAGAAGAACTCAATGTTACAACAGAAACTACCGACTCTCTCTTTTCCAGCACATTAGACTCAGTTGCTTCTTTGCGCTTAAAGAAGATTAAGGAAATTAGTCTGTAGGCAGATGAATGTTTCATCAAGTAGAACATGTTCCTGGATACACATCCATGTTGAAATTGGAACAATATTCCAATTAACCAATCAGATTTGAGGGACAAGTTTACAGTTATTGTCAAGTTTAGGCCTACAACCAGGGTTAGGTGCTTATACATCAGTGTTATCCACCTATCATTTCACTCTGATTTAGGAAATAAGTTATGGGTAGGGTTAGGTTTAGGGATAGGATTATGGTTTTGAACAGGAATGTCATTCCAGGATCAACAAAAGATGCTGATCAGGAACGCGGCTTAATTGGCAGAATCACGGTGACCATCATTAGGCCACGGCCCACATTTGAACCAAGTATTTATTTATATTTATAGCAATCCCTAAACTATTTTTTTAGTACAATAAAATAAGTTGGTATGAGCCAAATGGTCATCAAAAAAAAAAAAAAAAAAGTGGTGTGAAAAAGTGAAACTACAGTTACCATGTTAATAACTCTTAATAAAACATATGGACACTGATTCTGATGAACAGAATGAACATCATACCTGCATGCAAATCCTTCCCAACTAACACATGAAAAATACTTAATTTATTGGTAATTTCTGGTAATTTCATGACTTGCTTATTGACAGCATAACTACGACATTGCATGCTCGTAATTTCTTTTGCTCTTTATATACAGTCAAGTGAAATACATGGCACACCTTCACAGCTGAAGACAGGACAGTAAGGTTTGTTTTTCTGAGGCGAGTCTTGCAACAGTGAAACATTTAGTTAAACATTTGTTGTTTCTTTGACTAGGAACTACACATACAGAGAAACACTGCATTAAACAATATTGCAAAGCAAAGATCAGACCTTGGCAAAGGTAATTTAAAAAAAGTCCCACAGACTGTTGTTTTTTTGCTTACAATATAAGATATTTCCCCATCACCAGCTGCATTACTGAGCATCTGGAGATTACAGCCGGGTAAAATCTTTTTGTGGTCACAAACACCTGAAAGGTGTACATTTGCAGTTTTTTCTTTTGCAAAAAAAAAAAAAAAAAAAAAAAACAAATGAAAAAAAAAAAGAGCAGAAAAACCTGGCTCTCTTTAACTGCACACTCATGAAATGTGGTTAGCCACACCACCAAACTGCAAACAGCTTATTTCAGCAGGTGTACAAGTGTTTGGGTGATTTAAACAACAGTTGTATGTGATTTCCAGCTGGGGGATTTCAGAAAAAAAAAAAAAAAAAAAAATTCTTCAATATACTTTTTGTATATTGAATGTAAACAACCACTGATCACACAAGATCACAGTCTGACCAATGAGAGTTCAGATGCTGTAATGGGATATGCCCACCCTCACAAACACTCTTATTTGTGCAGGTATTGAGTAAGTACTAGAGTACAGATATGAGACAATCAGGGTCACATCAAACCAATCCTTTAAATTCATAAAGACACTCTACATGCTCAGGACAGTTTCAGGTGCTGCCTGGACATGTACAGACAAAATACTTAGTCTGCTTTTGCAAAGTGAAAGATGAAACACTAAACTGTAATACTTTGCAATGACTAAAGAACAATGACATCAGCAGGTCTTTCCTGTTACATAATGCACCGCTGAGATCATGCAATGGGTCACTGTTCATTAGTCATCCGGTGAAAAGTGTGAGTTATATAGGCACTATCTGGCCACTTTTCCTCTACAGGTGTGATCCTTCCATTAAACTGGAAAGGTCACAATGGGCTGATCTGACAACACTCTACATGAACTAACTAACTAATGATCTGTCCATCCACCCATCCATCCATCCATCTCTCTATCTCTCTCTCTGTCAATCTATCTATCAATCAATCTCAGTCAATCTCTATCTATCCATCCATCTGTCCATCTCTATCTCTCAGAGATAGATTGACAGAGAGATAGATTGACAGATACATTGACAGAGAGATCATCTATCTGTCAATCTCTCTCTCTCTCTCTATCTATCTACCTGTCGATCTATCTCTTTTTCTATTTATCTATATATCTATCTGTCTGTGTGTCAATCATCAAATCAGAGATTCTTATCATTGTTCATGTTTCACTAATTATGATTCGGCCACACAAACACTTGTCAAACTAAGTGAAATTTTTCCTCTTGCTCTGTTCTTGCCATCTTTCCATAGTTTAGGTAGCTCACACTGACGCAAATGTGTGGGTTTTTTGAGGAGATCTTTTATATAAATGAGTATTATTACTGATGCAGCCCACAGCGTTTATCTTGATCACACCTGACCCTGTAGACCTGACTGAGCCCCTTACAAGTGGCTTCAATGCTTAAACCACTTCAAAATGTCAAATCATTTGGGAACTTCCTGCTAACCTAGTTTCGACAAAACCCACTGACATCGGATTATATGTGCAATACTTTAGATTTGACCAGCTGCTTCTATCCAAAAAATGCATTCAAGGTATTCATAAAATGTCACAAAATAAATGACATGGCCAATTTGTTTTGTTTTTTTAAATGTTTAATCTATTTTTGATTTTATTAAAACAAATCAGGGCAGGTTGTAAAGTGTAACTCCTCATACTGAAAAAAAAAAACTGATGTAGAAATTAAGTTAAAGGATTATTTCACTTTTAAATGAAAATTACCCCAAGCTTTACTTTCCCTCAAGCCATCCTAGGTGTATATGACTTTCTTCTTTCTGATGAACACAATTGGAGATATATTAATAAATATCCTGACGCATCCAAGCTTTATAATGGCAGTGAACGGGACCAACGAGTATGAGCTGAAGAAAGTGCATCCATCCACATCCATCCATCATAAACATACTCCACACATCTCTGGGGTGTTAATGAAGTCCTTCTGAAGTGAAACTGTGTGTTTGTGTAAAAAAAAATTTAAAAAATCCATATTTAACAAGTTATGAAGTAAAATATGTAGCTTCTGCCAGACCGCCTTCCGTATTCAACTTACGGAAAAAGCTTGACTGACGCGACGCCAGTTCCATTTTTTTTGTAACTTGAATACAGAAGGTGGTCTGGCGGAGGCTAGATATTTTACTTCATAACTATATGGATTTAATATGGATCACTCTGGTTGGTTGTCGCTCCCGAAAGTCGCTCTTCATTTGCATAAAATTAAACACATCAACTTTGTTGCATCGCTGGACATGCCTACATCCTGTGTGTAATGGTCTCCATTGCTCCTGTCATCGGAAATCAGTAGCTCTCTATTGAAATGAATGGGATCATGTCGCTCTGTCACTGGAAGTGTGAGCGGGCCTTAGTCAGGGTCAAGTCACCTTTATTTATATTGCGCTTTTTACAATGCAGATTGTGTCAAAGCAGCTTTACAGTGATAACTGGCAAATCATTTCGGCTGCACAGCAGCTTAAATAAATTCAGTATTGATTAATTCTGTTGTAAAAATCAATAGTTATTAATTTAGTTAATTTATCTATATATCAGCACTGGAGAAAACAGTGATGTCATCATCCAGCTCAGTTCTCATACAATGGTGTCAATGCAGGCAGATCAAAAACATTGTTGAATATCAAGTGTCCCCAACTAAGCAAGCCAAAGGCGAAGGCGACAGCGGCAAGGAACCCAAACTGCAACAGGTGACAAAAATGGAGAAAAAAACCTTGGGAGAAACCAGGCTCAGTTGGGGGGCCAGTTCTCCTCTGGCCAACAGCAAACAGTGCATATGATTCAGGTAGCACTACAGGTCAGCACAGGGTAGCATCATATTTAATTTCTGACAAAAATGAAAACGAGACTGAGGGATAAAAATGTTGTTTAACAACAGATAATCAAAGGAGCACTCAGAAACGCAGTGTGACAACATACAAGACTTCGCAATGAGTGAATGAACAGACAGGTTTTAAAGGTGCAATGTGTAAATCTAGCGGTGAGGTTGCTCTAACTAACGCCGCACTCTCCTCCCTTTTGGAGAAGCTATGGTGGCTGTCTGGCCAACACAAGACAAAGATATCATCGTCTGAGACAGCAGAGCTTAACCTATGTGAAGCAATGAGGTTTCTTCTTACTTCTAACAAAGAACGGTCTCTTGCTTCTAATAAACCAGACAACTACTACTATTACTACTACTATGTGCCTATTGAACGTAGTGGCGATGCAAGCTGCCTCTAAAAACATGAACGATTTAGAAGAACAACAACATAGTGACTAAACACGCTCTGTAGAGTGTTTGTCCGTTTAGGGCTGCTGTAGAAACATGCCGGCGCATAATGGCGACTTGACATGGAGAGGTGACCCGCGGTGTATGAGATAGAAATGGCTCATTCTAAGGTAATAAAAACATTACTGTTCATTATGTAAGGTGTTTATGCACCACTGAAAACATAGTTATGTATATTATATTGCATTTCTGTCAATAGATCCTCACAAATTTTACACATTGCACCTTTAAATAGGCAGCGTTAACAAGATGTTGAGATACAAGTGGATGTGATCAGGGTTGTGGGAACTGAAGTTCATGATGGGAAAGGCAAGGGAGTCGAGAGAAGTGCCCTCTGATGGAAATCAAGGTGGTGGATATAACACTAAAGGCTGATTTATACTTCTGCAAAGTGTACGCCATGGCTACGATATATCCTGACGTGCACCTCTCCAAAAATGTAACAACGAGTCAATTCTGTGTGGGCCGCAAACGCTGTGATTGGTCTGCTAGAACCCCTCCCTCAGGTCAAAAAACTGGCACAGAGCAAGCAGAGAACAGCGAGCGTTTTCAACTTCCATAGGAATGAAAAAGTGCTCTGTCAGGAGACACGCCGTCAAACTGCAAAAAATGTTGTTGCCTATTTGCTGCCAACACTGCTGACTGATCAACTCCATGCCACGCCGCATTGCTGCAGTAATTCAGGCAAAAGGAGCCCCAACTAAGTACTGAGTGCTGTACATGCTCATACTTTTCAGTTGGCCAAGATTTCTAAAAAATCCTTTCTTTGTATTGGTCTTAAGTAATCTAATTTTCTGAGATACTGAATTTGGGATTTTCCTTAGTTGTCAGTTATAATAATCAAAATTGAAAGAAATAAACATTTGAAATATATCAGTCTGTGTGTAATGAATGAATATAATATACAAGTTTCACTTTTTGAATGGAATTAATGAAATAAATCAACTTTTTGATTATATTCTAACTATATGACCAGCACCTGTATATAAACAGTCAATGAATGAACAGATCCTCTACTTTTAAACACACAAACAAACAAACAAAAACATTTTATTCTTGTACATATGCTTTCAGACAGATCTAAGGAGAACATGCTGATGATTCAGTTGGCAAAACACAGTTGTAAACCTCATAATCTTGGAACATTTTTACCAAAACCAGTATGTTTGGAATGACAGGGTAGGCACCTACCTTTTTTCTATGAGCAACCTTTGATGGGCTCTGATTTTAAAGGGAAATAATCAACTATCCATTTAAAATGCCTATAAAAATCCTGCCGTCAAGAATTCTTAAGAGTGGGTTTTAGGGGAAAAGTCAGTAGGATTCTGACGCAAATGAGTGACGACTGTTAAAGATAAAATCTGAATATACACACACACACAAAAGGAATGATGTGCTAAAAGACGCTTTTCCGTGACAACGCTGCTTCCTTTGTTTGAAGCATGTAACACTTGTGATTCACAAGCCCTTCCAAAGCGCACTAGAGGGCTTTTCCCTGGCGGCTTCCCTTCTCTAACACTTTCACTAAATACTTCCCACACATTTGCAACCACCACGGGACTGTCATTATGGGTAAAGTGGCCTTCATGAGGAGAAAGTTCCACTGAGCAACCAATATTTTAAAACGGTTTCTTTACAGTTTGTTAGGTTTTATTTCATGCCAAGGATTAAAATGCAACTCTGTAATATCGAATTTAACTCTTTTCCTGTAAGTGTTTTCTTATAAAGTTGCCAGCCAGCACAAACAACATATTCACAAAACTTTCATGGCTCCCTGAATATTTTGTTGCATGTATATAAACAGTCAATCTATCAAAAGAATGAACAGATCCTCTACTTTTAAACACACAAACAAACAAACAAAAACATTTTATTCTAGCTTCATTTTTTTTACCAACACTTGAATGTGGGCATCTTAAATAAATAAATAAATAACATTTAAACAAAAAGCTGTGAAAATTTGTGTTTGAAGATATTTTTAATGAAATCTGAGAGATTTTTGTCCCTCCATTGAAAGTCAATTCACCCCAAAAACCGGAACAGAAATCTCTCAGATTTCATTCAAATATCTACATTTGTGTTTCAGAGATGAACAAAAGTCGGTAACACTTTAGAATACTGATCCTTCATTAATGAATAACTACACAGGAACAAATAAGTAATGCATTATTAACACTCTAGTAACTACTATTAACTAACAAGAAACTCTGATTAATGAATTAGTAAGTAACAGTGCTCAGTTGAAGGTGGTAGTTCACTATTAACTAATCAGTAACTACTGTTTCTTTCATTCCTCCCAGAGAACTACTAAGAACTACTATATACAGGTTCATAATTAACATGAATAATGCATAATGTATGATTAATTCTGAAGTGAAGGTCATGGTAACCTACTAGTAATGACTGAAGTATTACCAAATCCTTCAGAAGGAATTACTAATTATTTGGATCAGTATTCTAAAGTGAGAAACATGATAACTCTCTAGTAACTACTGAAGTCATTGTAAACTTTTGAGGTTTTTGTACAGTTTTGTACAGTAATTTCTTCTGATGTATTTGGTAACACTTGAGTAATTACTAGTGGGTTACTATGATCTTCACTTTAGAATACTGATCCAAATAATTAGTAGTTCCTTTAGAATTATGTAGTAACTCTTGAGTTATTACTATCCAATACTTTACAAAAACCTCAAAAGTTCACAATGACTTCAGTAGTTACTAGAGAGTCATCATGTTTCTCACTTTAGAATACTGATCCAAATAATTAGTAATTCCTTCTGAAGGATTTGGTAATACTTCAGTCATTACTAGTAGGTTACCATGACCTTCACTTCAGAATTAATTATACATTATGCATTATTCATGTTAATTATGAACCTGTATATAGTAGTTCTTGTTTCTTGTTAGGTAATAGTAGTTACTAGAGTGTTAATAATGCATTACTCATTTGTTCCTGTGTAGTTATTCATTAATGAAGGATCAGTATTCTAAAGTGTAACCCAAAAGTCTTGGTTGTGAGAGTGAGGAATTGATAACCAAATTTTCATTTTTGGGTGAACTAACCATTTAAAGTATTGTTTTGCATTTGCTCATGTCGGACATATAATGGCGCATGTTTCCTAACATATAATTACCATGTAGACAATTTACCCACAAATAAAAATTGTCATCATTTAATCACCCTCATGTCGTTCCATATCTGCATTGCTTATATACAGTATTACCCCATAAATGTTGGGGCTCATTAACTTTCATTGTACAGAGAAAACAACCACAGCCATTTTTCAAAACATTTTTAGTTTTCCACAGAACAAATAAAGTCTCAGAGGTTTGAAATGACATGACGGTGCATGAGTAAATGATGACAGAATGTTTATTGTTTCGCCATATTAACAGAGATATCAAGATAAGATCACACAGAAGCATTTCTTACTCTCTAAATGTCACAAAAAAAAGTTATATTTTATATATATATATATATATATATATATATATATATATATATATATATTTTTTTTTTTTTTCCCCTTCACAAATACTGCTGATTTTATATTTTATGCAGAAGTGTAGCTTTACTATTTAAATATCTTTCAAGGCCATTGCGTCACATCAAACTTCACGTTAACCTTAAAAACTAATCTGCATGAATATCAAGGTGTACACTCAAACAATTTTTGTCCCCTGGACCAATCTACTGCTACGCAACATGGAAAAATCATCAAACTGAATCAATCCCCAATGATTCATGCTAAAAGGGGAAACTTACTGAAGCCATGCTGTAACGGCATAAACATGAGGCTATTTTAAAGCTTCATCCCATACAAAAGTGATTTTTATGAAAGAAAAAAATAATATAATACAATGTTATATTAAATGAGTTGGAATGAATTTGACCACAAACCAAACATGAAACGTGCATAAATATCAGAATTTCAGAAACATTCATCTATGTGAATGGGGAAAACCTGTTTCTGTGCAAAATAAAGGCTATTAGTAATTACATCACAATAACTGTACATTTTTCCATTGCAGGTTTTTAACTGTTTTTACTCCACACCAGTGGCTATCACTAAATGGTTGCTAACATAGATGACACATTTAATGACCTTTCAGTGTCATTTCACTCTCAAAAAGTACCATATAATTAGTTTTTGGACACTATCATGAAGGAAATTCCGCTATGTATTTTTGGAATACCTGTAAACACCATAGTTTGAATATGGTAATCATATAGCACTGGTATACCATATTAATGCCATTTCTATACTATTCTATACTTTTTGAAAGTGTTTGCACTGTGCCAATGAATTGGTTGTGATGCAAGGGAAATTATGTCACTGTTTCTCCTGTGGGAGAATTTATTAGAAAAGCCATTATGATCTCGGATTTGTATGAACGTTTCTCAAACTTATGTGTCATGTTATTGAGGAAGGAAGGGTCTGGAGATAACCACTGTACATGGTTCATGTAGTGTTCAGATGCAAGAAACAGAATTAAATCTATTGTTTTCTGAAAACCACTGCTTTGCTACAGCATAATGTCGGGAAATCATATGCGTTCACGTCAACCAATACAAAGAAAATATGAAAATAGGTGAATGGAAACAATAGTTATAGTTCCATTCACCTATTTTTATGCGCATTTTGGGATATCACATCAAATTTTTTTTAAAAACCCTGGGTGGAAACGCCAAGATTAGGGTGACCACCTGGTTATTGCTCTGTTGCAGGACAGTAGATGTGATTTTGTGGGACAATGCGGGACACGTGTGTGAAAGATAAATTTACTGCTACTATATATGTAAATATGGATTAACATTAGTAGGAAAGCCTATTTGCCATCACGTTAAATGATAACGTTTTAAATCGCCAAATAAGCTGGCAGTGACTGGTTCTGTGACTCAATCACTCAATATGCCCAGGTTCGAGTGTTTCAATGTAATTTACTCTATTGGACCTATTCAGTCTACTAAACATAATGAACTGAATAACAGGCTAGTATATAAATTCAGTGCATCTTGAACTTGTATTTTTGTTGGATCTGACAGGTTTAAACAGGATGCTATCCAGTACATGTCTAGAAGAAATCCTTGCTGGTGTAGTTGTATTTAATGACTCTTGATGAAGTCCACACTGGTTCCTTTGACCGTCAACGCAGTCATCATCAGCGGGAAAAAACCCTACGAATGCGTCGGTTGGTTATTTTCCCAGTCTAGCCAAAACATGACGGCTGTGTAAATGTATTTTTAAATGGCAATCGCATTTTTTAATATTATAAAAAAAGAATACAGACATAAATGAAATGGGAGACACTTCTTACATCCATCAAGTTTTATCCAAAAAAGAAAATAAGAGCATAAACTACTATGGAAACACATTTACAGAATAAATACCTCAACCAAAAACTTTGCCTCAACAGAGGATGTGATTGGACAACTGGACTAACACACAATTATCTCCATTAAAAGTAATGAGACTGAATGATCTTACCAGTGCTGTTGCCGCACTTTCTCCTTCTGCGGTCTTTGATTTTGAAATTAGCTGATGATCAATAAAATGGATTGTGACGTGAACTCCATTAAAACTGCATATAGCGCAGGAATTGAAGATCGTATTTATATCAGAGGCACATTTATGTGGTCAAGTGAAAATGGAATCGTTTTGATAAATCAGATAGCTATTCGATCAGAGAAAATGCATGAAGTGACCAGGTGTAAACAGGCCCTTTGAGAGCCTCCATTGACAGTCTACGCAACTACGACTTTCAAGCCCCAGAAAAGTAGTAAAGACATCATTAAAGTACTCCATGTGACTCCAGTGGTTTAACCTCAGTTTTATGAAGTGACAAGTGCTTTGTTTGCGTTTACAAAAAAAAAAAAAAAAAAAAAAAAACACAATTTACCACTTTATTTACGAAATATTAAACTCCAACCCGCGTTCACAAGAGCACTATGATGCGTACATGAGAGCAGAAGTTTTTGCGTAAACGCGTTTTGGCGATATTTTGTAAATAATGTGGTAAATTATGTTTTTTTGCGCAAACAAAGCACTCGTGTAGCTTCATAAAACTTAAACCACTGGAGTCAGATGGATTACTTTCTGGACCTTGAAAGTGGTAGTTACCTAGCTGTCAATGGAGGGACAGAAAGCTCTCAGGTTTCATTAAAAAGATAATTTGTGTTCCGAAGATGAACGAACGTCTTACGGGTTTGGAACGACATGAGGCTGACAGAATTTTCATTTTTGGATGAACTAACCCTTTAACATTTTGTCAGAACCTCTAGTAAAGTATGTGTTGATTTTCATTTTATCCAGAATCATGCAGCTCTAATGGAACCTTAAAAGGTTCTATATATGAAGCGCCTAACAGAACCCTTTTTCTTCTAAAAGTGTAATTAATTAAGCCATATGTAGGTCAATTCCCCCCAAAAGTGTAACACTAATAGAGCTTTCAAAACATTGGCATGACTTTAAAGCAGTTTGTCCAACCAGACACAGAAGGGCGGAGCGTTCCGGAAGGCACAATGTCCATTGTGAAAAGTGCTATATAAACAAATTTGACATGATTTGATGTCTTTCATTCACTGCACTATTGTACTGTTCAACATCATGCATTACTTTTAGCAACCCCAAAAACAACACACATATCCACCAATGTGATGCCTCAAAGCGCCCACTGCTGTCAGACAAAGGAGACAACATCATTTTTACACAAGAGGTGAGTAAAAACCTACACTGTGAGAAATTATATTTCAAAGTTTGAGATTGCATATGTTCAAAATTTTACAGTTAGTGTTACAGGGCATTTCTTTGTAATTATTTGTAAAATTTCTCGCTGAAAGCAAATCCTTTTCAGCATATAGCACTTCCTAAGGTTTTCAAATAGAGCAAACCTACAAAAGCAATGACCTCATGATGCCTATGATGTAATGGTGTTCAACAGTATGATCTAATTTCAAATATATGCATCACATCAGAGGTCACAGGATACTTGACAAAATATTTTGACTTAAGTTTTTTACTATTTATTGGTGACTACTTTCCCACATTCAGAATATCGCAGCTGTATAAAACCTCAGTGTGTTTGTGCGCGCACACACACACACACACACACACACACATACACACACACAGAGTCTCTCTGAGGGTGGAAGGACAGGGGGTGGGGGCTAGATGAGGGAGAAAGGGCAATAAGAAAAATCCCAACAGTCATCAAAAGGAAAAAAAAAAACTCCAGCAGTTCATTGTATTTGCTAATATCTGAAGTCTTTCTGCCCACCCATTCATTTTTCCAAGTGCAATCAAATAAATAGACCACACAAGCTGGTTACAAGTCACTTGCACTTGTGCACTGAGGATAATCATCCAGCAGGTGACTCGAACCTCGAAAGACATCCACTGACACCATGTTTGTTCTACACTGGATTTGTGCTCTGACACTGGCGCTGGTCTGCTCCCTAAGCGCCCAGCCTGTGAAACGAAGCACAGCTGGCCGAGATGAGTTATTGGCGGCTTTTCCAAGTTTCAAAGATGTTATTAAAACTAAGTGTGTAAGTATAATTTGCTTTTTAAACACTCAGCAACATTAAAGCTATTTTAAACTGTTTATTCATTTAGGCATTTTTTCTTTTTACAGCCAGAGAAGACGAGACTCTACTCCCCTACTAACATTCATGAGGTAAGCGAACACTTTTTTTCTAAGAGCTTTAAGCATCAGCTTGTTTGCTGAAGTGAGATAGATCACTCACACAGGAAGGAGGTTACTACGAGAAAGCCAAACCTCAAGCCAGCTCTCACAACAATTCTCACACACACGATTCACAGCAGCTGAGCAATTTATAGAGAGAGAGATGTGCTCTGCAAACACCAAGGATGAACTAAAACTCTAGGCCTAACGCACTTCTGTCTCTGTTTCTTTCAAGGATTGTTTGTCTTCAGCTCTGAACTGCACTATTGCTGAGCTAAATGTCCTTAAATCTGAATGCAACATTATTAAAAATTATTACTTCAAGATCATCAAGAATGGACTGATAAGGGAAAAGTGGAATGTAAGTAAAATTTACCTCCCATTAACACAGATTAAAACAATTAATGTATATGTTTCATCTATTAGGGCTAAAGTAGTGGTACATCATTTAACAGACATGATAATAATTGGTGTTACTTTCTTAAAAATAAAGGTCCTTTACTGGCATCAGTGGTTTAACGAGAACTGGGTTCTTTATGGGATCTTTATAGTGAGAAAAGGTTCTTTAGATTTTTAAAATTCTGTTAATACAAAGAAAAAATGGTTCTTCTATGACATCGCTGCAAAAAAAAAAAAAGAACCTTAATTTTTAAGAGTGTAGTGGGAAAAGGTTCTTTAGAATTTTAAAATGTTCATCACACTAAGAAAAAAAAAACATTCTGTTAAGAACTGCAAGGTTCTTTGGGGAACCTAAAATGACTCTTCTATGGCATCTCTGGGAACCCCCCCTTTGCAACCATTATTTTTGACATATTTTTCTCTGTTTTCTCATTCTTCTCTCACCAGATTACATCAAGCTCAACCCAAAACTGCACATGTGAGTCGTACAACCAAGCAGATGTGGAGCAGTTTGTAATGAACATGAAAAGTCTGGTGCAACAACTCATCTCAAGAACACCGTGATCATGTGAATGTTAACCTGCTCTTGACCACTGCAGGCTTTGGGTGATAAAAAGCTATTTCTAGACAATGTTTAGGAAACTTAAAAAACATCAGGGTTAATCAATTTAAATGATTGTTAAGTTTTATATGTGATTTATCATACTGGTTTATGATATTAGTTGAATCATGTTATATGTCTTTATACATTGCACTGCTAGGAACGTATCTTTGATATATAGTTGTGTATGTAACTTCTATGAAGACCAACATGTTGCCAGTTCTGAGTTGTATTTATTTATTTTTTTATTTTTTTTAAAGAAAAGCACTAGAATGTTTTACATAAGCTTTGCTGCTTATTTATGTATTTAAGAAACTATTTATTGGTTATTTATAAGATGTCTGCCATGTATTTTAAGATAAATAAATGTGAACATTTGAATTCTAAAAGCTTTCTTTCTTCACTGTCACATTCATCATGTTGGTTTAATTATGCAAATGTCATTTTTGTAGCAGAGGTCACAGGTGATGAACTGTACCACCTCTGCTGCAGCTCTGGATGGAAACGCAGCTGCTAATTTTGATTCTAACCTCATGACCTACATATACACTGCAGGACAGCGAAACCAGCTGCACTTTAAAATTTCACTTTTTTTGGCGTTTCATACATTCCATCGCTAAGGTGGACATCGTGTGCGTGAACTCAATGGGAAAGTCCCCGATCACACGTTCTATGACAAACAATAGGAAACATGCCTGGAAAATATTTTCCACTCCTACTACTAATAAGTCAGCACGCATCACTCTTACCCACCTAAACCACACTGGGATGCTCATCATTAAACTAAATTAGAGTTATCAGTTATGGCACGTTCCTTTACCATGTGTGCTAATTCAGTTCATTTGATGCAGTTGCGGTCAGGCATTTCTTTTTTCAAAATTATGACTTGTCACATTACTCACTCTTGCTCTGACAGCAGTGGGCGTCTGTCCATACCAACTTTAACTCTCCAACTAAATTTGTATTTTCTTACATAGCAGTGCCTGCAATGCAGCAAAAGTATAGTGTAAATATAAGTTTAGGTTTAGAGGCATCAGTGCTTGTATTGTTTACACTGTGCAAATAAATGCAAGCAATAAGACAATTTGATAAATATTACAATGATGCCATCTCTGCTGGTAAAGATATGATTGTCTACAAAAATCATAAATTTGATTACTTGAATTTTATTAAAGTCTTCTTTACAAGCTTTATGATTTGAGGCATCATTCATGCCTGCAGTACAAATGGTGCAGCACATGTTAATTGTCAAAGTTTAATACTTAGTGTTAGCAATGAAATCCCTAACTCTAAGTATGAGCAATAGTATTAGTAATACTTGACATGGCAAACACTGCTTTCCTTCCTGAAAGGTGTGAAGGGAAATGATTAAACTGCACTTTGCAGCATGAAGGAATTCTTTCAGATTAGACTGTGCGTGGGTACTTCTATAAAGGCGCCTGCGTGGGTCTCAAACACCCCAAAAACCAAACACACACTAAACGCACTAAACCACAGTGCTACTTCATTTCGATCATCTGCTGCTACAAAAGTTGATCCCAGATGATGATTACTCAAGAAGACTAACGCCCACCTTCCTGAATGGGAAATGTGTAGGGAGCAGTGGGATGTGGCATAACAGGACGGCCCGTCATTGCAGCAAACGAGACAGGAACTGAAAATAAATGAATAATTTGCCCCACATGTGAGAGTTTATGTGGTTGAGCCCTTTAAACCATAAACTGATACTATCTGAGTTACTGCCAGCAGCATAAAATCAAGTTCCTGAGCTAAAACTGCTCTATATCACCCCAGCGCTCAACATGAAGAACGTACATGATGTTGCATTCTTTTTTGAAAAAGATCATGTCAGGTATCTCTTTGCGGGAACACACGAGGAGGAGTTCTGAAAAAGAATGCAGATCTTCAGTCTGTCGCGCACCAAAAAAGAGCCATAAATGTAGTCCATATGTCTGGGAGTCATAAATCCAAATTCCAAGCTCAAACTCCCTTAAAGGAATGTCAGTTCACACTGGGGACATCTTTAAAAATGTCTCAGCAGTTTTTTTCCCCCTAGTCATTAAAGAACATGCCAGGACATGAACGGAGCAACCTGTCATTCACATGAGATCCACCAATAGCAAACCATCCAATAAATTCCCCTTGGACAAAATCAAGCCCCGCCTTACATTTGTTCTGATTCCAGAAGCCGTTTTCACTTTGATATACGGCACAATAAGGAAGAAAAGACTAGTGCAACTTCTGTTTCATTCCAACTTTAAAAAATAAGGTGGATAGGCCTAGTTATG
Organism: Elopichthys bambusa; assembly: GCA_037101425.1. Taxonomy (NCBI): domain Eukaryota; kingdom Metazoa; phylum Chordata; class Actinopteri; order Cypriniformes; family Xenocyprididae; genus Elopichthys; species Elopichthys bambusa. The sequence continues at coordinate 2,043,789 of CM074447.1, read as the reverse complement.
TTTACATACAACCAAATAATTGTGAGTAATCCAAAATAAATGTCAACCGGACTGAAAGGGGTGGTGCAGATCTGAAATAATCCGAAAAAAAAGGATGTAAACGCTTGAATTTAACTTTTTTCCCCAATCCTTCCACAGTGCTCTTCTACATACATGCTCCGATGACATTACCGCCATAGCTTTCTCTGATTCTGAACACGGAAATTTTGTTGTCAAATCCAGTAACACTAAAACTTTTTAAAGGCTTAAAATATGCAGTATACAATACATTTCATTCAATATTTCTATATTATATACTATATTATATTATAGTAGGTCCCATCAGTTCCATGTTGCCAGGATGTCATTTACCTGTGAGTGCGTAGTCACAAGACATAATAAATAAAATACAACAAAAGAATTGAGAGATAACAGCTTTCTGGCCACATACTTCCATTTTCTGGCAGATGTGCAACGTGGGAATGACAACGGAATCTCTGCAAGTAGCATAGACGTCCTAGGGTTTTTCATAATCTTTTTTTTTTTTTTCTTTTACAAATGTCCTATGGAAGCCTGTTTCTGCCACGAAAAAAAAAAAAAAAAAATCAGAATTGTGAGCTAACTTTTTTTCGCCCTCAGAATACGAGTTTACATCTCATTTGGTAGATTATATCTCACAATTCTGAGAAAACAAATCAGAATTATGAAGAAAAGTCATGATTATCTTTTTTTTTATTCCATAGTGTCGTCCTCCTTATATAGCCTCTCTGTTCCATTTTATGGGCTTTTTACCCTTGACTCCACACCCCAAAACAGCAAATATTTGACAATCTCAATTTCACTAAGGTTAAATTCTGTAAATAAAATATTAACATAACTGAATGCATTGCTATGAAAATAAATGCCACTTAACATAAATGACACATAAATTGACCACAACCCAAGTTGTGTTCTGAACAAAACATCCTGCATGTTAACAGCACAATTTTCGCTATGCATTTTTGGCTGTTTTTGCAGCATGTCTTATGTGTGTGTGCATGAGCATGCACATTGAATCTGCACATTTGCTCCAAAGAAAGACAAAGAATCATATTTTCTATGACTTCAAAAAGGAATAATACAAAACAAAAAGCAAAAGCATGAATCACTTCCTCCATTTTAAGAGATGCATAGAGAGTACAAACCTTCTCCACTGCAAAACACGGTCCTGTCATTAAGATGTGCAACATAGCCAAAATGAATGAAAAAAAGATGGTCCTTGGATGAGCCCCACTAACATAAACACATATTAAATGCAATTGGATGCAGTTACACCTTTGACAGGAAGCCCCTGAGGTTTCCGGTGTTGTAGAGTGAACAGGGCACTTGAATATGTTTACTTCCAAACACCCAGCAACAAACACACCGCGCGGTGGCCCGTTTCTCAGTAGGGTGTCACTAACCACAAATAAAGTGACCCATAAAGCACTTAAAAGAACACACACTGCTCATCTACAACATATTCCTGATGTTCAGACAGAGGTATAACTATTTCACACCTAAAATAGTTAACCCAGGTCATACTAAACCCCAGGTAAATGGAATCCTGGGTTATCTTGCTTCACGTTTCACACTGCTCATCATTTACATGGGGTTAACTATTAATCCTGGGTATTCATAAGCTGCTGTTTCACACTGTACATTCCTAAACCCTGGTTTAACATTCTTATTTGCATAATTCGGTGTCACTGATTGGACAAGCACAGTGCACAACCTGTTTACATAAAGGCTCTCTTCATATAATATTTTTTGCTGAAGGTACTATCAAGTTCATGGACTTTTCAGACTATAAAAGGTACACTCTAAAAAATGCTGGGTTAAAAACGAAAGTGGACAAACCCAGCAATTGGGTTGTTTTAACCCAGTGGTTGGGTTAAATGTTTGCCCAATGTGCTGGGCAGTTTTATTTAACCCAACTATTGTTTAAAAATTAGACACAATTATTAGAGGCATCAATAATAAAAAGGTGATCATTTATTAATAAGCAATTTAATGAATGTTTATTGTTTAATTATTATTCATTAAACTTATTAATCAATGTTCATTTATTAAGCATATTAATAAATGTTCATTTCCACCATACTTTGGGTTCATTTTAAGCAAGCAATACAGTCATTTAAAATAATAGTCGAGCTATATAAAAAAAAACATTTAACCCAATCGCTGTGTTAAAATAACCCAATTGCTGGGTTTGTCCATTTTTAATCCAGCTTGGGTTGTTTTTAACCCAGCATATTTCAGATTTACATTCCTAAACCCTGGGTTAATGTCCTTATTTGCTTATTTCAGTGTCAGTGTCATTGATTGGATAAGCGCAGCACATGACCCGTTTACATAAAAGCTTTATATTATATATTTTGCTGACTATACTATCAATAAGAATTAAAAGGTTTCAACTCTAACTGATGTTTTTTACATCTGCGTTTGACATTTTTCCTCTGAAACGCTGAAACACTGTTTATACAACGCACAGTGACTACGTTTACATGGACAACAATATTCCAATATTAATACGATTAAGACAGTGGTTCTCACGGGGTGGGGCGCGGACACTCTCCCGGGGGGGCGCAAGTAGGCTACAGGATGGGAGGGGGAAAAAAACCTGAAAAAAAAACACTAAACTACTGTCATAAAAAGTTATAGTTTTGTATATACATAACTCCTGAATAAAAATAAAAATGTGTTTGGACTGATTTAAAAAAAAAAGTTTTGAACAAATTTGATTGGTTTGTCGATAGTGAGCGCAAATGCAGGTGATAAGCGGTTTTATTAAGCGAGTCATTGAGTCGTTCATTCACGATTCGTTCAAACGGCCGATTCATCAAGAATGAGACAGATGTTTGTGAATGGGTCATTGGATCTTTGACTCAAACGATTTGTTCAAAACATGATTGAGTGTTGCTGTGAGATGCGCTATGTTGTGATCTTTGTTTGGATTCATCGGATCTATTTTCGCTGCTAAAATAGACCAAAACAGTCATTATTTCATCTAAAATGTAAGTGACTTAATATTATTAACTTGTTTGTTGAACTGTCATATCAGTGTCACATTTTCAGTCGCGAGGTGATGGTAAATTAAGTGATGGTCAATTGTCAGCTCTCTTGGTCGTCAGGTCGTTGCTGAACTGTATTCAAATGTTATAAACATAAAAACACCACATTTTGAAATTTAACTGCAGTATGTCAGTTTAGTTTATTTGTGTGTGCTGCGCTCATAGACTTTAGAAAATGGCGCTCATTTGTTTGATTTCTCCTCAAGAAGCTGCGCAAGCCTCAAAAGTTTAAGGTCTTTGCACCCTGAGTCCGAAACTGTCGTATTCGTTTTTTCATATTCGTCATTTGGTGGCTCTCAATTGTCAAAATATTTGCTACGAAAATCTAACCATCCGAATTAATTTTAATTTTAACAATAATAAAGCATAAATTAATATCAGAGGTCTGGCACCAATTCCCAATTATAGCAATAGCCTAGTAATGATAATAGGCCTACTGATGATAATAATAATAATAATAACAACAATAAAGCATGTAACCTCATATAATTATATAGCAATAGCCTAGTAATGATGATAGGCCTACTACTACTCATAATAATAATAATAATAATAATAATGCCTGCAAGCTCACATTAGAAGTCTGGTGCTACAGCCAATTATAACAATAGCCTAATAATGATAATAGGCCTATCCGTTATCCGCTACCGCTACTGATGATAATAATAATAATAATGTGGGCCTAAAAATAATAGCCTAGGGCTATCTATCTATCTGGTGTGGGGGGGTGTGGGGTGTGGAGGGGGGGGGGGGGGGGGGGGGGGGGGGGGATTTGTCATTTGACATTTGGCACTGGGGCCCCAACTGCAATGAACCAGCTTTGGGGGGGGGCCCAGCTTGCAAAAGGTTGAGAACCCCTGGATTAAGAGAATACTCTGATTAAGAAACGACCATGTAAACATCGATGTTTGATTACCTTAATCCGACTAAAGTCACACAAATCGAATTAAGACAGGTGGAGTATTCCTATTTTAGTCGCATTATCGGAGCGCATTATAGACATGTACACACCTTAATCACACTATTAACGTCATGTGGGAGTTTTCGGACACATAATACACGCACAGCAGTGGTCAACCGTTTGACGGCAAACAAGAGAGCAAGCTTTAAGCAAGAAGCCACAAATCAAACTCGCCTCATCTCTCATCCAGTAGGCTACCTCTGAGTTTGTCGCGGTGGCATGAATGAAATGTTGCTGAATGAAAGTACAGAGGAGGCCTGTTGCTGGAGAATTTGTATCCACCATCCTCTACTTACAGAGCCCTGCACATGAAAGGGAAAATAAATAGTAGGCTAAATCGTGCGCACAATTTATTTATTTTCTTGCATGTCATATGCGGGGCTCCGTATCTATTTGCACGTATAGCATGTCAAATAATTAACTGCACTTGAAGCTTTCGTAAAATTAAAAATGAAACTGTATATGGTACCATAACGAAGACAAAGCCTACTGAGTGGTCAGTGATATGTAAAAGAGGACAGGGCGCCATGGCGACGTAATGACATTTGCCATTAATCGATCTATGTTCTATAACATGTAAAACGGGAACATAAAAGGAATATTCTAAAAGCAACTCATGTAAACACCTTAATCATAATATTGTCTTGTTCAGAATAAGGTCAATAATTAGATTACTGCTGTCCATGTAAACGTAGTCAGTGTTTCCGTAACTGTTCAAAGCATGCAAATATGAGGCACGCGATTGGCTGTCGGTTGCTAAGCATCTAGTCGTAACATTCCAACACCATCATTTCAGGTGCAAGTTTCGGTTACTAACATCAGAAATTTTCAGTTTTCTAAATTGGTTTCATTTTGACCTGGTGAGGAAATTTTAAGCCCTGAAAGTTGCTTTCAGAATACAATGGAGGAAAAATATCATGGAAAAGTTGATTCCTTCATAATATGATTTCTTTAAAATACAGCACTCGCTGTTCAGTCAGTAAAGCAAATTAATGAACAAACAAATGTTTTTTTATTTTCATTTACCTTGGAAGCAAACAGAACATCCCCTTTTACACTATTATATGTCTTGAACTGTACTTATATCTTTGCACTTGGAAAAATAAACTTCAAATCCAGTATGTTTCCCCAGTCCATAAACATATGTATGTCTGTTGTCTGCAAGTGCCTCTTGTTTCATCGATATACAACAAATTTGAACAAAACAAACATGCAAACCACAAAGTAATTCAGCATGCAATTTAAACATATTTAAACATGATACTGCAGTGGCATCTGTAGGTGGGTTCTCACATAGAGAAATGGTCGCTGATTGGCGGTTTCTCCACCCACTGGCCGTAGCCCTTTCTTTCCAGGTAAGACTTCAGCACACTCTTTGCTTCTTGGTACGGCTTTGCCATCATCTTGACGTTCAATAAAGAACGAGATGGTCAATATTAAACATCTAATACAAATCTGAAGTAAACAACTAGCAGCAGCAGCAGCAGCCATTAAGAATTCTTCTTTTTAAAGCTGGACAACTAATAAAAAAGACTTGATTTTTTTTTTTTTTTTTGTCAGTAATCACAATTTTTGTGAAAAAAATCCCAGGGTGGTTTCCAGGGTGTTGTTGTTATAGAGTCCTTTTGAGTCGGCTAGGGTCAGTTTATTTTAATGTAGGGCTGCACAATTCATCTAAATAATACTGAAACTGCGATATGTTTTAGTGTTGTCATGATATTATGACTTCGATACCCGACTAAAATATCTTGACACCAATACTACAGCAAAAACCTAAAACAACAGCAAAAGCAATTGGGTGAGCAATATGATCAGTATGAGTAATTTTATTTTACAACATGAATCTCAATATAGTTATTTTTGTTATTTTATTTTCACTTTGTTTTTAGAAATAAGGACATGGATGCAAATTACATTAGGAGATATACAGTATTATAGAGTAGTTTAAGAGTTGTAATTCTAGTAAGAAATATTACAGAATCTGAATAATCAAATGTGAAAAAACACTGCAGTCTTGACTGTATGAATTAAATATACATTGATCCTTATTAAAGTTATTTCAGTCAAGAGCAGTGAGTGATTCTCTTGTTTTCTTTTGTTGTTTGAAAAGCAGGTTTATTAGGCTGCTGTCACTTTAAGATCTAAAGGCAGGTGCACACTGTGCGATTTTTGCCACGATTTGGTCGTCTGAGACAAATTTAGCAAATCCTAAAAGATTCCTATAATCCTAGGCAAAAATCTGTAGTTTGACATGTTCACCAACAGTCGATTAATGACCGTTGCAATCAAATTTTACCTCCGAAAAAATTCTGGCAGTGTCAGAAGATTTGGCACACAGTCCTGCAGTGTGACTTCTCCTACGACGAATGTTTTTCAAGACAAGCCGTTATCAAAATTAACGGTAAAGATGTCTTTGTTAGCCACCATTTCAGTCCCGCGTGTAATGCAGCTTACTGTCACTGGGTTGATGATGTAAAACTCCTGAGTTTTCATGCGCCATTTTTAATGCGTCTTTACTGTCTTTACAGTCTGACATAAATAACAGCTGAGATCCCACAGTGTGACATGAGGATCATGAACGTACAGTCTGACAAGCAACAATCGTAAAGGACTATTATAAATCGCACAGTGTGCACCCGGCTTAAGGCACGGATCCAATATACTAATGCACATGCTTTCGCAGCTGTTTACATTTAATAAGACAACGAATGTGTTCACGTGAATACTCGCCAAGGCTATTTTCTGTGTGACATTATCCTGTGCATATTTGACCGTTCAAGCACAATAAGCACGAAAGGGAACTGAATTTGGGATTGCATGCTGTGGTGCCTTTCCGCCACGTTTGTGGTTTAGTGCACTTACATCTTTTTTAACATCAATCATGTCCCCTTTTCTTATGTACATATGCATGTTTCTTTATTGCTTGAAGATGTCAATAACTTAAAGCAGTGCTGCACTGCCTGGATATCTTATACCAGCTCATATGAAAGGACAAAAACTTTGACACGCGCAGAATGCCTGCAGGTAGTGGAGCGCTGTATAAAATGCAATGCAGGAAATACGGCTCTTATTATAACACGGTCATTTTTAAAGTATCGGCAATAATAAAATGAGAAATCGTATTGTTTTAAACAGCAGTGTATGACAATATACTGTATTTCTATTACCGGTATAATATGGCTCAGTGCGATTATCAAATTGCAACGGCTGTGATTAATTAAATAAATGTATGCGCTGCGTGTGTCAGAGTGAAACTGTGTTCATTTACATGAGCAGCTCAAGATCCGGTGTTTTCAGTGTCCCAGAGTGGCTCGGTTCACAGTGAATGCTGCTTAATAAAAATAATAATTATTATTATTATTGTCCATTTTTAGTCCAAATTGTGCAGCCCTACAAAGAAGCATGATCAATGTGTACAAGCGCATCAGCACCTACAGAATGCCCACAAATATTGCTTTATAGTTTCGAAGAAGTACGACTTTCATCATCACTGTCAAGGAAATACAAACGCGCTCTCTGAAAACTTATGTAGGCATAGCCCAGTTTCTGCAAAAAGTGTGTAGGCATATATTATCATTATTTTTTTTAAGAAATCATTAATATAAATGAATTAATTTCAGTAATTATTAAAAAGCAGTTTTGTTGCTCCTTTATGAGTACAATTATAGTAATGCATATTGCCTATTTATCTTTACATTTTCCTAAATAATGTTTAAATAATTGAATTACTGTTATATGAGCGCCAAAAAGTTTGTATGTATGCTCTTCAGTTGCCGTACGCATAAGAACATTTTCATGTTAGTTCTGCTTACATAAATCATGATTTGTTCCTCACATTTGTCATATGATAAAAAGCTATGGTGTTTAAGACCAATTCAATGATTTTATATCGCAATTTTTATCAGAAAAATCTGCAATTAGATTTCTTCCCCAAATCATGCAGCGATAGCTGAAATGTAAATAAGAAGGAGTGCAGTACCTTGGCCTCCCTGTATGTGACAGCGGTGAGCAGCTCCTCTCTCTGGGCCTCTTTAGCTACCAAATTAAATCGACTCAACATCGCTGCCTTGCAAAGACGGCTGGCCAAGGCTGGACTGCTCTTAAACGGAGAGCTGGAAAACACAGAATTTATGTTGAGGACATGCCAAGCTCATTAGTGCTATTGGGTGGGAATCTTTAGGCACGATACCATCCGTTTCAGATTCTGGGAGTGAAAATCTGATTACAACACAATTAGTTTAACCATTTAATTTATACCATTTTATTTACTTATTTAATTAAACAAAAAAAGCAAAAATTAAGTAATAAACAATGAGTATATTATATCAAAGAGTGCTTTCAATATCTGAAAGTTTCCAGACAAGTGCATTGACAGATTTTTCTCTTTTTCTAAGCATTATTGCTGTTTGGTTATTTTTGATGATATTAAAGACTGAATTCACACTAAATGCACAGATCTGATTTAACATTTCATTTGTTTTGTCCTGTCTGTTTATTCCCTTAAAGGGACAGTTCACTCAAAAATGAAAATTCTGTCATCATTTACTCACCCTCATGCTGTTCCAAACCCGTTAAGACCTTCTTCATCTTCAGAACACAAATGAAGAGCTTTCTGTCCCTCCAAGCACCACTTTGACACTACAAAAAGTTGATAAAGAGAAACTAATCCATATGAATCGAGCAGTTTAGTCCAAATTCTCTGAAGAGACACAATCGCTTTATATGATGAACAGATTGAATTTAGGCTTTTTATTCACATATAAACATAGATCAGTGAACATAAACAGAAGCTCAATCGAACTTCACTGACGCACAAGAACAAACCTCACTGGTTCTTGCAGAAGCTCAAACGTGCCGCGTAACACGAGAATGAACCTCACTGGTTCTCGCACTTGAGCTTCCGTTTACCATAACTGATGTGTGCATTGATAAATGTTTATATGTGAATAAAAGCCTAAATTCTGACTAAACCGCTCAATTCATATGGATTAGTTTTACAATCTCTTTATCAACTTTTTGAAGCATCAAATTGGTAGCATAGCTGCCAACGGAGGGACAGAAAGCTCTCAGATTTCATCAAAAAGATCTGCATTTGTGTTCTGAAGATGAACAAAAGTTTTACGGGTTTGGAACGACATGAGGGTGAGAAATTAATGACAGAATTTTTATTTTTAATGTGAACTATCCCTTTAAGCCATAGCTGGCTGTGTTTTTCATTTAATTTAACGTTTTTCAGAGCACATACATACAAAGTGTACATAAAGCATTTCAAGTGGCCTTCTGTAAGTGAGTTTTATGTATCTAATAATGCATTCCAGATGGCATAAGTAATGACTTCGATGACCATCTGTAAGAGAAAACACTGAAATACCACTGAGACTGCACATTGTAAGTTCTGCAACAGTTTGCAAAAGCCTGTTTTTTCACAGCGCATAGAAAGCAAGGAAAAAAAACTGTCATTTAGTCACCATAAATTCAGGTTTCTTTTTATGAAATGTTTTGCTTGAAAAGTATGTTATTTCTTAAAGATAAAGGCCACATTGTGTGCTTGCACAAATGAGGAATAAAAAAGCTCAAGCTCAACCAATTAAAATGGAGATATCAGACTTTAACCCTATAAAGCCTACTGTATCATATATTGATTGAAAATCCTGATGCACTCAATTTACTACATGCCTTCTTTCATCTGATTCATATTGCAAAGCCTGGGTTTTTCACATTGCTTAAGCTATTCTGTATTTTTCAGAATCGGTTCAAAATCACAATGCTTTGCAAACCAAGACATGGTTATTTATTTATACATTTATATAGCATAAAGCCTATTTTTGACCGCTGTTTAATATAGTTAAATTACAGAATTACAGTAATGAGAATAACCAATTAGAAGCATAAAACATCTGGATGCGTTATTATAATATAAGTCATGAGAAGTATACATGGATGACACTCACTCTTCGGTAGACTTCCCCTCCAGAGCACTGACCATCTCCACCATAAGGTCTCCGTGGCTCCAGTTAAGACTGAGGGACTTCTGGGTAGGGTGTGCGTCCGGAGGCACAGCCGAGGACACCAGGCTGATGTGCGGCCGGTAGACGCAGTAGTACAAGGGAAGTGCTGAGGTGATGCCATCCACACGCTGGTTCACTGCCATCTCTATACCGCGAGTATCACTGCAGCTGCCATCGCCTGAGGAAAACAAGGACACCAGGTAAAAAACGAATTAACAGCACCTGGACTAGTGGTTGACCAAATATTGATATTTTTAAAGAGGACCTATTATGCTTTTTTACATTCATCTTTCTTTATTTTGTAATGTCATTGTTTGAGCATGAAAAAGCTCTGCAAAGTTCCACAGCACAGAGTCACTCCAAGGGGAGTCATTCTCTATATCAGTACAATATACGGTTTCTGAACTCCCTACTGAAGCAAAGCGATGTGTTTGTGTAAAACAAAATATCCATAGTTATGAAGTAAAATATCCAGCTTCCGCCAGACTGCCTTCCGTATTCTTCAAAAAGTTTACCCTGTTCATCCTACGCCTTCCCTATTCAACTTACGGAGCTGACGCAACAAGTTCTGTTTTTTCCATAATTTGAATATGGAAGGCGGTCTGATGGAAGCTGGATATTTGACTTCATAACTTTTACAAAAACGCATCGCTTCGCTTCAGAAGGCCTTTATTCACCCTCCGGAGCTGTGTGGTATAGGTTTGTAATGGATGGAGACACTTTCTTTAGCTCATACTCGTTTGGTAACGTATTAATTAGGGCTGTCAACGTTAACATGTGATTAACTCAAAATCCAAAAAAACAAAAAACAAATATAATTTAACACCAACAAATTACTGAAGCACATGTAATTGCGTCATTTACGTAATGTACATCATGCAGTTAGATGATCTTAATCTTATAGATCATTCACAAATAAAGAAATTGTTTAAATAATTGAATAATAATAATAATAAAAAAAAGAAGTAAACACTGTAACCAACAGTGCCCTCAGTAATCTGGTAACTGGGAATAATACTTTTTCAAATAAAGACTAGTTTTACATATCACACCAAGTGAATATGACAAAGACGACATGGCCAACTGGATTTGGCGCAGCAGTTTTAATTCAAAGCTTCAAAGTTTGTTGATTATGTCACTGTCAAAATAAAAGTCCCACATCTGACACGTTGGCCAAAAAAAAAAACATACCGCCCAATGCAATAATTAAAACATGCCAATTATCAGTCAATATATCAGCCTTGGCTATTTATCAGTCAACCACTAGCCTAGACTGTTCGTCATTGGGATTTACTCTAACTTACCAATGAAGATGCTGCTCATATAGACTGGCTCAATGAAGTGGCTCAGTAGTGCTCCCTGGAAGCCCAACACCTGCCACTGCATGATCTTATCGGTGGCGGACATACTGACCACATGTGAGCCCATCTGCTCGTACGAGCTGGAGAACTTGGAGAAGACCTTCCCTTCCACCACCACATGAAGGCCGATCTGATTGTTCACCTCCCATGCAGAGATGGACAGAGGATTGAGGCGGCTAGAAAACAAGGACAACTGTGATTTAATTCAACAAATTTATACCATTTGCAGCATGTAAACCTGATTATTTTTGTGAAATGTTTTGCATGAAAAGTATGTGTGTGCTATATTTCTTCAAGATAATGTGTGCATGCACAAATGAGGAATAAAAAAATCTTGAGCTTGACCAATTAAAAAGAAAATGTCAGATTTGAACCCTATGAAGCCTACTGTTTAATATTTGATATGCCAATTTATGAGGCCTGTAAATGATCAAAACTGCTGAAAATCCTGTTGCACACAATCTACTACATGACTTTTGTCATCCGATTGATCATTTTTCAACAAGTAAAAGGCCTTTTAGTATAACTTTAAAAACATGGTTCACATGTATTTTTGTTGTGTGAAATCTTTACTGGTTTTTATAAAGCAAACATAAGAATAACTTTTATATTGTTAATAATATGCAAAAGACATTTACTGGACTGAAGTCACTTAGGTTTACTTGATTATCCATACATCATCTTTTTTTTAGAAAAATCATGTTCAAATGTGAGTATCAAATATGATCTTTTGAGGAAGGTTTATTTGTTCATCTCTCAATCATCATTGTATTGCACTGCATTATATGTTTTAAAACTAGAGCTTTGAAAATAAAACTAAGCATTTAAATATAATCTTACTAAGACATATTATTGGCAGATATAGAGTGACAACTCATTCTTATGCATTTTATGAAAGTAGTCTGTTATGTTGTTATAAGTATTGTGATTTACATTATAAGCATCAGAATTTCATCTTACTTTTTGTCCATATAAATATCAGCATCTGCACCAAATTGCATATTTTTGCTCAGTTTGGGCCTCTGAATAAACTTGAGCTGTTGTTATTTCATATGTCAGGCTTTACAGGGTTAAAGAGCAGCAGGATCCTAGCCTTCATCAGGCCTGACTGTCTTTGTTTATACAAATTATAAAGTCTATATAAATGCATGTGTGTGTGTGTGTGTACAGTTGAGAAGGTATCTGTGCCGCTCCTTTGGGTAGTTGGCTCAGGTACAGGTGTAGAGTGATGTGATTTTTTAAGCTGAGGAGCTTCGTGGTCTGGTCCTGCTGAAATACTGACTTCTCCTCCAGAGCGCTATTTTTACTGAAGAACAGCAACAGATTCCTATACAGAAACCTATGGCACATTCAAAAGACACTCTAAATTACATTCATCTGTGCTTTAAATCAACTACAGAATAATTAATTATCTTATATTTAGCTATTTCCAGTTCGGTTGACCAACAGAAGTGTATCTTCTAGCACTGTCAATGGATTAATACTTTCAAATACCTTTGGTGAATTTATAGTAAATATATATATTTATAGTAAAAACAAAAAACTTAATGTAAAGCAATTTTAATGTTGTTTTTTTTTTTTTTAAAGATTTACCATTATGCTCACCAAGACTGCATTTATTTGATCAAAAGTAAAAACAGTAATATTGTGAAATATTTTTTCAATTTAAAATAACTTTTCTATGTGAATATACAGTAAAATGTAATTTATTCCTGTGATCAAGGCTGTCTTCCAGTCTTCAGTGTCACATGATCCTTCAGAAATCATTCCAATATGCTGACTAATATCAATGCAGAAAACAGATATGCTGCTTCATATTTGTGTGGAAACTGATACATTTTTTATTTTTAATGTGTACTTGCTGAATACAAGTATTAGGGCCCTATCATACACCGGGCACAATGCGACGGACAAGTGTTTTTTGCTAGTTTCAGCCCAACGCAGTTATCATTTTCACGTCCAGGTGAAATGCTATGTTTGCTATGTTTAAATAGCAAATGCACTCACGCACATCTGTTCGCCCATGGGCGTGCTGGTCTGAAAACGACAACAAAAACCTGGTCTAAAGTCAATGGTGCAGAATTTTGTTGGTATTTAAAGTACGTGTTAGTAATATGCGCCTATAGGCGGGTGCAAAACGTGTGTACACTCTGCTTGTTACACATAGAGGGACGCGCGGCAGCACACAAACATTTTTAAATATAAAAAATAAAAGGATTCCTCTCTAGAGAAGCATTCTGTCTTTCCACTTGCAAATATCCGCCATGTAAATAGCAAATCCGCCATGGTGCAACTGGCTTTTAAAGGGAATGGGAGATGAGACTCTGGTGTGTTTTTCGGGCGTAATGTGCAATAAACCAATCAATGACTCATTAAAAGACTAGGTACAACCCTTTTGGACCGTGCGCCTGGCACGCCGACAATTTTTTTCATTGTTAAACTAGCAAAAGAGGATTCGGACAAGCCCTAAGTGCACGTGCTTCAGTTGTTAAAATAGGGCCCTTAATGTCTTTAAAAAATTTCAAACACTGTTTCAGTTTTGTAAGGAAATTTACACATGGGCACAAACCAATTTCAAGAATTTAAGCAAAAAGCCTTAAAAGTTTTTTAGATCATGACACATATTTTTGACACACAAGCCTTTGACTGGCAGAATAAACACAGAGCAAACAACAGCAACCAAAAGCTTTTTGGACAGTGCCAGATTTTCTTTGAACTGGCCATCAAAGACATGAGCAACATGAACATCAATGTGATTATGCCCTGCAACAGCTGAAAATCCCATTTACCTCATTAATGATCTCCGGGCAGTAACTACTGCATGTGAATCATGTAGGATACGTCCTGTGGGTGCTGGACTGGCTTTGGTATTAGAACTGCCTGTTCCAAGAGCAACAACCTCACATCCTGTTGCTGCAGTCAAAACACAGGACAGTTTGGATTAGACTTATATAAGCTAGCACAAACTAGAACTGTATATCAAAATCAGTCAGATGATACAATGCACAAACTCCATCTACAAGTGGTCCTTGCATATTTTGTTGGGGCGAGTTATGCACCAGTGTTTATGGCCTATTATGCTTTTTTGTATGTTTAATTTTCTTTTGAGCATGAAAAAGCTCTGCAAAGTTCCAAAGTCCCTCCAGAAGGAGTTATTCTCTATATCAGTGCCAATGCTTCTGAACTACCTGAAATACATTCATTGTAGTCTTGAATTTTCTTCTAGAAACGAACATGTCCCAATATTCCTGATTTAAATAATTCCCGCCCTAGGCATAAACAGAATAAAGAGGCGGGGCCTGGTTGAGTGAGTTTGTAGCGTGTTGAAACTGGCAGTTATGGTAAGGGGCGAGACATTTCCCAAACACGCTTGAAGCGCTTGACTAATCACAAAACACTGGTCCAGCCAGCCAATCAGAGCACATTGGAGGGGCTTCATAGAGACAGGAACTAAACCAGGAATGGGCAACTGGCGGCACATGGGCCGGATATGGCCCGAAATACCTTTAAATACGGCCTGCTAGACTACATTATACCTTGATAATCAATTTTAAAACAAACAGAGTAGTATGTGCACGCTAATGTGAACGTCCACCAACATGAGCAAAAAGAAACGAAAAACGACAATGAAAATCTAGTTTTCCAGTCAAGATGGGAAACAGAGGGAGCATCCATATGTTTGGTTTATTTGGAAACAAAATCTGTAATGAAAGATTTTCATTTAAATTGCTATTACACCACTGCACACAAAGAGAAGTATGAAAGATACTGCGGCGACGGCCGAGTTGCTCTTACTTCTCAGATTTAAAAGGTAAAATACATTGTCAACAAAACATTTTTGCCAAATGCAGAACAGAAATGTATGCACTGAATTATGTTCTTAATATTTTCTAACCGCGCCTTAAAAAAAAAAAAAAAAAACACTTCAAAAAAGCCTGCATACTCTAAAAAATAAAGGGGGGCCCCCAGTTGCAAGATAAACCACTGCTTTAATGAAAAAGTGGTAAACATTTTCACTCATGTCACCTTTCTCAATGATCTATGTAATCATGTGACCTTTGTTAACTAAGCATTGAGAAAGATGACATGTGACTGAAACTTTTGACACTTTTTCATTAAAGCAGTGGTTTTTAATCTTGCCATTGGTGGTTCCCCTTCATTGTTAGAGTGTGTGGGCTTTTAAGTGTTTCTCTAACATGTGAACTTGAAATAACAATTTTTTTAATAAGCACTTTTTAACTGTTCTCTGACTCTGAAGTTGTTGAGAATGTCCTGTAGACTAGTAAACAATATGACCTTTGTACATTTGCTTGTAGCAAATTTGCAGATAATGCAGTTGAGATGTTTACATTTGCATGCTGGGGTAATATTGCTTGTCATCCCATTTGAATTAGCATAACTGCACAAGTTTTGTAATTAATAAAATCTTTAAATACAAACTACATTAACTACACATTGATTTCCCTAAATAAAGAGGAAGGCAGTGTAAATGTCTAAGTGTGGATTAGCAATGTGGCCACTTGGCATAAAGGAGAAAAAATGCTGGCCATTGTAATTATCAATATTGCCCATCCCTGAACTAAACAAGAGTGTTACTGACAGACTGGGAAAAGAGGGGCTGCAACAATGGCAAATATGGGAAAATAATGTGCTTTTGAACATTCAAGGATGAAAAACTATTCTAGTAGAGCCCAAAAACAAAATCAAGACTTTGTATAAGGGCAAAACAGGTCCACTCTAAAGCTTATTGAAAGTTATTTTAAAAACTCATAAGCATAAAGTCATGCATTTTCTTAGTAATAGTAAAGTTCAATAAAAATCAGTACTAAGTACTAATGTAGTAAGACAGTGATTTTAAAAAACCAAATTCCAAAAACACCTTATTAATGATGCATACTATGCACAGGCAAGCAGAATATAAAAGCAACGTTTCTCGTTAAACGTTAACCATTATTAAGAAAACGGTTCACCATTTAGCACGTCGCATTCATATTCTGGGCTCATTTGCTCGCCTGTATGCGTCATCAATAATCTGTATACTGAATTTGATCTTTTAATATCATGGTTTTGGTACATTAAGGCACTTTAAGTGTTTTTCACGTTAAGCATTTTAGAATGTCCTGTGTTTTTAGTGATTAAAATATTTCAGGTGCTGTACTGCATTTTGTTCACATATTTTTGTTTTTCCTCTTTTGAGATGGAAAATTGACAGGCTTGTGCTGCAGTTCTATGGATGTTTTCCCCTCCGGGTCTCTGCACCAGTCACGTGACTGAAAACTATGAAGTAATTGCGAAGGCCTAACATGTGACTTTTATTCATCGTACCACTTTTACGCAAATCCATTAAACACAGGTAGCAAACAGGCAAATGTAACCGCCAACTGAGTTTAATCTGCCATCTCCCTAATTCCCTTCCTTTTACTGTAAATGTTTCCAAAAACAAGCTTGTCAACACCTATGACCGCACGGCTTCCTTTGACCATTTCGCTTGTCTGATATCCTGTGGATGTTACCTATATCATTAAGAATCCTCCAACATCCTCCAATCCTGTTTTGCTTTCAAAATTACGTCGTGAAAAATGATGAAAGAGTCAAAGGAAGTCATTTAACTGCTTCCTCTTCCAGTATATATTTGGTGCACTATTGTTGGCTATACTAAGAGATTCACTGTGGACATTCCAATCTGCCTTCATTTATAAGTGCCCCCATGTTATTACAAATGCAACAAACAGATGCCATTTGTTTTAAATATCACATACAACTATGTTAATTCTAAAAATAAACAATTGACGTCTCTATTTCATAAAGCTATAATTAAATTTAATGTCAACAATTCCCATAATGTTCTGCTGGAAGTACTATTTCCCAAAACCGTCTTTGAGCGGGAAGTACTTTAGTGTGAATGAGACAAGTTCATTCTTCTCTGGTTGTACTCCTGTCTGACCTAATGATCTTCCCATGTCTGACGTGTTTTTATTTATCACGGTCTCTAAATTTTGTACAGGTTTCCCACACCACTTAACCAATGAAAATACATGGCTTTTTCATTCATTTTTGATTACTGGATAAGGATTACTGCAACAAGACTACTAAAACAAAGATTTCCACTTGGATGTCATGTCCCAATCAATGGAATAAATTGAATTAAACAGTTATACTTAGTGTATACATCTCCAAAGAAATCTGATTTGAATACACCCCAATAGAGTATTCAGATTTGTGGAGGAAGATTTGTTTACACTGAAGGTAAAGTTTTGCACCTTATGCAAAATAATGTCTGTTCCAAAAGTGTTTGATGTTGCAATTGTTGTAGAGGGGATCCATGTCACATTTCCCCTCAAAAAAAAAAAAAAAAAAAAACCATTCACTTTTTTCATCGTAACATGATTTTTTTTAAGACAATTAATTCAATTTATATTACCAAAATAACATATGTTTAAATTAAAAAAAATTAATGTATTTTTTGCATTACAGTAACAAGACTTTCTTAACGGTCATGAAAAATGTCAATGCAAAAACTTTAAAAGGCTTTATTCTGTCTCTCTCTCTCTCTCTCTTATATATATATATATATATATATATATATATATATATATATATATATATATATGAATGACGATGTAGATTTTGTGCAGGATAGATTATATGGCAACAAGGAGCAATTTAAATGTCACATGACATATCAATACAAATCCCACAATGAAAAACTGTGGTCTGACATCCTGTGCATCTGACTTACGAGTGAGCATGACAAATGCAGCCACTGTTCCGCCACAGCCAGAGAATTCTGGGTAACTGTCCATTAGCTTGGTGAACATCTCCCTCACCACGCTGGGAACCTGATCCTTTATGGGGTTCTTTCTTTCTGTGTTAAACCAACCGAAAATGAAATTATTAGTCACGTTCACAAATATTTCCATATTCGCTATGATTAGACGCTCTGGTATCAAAGGTTGCTATGGCTAAAACATCTGAGCGCTGACTATAGCTTTTCTTAACTGGGCTATTAAATACATGCAGACTGACTTTGAGAATGAATTTACCAATCACAGCTCTTCCAGAATGGATTTCTGGGATTGTTGAGTCTTTTTCTCTTACTGGCAGAGGAGGAGGCCCCACTGAACAAAACACACAAACAAACAAAAGAAGATGAGTAGTGCTTGCCCATGCAATGAAGGTTTGCATTTACTAAAAAAAAAATGCAGTTTTTGGAATAGCACTGTCTTACTGGCTCAAGTCCGACCACGAACAAATGGTGAGAGACATATAGTATGCACTCAAGACTTATGCACCCAGATTTATTAATAGGGTCAGGAGTTTGTTGAAATCCCCAAACCTAACTATGAACCACAAGTAAAATATAAAAAAGTCAATAATGCAATAGATAAGATTAAATTCCGGCACCACCCCGATGTGTGAATGTGACATTTTTTTGCACTAAAAAAAAACCAAATGTTACACCCCCACCTCAAACAGGAAAGAACTTCACCACGGTTTCAGTGAATGACTATGGGGTTGTTTCAATGGGAGGGAGCACAGCGAGGATGTTCTTTTTTATCTGGGGAAACTTTCACATTGAATTTCAAAGTTTGCATATTTACATTAAAAATGGAAGGGCTGACTAAGTGTTTGCATCAGTTCTATGGAAAGTGTCAAACAGAAGGTCACATAATTTCTGCCTCTTATTTGCAAGAAGGCTTGCAAAGCAGACCATTAATGACAACAAACAGTGCCAGGAACAATAAAGGGTTAAACCACATAGCTAAAGTCAGGTGTTTCACATTTATGCATTTCATTACTTATTTAATAAATAAATAAAAATATATATATTATTTGCTTTTCTCATTTTTAGATAAGCTATTCCCTTTTTCATGTTTTTGAAAGCAGTCTATAAGGCTGCATTTATTTGATCAAAACTACAGTAAACTCAATACTATTGTGAACTGTTTTTAATGCATTTAAAATTTTTGTCATTTCTTCCTGTGTTCAAAGCTGAATTTTCAGCATCATTACTCTAGTCTTCAGCGTCACATGATCCTTCAGAAATCATTCAATCTGTTTCAATCTAATCATTCTAATGAACTTATTTACTTATTTATTTACATAAACTTATTTATTTAAGTCATTAAATGCAAATCTTGCACTCCAGTATGGTGCATATTCTGTGTGTCAGTTTAGGTGTCAATGAACTTCATTGTCACAAGAAATATGCATCTCAATTAGGGATGCACGATATATCGGCCACCATATCGGTATCGGCCGATATACAGTCAAACCAAAATTTATTCAGACACCTAGAGCATTTCATTCATTATTACAGTTTATTCACTATAGTTTAAAAAAAATGGTAATAAAATATGACAAGATCTCAGAGTTAAACTGTGTCAGAAAAAATTCATCTTAGTTATATCAGATAACACTTAAGCAAAAGTGTCTGAATAATTTTTGGTCCCAAATTTTTATCAATTTTACTGGTAGTCCATTTACTGTATGAAGAATTTTTGGGTATAATGTGTCACAGTCACTTTATTTTGCTATCCTCACTTACATAAATGAACTATAGTGTCCTGCACACACTAGTAAAAAAAATATAGAAAATTATATCTAGTGTCTGAATAATTTTTGGTTTGACTGTATGTTCATTTTTAATGTTATCGTTATCGGTCCGATAAGAAAATTTAGATTTATCGGCCAATATATCGGTTATCGGCTTTCAAATATAAAGAATTATCGGTATTGGCCAATATGTTCATATCGGTGCTTCCCTAATCTGAATCAATCATTTTTGATTCTCACTGAATAATTTACATTGATTCTCAATGAATCATTTACATTCATGCATTTGGCAGAGGCTTTTGTGTTTTCTAGCTTTCAGTAAGTGGCCAAACTCATCATTTGATTATTACCGGAAACATCTGAAGGTATCCCATCATTCTCCAGACTTGTTATGAGCTCTTCAAGGGCCAGTTCAGCTGCTTTGGCCCTGGCTTCTTTCTTTGTGATGCCCATTCCGGTCTTATACTGGATTCCATCAATTACAGCACAGAACGCAAAGTAAAACCCCGTAATTCCTGCTGCTCAAAAACAAAGAAAAATGTTGAATGCATCTATGAGCTGGACAATGCACAACTCAAAATCAGGAGGGATACTGGGAAACCTGCTGATTACCAGTGGTAACGGTTTCTTTCAGATCCAGTTGAAACTGCAAAGTTTGAGAGAGCTGGTACAAGGCCGACACCGGATGTGTATCTCCTCGCTTATATCTGTCAATCAATTCACGGGGAGGGCTTTTCTGTTTGGAATCTGAAAAGGAGACAAAATTGGTTTACAGTGTTGATATAATGTGAATCAGTCCTTAAGTGACTGAAGCTAAGTCACTAAAAACGTTGAATTGTCTGCACTGATACTATTGGATGAGAACAAAACCTGAACCAAACTGAGCTGAATGATGACACTGCTGACTTCTGTAGAGCTGCTTTATGTTAATTCAACTTCATTTCTTAATTGATGAGTTTTGCTAAATGACAAATTATGCAGCATTGACACTATTATTGAACTGAATCAAGCGAGCGAATTATGACACTACTGTGTTTTTAAATGCGTTTTAATATTTGCATCATTGATTCTGTTACTGTATTGCTTTGAAACAATCTGTTTTGTATAAAGCGCTTTATAAATAAAGATGACTTGATTTGACTATTTGTGCTCAAATTTCCAAAGAAAAAAGATTTGTCTTTGAAATTACTTTCATTATCACCTGAGGTCAAGAATTCCTCTGACCTCTCCCTCTTACTGAGGAATACATCATATTACAGTAAAAGAGGATGCAAATGCCATTTCATGTAGATTTTAAAACACAAATAAGAAGTAATTTTTCAATGGATATTTATTTGACTAAAAAAAAAATTGAATGGTGAGTCTGTCCAGAAATACAAAAGGATAAATGAAAGACAGAATAAACGCTTAACTGATTTTGTTTGAGGCGCTCAATGGTTGTCCAAGAATATTTTTGTTGTTGATGTCATTGAAAGGTGAAGGAGATGAGATGTTTGTCCAGCAGCTGTGGGGCATGCTGGACCCTCTCGAGGATGCTCCCCTCATCATCATCTTCATCTAACAGCTTTAGAGAAAGAAATACACAAAGAGAGATAATAGTTAGATATTAATTAGTAGAGAGAAAGACAAATAACTACATGCAGTGTTTACAGGAAAACTCACATCAGAAATTATATTTTTGGTGTTTTATCAAGCAGTTCTGTAATTCCTGATGGCTGGTTTTGATAAACTGATTATTATTATGATGATGATGATGATTCGTTAACATGAAGGAAGAGCGCGTGACCCTTCACATAAATTATTTAACAACGTTTAAATTCGTGTATTAGTTTGCAAACTCATATTAAACACATTCAAACTAAACCCATATAAACACAGTAGTGAAATCTGACAGGTTAGGGTAAAATAAATCGGATTGAAGTTAAAAAATGAAGAAAGAAAAAAACATCAGTTAGACGCTAGTCACGCTGCTAGCGCGCTAATTAAGCTAAACTAAACAATTTATACAAACTTATATTGTTCGTGATGTATTATAACTGATCGATGAAGCAGTACATTTTATCGTTTTATCTTCAAACAAACACAATTACACACTAATTCACACGTACATACGCCCACGCGCTTACCCTGAACGATTCACTCAACACAACTGAATCTGATAAACTGATCCAGTCACAGATAGATAGATAGATAGATAGATAGATAAACAGACAGATTATGTAAAGCCATTTCCGCCACATATAAAGGTGGGGGGGAAATCATGCTCTGGTAAATTATGACATAAAACGTCAAAATTATGACTTTAAAAGCCATAAGTATTTGATAAAAAGTCCAAATTATGACATGCTAATCATTATTATTGTCATAAAGTTTAAATTATAACTTTAAAAGTCATGATTACAAAATGAAAAGTCGAAATTATGACATACTAAGTCAAAATTATGACATACTAAGTCAAAATTATGACATAAGGGCCTGGTCCCACAGACAGGGTTTAGGCCTTAGTTCAGTTAGGACATTTAAGTAGCTTTTTTAAATGTACCTTAGAAAAAAAACATTATTATGACTTAAGAAGTAAACATTAGATAATGTGAAATTATGACAAGTTGGAAAAATGACTTTTTATTTTATCATTTTGACTTTTTAAATCATAATTATTACTCTTTGTCATCATTTTAACTTTTTATCTCATAATTCTTACATTCTATGTCATATATTTTTATGTCAAAATTATTACTTTTTAAGTCATAATGTCAACTTTGCATCTCATAATTATAACTTAGTATTTTATCATTTTGACTTTTTATGTCATCCAGAGCATGTTTTCTCACTCTCTCACTCTCTCTCTCTCTCTTACAGTATGTGGTAGAAATGGGCTTCCATAGTGCACAGGCTTCTATCTACATCTGGAGAGATTTCTACACACACACACACAAATATGTATATTTTCTTGTAAAAGCTCAACCACAAAATAATTTTTTCCATTAGTGACAGCCCAGTACAATGACCTGTGAGTAAAAGTGAAAGTGATGGATTGTGAAGGTCACCAGGAAGTAACATCAAAACCGGATGTGCATTTAGGGACAACAAAGGGGTTTTTAAACAGTTACTCATGAAAACAGAGTTTTCCAGAGATGTGTATGACTCAACACTCTGTGTGTGTGTGCACAACCGGAAAGCGCTATAGATTTTTTTTTCATGATCTAAAAATAGAAGACCTTAATTAACCACAAAAACGCAATGTTGACATCAAAAGAAGAGGGGACAAACTTTATGTGAGCCACATGCTTAGATTTTCAATCTTTTCAAAGATGATAACAGAGGAATCTGTTGCCAAAAACACAGAATTTCAACGTGCCCAGTTATTAATTTATTTATTATTATTAGGCCTATTTATTCAGACATTCATCCAGTCAATGATGGCTAAAATATAAGATTATTTTGACTTGTTTAATGTTTTTATAACATAAATGCTATTAATCCATTAGTATTATCTCTTCAATTTAATTTAATTCAGTGCTTTTTTTTTTTCTTTTTTTTTTTTTTGATGTAAAATGCTTTAATTTATGGAACAATCATGTGAAATGATATCTGATCTAATAAATAAAATCTTTATTATTTTTTCCAAAATGTATGATCAAAAATAATAGATGCAAAACTCTTCACACAGTGTTTGCTAACCTCAGAAAGGCCTCAGTTTAGCTCATTGTCGAGTGTATATTTCGATGCATGTATTAGAGGTGATAGATCCTTGGATAATTTAATGTTTATCAGCAAAGTGGAAACATCTGCGGTGTTTTTTAAGGTGGAGTCCTATGGTGAGCAAAAGAGCAAGACATTCTACCTCAAAGCCCACACACTAATATTGATGCCTGGAAATAAGAACATGACGTCACTGATATCATTCCCCTAACCTCTGTTTCCATGCAGACACAATCCTGACTCTGCTCTCACTGTTTTTTATCCATGCATTATTTGCATGACCAGGCCAGGTGCGCAGGAACTGGTGTGCAAAGATATACATAGAAAGTGCAGTGTAGGTGTTGGTTTGACACACTGTAGTTCCTTGCTTACTCGGTGGTACAGTAAACACAAGCAACTCTGTTGGATGGGTTGCACATATATTATGTAGGAGTGTTTATTCCATTTTGTCAGCAATCATTGGTGATCTATATGATGAGGCATTTCAGCTTTAATTGGTTACGGAAGTCAAAACCAGATGTTTGCCAGTAATGATAAACATTTTCACGCCTCAAGGTTCAAACATTTCCTTGGCATTTTAACATTTCACTGTGCGCACTAACTCCTCATAAGAATTAGTCAAGATGTTGGAAGAGGGCCCAGACTGATGACTAACTGACGAGTTTTGATTTATTATTATTAACACATCCGATACTGTATCAACGAGCAGAGAAGCCAGCAATGAGACAGAAAAAGAAGAAATACTGAAAGCTTTAAACCTTTGATATATTTCATGATGATGATCAGGCCTGGATTTGGTTATGGGTTTAAAATGAGTTTAGGGTATGATGTAACCCAGGTATTACTAGCAGAGAATTAATACAACTGAGAATTTATTTCAACTAATTGTCTTAATTAAATTATTAAACATATATGCTAACACACTATGAGTGTTTTACTGGTATATGTTTGAAAATATGCCCTCGTTAAGGTCAACCATGGTCAATCAATTTCAGTCGAGCAAATATTGTTTCTCAATAAAAAAAAAGCCAAGTTCAGCTAATGCATGAAGTCGGATTGACTCTTGCAAACTGCTCTGTTGTGCCCCCTTCTGGTGCAGATTGATAAAACACAAACTTCTCCAACAATTCCAGCATAGGAGGATTTTAGGGAGAATTGTGTTTGACGAAATATAGAGAATATAATGAGTTTCATGCAATTAATGCAATAATCTAAACACTCAGTCACCAATCAGTTCGAGGAGCACCAAAAGAAATAAATCAATTGTCAATAAAACAATTTATTAAGTATATTGGAATGACAGAAGTCAAATGATGGCCTTCTAGAAAAGGCACAAGTGGAAACGAGTGTAGAGTTGCAGAAATGTAGAATGAACTGACAACGAACAAGAAGTCTGAAATGTTTGATGATCAGATGATGACCTACATAACCTGACCACAAAAAATACAGTGTGAGAATCTGAGAAGTCATTAAACATCTTCTTCATCTTCTGATCTTTTGTGGACCTGATACAAGAGCACTATATTTCTCTGCGAACTAAATATCTTACAGTTTATACGCAGAGAAAGAGATGCAATATAAGTCACACTAAAGACTGCAAGTGGAAATTGACATGCGTTAACGTTTTTTAACGTTAAATAAAAGGCTTTACATTATATTTTGATTGCTTTGGCATTTCTTTTGATCATTTTGGTTTCGTTTTAGCAACCTTTCGGTGACCTGCCCTTGACCTCTAACATGGGCCCAGGTCCCAACTGAAACATCCTACGCTTCTTCTTTATTTAAAATATGGAAGTCTTTCTTTCTGGACCAGCATCAGTTCCTACAGTCCAAACAATATGAGGATGCTATGATTCATATCCTATATGAAATCTAAATATATGCAGCATGCGTCAAGGCTTTATTTATGCTCAAATGTTATGAAAAGTTATTTTTTAAGACATCAGTTTGAGTTCCGTTTACAGAGATGACAATGGAAGTTGTTTATGATAATGTATCTTTGTGTATGTGATGTTTCAGGAAGTGTATGTGCAAAAAATAAACAAGGTATATGAGACGTTCTGAAGAACTGAAAAGAATACTGCCTGTTTGAGGGAGGACAAATAATACGTTTAGTAAGTAGGCTACCGAGTAGTTTAGTGTAGTCCTTAAAAGTTTAATGGTGTGCTTATTATTTTTAATAATGTTACATTTATCAATTCCTCTCTATTCTGTGAAGCACAACACATGGCACATTTCTTTCCAATCTAAATGTACGATTTAGAACGCGGACTTTTATTATGTATTTTGGGTTGTTGGGGGACTTTTATTCTGCCCTGGTCGGTGGTTCCGCTCATATGGCTGAAGATGGCGAGCGGATCGGGGCCCGTTTCTGCTCTCTGGACCGAAATCAACCGCTGCGGACAGAACGGCGACTTTACTAGAGCCCTGAAAGCTGTCAACAAAAGTAAAACAAAAACATTTCAATCAAATTTTTGTCCAAGTTTTCCTCACTCTAGATAAAAACACTGTTTAGCTTCATTTCTCCTGTAGCATGTGTCTAACCTGCAGTGCAGTAGATTCGCTAATGTCTGCTTTTTACACAAATTTCAGGTTTTATTAAGGCAGATGTGATGTTTTCTTTAATAATGCGACTCATGAGAGGCTCTTATAGGGTGTCTTCGTAGTCTTGAAGACTTTCTGGAGGTTTGAGGGGTCTGTGCTTAGTGATTACGTGTCATAAGGGGCTGGATTAAAATGTAAACATGCCGTGAAATATCTTAATTATATATTTGTTTAAAGATCTAAAGTTGTTTTTTTTTTTTTTATCTTACTTCATCCCATAATATTACCTTGTATGGTCTGCATGCGATATATATAGATAGATTTCACAATAATATATAGCAGCTGATTTTATGTTGACTAATTCTTACATTCTCTCTCTCTTTTTGCAGTTCTTCATGAAAATAAGGATGATGTTACTGCCCTGCGCTGTAAAATTGTATGTCTGATCCAGAATGGAGGTTTTAAAGAAGCCCTGGGTGTCATAAACACTCACACCAAATCACTGAGCAGGTGAGACCAATTCGTATACTAATATATTATAAACTAAAAGTATTTGCTTTGATAAATGAATTGCATTAAAATGAATTGCTTATTCCTCCCTTATTCAAAAAAAGTAGTTGTTGGCAGATTAGGCCAAAGACATGCTTCAAAAACCACTAGAAATAGTATTTTATACAGGTACCTTTGGCATACTGTTATCTTCGTCCTTCGATTGTGATGCGGTAATCTTACTAATCACATCACATACTAATCAGGGGTGACTGTTTACAAATTGGGAGGTAGTTCTTGATTCAGTCTAGAACACTCACACAAGACCTTCCAAGAACAGATTGGATGTGTTTGATAGAAAAAATTATTTCATTGGTCCTTGAAGGGAAATTTGTTGTGCAACATTTTAAGTAAGCATAATATACAGTATACATAATGCTATATACAGTATAGTGGTCAACCGTTATTGACCATGGCAGGTTTATGGTGTTTTTTTAAATGGCGCCAACCACCGATTCGTTTTTCTGTTTGGCTGAGAAGTGTCAGAATATTAATTTTATATTCACTGGGTACTGTATGTAAGATTTACATTACTTTATTTGGGAAAATTATTGAGCGCACTGTTAGTTACAGTGCTTGTTTGCTTCTTTTGTTATTCCTGTTTTTAACAATTTCTTTATTTTTGTAAAATACTATAGTAGGATTACAGAATCAAAAAGATATGTTTATTTTTAAATTTACCTGTTTATATCTGTTTTTTTTTTTTGTTTGTTTTTTTAAAGATCAAATTTAATGAATCATACATATATATATATATATATATATATATATATATATATAGATATATAGATATATATATATAGATATATATATATATATATAGATATATAGATATATATATATATATAGATATATATATAATACACACACAGTCAATTCTGATTGGCTGGAAGGTGTACAATAAAACAATTTAATACACAAGTAGTTCCAAATCAGTTTAATCACTGTTCTATATTAACACGCTGCTTTCATTGAAGCACACGCACACATGCGTCACTCGTGCTGTTTTCATTGAAGTACGCAGACGCATACGTCACTCAGAGATCGCGCTGCGCGCACACACAAACATTCAAGAGCACAGAAACTTATCAACGCTTCCCCACAAAATTTATTAATAAAATAGTCTTGCTACTGAATCGCTACATTATATTTCTCAGCAGCGAGGTGGGCAACATTGCTGGTTTTAAAGTAATGAAACGCATAGCTTCATTAATTGTGTAGAGAGATGCTGAACAGACGCAGGTAATTCACACATGCAGCTCTTATCTCGTGCACTCTCTCTCGATAATGATTCAAATAAATGCTCTAATTCATTCGTTGAAATAAAAGTAATCTTACTGCACTACTTTATCTCTGTGTCCGATTCAAAGCAGGCAGAATGCTAAATCTAACGAGTCGTAACTGATGAAAATAACCTTAATTTTTACCCTTCTGGTCAAATATTACACTACAAACATCAATAATAGCTTTAAGTTGTCAATGCTTGCAAATGACCATGAAATAAACCAGTGGTCTCAATTCCTGGAGGGCCACAGCTCTGCAGAGTTTAGCTCTAACCAGCTCCAACTCACACCTGCTTGGAAGTTTCTAGTAATCCTGAAGACCTTGATTAGCTGGATCAGGTGTGTTTGATTAGGGTTGGAGCAAAACTGTGCAGAGCTGTGGCCCTCCAGGAATGGAGTTTGAGACCAATGGTATAAGCAGAATAATCCACGGCTAACTATGTATTAAACGCACTAATACAAATGTATTAAATACACTCCGCTTCACGTCAGGTGGTTCTTTGCCTCTACATCGTGCATTAAAATCATTTAATGTGCAGCAAGCTGTGGATTATCCCTTAAATATATAATGTTCAATCGATTGTTTTTGGATATCTTAAACACCAGTGTGGCTGTTCCTTCTTCCTGAAGAGTTTAATTTAGGACCTGTAATTATCATATAAAACCCAAAGTCCTTGATTGGCTGGTTCATCTGTGTTAAAATAGGATTTGTTCAGAGTATGATGTATCATAAACAGAAACACCTGTTATAAACTATGCTTTTGACTGTCTAAATTGACAGCTGAATTTGGTAGAGGTTTCAGCCACTTGTTGCCTCTGTTCTCAGTGAAATAAAAGCTTGTGTGTTTGTTTCTGTAGTGACGTGATCGGTTTTGAGAAGGCCTACTGCGAATACCGTCTGAACAGGGTGGAGAACGCTTTGAAAACTATCCAGGGAATCCCAGAGCAAACAGACAAACTCAAAGAGCTCTACGGCCAAGTGGTGAGAATCGTGTGGTTTGTGTCAGAGTTTGCTGTCAGATTTTGCACAGGAATTTTGAGTTTTAGGATTTGCTGTTGGATTCAAAATGCTGATGATGCAGTTGTGTGTGTAGCTGTACAGACTGGAACGGTATGACGAGTGTGAGGCCGTCTATAAAGACCTGATCAGAAACTCTCAGGACGAGTATGAAGAGGAGAGGAAGACGAATCTGTCAGCTGTGTTGGCGGCACAGAGCACCTGGGAGAACGCACAGCCGGTGAGTCGCGCACATGCGCGTCTGGAAATGTGTTGATTTGCTTTAAGTGGTCATGTGACACAACTTTTTTCGTGTTTGTTTGTATTCAGGAGGATCTGGGTTTACCGGAGAGCTCATATGAGCTGTGCTACAATGCTGCCTGCTGCCTGATTGGTCAAGGGCAGCTCAGCCAGGCCATGCAGAAACTGCAGAAGGCTGAAGGTCAGAGGTCATGCCTTTATTTTAGGGTTTTCTTTAAAGGGAGAGATTGCAGTATCATTGGAGAAAGCTGACGAATAAAAAATTTTTTTTTTTTTTGGAAAGAAATTAATACTTTTATTCAACAAGAAAGCATTAAATTGATCAAAAGTGACAGTAAAACATTTATAATGTTACAAAACTTTTTTTTAATTTTCAAATAAGCGCTGTTCTTTTAAACCTTCTGTTCAGGAAAGAATCCTGTAAAACTGCATCATGGTTTCTACAAAAAATATGAAGCAGCACAACTGTTTTCAACATTGATAATAAATCAGAAATGTTTCTTGAGCAGCAAAGAAACATTTCTGATTTATTATCAATGTTGAAAACAGTTGTGCTGCTTCATATTTTTTGTAGAAACCATGATGCAGTTTTACAGGATCATCATATTAGAATGATTTCTGAAGGATCATGTGACACTGAAGACTGGAGTAATGATGCTGAAAATTCAGCTTTGAACACGGGAATAAATTACAATTGAAAATATATTCACATAGAAAACTAGAGATGCGCCGCTAACTTTCTTCGCCGATACTATTATTTAGAATGATATATGCTGTAAACATCCCTCTATTATTATACTATTAGAGGTTAACAACAGAGCCCTGAATTTGTACTGCATGTTTCCTCATACCTTCTGATGTTCATGTATGTTTTTTTCATTCTATAACTTGTATTGAAGAGAAGATTTGAACTGAGGCTCTACAGTGATCTGTCACATTACATTTAAAAGCGTCAAAACGGCATTTATTGTTTGACTTTCATGATAAAATGGACAGAATTTGAAAGCTGAGACTTTATCAGAAGTAAAAAAAACACAAAGCCGTTTGCGATTATTGGATAGGAGGCACTACAAATAATGTTTGGTGTTTGGGAAAAACCGCAGACCTGGCAACCCTGGCTTGAACTACAGGTGATTCATAGGGTCAAATAGAGCCTGCTTTAATATCACTATTTTTTTTTTAACTGTTAATGTGTTTATTTTCTTTAACTTTGACAGCCCTAAATTCAACACAGGTTGTTTTTTTTTGTTTTTTTTTCCCCCACAGACATTATGGTTGCAGTTTGAACATGTTTTCCCACCACCTTTTGATTGACAATATATAATCGACCCTGATCGTCGGCTGTTTTAAAACAATCGGCCAATGGCCGATAGTGAAAATAATTGCTTTTATCGGCTGATACCGATTATTGGCCGATACATTGGTGCATCCCTATAGAAAAGTTATTTAAAATTCGAATATTTCACAATATTACTGTTTTGAATGTATTTCTACTCAAATAAATGTGCATAAATATTCAATGGAAAACATCTACTTGTTGGAGACCAGATTTCTGTAACCTCCGGAGGTCGTATGTCTTTAATCAGCTGGGTTGAACTGCTGGAAAATCATGTTGCGAAATCCTAAGCAGACAGCTTATTTACTGTCAAAAGAGCTTCCAGCTGTGCATTACAGATTATGGTTTGGCTCATAAAATGCTGTGGTAAAATGCTTCCTTATGATTTTGTGTCAATGAACCAATAAGCGTGAAATCTCATATGGAAGTGTATGTAATACTGTGGTTCAGTAAATCTAGTCTTGGTTCACTAGTGTTTTGCCAGCTTTAACAAAATTATCTCCGCGAGCCGCCTACACAGTTTCACTCTGAGTCTCTGCGAGTAACGTGAGAAAAACATGAATGAAACAGTTTGTGTTTGTTTTATGCATTTTTTTTTTTTCCCTAGAGATGTGCAGGAAGTCGTTGGCCGAGGACTCTGTGAGTAATTATAATTAATTAAAAATATTTATATTCTGATGTGTTTGCAACACTTGTGCTCTTTCATTAGTGGATTTTGCTAGCATAAGCATCACATGCACAAACCTATGGTTAGGGATTTTAACCGAGATCTCAAATATTTGTCATTGGTTTTGATTAATTGTGAAAACTGTTATTTAGGATGTGACGGAAGAGGACGTTGAGTCTGAACTGGCCATCATTCACTCTCAGATGGCTTATGTGATGCAACTACAGGGAAGAACCGAAGATGCCCTTCAACTCTACAATCAAGTCATTAAACTCAAGTACGTTTTACAAACTGCACATTTAATATACTCATAAACCAGCAGATGTCTTAATTAATAAAACGGCAAATAAATGCTTGCTCAGATGATAAGAGATGCATAGAAAAAAACTAAAAAATATTGGCCGACAAATCTAAATCCAAATTGTTATGAATTTTTTTTTTTCTGATTACAAAAACATGTCGCAAGTACACAATTATAATGTTCTCATTATAATTTTATGTAGCCTATATGACAGACTTGTGCTGTATGTTGCACTTAACTTTATTTTCCTTTTTGAAGTGATTCCAATCATATTTCAGACAATTCAAAACCATCATGGCAGTGCACTTCTGAAGTGTCTCAGCTGAAGGAAAAATACATTATTGGCTTTAATATACAAGCCAAATTTTCTTATCAGGCTGATAACGATAACATTAAAAATGAACATACTGATACCGATATTGTGGCCAATATGTTGTGCATCCCTAGTTGAATTGGATTTGTTTGAAAGTTGCAGTAGAAGTTTTGATTGATTGATATGCATGTTAAGTTTGCCATATTAGACTTGCATTAGAGTTTTGGCTTTTCTCTTTGCGTTCAGGCCGTCTGATGTGGGTCTGCTGGCTGTGACTGCTAATAACATCATCACCATTAACAAGGTAAAAAAATATATAAAAACCCAGATCTTTTTGTTTCTTTCTTTGCCTGAAGAGCTGATTGAGTCACTGTTGTTTGTAACCAGTGTTTTTATCTGTGCTCTTTGAACCTCCAGGACCAAAATGTGTTTGACTCCAAGAAAAAGGTGAAACTGACCAATGCTGAGGGTGTTGAGCACAAACTGGCCAAGAAACAGTTGCAGGCCATTGAGATCAACAAAGCCCTGTTGGCCATGTACACAAACCAGGTAACCAACCAGTTTGTACTGTACAGTATGCATTCTTCCTGATGGATGTGACCTGTTTTGACCTCTTGGTTGTCGCCCCCCAGGCCGATCAGTGCAATAAGCTGTCAGCGAGTCTGCAGGCCCAGAATCCCGGTCACCCCAGACCCGTTCTGATCCAGGTGGCCCAGCTCTGCCGAGAAAAACAGCACAACAAAGCCATAGAGCTCTTACAGGTATTTTGCCCTCCTTACTCTTTTCATTTTTGCTCTTAGTGGCGAAATGTGAGCATTTCCATCTCTCCTGCAGCGGTTTTCAGATCAGCATCCTGAGAGTGCTTCTGGAATCAAACTTACCATGGCACAACTCTATGTGACGCAAGGTACGTTCATACAGACCGAACACACACTTACAGAGAGCAGACTGAACCTAAAAGGATCTTTGAAGTGTAAATTGTGTCCACCCCACAACAGGTCATGTGACTAAAGCCTGTGACATCCTGAAGTCCATAGAAGAATTTAAATACAAACCAGGAATGGTGAGATTTCTTTTGCTTTTGATGATTTTTAAGGGCGAGGACTGTCAGTAGATGAAGTTATTTGTGATTAATTTAAATTGATTTCTAGTTAATGCTGAATTTGCTAAAAAAAAATTATTGCTATTTCCTACATGGTGGTTTAACCCTTAAAGACAGAGACAGCCACCTGTGGCTAAAAAGTATTATTGTTTTTAAATATTCAACTTTTGAAATGCTTTAAAAAGTGTTGTAAAGAAGGGGATTCCTGGCCTTTCAGTGGTATCCCGTTTGTCTCCGTCAGACATTCATAGGTTCCGTATTTAATGTGATTGTCATCAATTTAGCATTGATTCGTCAAAGAAACCCATGCGGTTTATTCCTCTGAGCCAAAGAGGACCGATTGTTGATGCTTAGTCCCACCCCTGTGCCCAGATTGATTGAAACTCTCATCTACTCAACCAATAAACATAGGTTTTTGTCTTTTGAACCACCAAATAGCATGCTTCTTTGGACATTTAAACAAATGCAAAGTGAAAGTAGTTGCGTGCGTATTTGCACGGAAACAAACACAAAATAACAGATTTGCATGAGAGCACTCTCTGACAAAACATAACACAAATCAAAAACAAGTATAAAACAGCAGTTCACATCAGATGAGACATTGACATTTATGCTTTCAAACGAGTCATCACACAGTGTCCCAGTGGAATTGATTCCGATGGAGATAAGTCAAGAGCCAGTTTCATCATGGTTTTCACAGCCAGTTTTCACTTTCGTTTATGTAAATGCTACTTGTAAAGTTTGTGAAAATCATTTTCACAATTGTTTTCACTACTTGCTGCACGTAAAAAAATATATACACATCACTTTTGCATCAGTGTTCTGTTATCATATAACAATGTCTCTATTTACTTCCTGAAGTATCTCCGCATCTGCATTGTCAGTAAATAAAACATTTAAAAAAACACCAGTTTTTCACTGAAAAGTGCCTATAATAATGTTTAGGGACTGTTACATGTAGACAAACTTTCATCTGGAAGTCTAAAACATCCAAGTATAACTTTCTAAAGGAAAAAATCCAAACTTCAGGAGGTTCTGTTTGAGTTCACAGTAAAAAAAAAAAAAAAAAAAAACCCACATTGCTGCTGGGTTTTTTTTTTAGTCTGATAAATTCATCCATTATCAGATCAATTTAAAATTTGAACTTTAGCTAGATTGAAACTTCAATTTCTCCTTTTTGAAATAATTTATATATTGCACTTGATGCTGACTGCTAGCATGGGTTAGAAAAATAAAGAAAAGTACAGATGAGTCAAATGCCCCAAAAATGTTCTAGGTCTTTTTAGGATCAAGAAATGAAAAGCTACACACTCCATCGATTAGGGTTAGAGGAACTGTTGTCAAACATATAACATGCTAGAAACATAATAATCACTGCAATAATGATTCAATCGTAGACTATTAAGCCTATTTAAATCCAAACAGTGACTTTTTTTTTATTTTTTTTGGCTTGTGTGTGTGTGTGTGTGTGTGTGTGTTTATAAAAAACAAACAAAGTTAAAGATGTTTTATTGATGTTCCATCAGTCCTTTGGGTTTGTTTTTAATGTCACCCCTATCTTTTGCTGTTTTGTTTATTTTAACAGATTTCTGCTCTGGTCACCATGTACACGCATGAAGAAGACATAGACAGCGCAATTGACGTATTCTCTCAAGCGATCCAGTATTACCAGTCAGAGCAGGTAAATGCGAGTGATGGCGGTTCAACAAGCCTTCATTCACTCAGAAGTGCGTAATTATGTTTTTGTTTTGTTTTTTTTCCCTCTCTCAGCCGGGGTCTGCTATCCACCTCTCTCTGGTGCGGGAGGCTGCCAACTATAAGCTGAAATACGGCCGTAAGAAAGAGGCCACCAGTGACCTGGAGCAGCTGTGGAAACAGAACACAAATGATGTCCGTACACTCGCCCAGCTCATCTCTGCATACTCGCTCGTGGATCAGGACAAGGCCAAAGCGTATCCTCAAATATCACTCAGATCTCAGCAGGAAGGTCACTGGTTTCTTTCTGTGAGCTGGAAAGACATTCAGGCTACTAAAATAACATAAATGTTGTGTGCTCTTGCACTATTTTCTTTGGTTTTCCTAAACGCTTTTATTCAGTCTGAGTAAGCACCTTCCTTCCCCGGACACCATGTCCTTTAATGTGGATGTTGATGAACTGGAGAACTCACACGGAGCCACGTATATCAAGAAGAAACCTGCCAAAGTCGTGGGCGAAAGCCAGCCTAAAGAACAGGGGTAACAACCATTCATCTCAAGCAGAATCCTGAATGTTTGTCCTTAATAGTCTACATGAAAACACTTTTTAGCACCATTTAACCCATTTGTTGATTTATTTTAGTCCAGAGGATGTTAAAAAGAAGAAGAAAAAGAAGAAAGGTGTGTCTGCTGCTGATCTCTTATTTTATTAGCGCTAACAAGAATACAAGAAGTCGTTCAGTTCATAATCTGTTTTCTGTTCAGGTAAACTGCCCAAGAACTACGACCCCAAATCGACCCCTGACCCGGAGCGCTGGCTGCCGATGCGAGAGCGCTCGTACTACCGTGGCAAGAAGAAGGGCAAGAAGAAGGAGCAGGTTGGCCGCGGCACACAGGGTGCGACCTCTGGAGCTTCTGCCGAGCTGTGAGTTTACCGTATCAAATGCTAAGAAAGAACTTGCATACTACTGTTATTTTAGTATCATTGCAATACTGTTGAATTCGTTTTAGTAGTTTTGTGATTCTTTTTTTTTTTTTAATGTCTATATAGTTTTAATTATTTTTATTTCAGGTTTAGTTATGAGAAATTGAAGTTTAAAGTGCCCTTATGCTTTTTTTTTTTTTCCAGAAATTACCTTTAATGTCATGTGTAATAGAGCTGTTTGTGAATGTAAAAGGTCTGCAGAGGTTCAAAGATCAAAGTGCAGATTAGGGATGCACGATATATCGGCTACCATATCGGTATTGGCTGATATGTGTTCATTTTTAATGTTATCATTACCAGCCAGATAAGAAAATTTGACCGATTATATTAAAGCTGATAAATAATGGACTATTTCCTTTAGCTGAGACACTTCAGATACGCACAGACCGCCATTATGGATCTGAATAGCTTGAAATATGATTGAAATCACTTCAAAAAGGGAAATAATGTACAGCGCAAGTCTGTCAAATAGGCTACATAATATTACAATGAGAACATTATAATTGTGTGTTTGGGAATTGGCTTTTAATGGTGAGACTTTTCAGGCTCTCAAAAATTATATAATTTTGATTTCGATTTATCTGCCAGTATATCGGTTATTGACTTTCAAATATAAAGAGTTATCAGTATACCCAGGTGAAAAAAAAAAAAAAAAAAAAATTTCTATAATGTACTTAGTGCTCTATTTTCATGCACTAATTTTGTACTTAATATACTAATATTTCTTCTTTAGTACTTCTTAAGAACATCTAAGTGTACTCAAATGTGCTATTGAAATATGCACCATGAAATATGAACATGAAAAATGTATTTAGACTTGTAGTACACTATGGGTTCAAGTGTACTATAAGTGGTAACTAAATACATTTTTTTTAAATACAGCGACAGTATATTAAAAGCACATTTTAGTTCATATTCATGGTGTCTCAAAATAACACAGTTGAGTACACTTCTTGAGATTATCTTAAGTACTAAAGAAATTTTAGTATATGAAGTACAAAATTTTTTATGTACACTTTCTCACTTCCTGTTACATACCTATGTAACAATGTAACAAATTTGCATAATGCCAGCCTCTGGTCTTCATTGGCTGCCGGTGAACAGTGTTTCTTTTGCCCCGCCCTCAATCACTGTAGTTGTATCTGAGACTGGTTATGTTCGTGTCGTTGATGTCGAGAAGACGCTGTTTTCTGCTGCCAAAGCAAATCCACTTTGATGAGATTGATATGGTAAAAACGACACCATCGTTACTGTTCATATTGAGTGCTGAGGAAGAGCTGAGATTCAGATATGGTAGTGGGCGTTTGATTTCTGACACGCACTGTAAGCAATCGATCAATCACGAAAGACTGACCAATCAGAGCAGAGCAGCTCTCAGAAAGGCGGGGTTTAGAGAGACCGAATCTTTGAACGAACTGTTTGACACTGAGAAAAGAGCTGATGCTGCAGTGGATATTATCAGAAAATTCAAGTGTTTTTTGATCTTGGATGCATGTAAACCTGTTGACTCCAAAACAACATTAGGAACCTTAAAAATGGCATAATAGAGGCACTTCAATTTTTTAATCTTTTTTTTTTTTTTGGTTTTAGTTAACTATAATATCTTTTCTGCATGCATACAGTACCAGTGCAATGCACAGACTTTCCTTTTTTTAGTTTCGTTTAATGCACCAGAAGCAACATCAGTCAGAATTATGTTTTGTTTTCCAGTGACGCCAGTAAAACTGCCAGCAGTCCGCCCACCTCCCCTCGACCCGGCTCAGGAACCGGTAGCGTCACGAGCAACGCG
Organism: Elopichthys bambusa; assembly: GCA_037101425.1. Lineage (NCBI taxonomy): Eukaryota > Metazoa > Chordata > Actinopteri > Cypriniformes > Xenocyprididae > Elopichthys > Elopichthys bambusa. Next base: position 2,006,308 of record CM074447.1, on the reverse strand, counting down.
GTACCTCCACGACAACAGAAACCCGCTGCGCCCGCAGCTGCTCGTAAAAAGGCTCCGCAGAAGAAGAAGAAAGGAGGGAAGGGATGGTAGAGAGAGAGACAAACCATTTGATCTTGCTTTTGTCTCGCTCCATTTGATTGTTGGTTTTGAATCACTGAAAACAGTTGTAATAATGATGCACCCGCTCCAGGGGCCTGGAGGATGAATTGTTTTAGTCATTAATTTGTGAAGGACGAAGGAAAAGGATTGTGATTTGAGCGACCGTGTCGAGTGGAATAAACAGGAATCGGTTAAGGAGCCCGTCGTTTGTCAATTCATCTTTTTTTTTTTTTTTTTTTTTTTTTAACCATCCAGTTCATTGTGTACATGCATTACTATCAATGTTTAAAAGTCTACGCCATTTTTCATTTCATTTTTATTCTGGACCTGGATGATTTTTCTGTTCATCTTTTGTCCTTGCTTGGTACATGAATGCCTAATAAAGCAACTTTGTGTCACAATAGAGACTGTTTATGCAAAGATGAGATATTTATTTTTTAAATCCCATGCTCAACCATAATAATTTTAAACAAATTATCCTCAGTCAGAGAACTTGAAGCAGATCTCCAGTGTTAATGTCTTAATAAAGAGATTACTGGGGGAAAAAAACAATGAACTTTTAGTGTTTTTCTATTTCATATTTAAACTCCTAAAGATATTTGCCATAATTGTGAACTAAGTAAAACTATTAATTCCAAAGGTTGGGATATCTAAATAAATTGGCTTATCCAGTAATCACAAATAGTTGCTGGTCAGGATGGACAAATCACAATGAGAAATGAAAGTTATAACACTGTATGTGACGATGCAGCAAAAAAATTGAAAGAAACTTTAATAGCTTTTGCATTAAAAACAAGTAATTCCGGGGGGGGGGGGGGGGGGGGGGGGGAATACAATTTTTTTTTTTTAAGTGAGTAACTGACTTACTTTTATTTCATACATTAACTCCTTAAAGTTAGTTATACTGCGGAGCTGTTGAATGCTTGAATCTGATTGGTTGACGAACGTTCTTAAGGTGTGAAATTGTTTTCATTGAAACGCACGGCTAAAGTAGTTCCAGGCAGGTCTTGACCGCATTACATTAGTTACATATCACTTCGCCAAATGATTTCATTTATTTCAAAGGCCCTTATAGACTACAACAGCAAAAGAACCAAAACCCACAACGACACTGACCAAGCAAATTAATATAGTAAACAATAGGGTAAAAATGACAAATTATTGTCTTGGTTTTTGCCACAAATACGCTTTATCATGTCGTGAAAGGTCATAGGCTACTCAACGGCCCGTCGTCAATTATTCCTTACGTATTCTACTAGTAAGTTTACATTTATGTCTATGGAAGCCAACAAATAGATTGATTAAATAAATATTACATTAAAAATATATATCCAACATTTTCCACAGTGAAATCTGTCTATAACAGATGAATGTCTCTGTGAGTGATATATTTCGCCAGCAGACGGCGCTGCTGCTGCGCATTAATTAATTCGCTGTGTATTCGAGCGCCCTCTGCTGGAACGATCACGCATTACTTAGATCAAACATGTCACCGACTAGTGTGCACCTTTAAATTAAAAAGATTCCCTATCGGCGGCGGTTAGTTCATCTCAGGAGATTATTTGAGCTCCGACTGCCAGCAGAGGCACTTAAGATCAAAATCTCTCGCGGTTTCTTGTGATTACCTCACGAGACCAGCGCCTTTGTTGTTGATCTCCAGGAAACGCAAAAGCTCGGATTGCACCTCTTCCGTTTTTGCAAGGACGACGAATAAACTTAATTTAGCGCTCTTATTTGATTGCTTACTGTACCGATAACTCTATTTCTCGCTCTAGCTATTTCTACTTCCCGGAAATATCCACTTGTAGAGTTCCTAATCCACTTGTGGAGCCGCGCCGAGGCCTGTACGTGGCGCATCATGTCCGTGTGCATGTGAAAAAGTATCGCATTTGTTTACATTTTAACTTGATTTGATTTTGGAGGCTTTTTATTTAGCGTAAAAATGCCAGGTGCGCGCGAGATCGGGATGGTTGGCGCCGCGCTCGCGCTGACGGGAGGAGTCGCGTGCGCTGTCTGCTATCTGATGCATAAAACACGAGAACCCAAGAAAAAAGTGAAGGACGAGCTGAATGAGGGCAAAAATGAACACGTGCATAAAGCGACCAAGACCGAAACTGCACTAAAAACGCCCATAATATCAGAGGTTTGTTGGGTTTTCATCCAGTTTATCCTCTTGGACTTAATTGTAGTGTTTTGGTCGCACGCGAGGCCTCAATGTAAGAAATAAACGTCCAGTTTACAGTCGGTTATAATGATATGTAATTATAAGTATTATTGTAATGTTTAATGCTTACCATATCATATATCCTCATAAATATTAAATTATTATTATATAATGCATAACAAGTCCTTAAAGTAGATGCAAATAGTTAAAAACATCATGCAACTTTAATTAATAGTTTCTCTAATGTTAATATTCATTAATAAACATTGTCAGAAAATGTAATGCTTAAAAAGTTACTTTCAGTGCATGCAAATAGTCTTATATAATTTTAATTATTTAAATATATATTTTGTATAAAAATATAATTTTAACTTCATATTTTTAAACATGTTATTCGTTAACATAATTTATAATGTTTAACAGGTACTGAAAGTACATATTATTAATAATAAATACATTTTAAGAAATGTCATGCAACATTGATTCATGTTTTAATAAAAGTTAATGAAATAAAGAGCTACAGATCTTTCAAGGTTTATGTAATGCTTCTTCATGATGGTTATAATGAGATATTAAAGTGTTACCTTACCTGAAAGTTCATTAAAAACCTCGTTTAAAATAAATTTGCATGCATTGTTAGGATTTTAGTGCCTGGTGCATGATCCTGCATTAATGTAGTTTAGTTTTAGTGTAATCCGTCTCTTCCTGTGTGTCTGTGTGACCTTTGAGGCAGCTTTACTTTCCCATCATGCTGTGATTTCTGCAGTAAAGCAGCCAAGAATGGTGTTATAATGTGGTTTATTTGTTGTGTGTTGTGCAGCCCAGGACGGCAGGTACTCAGGTGCTGGTTTTGGGTCTGGACGGGGCAGGGAAGACGAGTTTACTGCACTGTTTCGCCACAGGCAGCCTGGAACAAGACGTGTGTCCCACTCAGGGCTTCAATGCCGTCTCCATCAACAGGGAAGAGCTTCAGATTGAGTTCTTAGAGAGTAAATACAGCTCATTCTCACACACACACACACACATGTGATTTGAACTATAGCTGAAACAGTAGCATGATGCTTGCCACATCAAAGTTATGGATTTGAATCCCAGGGAATGCATGCATTGATCAAATATGCAAAGTAGATGCTATTAAAAAGGTAATACCAGGGGCGATTCTGGGATTTCAATAATAGGGGGGCATGATTTAAAAAAATAAATAAATAAATAAAAAAATATATATATACACTTACTGTATTGTTCATGCCTACCATAGTACTCAAACTAGTTTGAGTACTATGGTAGGCATGAACAATACAGTAAGTTTTGCACTACCAAGTCAATCCCTGAATATTGAATTAATTTCTAATCATTTAAAGAAATTAACTTTAAAGAAGATCTACATTTCTCCTTTTCATTCATGGAGATAACATGGAAAATGTGCCATGCTTTAGTGGAGGATTTCTGTCACCTGGTGAAAAACAAACACTTTTAACATGAAAATGACATGGAATTACCAAAATAACCAGTAGATGGCTGCAGAGGACCACTCATTTGCTCATTTGCCATTTCCACTCCTTGTTATAGTTCTTTTCATGTGTTTTGCTGTTATTTTTATTGTAAAATGAATATTTTAGCAATTTTATTGTACTGAAGTGTGAAGTGTAGCAAGACTAGGAAAAGTCACAAAGTCTCATGCCATTTAGATAAAAGGAATTTCATAAGAGAGCCTAGATTTTACAGTGGATGGGAAGCCATCTTGAATTGCTCCTGCATCATATTATGTAAACTGAATTTATGACCAAGAACTACAAAGAGGCAGATATCATAAGAATCTATCAATAAATGCACACATGTTGTCCTCTGCTTTTGACGCTGACGCTGCGCTGGCTGAATTGAAGAACATGCTGAATTATGTAGACTAAAATACGGGGAGGAGCCGAAGCCTGCTGCCAATTTCATATGAGTTTTAAAGGGGACTGAGGCGATCACGAATTGGTGTACGTATTATGGAGTTAATTGCAAAATTAGGCCTAGTGATGCCCCTGGGTAACACGATTAGTACTTTTGTGTCGCTTTAAGTGAAGTGTGTAATATTTTTGTCTGTCGTGCAGTTGGAGGCACAGAGAAGCTGCGTGATTACTGGCGGATGTATCTGGGTAAAGCGCGTGTGATGGTGTTTGTGGTGGACTCGTCTGACCCAGAACGATTCCCTCTGGCTAAAAGTCTCCTGCACCAGCTCCTGTCGGCTGACCCCTGCTTGCCTCTGGTGCTGCTCGCCAACAAACAGGTGAGGAGGTGTTGTGCACGCGCTTTGTAATCCTCTCTCAGCTCTGACGGGGTGCGTGTCAGGACCATCTGGCTGGTCAGAAGTTTACTTAAAGGGATAGCTCACTCAAAAATTAACATTTGCTGTTAATTAACTCTATCCAAGGCCATCCAAGATATAGGTGTCTTTTTTTCTTCAGTTAAACTGTAAAGAAGATTTTTAGCTGCAACCATGGTCCTTGGTGATTCATATAATGCAATCAATGGCTACCGTCACTTTGAGAGTCAAAAAAAAAAAAAACATATGCAGGCAACGAGGTCTTAAGAAGCGAAACAATCAGTCTGTGCAAGAAACTGAACATTATTTACAGTATTATTACCTGTGATCCACTGAATGCGTTCACAATAGTCTGGAGCGCAAGCTTTCTGTCCTTTATACCTTTATGGTACTAAATTATATTTATGGAATAGATATGATGCATTTATTACATGTTAACCACTTTTTGAGCATGGACCTGAAAATGAAATTTTCAACTTATACTTCGTAAATCTTGAATGCTTTGGAGCACTGACTGAATTTTCGGTCTCTTTTTGAAGAAGACACTTGGCAGAAAGTTAAAGTGAAACTAAAAAGACATTTTAGAAGTTTTATTATGGAAAAAGACACAAAAATACTATTTTAATCAAAAACTGAGAGATGATTAAAGCCATAAATCCAAATCTGAGGTTGATATTTTAAAAAATCAGCTTTCAGTAAGATTTTTGTTGGGCGCAGTACCAAATATTTCCACTATATGAAACTCATCTCCCATTCATTTCCAATGCCCTCATTTTTGACTGCAAACAATATAAGCGTGACCTATTTTTTTAGGAACATTTTAACCTTTTTGAATCATGTCCATGATTTTTTTTTTTTTTTTTTTTTTTCACATAGCAAGTGCCAAAACCTGTACCAAGTTTTGCTCCATTCCAATGAAGTAAAAAATTCTGCTGCATCCAAAGCAGCATTTATTTACACAGCAATTACAATTGCATAAATAATGTCCTGAGATCAGTGTTTTAAAAAATGAGAAGGGCTTTCATGCAGTTGACACTGTTCTCATGCTCTCACACCACACATCCATTTTCTCACGCAGTGAAAAACATTGCGTAGCGAAGAGGAAACAGACAACGTGCTGATAGACAAGACAGAGCAGGTTACTTTTGATTTGAAACAAAGTTGCAGCTTTCAAAATCTCAGTTTTATTACAAAATTCAAACAATAAACTATAATTAGTTACTATATACTCTATATATACTATATACTCTTTAGTGCTCTAGAGAGGAGCATTTTACAGGAAAATGCACTATTATATATTCATTATATTTTTACTCATATCTTTTAAAAGTTATTATAACATCATTATAATTAAAACTGCCTTATGTAATTGTAGACAGATTAGTTAATTTTAACCTTTAATGATAATGTACCAGCTGACAGGGTTCCTGTATAGTTGGTTGAGAAATTAGTTGAGAAAGATTTTTTGTTTTTTTCCTTCTGAAAAATAACATGTCTTATCCAAATGAATCAATATTGAATTGATGTTGAAATCAAAATCAAATTGTGAAATTTGTGTCACAACCCCTTTCCCCCAGGAGGAATAATTCTCACTGCAAGCTGAAGTCATAAATTGATTATGATATTTCAAAAATTGAAACATGGAATGATTTGTTTTTTTTTTGTTTTTTTAAAGAAATGATACTAAAACCACCATTAGGTGGCGCAAGTCACTGTCTTAATGAGTGAGACATTCAACCACAGATTTGTTCAAATGGCTGATTTATTCAGGAATGAAGCAAGTGACTGCCTTTAGGAACAGATCATTGAATCATTGATTCATTCAAAGACACGGATTCATTCAGGGATAAAACACAGCTGTGTGTTGATTTGAAACTATTTTTGTTGGCAAAATATAGCCGATACTGACAGTTTTGGGTCTAAAATGTATGTCACAAACAAAATTAACTTTTTGTTAATTGAACTGTAGTATAAAATCAGTATCACATTTTTCAGTTGTGGTGATATTCATGAAAAACGACACACTTGCTCGGGTCATACGGCTTAACTATATCATACCAGGTCATTTTTACCCCCATATATTGAATATTGGAGGCATTTTAAATTTTTCTAGGCTTTATCACACAGTGAAAGAATGCACTTTTTTTTGTTTTTTCCAAAGTGAATGACATATTCAATAATGTCACACATCAGTGGAAAACAACAATTATGATATTATCATAGACAATACACATCACACAGCCCTATTCCTGGTCTTCTTGGAGTAATTCATCATCATGTTTTGTAATATTGGAAACGTGGTCCTGATTCTCAACATCTTCCACATGCTTCTCTCTCTCTGTCCCGCAGGACGTTCCCGGAGCTCATGGGATCACTGATCTTTACGAGGTGCTGGATTTGGGGAACGTGGGCGACGGCCACCGGCTCAGTGTGATTGGTACTCAGGTGCAGAAGGGAAAGTCTGTGACCAACATCGGTGTGCAGGACGCCCGTGACCTCATCATAGAGATGATGTCAGACAATTGACCACCGACTGTGCGTCTTGAAATAGTTTCTTTGTCACAATTATTCAGGGCTTTACGTTCACCAAATGACTTTTTTTTTCGTAGTAGAAGAGATACTAGTTGAAATAATTATGTTTTAATGACACTAAAACAAAAGGAGAATGAAAACGGAGCATTTTAAAAAAAGATGCCAAAGATGATAATGTTTTTCAGTGCATTGCTGCTGTGTTTGTGTGTTATTATGGGATGTTTGAGTAGGTTATGAACCTTCTAAAGCTCTTGAGTAAACTGATCCGGACACTCTTATGAAGACTGTATGTGTTTGTTGTATTTGCTAGATGATCAGATGCTTTAATTGGTTTATAATGTAATTTACTGACTTGTCAGTAAGCTGCAAATGTCTGTATATTAATTTTATAACTTGACCTTTCTGTCTTTAATTGGATTTGTAATGCCAGAAATCAAGTGAAGATTTGATATATTTTGTGATGGTCTTTTGATAACCATTAAATATCGATTGAAATATGTTTGTCATTTTTTTGGAGCAACATGTTACTGTGTAGTGTCAATGACATCATTTTTTAGAATTTTTATGGCTGGAATTTTGATGTCACTTTTACTTGGTCTGTTAGTTCAGGCTGATTTTAGCTCTTCTTTGATGACCGAGCAGGACCATGTGACATTTGTTGCCATAATAACAGCTTCCTTGGCAACGACCGGTCTCTATTGTGACTATTCGGTAAGCTTTCAGTTTCCCAGGATTCCTTTGGGCTGAGAGGTCTGTACCTGGACAGAATGGACTCGGGTAAAGTGCATTTAATGCAAAACCTAAATATGCTCTCATGTTATTTTTACTGGAAAAATATGCTAATATATGCATTTCTTTTAATTCCTGTAAGACTTGGATAGGTATGTATATCAGAAAAATATTTATTTTTCCATTCATTTCTTTGTTTTATATTTTTAAAAGGTTGATAACATGTTTGCTTGTAGGATTTCATTTCTAGCTCAGCCAAAAAAGTCCAAGACTGTTTGGGCCACAACACCTTGGTAAAACTTTTTTTCTTTTTGATTAACTGTATTTTCAATGACTACAAATAAACACAAGGCTTCTATTTTTCAGCAGTAGCCAAATAGACACAAAACGGTTGTGCTTCATCCCTTGATTCAGCTGACGTCTGTCCGGTCTGTTGTTCTTGTGTTCTGGGCTTCAGGACGTTGACATGGGGAAACCAGGAATCAATCCGGCCGCTTTCCCGCTCAGCATTACGAGCCGTTCCAAGCCCCAGAATAAAGGCTCTGGCCCAACATAAGAGAGACTTCTCCTTCCAGATTCAGCTCAGGTACAGCGAGTGACACACCAACAAATGTCTTAAAACTTTTACTTAAATTTGACTTCTAGTTTTAGTGACTTCTAGAGGTCAGTAAAATATTTTTACTTTAAAAAAAAAAAAACTTTTATTCAGCAAGGATGCATTAAATTGATCAAAAGTGACAGTAAATACATTTATAATGTTACAAAATGCTGTTCTTTTGAACTTTCTATTCATTAAAGAATCCAGAACAATAAAATGTATCACAGTGTGCACAAACATATGAAGCAGCACAACTGTTTTCAACAGCAAATGAGCAGAAAATCATCATATTACAATGATTTCTGAAGGATCATGTGACACTGAAGACTGGAGTAATGATGCTGAAAATTCAGCTTTGATCACTGGATATAAATTACATTTTAAAATATATTCACATAGAAAACAGCTATTTTAAATTGCAATATCTTACTATTTTTACTGTATTTTTGATTGAATAAATGCAGCCTTGGTGAGACTTCTTTCTAAAATGTTTTAAAAAGCAAGTGTTTGATCAGTAGTGTGCATGAATATGGCAGTGTGAGCTCAGGTTCAGCTGCTTCAGCTCTTACGGAAGGAACATTTAGTGTAAGTTAATAATAAATGTGAATTTGAGGTCAGCGTTCAGAAACGAGCATGTGACGACTGCTAGAGTAAGCTAGTATTCAGTGGAAAGTTGAAGAAAGCAATCCACGTTTCCTGTTGATAATTTTTGGATGTCATTGTTTGATCAAGCGTGCTATTAGGACTATTAGTGACTATTTTCTAGCACTGCCAAACTGCATTTATAGACAAACACTGAAGTTCTTTCTTACCCTGACAAATTCCACATTCATAAAACTGCATTAAAATGTCTTACTCTCTCTGCCCAAGTGCCCAGCGCTCCGGTTAAAGATGCCCTGTCAGCCCGCTCCAGTCCTCTGAATGAGCAGGTTGTGTCTGAAGCCAGAGTGATTTTATGAGATAATGGATAAACTGAATTTAGTTCTCCGAGTCCAGCTGGCAAGAACATTTCCAAGCCATTCTCCTCAAAAGAGCATAAAAACTGCTCATATAAAAGACAACGCTGAGAAATGTGGGTGTGATTAGCATAAATACTTTCCAAAACCTACACTCTTAGAAAAAAGAGTGGGGTTCTATATAAAACATATATTCTATATATATTCAATTTTAAAGAACCCTTTATGCCAAAAATGTTTTATATAAGGAGAAATATCTAAAATGATTGCATAATATGTTCATGGGTTAAATTTTTGACTAGTAATAAAGTGTTTACGAGCAGTTTATTTAATCAAAATAAGTAATAGAATTTAAACAAAATTAATTGGAACCCCTAAAAGGTTCTATATGTGAAGCGTCTGACGGAATCCTTCAAGGTTCCATATAGAACTTTTCTTCTAAGAGAGTTTTACTTGTTCCTAATAAGCATCCTGTAATACTCATCCTATTGTCTTATTTGAAAAGGCGGATTTTCTCTCGGATGTCAGACATTCCCTCTGCAATCTTCCTGCAGGAAAGAGGAAGACGACAAAAGGATGAAGATCTCCCACCCTTCCTCTCATGCAGTGCAGTACGAAAACTTCATCCGTCTAGCGACTCCCAAAAGCCGAGGCAGAAGCGCCCAGGAAGTGAAGTAAGAGAACCTGGAAATACACAGCAAACATTCATGAAATCTTTCCAGAGTTAAAATTAGCTGCTAAGGAGGAAGCCAATACAACATCTGTTTTCTTCAGTAGCACATAGTGTGTGTGTGTGAGAAGATGCTGTCAGACAATAAACGATTGTCCGGTCTGTAACCCCTGGCAAGGTCTGTGTACCACAGAGATCTTTTTTTTTTAAATGTTATATCACAGTCTCAGATCTGGGCCCAATTTGATCCCCAAGCTGTTTTAAAGATTCACATATTGTGTCAGTTGTCTTATTATTTTGTTTGTGAAGACTTCATGCCGTTTTTATTTTGAGAGAATTCAGTGGTGAATAAATCATCTGTCATGCTCAGTTTAAAGTTTTTTTTTTTACAACCTGCGGATTTTTGTTACGTAACGTCTTGTGAACACATGCGCTGCAAACCAGAAGAGAGTTGTGATTCTTATCAAACCAGCAGCAGATGATGTTTGCAGGTCTTAGTATAGACATGAAGCTATATTAAAACTAAAACCATAAAAATTGATATGATAAAATATAAACCTAAAAAAACGATCTAAAATCTGTGTGCAGATTTGCCTGGAAATCGATCAAAATTTGGGGTCAGTAAGATTTTTTAAATGTTTTTTTTTTAATGTTTTAATGCTCACCAAGGCTGTATTTATTTGATCAAAAATACAATAAAAATATTGAAATATTATTACAATTTTAAATAGCTGGTTTCTATGTGAATATATAGTAAAATGTAATTTATATCCAGTGATCAAAGCTGAATTTTCAGCATCATTACTCCAGTCTTCAGTGTCACATGATCCTTCAGAAATCATTCTAATATGATGATTTGCTGCTCAATATTGAAAACAGTTGTGCTGTTTGATACTTTTGTGGAAACTGTGATACATTTGTTTTTAATAGAAAGTGCAAATAAACAGCATTAATATGTATTGTCACTTTTAATCAATTTAATGCATACCTTGCTGAATAAATGTGTTTATTCTTTTTTTTTTTTTTTTTTTTAATCGTACTGACCCCAAACTTTTGAAAGGTACGTTAGTGTAAAGCAGCATCGGAGCACTAACATTTTGCTCTGCTGTGTGTGTTTCTATAGTTCTCCACACTCGTCGCTGTGTGAGCATGACTGTCCCATCTGGCATGTGAGTCCCAGTGTGAGGAACGCGATGGTCTCACCACGAATCCTCCATCTGGCCAACCCTAAAACCAACCACCCAAACTTCACCAGTAACAGACAGGTCTGAACCTACAGGAACAACATCGCTTTTAATCTGGTTCTGGTGCTTAATTCATTGTGAAGACGAGTTTTGCAGTCAAGCACCATTTACATTTGTGTGTCCAGAATGTCCAGACATTCATCTCATATGCAGCTCAAACAGCCAAGATGTCGCCCAGACTCGAGCAGCTCTCACTGCCCAGACTACGAGAGGACAGACACTTCTATGACCCCGGACGACCAGAGAGTCCAATCCGACCTGTAAGAGACAGACAGTATGCTGTATATGTATAAATTATCTAAATAAAACTAAATATTGTTCACGAAATAAAGTAAGAATTACCGTAAAGTACACAGATTGACCAACCTGAATCAAGTATTTCAGAGGGCCATTTACATGGCACCGTTTTGAACTATAAATGGAAAACTTTTTATGCGTTTTAGACGTTCATTTACACAAAACCGCCATTTTGGGGCCTGAAAACGCAAACCGTTACAGTCTCCATGTAAACTACAAAAATGCAAAAACAGTGACATCATGCGTACGCGTATTACATGTACAGTCTAAAGGCACGTAATGTTTCTTAACAAAGTGACATCGCCATCTACTGGTCTGGCAGCAGTGTTTTTAGTCATTTTCACAGATTTTGACAACATTGTTGTCTGTACGCGAAAAACGCAAAAAAGTAAAACTTTTCAGTTTTTAGTACATTGTTGTCATGTAAACGTACCCTTAGAATAAAGTGAATTTGTTAAAGCTACATTATATAACTTTTGGCCCTCTAGTGGTCAAAGCATAAAACTACAAGTGATTTGTGGAGGAACATTGGTCATTAATTCGAGTTGTGCTTTGGCTCCGCTGTTCTGCGGGGATGAATTTGATGTGTTTGAGGCGTGCCGTTGTGCTCATGGTTACAGATGATCACTTTATCAGTGTGAATGTCACTAACATTATCAAAACTCTGCCAAGAACAAAAAAAACGGATGTCTTCAAACTCATATTAGCAGGTAAGCAGCTTATATGCCGTTGTTTGTTGAAATCAGTTGTCAATATTAGACATAACGATTGCTATTTATATCAGATAACAGTGGAAACTATAACTTGGCAAGGGGATTTATAGGCAAATAAGGCAAAGTAGTAACTTTTTTAGAAATTGGAATTGTTACCAACATAAACATTGTTTAGTCAATGCATAGCAAATGTGATGCTATACAGAGACTATGTTGATTCATGTTTTATTACGGTTATTAGTTTTTTGGTTCGAGGTTCGGTTGTTGTGGCTTCAAGCTACTTCCATTGCATATAGCAGTAGTCAGATCTTTTTTCCTTTATTTACAGATATGACATAAACACGAATGATGAAAGTACGCTGTTTCCCAGAAAATCCATCCCAATAACTCTAAAATATAAAGAATTAATATACTGTAGGCTTACCATAGTCATTTAGGATAAGCCAACAACACGGGATGGAAGATGGTTTTATGAAGTACTCACTCATTATGACTCAAAAAAGATAAACTATTGGTCACTCATTAGTTGTTTTTCTTGGTAGTACAATATGAAATATGTCTGGATTCCCAAAGGTGGATTGATTCATCTGTCTTTGGTTTCTCTTACAGGTGTCTAGAGGAGCAAGAAAAGCCATGGCGAGTGCTCGAATCCGAGATTTATCCGCTCCTAAAGCCCTCTCTAAAGATTACATCCCACCCAGAGAACCAACATGGCAGCCCTGAGGAAACAGAGCTGTGGTTTCCAGCACATTCATCATCTGAAGTTATTGTATTTTGACATTCTCTCACCATCTTCCTTTTTTTCTATCAGTAGTTTGGTGACTGTTCTCTTGTTCTTTCTTTCGCTCTGGTTTTCTAATTACGGTCTCAGATTTTGTCTCTGGACGTTTTTTGACTGAAATTAAAGTACTATATTATTCTTAGCCTGCTGCCAAACTTGCCTGGCTTCTCAAACAGTGTTTTCCTGCTCTAGTGTTTCCAGACCATCTCTTCTGCACTTTCTATCCAGCCATTGCTTTCAGCATGTGGTTGGTAGATTGGTCTAAGTGTTGTTGCCTGGACTTTCAGTTTACATGGTTTACTGTAATATAAAATGTAATAACTTAATATAATAACAATTATGTATATACATATACACACATTCAAAGGTTTGGGGTCAGTAAGTTTTTTTTTTTTAAGGAAATAAATACTTTTATTTTATTCAAGGACACATTTAATTGATTCATTTTTTTTATGTTACAAAAGATTATCAGTTTTCACAAAAATATTAAGCAGCACAACTGTTTTCAACATTGATAATATATATATATATATATTCGATTTTACACACACACACGTATATATATTTCTTAGATACGATTAATTGATTCAGTAAGTGTATATATATTAGTGCTGTCAAATCGATTAATGTAACATAAAAGTTTGTATATATATGTGTATGTATGCATATATATATTTATACACATATTTAAAACTTTTGTTAGATGCGATTAATTGTGATTAATCGATTTGACAGCATATATATATATATATATATATATATATATAAAATATATATAATTTAAAAAGTTAGTTTTTAGTTTTAGCTTTTTTAGTTACATAAATTTTTCCTCCTGTGTTTAATCTCAAGTGCAGTGTTTTTTTGTGTTATACTGTTAACAACCAATAAACACTTAAGAAATGAAAAAAGAATTAAAGCTCAATATTTAAATATTTTAATTTACCAGGGATTATGCTCATTTGTGTTTGTTTAATTGAATAACTGAAGAGTCAAAAATAGTCAAATGTGTTTGTGAGTTTGGACACTATCCAGTTGGACCTCAAATCATTCCAGTTTTCGTTCTCTCATGTTTCTCATCTGATCTTTCTCTATCTTTTCCTGCTGTTCTCTCAAAGTCTTTCTTATTCCCATGATCCTCCCCTAACTTTCTCTCTGACCCGTGGGTGGCAGATTCCACTTGTGTCTGTCGAGTTGTCGTGGTAACACACAATGCCACGGTTCTCCGTCAGCCATTCAGAATCAGTAAACAGATCTAGTTCCTCTCACTGTATTAACTCGTCAAACAGAACCGAGTCAGAATCGAGTCAGACGGACTCAGAGGTGAAAGACTTGTGTGTAAATCACATTATGCATCAAACAGGGAGGCATTTCATCAGATGCAATCCTGCTTAAAATAAAAATAAAAATAAATATTGTGGTTCTGTCTTTTTAAAAATCAACTTAAAAAAATGTTTTCAACCTATATTACCTCTGTAAAAGATATTAAATGAGGAAAACAATATAGGGCAGGACAGATTTTATCCGTGAGGAATTTAATGTAAAACTGCATTTTCATTAGCTGTTGGTTTTGCAACAGGTTGGACAAGAAGGTAAAATTAACTGAAAAAAAAAAATAAAAATGGGTACAAAACAGAAAATAGCCCAAATAGAGGCCCAAACCAATAAAGACCAGGGTTGTGTTCGAAATCACTATTCCCTTCATTACTCCACTAACACCGTTCACTTGAAGGAGTGAATAAAAACTAGTGAATTCGGACACTGAGTGCGCCGGACGGGCTGTCGCTTTTGCATAGTTGCTTGCTGTTTAATAATCATTTGAAACAGCAAACTGGCAACTCCAGTTGTAAGATGAAATATTTATCTTGAACTCTGTCTTGGAAACTGTATAAACCTTAATGAATTTAATAATCACTTAAAAATTAACATACCTCTATGATATTACGCTGTACCCACATTGGACCAGAGCAGTTTGGAAAATGAATGGATGATTCAGCTGCTGGCGCCATCTTCTGAATTCATTTGCCGCATGACTCTCACAATGCATTATGGGTATTCTCTAGCTGCATCGGTTGTATACTTATTATTACGGTGCATTGTGGGATTGAATGAGTGCACTCAATATTGTCCACTATGGTTTTGGACATCACTACAAATGGCCGTCCCATCAAATAGTGCCCTATTTAAGGGTATTGGGGGTGATTTTGGACACAGCCTAGAACAACAAAACCCACAGAAGATATGGGAGATCAAAGAAGGAAATTATATATTACCATACCGCAGGGAGGAAACACAGACAAAGAGAGTCAAGAGAAATAAGGTTAGCCAGTGATCTGGCCATCTTAAAGAGTTAGTTCACCTTCAAATGAAAATTAGCCCAAGCTTTACTCTCCCTCAAGCCATCCTAGGTGTGTATAACTTTCTTCTTTCTCATGATCTCACAATCAGAGGAATATTAATAAATATCCTGACGCATCCGAGCTTTATAATGGCAGTAAACAGGGATCACGAGTATGAGCTGAAGAAAGTGCTTCTATCCACATCCATCCATCATAAACTTGTACTCCACACGGCTCCAGGGGGTTAATAAAGCGAAGCGATGCGTTTGTGTATTTAAATTATGAAGTAAAATATCTAGCTTCCGCCAGACCGCCTTCCGTATTCAATGTACGAAGTAAGTGTAAAACTCTTGCAGTTCAAAACGCTTACACTACATTCTACGCCTTCCCTATTCAACTTATGGAAGAAGCTTAACTGACGCGATGCCAGTTTACACTTTCTTCGTAACTTGAATATGGAAGGCGGTTCAGAAGGCCTTTATTAACCCCCGGAGCCATATGGAGTACGTTTATGATGGATGGATGTGGATGGATGCACTTTCTTCAGCTCATCCTCGTTGGTCCTGTTCACTGCCATTATAAAGCTCGGATGCATTAGAATATTTATTAATATATCTCCAATTGTGTTCATCAGAAAGAAGAAAGTCATATACACCTAGGATGGCTTGAGGGAAAGTAAAGCTTGGGGTAATTTTCATTTGAGAGTCCTCTACACCAGCACAGTTGAGATGAATGGAGAAGTGGTGCTTGAGTGTTCTGATTTGTGCAGCAGTGGGCGGAGACTAGTGCAATCAGCCAATGACAGAGTGGCCAAGACTCTCACTGCATTACTTCTCTCTTGCTCTTTCCCCCCAGTTTCACAGACCAGGGGCCTCATTTATAAAATATTGCGCAGAAACCGTCCTAAATTTGACCTTACGATCATTTCTCTGATGTGCGTTCGTGTGATTCATAGAATGAACGTACACACAGAAATACGACTCTCTTTCAGATGTGAAATCTATAAATCGCAAATGATCTTGAACTTGCGCGCAGCTGAATGGTTTCAGTTCTCTGCGTTGTAAACGACACCTAATTAATGTCATTTGCATATACAAGATCAACAGTCATCGTCCATTCCTTAGCGAGCTGCGAGCTTAGATTTCCAAAAACCTGCAGTAATCTGAAAAGTGTGTACGTCTGCTTAGACCCTGGCTTTAAGCACTTTTCCACGTCAAAGACCATTTTTATAAATATGAGCGTTGCCGTGGATTTAAGCGTACGCACACTCTAAGATCAAATCTGTGCATACGCACGCTTTATAAACAAGGCCCCACGTTTAAGGCCTAGTCCACATGTACACTGGTATTTTTGTAAATAGAGATTTTCCTCCTTTTAAAAAAAAGTCATCCACACAAGCAAAGTTTAAAAATAATCTTCGTCCACATAAAAATAAAAAAAAAAAACGCAAAAACACGCTATGAAGCATTGTCGAGCATGCCAAACCAACAGGTTGCGATATAACCCTAACTGTAAAGCCATGTTAACCAATCAAAAAACTGACAGAAAAGTTATTAGTAGCAATATTTTGGCTTAATCCGCCATTGCACAGACTCGCCTCAGCGGCGCACAATCTGACTTCAAACAAAGGAGATAACAGCGCACAGCCAAAATCTCTGGTTTCATCGGCTACACAGCACTGCACCCAGAGTTTCTGAAAATCTTCACCCTGGCAGGAGTTTTCAAAAAGGTTCGGTTTCAGTGACCTGATACTGCGTCTGTGTGTGGATGAACGGCCAAACCGCATAGGAAAAGCTTGGGTTTTGAAAATACCTGTGTTCGTGTGAACAGGGCCTAAACCTAGCCCCAAATGTTTGAGCTGTTTTAACTAAAAGCAACTTGCACTGACAGATCTTAAAATATGTCAGTGTCATTGTTTTGTCTCAAAATGTTTTTTTCTAAGGCACATTTATAAAAGCTACTTAAATGTCCTAATTAACTAAAGCCTACAGTAATCCTGGCTTAATCTAAGCCCTGTCTACGAAACCAGGCCATAATGTCGCTTTTAAATGCGTTCTGATAATGATTGACAGCTTATATTTTGTATCAATCCCTAACCGTATTATTTTCCAGGATGTCGCTGTGGCTGTATACTCTAAAAAACTTGTGCTGCAGTGCGTTTGTGTTCAGGGCAGCATCTGTGCTGCAGTCAAATAAACATGTTTGTTTTTCCGTAGAGGGTGTGGAAGGTTTTTCACACCCCACTGCTCAACACACACACACACACACACACACACACACACTCTCTCTTTCTCTCTCTCTCTCACACACACACACTCCACTGCAGTCAGCTGCACTCTGCCAACCATTCAAAAGCTGCCTCATCTGTCCATCCTTTGCTTAGTTTAAAGACCTAAATAATTTATGAAACTCTGCCATCAGCGTTTGGTTCGCCTGGAGCTTCTCACTCCTTTCATTGTTTTTCACATGGATTCTGTTGTTTAGTCAATTCTTTCACCATCATTTCATTTTAAATCCTCTTTTGCGCTCCTAAACACTTTCAGTTGGTGTTTTCAGAATGAGCTCCAAGTGAAAAACTGCTCAGATGTTGCTTTCAACATGAAACTTGACTCAGTTCTCATTGTATCAGCTGACATGATTCTTCTTAAAGTAATAGATAAACAAAGCAATTGTCATATTAGGTGAATGTGATTTTTTTTTTTTTTTTGGAGTTCATACTGACAATTTTGACTTTTGATTGCAGACTTTAATATCTGAGCAGAGTTTGAGACGTTGAGATTTCTTCTGGACCTCTAGTGGAGATAAATGTGAGATTACTGCAATCTGTTTTTGCAGATCTGATCTGAGAAGCAGAATACATGTCCATGAGATTTCAAAGAGATCTTATTTATTATTTTTTATGTTTATAGATAAAGATACAGATAAAGTGTCACACTTTCTCTGTTTCATCATGATTCTTCTAATGTGAAAGCAAACAAGCTCTACAATAATCATTCAACACAGAAAATAAAACTCTGAAAATATAGATGTAATTCTTTATATACAGATGCTTACATTAGTTTATTTACGTACATTTGATAGATATTATGGCAATAAAAATACATGGCATACATTCACTATGTTTCGAGCAAAAGATTACAACTTTAATAAAATTAAACAAATCCAACTCCAGGTCTACTGAACATCAGAGAGAAAAAGAGCAAGAAAGCATGAAGAATGAAGATCTTCCCTCAGTCCTTCACTGATCCCAGTTCAGCAGGAAGGCCTTCTGCTTTTCTCCACTGAGCATTTCGCATCCTGAACCATTTCTACAGTAAAAGAAAGAGAGAGACATCAGGAGATCAGCTAAAAAATGTTTGTTTTTATTTACAGAGTACAGGATTATCTATGGAAGCTTGTTTCCTCCACATAATAAAAAATGTAAACTTTTATCTCACAATTACAATTTCTTTTTGCGCAATTCTGACGTAATTTCTCACAATTTCAAGTTTATAACTCATGATTCTGACTTTATTTCTCACAATTTTAAGTTTATAACTCATGATTCTGACTTTATTTCTCAAAATTTTAAGTTTATAACTCATGATTCTGACTTTATTTCTCGCAATTTCAATTTTATAACTCATGATTCTGACTTTATTTCTCAAAATTTTAAGTTTATAACTCATGATTCTGACTTTATTTCTCAAAATTTTAAGTTTATAACTCATGATTCTGACTTTATTTCTCACAATTTTAAGTTTATAACTCATGATTCTGACTTTATTTCTCAAAATTTTAAGTTTATAACTCATGATTCTGACTTTATTTCTCACAATTTTAAGTTTATAACTCATGATTCTGACTTTATTTCTCAAAATTTTAAGTTTATAACTCATGATTCTGACTTTATTTCTCACAATTTTAAGTTTATAACTCATGATTCTGACTTTATTTCTCGCAATTTCAATTTTATAACTCATGATTCTGACTTTATTTCTCAAAATTTTAAGTTTATAACTCATGATTCTGACTTTATTTCTCGCAATTTCAATTTTATAACTCATGATTCTGACTTTATTTCTCAAAATTTTAAGTTTATAACTCATGATTCTGACTTTATTTCTCAAAATTTTAAGTTTATAACTCATGATTCTGACTTTATTTCTCAAAATTTTAAGTTTATAACTCATGATTCTGACTTTATTTCTCAAAATTTTAAGTTTATAACTCATGATTCTGACTTTATTTCTCACAATTTTAAGTTTATAACTCATGATTCTGACTTTATTTCTCACAATTTTAAGTTTATAACTCATGATTCTGACTTTATTTCTCACTATTTTAAGTTTATAACTCATTATTCTGACTTTATTTCTCACAATTTTAAGTTTATAACTCATGATTCTGACTTCATTTCTCGCAATTTCATTTTATATTTCACAATTCTGGCTTTATTTCTCGCAATTCTGACTTTATAACTCGACTTTTATAACGCAACATTTTTTTTATGTCACAATTCTGACATTTTTTGCTCAGAATTGTGAAATAAACAACACAATTCCCTTGGAAACAAAATTTGAGTGGTTTAGCATTGTTTTCTTTGATATCTGTTTCAGTTGAAGTTCTCAAACATGTTGTTGTGTTCATGAGAAGAACTGTATTACTATTTTGAAGTGTTGTATTCTGACTTAATGTGTGACTGAGAATGGAAATGATAAACAATAAACAAGATGGATAAAGTTCACTATTCCTGTCTCGTTGAGAGATACCACATATGTGACTTGTGAAACTGAGTCACTTTTTTTTACCTGTACGCTTTACAAACACACACTAATCTTCAAACAGTATCCCAAATTAGCTGATTTTCATAGAAACGAACAGTTGCACAATACCTCTGACGGATGTACAACGATCTTTAACACAAGCATTGCAACACACTTGTAAGACTGTCAGTGACCACGACAGTATATAAAAAGCACTATGTAAAATCCCCCTCTTTGGTAATTTTTTGTTTGTTCACCTAAAAAAACACAAATTTTTCAGCAGAAGAAAAGAAAACGGCGTGTTTAAACACAGTGAGAACTGCATTTCTGCGTTTGTGCGGACAGCAGAAATAAAGCAGCACAGCTCATCTCCACCTCACAGCACTGCAGGTTTCACTGAGCTCACAGAATCCACCCATCACAACAAACCCTCACAAACACACAGGTTAATACTCAACGAGGTGAGCAGGTATGACCGGTTTACTGTAGAGAGAGAAAGAGAGGTGTACACCTGTTCCTCATACCGCACCTTTTGCATTTGGTGTTCTTAACATTAAAATAATGCAAAGAGGTGATATCATTTCCCCCAGAGCTAGGACAGAGTTTGTTATTCAAACCAATTTTATCCAGGTCATATTTGCCTAAGAAATAAAGCCATAGAGGAGGCACTGCGCTAAGCTTTCTGGATGACATTGAATATATATTGTGAGTTTATAACTCACAATTCTGACTTTATTTCTTGCAATTTTGTGTTTATAACACGTGATTCTGACTTTATATCTCATAATGACTTTATTTCTCGCAATTTTGTGTTTACAACATGCGATTCTGACTTTATTTCTCACAATTTTGAGTTTATAACACGTGATTCTGACTTTATATCTCATAATGACTTTGTTTCTCGCGATTCTGACTTTATTTCTCGTAATGACTTTATTTCCCATAATTCCAAGTTTATAACACGTGATTCTGACTTTATATCTCATAATGATTTTATTTCTCGCAATTTTTCTTGCAATTTTATTTCTCGTAATGACATTATTTCCCATAATTCCAAGTTTATAACTTGCAATTCTGACTTTATTTCTCGTGATTCTGACTTTATATCTCATAATGATTTTATTTCTCGTAATGACATTATTTCCCATAATTCCAAGTTTATAACACGTGATTCTGACTGTATATCTCATAATGACTTTATTTCTCGCGATTCTGACTTTATTTCTCGTAATGACTTTATTTCCCATAATTCCAAGTTTATAACACGTGATTCTGACTTTATATCTCATAATGACTTTATTTCTCACGATTCTGACTTTATTTCTCGTAATGACTTTATTTCCCATAAATTATTTCTCACAATTTTAAGTTTATAACTCATGATTCTGACTTTATTTCTCACAATTTTAAGTTTATAACTCATGATTCTGACTTTATTTCTCACAATTTTAAGTTTATAACTCATTATTCTGACTTTATTTCTCAAAATTTTAAGTTTATAACTCATGATTCTGAATTTATTTCTCGCAATTTCAATTTTATAACTCATGATTCTGACTTTATTTCTCACAATTTTAAGTTTATAACTCATGATTCTGACTTTATTTCTCACAATTTTAAGTTTATAACTCATGATTCTGACTTCATTTCTCGCAATTTCATTTTATATTTCACAATTCTGGCTTTATTTCTCGCAATTCTGACTTTATAACTCGACTTTTATAACGCAACATTTTTTTTATGTCACAATTCTGACATTTTTTGCTCAGAATTGTGAAATAAACAACACAATTCCCTTGGAAACAAAATTTGAGTGGTTTAGCATTGTTTTCTTTGATATCTGTTTCAGTTGAAGTTCTCAAACATGTTGTTGTGTTCATGAGAAGAACTGTATTACTATTTTGAAGTGTTGTATTCTGACTTAATGTGTGACTGAGAATGGAAATGATAAACAATAAACAAGATGGATAAAGTTCACTATTCCTGTCTCGTTGAGAGATACCACATATGTGACTTGTGAAACTGAGTCACTTTTTTTTACCTGTACGCTTTACAAACACACACTAATCTTCAAACAGTATCCCAAATTAGCTGATTTTCATAGAAACGAACAGTTGCACAATACCTCTGACGGATGTACAACGATCTTTAACACAAGCATTGCAACACACTTGCAAGACTGTCAGTGACCACGACAGTATATAAAAAGCACTATGTAAAATCCCCCTCTTTGGTAATTTTTTGTTTGTTCACCTAAAAAAACACAAATTTTTCAGCAGAAGAAAAGAAAACGGCGTGTTTAAACACAGTGAGAACTGCATTTCTGCGTTTGTGCGGACAGCAGAAATAAAGCAGCACAGCTCATCTCCACCTCACAGCACTGCAGGTTTCACTGAGCTCACAGAATCCACCCATCACAACAAACCCTCACAAACACACAGGTTAATACTCAACGAGGTGAGCAGGTATGACCGGTTTACTGTAGAGAGAGAAAGAGAGGTGTACACCTGTTCCTCATACCGCACCTTTTGCATTTGGTGTTCTTAACATTAAAATAATGCAAAGAGGTGATATCATTTCCCCCAGAGCTAGGACAGAGTTTGTTATTCAAACCAATTTTATCCAGGTCATATTTGCCTAAGAAATAAAGCCATAGAGGAGGCACTGCGCTAAGCTTTCTGGATGACATTGAATATATATTGTGAGTTTATAACTCACAATTCTGACTTTATTTCTTGCAATTTTGTGTTTATAACACGTGATTCTGACTTTATATCTCATAATGACTTTATTTCTCGCAATTTTGTGTTTACAACATGCGATTCTGACTTTATTTCTCACAATTTTGAGTTTATAACACGTGATTCTGACTTTATATCTCATAATGACTTTGTTTCTCGCGATTCTGACTTTATTTCTCGTAATGACTTTATTTCCCATAATTCCAAGTTTATAACACGTGATTCTGACTTTATATCTCATAATGATTTTATTTCTCGCAATTTTTCTTGCAATTTTATTTCTC
Organism: Elopichthys bambusa; assembly: GCA_037101425.1. Taxonomy (NCBI): domain Eukaryota; kingdom Metazoa; phylum Chordata; class Actinopteri; order Cypriniformes; family Xenocyprididae; genus Elopichthys; species Elopichthys bambusa. Next base: position 1,983,111 of record CM074447.1, on the reverse strand, counting down.
GTAATGACATTATTTCCCATAATTCCAAGTTTATAACTTGCAATTCTGACTTTATTTCTCGTGATTCTGACTTTATATCTCATAATGACTTTCTCACAATTTTGAGTTTATAACACGTGATTCTGACTTTATATCTCATAATGATTTTATTTCTCGTAATGACATTATTTCCCATAATTCCAAGTTTATAACACGTGATTCTGACTGTATATCTCATAATGACTTTATTTCTCGCGATTCTGACTTTATTTCTCGTAATGACTTTATTTCCCATAATTCCAAGTTTATAACACGTGATTCTGACTGTATATCTCATAATGACTTTATTTCTCGCGATTCTGACTTTATTTCTCGTAATGACTTTATTTCCCATAATTCCAAGTTTATAACACGTGATTCTGACTTTATATCTCATAATGATTTTATTTCTCGCAATTTTTCTTGCAATTTTATTTCTCGTAATGACATTATTTCCCATAATTCCAAGTTTATAACTTGCAATTCTGACTTTATTTCTCGTGATTCTGACTTTATATCTCATAATGATTTTATTTCTCGTAATGACATTATTTCCCATAATTCCAAGTTTATAACTCACAATTCTGACTTTATTTCTCACAATTCCAAGTTTATAACACGTGATTCTGACTGTATATCTCATAATGACTTTATTTCTCGCGATTCTGACTTTATTTCTCGTAATGACTTTATTTCCCATAAATTATTTCTTGCAATTTTGAGTTTATAACATGCGATTCTGACTTTATTTCTCGTAATGACTTTATTTCCCATAAATTATTTCTTGCAATTTTGAGTTTATAACGTGCGATTCTGACTGTATTTCTCGTAATGACTTTATTTTTTACAATTTCAAGTTTATAACTCGCAATTCTGACTTTATTTCTCACAATTTTGAGTTTATAACTCGCAATTCTGACTTTATTTCTCACAATTTTGAGTTGATAACATGCGATTCTGACTTTATTTCTCGTAATGACTTTATTTCTCATAATTCCAAGTTTATAACATGTGATTCTGACTTTGTCTCATAATGACTTTGTTTCTCGTAATTTTGAGTTTATAACACGCGATTCTGACTTTATTTCTCGCAATTTTTGAGTTTATAACTCGCGATTCTGACTTTATTTCTCGCAAATTCGTATATATTTTATATTTATATAAGCTGTATCTATTTGATAAAAAATACAACAAAAAAAATACAATATTGTGAAATACTATTACAATTTAAAATAGCTGTTTTCTATGTGAATATATTTTAAAATATAATTTATATCCAGTGATCAAAGCTGAATTTTCAGCATCATTACTCCAGTCTTCAGTGTCACATGATCCTTCAGAAATCATTCTAATATGATGATTTGCTGCTCCAGAAACATGTTAAAACAGTTTCAGATTCATATTTTTTTCAGGATTCTTTGATGAATAGAAAGTTAAAAAAACAGCATTTTTTAATAGATTCTTTCGTAACATTATAAATGTCTTTACTGTCACTTTTGATCAATTTGATGCTTCTTTGATAAATAAAAGTATTGCTTTTTAACTGAACGGTATGGGCATGTTTTAGCGAGAGAACAGGCTAAGTATTTAGGTATAATGTATACATTCACACACCCCTGAACTACTAAGCCTGTTCTATTGTGTGTGATGATGTATCACAAAGGCGTTTTCACATTTTGTCTAAATGCACTCTAAATGCACTCTAATTGTCTAAATGTTTTTCACAATAGTGACAGAAACAGACCAGCCTCACGATGGAATGTGTTTCCAGAAACATTCTGCCGAACTTCATGCTGTCAGCGCTGGAAGTGTTGCTCACAAGCTCTGAAATATCTATTAGATAAGCAGCATTACTAACTGCCCCATTACATCATGACTTCTGTGTGGGTTTGTCATTTGAATGAGTGCATTTAGAAACCAGACACCATGTGTTTGAACATGCCAACCCTCTCCGTAAGAGGGAAGGCGCGTCCGGAGGCGCTCCGGTCGTCTATTGTGCTCCAACACTTTGTTTATGGTCAGTGTCAGCGCTCCATTCACACGAGCACAAACCCTTCGGCTTTTAATGCTGTCAGTGTGTTATTTTGAGCTGCTGACAGCAAAACAGGAATGAAGACAATGCACAGGAGATGCTTGCATCAGGATAATGTGACTTTGTGGTTAAATATCTCTTGTGTTAACTGAAAACCTGTCAGTTCACACCCCAGAAGTTTTCTTTAAGAAGGTTAGAACATCTCACCGGAGGCAGCAGTATTCGATTATTATTTACTTGAACATTTATTGTTATCATAAACTTTCCCTGATCAAATAAAGTTGTTGACTGTTATGCAATAAAGGCTCGCAAGCCATATGTCAAACCATATGTTGTTTAAACTAACCTGAGCAAAAACGTACCATGGTATTACTCTGTATTAATGGGCATGCACCAATCTTTTTTAAATTTGTAATTACATTAAGATGTAAATACGCGGTACCATACCATACAAGGTAGGTGCGTTTTAAATAATAATTATTGTTATTAATAAATAAATTGTTATTTTAAACATGCGTTTATTAAGATAACTCTGACTACATTCAAATATTCAAAGAAATATCTAATATTAAAGACAGATTTTAGGCACGTGCTTATGAATACTAATCTTAGATAGATAGATAGATTGATAGATTGATTGATTCTGAACACTTATAGATTTTCCGACACAACAAAACGCGTGCGCTCCAATTCGACCAATCAGAAAGACGCGGCAAAACCGCAACGCTCCCAAACGACCAATCAACGTGACGCGGTTTCCGATCATTCTAGTTTGTTGCGTCGCGTCGGTCGATAGCATTGTAAGGATCTCCTTATAAACTCACCGCTGTCTCCTCTTCGCTCAGCCCGCACTCCGCCGCGATCAGCATCAGCGTGGTCTCGTCGGGATGTTTGCTGACCTTCGTGAAATTCTCCTCCAGAACTTTAATCTGATCGTCCGCTAAACGCATCCCGAACATCGCCATCGCGTTTCCATTCGCGCTCATGTTTCAACTCCAAACTGACAAATGGACTGGAAACACAAATCACAGCTCGACTGATGCAAATAAAGTCCAAAGTCTTGAAAAGAAACGCCAGCCTCTAGGAGAAAATGCTGTGGAAAGAGGAAAATACAAAGTCAGTGTGAGATCCACAAACTTCAGCCCGCTGGCGCGTGCGAAACGCCTCTTTTCAGTGACAGCAGCGCGCGCAAACACATCAGATGTGTGTACTGTACCTGATGATGTTCAAACTCCATCTGCTCAGCCTATGATCGCTCAAAGCATTATGTAATGCCCCCGGGTGACGTCACATCAGATCTAAAGTGCGACAGACCCTTGAAAATTAGATCATGCAGTGTTGACCTACAGCAATCTCATCAAACCTGTCAAAAATGTCCTAATCATTTCACATCAAAATCAAAAGAAATCAATCTATATTTTGTGCCTACTTTTCAGACCATTAAACCATTTAAACATTATTTTCATGACAATTAAGCACCCCCCCCCCCCAAAAAAAATATTCTCATGTATGCAAAAATATATAAATATAATGATATTAATGGTTGTTTTTATTAATGATATGATGAATTATGATGTTTATTGTTATATTGATATTTATTTATCAATGTATCTATTTATTAACAATTATATAGTATACTATTTAAAAGTATTTATGCATTATGTTAATATTACTAACTTTAAATTTCCACTGAACTGATATTAAAAATCTATGTACATTTTCCTTACTGTAATATTAATAATATTATGATGAATTATGACGTTTATTATTATATTAATATTTATTTATGTTGTTTATTATTTAAAAAATATTATTTAATAATAGCTATTATTTATTACCAATTATATACTATTTAAAAGTATTTATATTTTTTTACTTTATATTTACACTGAATTAATTAAAAAAAAAATCTATGTACATTTTTACTGTAATATTAATAATAATATTATGATAAATTATATTTATTATTATATTCATATTTATATAATATATTGAATATATTTTTTACTATTTTTAATTGAATATATTAACAATTATTATATTAATTAATAAGTAGTTATTATTTATTTATTAATTTACTTATTTAATAACAATTATATACTATTTGAATTATGAAATATTAATTAATAATAAAATAATAATTATAATAGTTATTATTTATTTATTAATTTAATAACAATTATATACCGTTTAAAAGTATTTATACGTTAGTATTTGTTTTACTCCCTTTAAATTTACACTGAATTGATATTAAAATTGATGTACATTTTTTACTGTAATATTACTAATAATATTATGATGAATTATGTTTATTATTATATTAACATTTATATATAATATATTTAATATTTTCAGTTTTAAATATTAATTAATAATAATTACAATAGTTTTTATGAATTAATTAATTTAATAACAATTATATACTATTTAAAAGTATTTATACATCATGTTAGTATTTGTTTTACTCCCTTTAAATTTACACTTAATTGATATTAAAAAATACTGTAATTTATAACCAACATGTTTTTGGGACAAGATAATATATGCCAAATTTTTGTCTAGGTATCAGTGAATCCAGGGTGAAGGACCTTGAGTTTGCTTGCTCGTGTGTTATGTGAAACTCATACGGGCTGTCAGCAATTTGATCACATCTAGTTAGTACAAATAGTTAGTACACACACATCTGTTCATATGTTTACCTTGAATCTCTTTCCCATCACAGGTACACGATTCAAATCAAGAGTCAAATAAACCCTACTGGAAGGTTTTTAAAGAGCCGTTGGGTGTTTGCAGTCAGTGATGGGAATGCAGCAGTTTACAGCACGTGTTGTGTTTGTTCATGCCATCAAGGACTGTGAAACTTCACAAGAATGCTGAGCGGTGAGTTCTCAAAATATAGAAACATCCATCTGTCGTGTACTGAAAACACACATCTGCTGTGGAGAGTGTTTTTCAAAGAAGATTTGAATGGAAGGGAGGTTTTGTGGAGGAGGAGAGGAAATAGGGACACAGATATATCCAGACTCCCACAAAGAGGCCACTGGACCCTCTGGTCTGATTATATATCACTTTACATGCTACACAACTCCTAGGAAGTATGTGCACACACACGCACGAGTATAACTTATGTATTATATACAGTATTAACTTATGCAACAAGTTGATGATTGGGAGAAATAATTTATGCACTCATATCCATGTAACCTTGTGCTGTCTTCAAGATGATTAATATAAAATGTTTGTGATATACAGTAATGTGATCTGTTTCTGTTAGACTCACCTGCCCACGTGCCCAGGTGACTGAAACAGTGGAAAGTGTAACACAAGACTACTGACACTCGCAGGCCACTGGTGGAACTGCAATAACAAAGGATTTTCTTTTAACCATTTAATACATCTGCTTCAATGTTATTCTAGTATTAAACATACTATTTTAGTATTCATTAATATTTTATAATAGATTTAATTTTTATATTTTCAATATTTAAATATAATTTTAATTTTTAGGCAGCCTCGCACATGACATGCAGGAAAAAAAAGTAAATCATGCGGACTATTTACTGTTTCGTTCCCTCGATTTGTTAAATCGTTTGCATGAATTACAATTTCGTATCCTTAATTTGCTAAATCGTTAGCATAATTTACTATTTCATTCCCTCAATTTGATAAATATTGCACACTATTTACTATTTCGTTCCCTCGATTTGTTAAATCGTTTGCATGATTTACTATTTCGTATCCTTAATTTGCTAAATCGTTCGCACGATTTACTATTTTATTCCTTCAATTTGCTAAATCTTGCACACTATTTACTATTTCGTTCCCTCGATTTGCTAAAATCATTCACACGTTTACTATTTCGTTCCCTCGATTTGCTAAATCTTGCGCATGATTTACTATTTCGTATGCTCGATTTGCTATATTGTTCGCACAATTTACTATTTCGTTACCTCCATTTGCTAAATTGTTCACACGATTTACTATTTCGTTTCCTCGATTTACTAAATCTTGCGCATGATTTACTATTTCGTATCCTTGATTTGCTAAGTCGTTCGCATGATTTACTATTTTGTTCCCTCGATTTGCTAAGTCGTTTGCTCGATTTACTATTTCGTTCCCTCGATTTGCTAAATTGTTCGCACGATTTACTATTTCATTCCCTCGATTTGCTAAATCTTGCGCACGATTTACTATTTCGTATCCTTGATTTGCTAAATCGTTTGCACAATTTACTATTTCGTTCCCTCAATTTGCTAAATCTTGCGCATGATTTACCGTTTTGTTCCCTCGATTTGCTAAATTGTTCGCACGATTTACTATTTTGTTCCCTCGATTTGCTAAATTGTTCGCACGATTTACTATTTCATTCCCTCGATTTGCTAAATCTTGCGCACGATTTACTATTTCGTATCCTTGATTTGCTAAATCATTTGCACAATTTACTATTTCGTTCCCTCAATTTGCTAAATCTTGCGCATGATTTACCGTTTTGTTCCCTCGATTTGCTAAATTGTTCGCACGATTTACTATTTTGTTCCCTCGATTTGCTAAATCTTGCGCACGATTTACTATTTCGTATCCTTGTTTTACTAAATCGTTTGCACGATTTACGATTTTGTTCCCTTGATTTGCTAAATCGTTCGCACGATTATATATATATATATTTTATATATTATATTCAGTTTTTGTTTTAGGTTTCAGTTATGATAGATCGATTTATTTTTTTGTTTGAATAATTAATGGTGAATTTTATTATTTGCATAGGTCAGTATGACTGGTCTAGATAAACTTAGTAAAATTAGCCTCAATTTATAAATATCTATAAAGAAATTAAATATATAGTAAATTAATTTTTTTTTTTTCAGCTTTAGTTTTAGTAATAATTCTAATTTAGTTTTTTTTGTTTTTTAAGTTTAAGGGGTGGTTGATTATGATTTCAGCTTTAGTTAGTAATGTTGCTTTTTGAGCATAAACAACATCTGCAAAGTTACGACTCTCAAAGATATTTTCTTTTACAGAAATCGCTTTTTAAGGACTACAACATATGGATGGTAGGGACTACAACAAGCTTCTTCCCGGGTTAGTGACATCACTAACCCTAAAATTTACATAAACCCCGCCCCCGAGAACACGCAACAAAGGGGGCGAGGCCATGTTGGGCTTGGGTTGTTGTAGTAGAGTGTTGTTGCCATGCTGTCATTTTACACCGGACTGCTTCACGAACGAGGGTCAATTTAACGCTGGATTTGCACAGAAGATTAACATGACGGCACATGCTAGTGGATGAGTTGAATCAACTCCACAGCAACTACAGAAATTTATCCACTAACCATTCAGTAACGTCTAAAAGTTGTAACTTCTTCCTGAGTCTCTCCATCAGTGTCGACTCCGGTTTGAACAATGTAAGGCTGAACACGTTACTGACAATCCTCATTTTGGCTGCGTGAGATTCTCCAGCTTTGTTGTTGTTGAGCAACCGAAGCGCGAGCTGTTAAAGCTCCGCCCTCTTCTGGAAAAGGGGCCGGAAGCAGCAGTTCATTTGCATTTAAAGGGACACGCACAAAAACAGCGTGTTTTTACTCACACCCAAATAGGGGCAAATTTGACAAGCTATAATAAATGATCTGTGGGGAATTTTGAGCTGAAACTTCACAGACACATTCACCAGAGACTTATATTACATTTTGTGAAAAGGAGCATTATAGGTCCCCTTTAAACTGATAAATGCAAAGGTACAGATTCAAACCTGTGCAAAGTGGGTCATGAAACTGATGTTTGTCCTTCACTTTTGTACTGGAACAAAACAGAATCATTGCAGCGGACTCAAAATACTGTCTTATATTTCCATTGGCATGGAGTTTTGTATTGATTCCTGTGCTTTTGGCTTGATTTCTACACCTCCTTAAGCCCTGTGTGTTTTCTGCTGCCTGAGGAGAGGGTGTTAAGTTTTTATGACTCACAGTTTGGTTTTCTGAAGTTCTTTGAATAGGTAACAGTGTCCATACATGCTCCTGTGAATACAGGCCCTTCATTCTGTCCCGTCTCACACCCAGAGGGGTATTTTCTGCACTGGGATATAATGAGCTCAAACACTCTGTATTATATAATGAGAAGTTTTCAGGAGTCAAAATGCTGTTGATTTGCTAAAGTCGTGACACTGTATCATGAAATTATGTCGGAAGAATATAGCCAGGTCACACTGAAGGTCACACGTTTTAACAGTATTAAAGTGTTGACTGTATAAAGGCCAAATGTTTGGATAGGGAGGAGATGAGGTGTGGACATGCAGGATGAATCTTTGGCAACGTTGAGAGAACATGATTTTAATCAGGTGTGTTTACAGATGCATAATTAGTCAGCAGGGTGGAGGACAAGAGCACATGTTCAGCATATTATTTCATACCTGATCATGTGAACAACAAACATTCAGACACAATATACAGTAAATATAAAGGTGAGTTTGAATCTAATACTTTAAGGATAACAATGGTTATCAAATGTTGATTTTGTTTTCAGAAATTTACTTATGATATTATGATAGGTTGATTTATTTGTCAGGTTGATTAATTAATGGTGAATTTTATTATTTGCAGGTCAGTAGTTCTTGTCTAGATAGAGTAAAATTAGCCTTCAGTATAATTTATAAATATCTACAAATAAATTAAACAAATATAAAGTAAAACAATAATTATTTATAATATATAATAATATTAATATAAAATATATCCATTAATATATTAATGTTATTAATATATTAATTAATATTTATAAATGGCAATAATCTAATTTAATTGATGAATATCTATAAATAAAATACATATATAGCAAATAAATATTTATAATAATTTATAATAATATTTATTATTTTTTTATAATAAAAATATTTATTTATAATATCATATAAATGTAACATAATTAATATATATAAATTATAATTAATAATAAAATTTATAATAATTTAATTTATAAATATCTATAAATAAAATAAATATAATATTATTTATTTATAATATAAATAAAATATAATCTTTTTTTAAATTATGAATATATAATATTAAGATAAGGATTTTAAGATAGATTTAAGCTACAAAAAATGAGCAGTGTGAAGATAATCGCTTGCATTGATAATAAATTAATTAAAGTCACTATGTAATCAGTATTCACAATTCTTATTTTTAAGAATATTGTATTTATTATAAATTGTATTGTTCACATTCCTCTTAATCATGAATCAGAATAACTTCCCCTGATGACATTTGTTCCTGCTCCAGAAGCTGTTTCACTCTGATTTACGTCACTAGGGGACAAAAGACTGCCGCAACTTCCGTTTCATGCCAACTTTAACATTTATTTTTATATATCTAAGTATTTTTATCATACAAACTAAATCCTGAGGGCTCCAAAGAGACGAAATCACCCTTCATTGTTTCATCCTTTACTTCCTTCCATCATTTACTTGATGGATAAACAGCATTCTTGGGTCTTGTTAAACTTTAGCTCCAGTTTTTAAAAATGGACTGTGGCGCTTAAAAACTGAAATTCCAGCCCAATTTAGAGTCCCTGAACAGAAGCAGACACAAGCACACCACAACCGTCAGGCGTCCTTAAAGTCAAAGTGCTTTGCTGGGAAACTTGACATGATAGCATAAGAAAAGACAGACGGACAGCAGACGTGTAGACCGAACGACACATGGCTGTTACATAATCGCACACCCCTCCCTCCACTGATCCAATGAACACATCTGGAACTCAAACCAGAACCAACCAGAGGAAATGAGACTCCAAATACTGAAGCCAGAGAGAGAGAGGGAGAGAGAGATGAACATCTTGAAGTTAACAGGCACAATGTCAATCATTCTTAGCTGACATGCTAACAACAGGAAGTAATTAAAGGCTACATGTGACATAAATAGGTTTAATTGATGCAGTGTGTGTGCAGGATATCATGATACTCAGTTATAAGATCCAAATGGAGATTGACATACATTATTGCTATTTTTCTTCTGTTAATGTAAGTGTATTATGTGGAGAAAAGACTTGATTCTAAATAAAAGTCACCATGAAATCAAAATTGACAATTCTTATTTTTTTAACGGAGTATTTATTTGTGCACGTCATTGTTTTAAATTCATGTTCCTCGTAAGCTTGAATCAGAATAACTTTGCAGAGACATCTCTTCTCTGATGACGAGGGCGGGGCAACCTGTCACTCACATGAGATCCACCAATAACAAACCCCGCCCTACATTTGTTCTTGTTCCAGAAGCTGTTTCACTCGTATATATGGCACAATAGGGAGGAAAAGACTTGTGTAACTTCTGTTTAATGTTGACTTTTTAAGTTCTGGTTGATTTTTTAATAATATCTGAGTGAAAACAGATCCAGTTTTGGCAGAATTCCACAGAAAGCTTGACACATTTCCACACAATTAAAGCAGCCTTCACAAAGCCGAACACACCCCTGACCCTTCACTTAAATATTATAGCCAATTTGATTTCCACTACCAAACCAAAAAAGGCACAGAAAATATTTGCATAAATAAAAATGTCCATTAAATCATATCTTCTTTTTTTTTTGTTTACAGGAAAGGTGTGTAAACATTCCTGTTTTGGTCTTTGTTCTGATGATTGATATGTAATGCATAAATAAACATGAGTGTGTGTGTGTGTCCGTGTACACACAGGTGTGTCTGTCTATCTGTGTACATTAAATGTTTCTCTGCTGTAGGAAAAACACTGCTGTCACATGATCATTAGTGACCAGTGAGTCAGTTGGTATGCAGATAAAGATCAATAAACCAACACTGAACAGAGCTAAATCTCTGGAGTTGATTTTGCGATAATGACTGTATAAACTAACTTTCAAAAGTTTGGGGTATGTAAGATTTTTTTGAAATAAGTCTCTTCTGCTCATCAAGACTGCATTTATTTGAAAAAATACAGTAAAAACAGCAATAAAGTGAAATATCACAATTCAAAATAGCTGTTTTCTATCTGAATATAAGTTAAAATGTAATTTATATCCAGTGATCAAAGCTGAATTTTCAGCATCATTACTCCAGTCTTCAGTGTCACATGATCCTTCAGAAATCATTCTAATATGATGATTTGCTGCTCCAGAAACATTTCTGATTATTATCAGTGTTGAAACAGTTGAAACCATGATGCATTTTTCCCAGGATTCTTTGAAGAATAGAAAGTTCACAATTTCTTTTTTAAGTAGTTTTTGTAACATTATAAATGTCACTTTTGACCAATTAAATGCATCCTTTCTAATTTCTAATATTATCTCTTACATTTTACTCAGAACAATCACAAGCACAGGGACTGTAAACAGATTCCATTGCAGATCTGACAAAACCACTGACATTTTTTTTGTTTAAAGAAACAGGGACCCCTTAAGGCGTAATCTGTCTATTGTAAGGAATACCGCAATCCTCCCCCGTTTCCTGTCAAACAATACATATTGTGCTCAGACAGGAAATGCCCCCATTTTTCTGTGGCCAGCGATACATTTTATGGATTGAAAAAATCTGTGTGTGTGTTTTATGTACAGACAACAACAGAACAAAATATGGTGCAAAATGTTCCACTAAATAGTTGCAGAGATCTCAGTGCATATCATGTTGTATTTCTATCAAAGATGATACATTCTTCTCTTCTCTGGCTTGCTTCCTAATCTGGTTGTCTGATAAATCTAACCATTACGAATATTGTTGATGAATTGCTTTTGTTCCTTTTTTTGTAAGGCACTGTGGATAAGTGTCTGCTAAATGCATAATTGCAAATTGTAGAGAGAGGAGAAACATGCTTGGATCACGAAAATGGAAAATGTGGTCATTTATCTGGGCAGGAGGAAATGTGTGACATCATTCCCATGAAATATCTAAGAGTTCTGTAGTGGAAAAGAGGCCAACAACAGAAGAATGTGTGTGTGTGTGTAAGTAGGGTCTGTCCTGCTCAAGATGACCACTTGCTTAATAAAAATTAATAAAAGAAAGATCATCCCCTTCACAATCTTTTCCCACCAGCTGTGGGTGAAAAAATTGGTCAGCTTCTTAAGCCAAATTATCTGACAAAACTACTGTTTAATGACTGTTTTTAGACTGTTTAATGAAAATAATATAGATATTTAGATTTTGTTACACTATTAGTTTTTCTTTGCTTTGTACTCTTGAGCATGTTTTGCATATTTGTATATCTGCTTTTATACAACGTTCTGTCATGAAACTCTAGATGGTGCAGGCTGATGGGTCCTTAACTCACTCTGCTTGCAATCACATCATTCTCTTTAGGGCACAGCTGATTGGTTCCTGCTGTATCAGTAGCCAATGTGCTCACTGCTCAACCTTCAAATACTGGTCAGCATTTGCTATAGTAGTTGCAGCGCGATTTCAGAAAACCTCCACCTTCCCCAGCTCCACTTGTATAGATCTGCTACGGGTAATTCATGTATGCATTAGTGTGCCATATTGGCAGTAGCAGGTCCCATACTTGCTCTGCAGCAGCAGCAATAACCAACAGCTGCAGCAGCAATACCAACAGCAGCAGAAATAACAGCAGCAGCAGCGGAAATAACAGCAGCAGCAGCAGCAATAACAGCAGCAGAAATAACAGCATCAGCAATAACAGCATCAGCAATAACCAACAGCAGCAGCAGAAATAACAGCAGCAGCAATTACAGCAGCAGCAATAACAGCAGCAGAAATAACCACCACCACCACCACCAGCAGCAATAACCAACAGCAGCAGAAATAACAGCAGCAGCAATTACAGCAGCAGAAATAACCACCACCACCAGCAATAATCAACAGCAGCAGCAGCAATAATCAACAGCAGCAGAAATAACCACCACCACCATCAGCAGCAATAACAGCAGCAGCAGCAATAACCAACAGCAGCAGCAATAACAGCAGCAGCAATAACAACAGCAGCAGCAATAACAGCAGCAACAGCAACAGCAGCAGCAATAACCAACAGCAGCAGAAATAACCAGCAGCAGCAATAACAACAGCAGCAGCAGCAATAATCAACAGCAGCAGAAATAACCACCACCAGCAATAATCAACAGCAGCAGCAGCAATAATCAACAGCAGCAGAAATAACCACCACCACCATCAGCAGCAATAACAGCAGCAGCAGCAATAACCAACAGCAGCAGCAATAACAACAGCAGCAGCAATAACAGCAGCAATAACCAACAGCAGCAGAAATAACCAGCAGCAGCAATAACAACAGCAGCAGCAGCAATAACAGCAGCAGCAGCAGCAGAAATAACCAGCAGCAGAAATAACAACAGCAGCAGCAATAACAACAGCAGCAGCAGCAGCAATAACAGCAGCAGCAGCAGAAATAACAGCAGCAGCAGAAATAACAACAGCAGCAGCAGCAGCAATAACAGCAGCAGCAGCAGCAGCAGCAGCAGCAGCAATAACAGCAGCAGCAGAAATAACAACAGCAGCAATAACAGCAGCAGCAGAAATAACCAGCAGCAGCAATAACAGCAGCAGCAGCAGCAATAACAGCAGCAGCAGAAATAACAACAGCAGCAGCAGCAATAACAGCAGCAGCAGAAATAACCAGCAGCAGCAATAACAGCAGCAGCAGAAATAACCACCAGCAGCAGCAATAACAGCAGCAGCAGAAATAACCAGCAGCAGCATTAACAGCAGCCGCAGCAGAAATAACAGCAGCAGCAGCAGAAATAACAGCAGCAGCAGCAATAACAGCATCAGCAATAACAGCAGCAGCAGCAGCAGAAATAACAGCAACAGCAGCAGCAGCAGAAATAACCAGCAGCAGCAATAACAGCAGCAGCAGAAATAACAGCAACAGCAATAACAGCAGCAGCAATAACAGCAGCAGCAATAACAGCAGCAGCAGAAATAACCAGCAGCAGCATTAACAGCAGCCGCAGCAGAAATAACCAGCAGCAGCAGCAATAACAGCAGCAGCAGAAATAACAGCAGCAATAACAGCAGCAGCACAGCAGATCTATTCCGCCAAGACCAAACATATCAACACTGATATCCATCATATCCATTACCATGCCAAACACACAGTTGTCATGACAGAAATACTTTTATGTGTAGTTTATGTACTTTCTGCATTAGTTCAATCATAGTATTTGCTAAGCAGAAAAGTAATTAAACTTCAACTTCAAATTGTTTACAAATACGTTGATAACATGTGATGCAGTCTGTCAATGACTTTGAGCGTAGAACATGCGCTCCGTCACTAAACAAGCCTGCAAAGAGTCCCATAGGTGTGTCTCACTCTCACCAAATAAAAGACCCTCTGTACAGGGAAAGTGTGTGTGAGTGTGACTGTGTGTTCAAACTCTGTAGGGGAGGAAACGTTTTTCCATCTACAGCCAGCCATGAACCTCCTGTGTGCTCCCACAATTCATCAAACCTTTAGATTTACATTTTAAATCCATGACTGCTAATAGTCAGCTTAGATAAGACCTAAACACATGCTTTCTTTCACATTCCCACCATGTGCATGAGAACAAAAATCTTTTTAGACACTTTTCAGGATTGTGTCGACACTTGAGGCCATTTTTGAGTCTCGTTTTCAGTCTTAATGAAGCGTCACATTTGTTTCCGACCAGTGTGAGAGAGCCAGTGTTTATGGTGCATTACCCATGACTGCATGGATCATGAATGGACTCTTATATCACTCTTCATCACAAACTCTTGATGGCCTTCATAGGACACTGTTTCATGGCGTTTTCAAAACTGTAGATCGTTTGTTTTGTTCCAAAGCAGGGACTTAAACTGTTACAGTGTTGCATTTCACTTTCACAGGGTAACTTTTCAAAGTGTACCTAAATGTGAGTCACATGACTGTCTTCTCATTGGTCAGAGCACACCTGTCCTCGTAGCGTCATGAAGATGGATTGACAGGTTAACTCCACAGGATTATTGTGGCTTTATCTGTAGCTGTACTTAGTAGAATTTTACACACAAATGTGAATCAGTAACAATCTGAGCATTGGAAAAATATTCAGAGAGTCCCAGAACGGTTGAAATATTCCCAGAGAAGGATGTAGTGTCCTATTTTTAGTCTGTGTTGTGGCTAATTATGGGCTGATAAGAAATAGAAAGAATAATGATCATGCACTCACTTTAGTCTTCAGTAAGATTAAACGAAAGCATTTTATTTTCCTCCCTGCATTGTTTCTCTATTCTTCGTGGCTTTTAAGACCAGGAAACAAGAAAACTGTTTTGCTTTCACTCTCTTTTGATGATTATCTGTAATAATGAGTCATATTTCACACAGCCAGAGGGAAATCCCTGTTCCCAATTTTAATCTAGGTACTTGATATATTTAATAAGAATACTGATGTGATTACAGAGAAAAAAATTGCACCCATTTCTGCTTTATCAGAGGAAATTATTTAAAAACGTTGTTATTGTTAACTAAAACTATTAAATTTGTTTTCTTTATTGAAATAAAATAATTGGAGCTTAACAGAATTTAACTGAAATAAAACAAGTTCAAGAATTAAAATGATTGAAAATAAAAGATAAGAATATTAATAATAATAACAATAAATGACAAAAGCCAAAATGACATATCCAAAACTAAAATAAAATACTATAATAGTATATAAATAATACTGTAATAACAATGCTTTATTATAAATGGAGCACTCTGGTTGGATATTTTAAAATTCCATTTTTATATATTAATTAAATATATAATTAAATATGGCATTAAAATTGTTATGAGAAAGAATGTCCGGAAAAATTTATTTCATTGATGTCACTCGGAGTAACAAATATAAAGGGACCATTTTGGATCAAGTCATGCCGTTAATATCATGTGACAGGATGTGACATCATTCAGACACCTGCAAAGGACCACATGGTTGTGAAGCAAACTAACTCTCTCTTAACTATTTGAAAAATTCATGTTTTCTTTTGCTCAAACACATTTGGTACAACCGCTATAAAACATGAAAAATGTTGTAATATTTAAAAAAAAACTTGTGCTAAATATAAAAAGTTTGATTGTCCTTTTGCTAGCTAGATATTAGCCTGTTAGCATTGTTTGAAAATATCATCATCAAAAGTGTAATTTGGTAAAACCGCATGACTTTTTTGGTGACAAATTTTGTCCATCTTGTAAAAAAATGACAAAAGCAGTGTTAACTGATTATAAAAACCATAATCTCATTGTTAACACTTAATAAAACTTCAAAATTAATTATATCTCCATTATGTTTTCTTACACTTTTAAAAACCTTATTCGTCAATGACCCAAATAAGAAAAATAAAATTTAGAAAATAAAAATACTGACTTGCCTGGTTAATTGCACAAGCAAATTAAATTATTAGAATATTAATACACAGCAGAAAATGAATCAAACACCCACAACTAGAATTATCATTTCATTTTATTCAATAAGCTTGTCATAAATTATAGCACATTAAAATATTTTTTGTTGAGAGTTACAAAGTGGATAGCAACATTTGTTGGTGGCCTGATCCGTTTTCCCAAAGAAAACAATGCATTGTCAGCGAGGAACATCGCAGCTTCATTAATGTTTCAAGCAGCTTATGATGAGAAGACGAGAGGTGAAATCGAGCAGCCACTGTTGAGTCTACGCTGGATGAAGACAGATGAATTATTACACCATCACGGTTTCACAAGTCACATAATAAGGAGAGGAAAGGTGGACATTGGGAGAGGGGAAAAGACACAAGGAGAACAACAGGACTCAAAGCAAATAAAAAAACGAGTGTCTATGAGCGGATGCTGTGGAGTGATTCATAATTTGCAACAAACAGGTTTGCATGTATTAAAAAACCCAAATAAATGCTCACAATGATTCTGCCGACGGAAACAAACACGATCATTCGGTGTGAAACACACAGGAAAAATGTTCTTCACTGCTCTGTCTGGCTACTCATGATGATGGCTGAATATGAACAGGTAGTAAGCAGGTGGGAATGATTGAAAACAGCTTGTTCAGTGTCTCTATGTGCAGTCCAGTCTACTACGTTTCATCTTAATCCTATGCTCTTCCTTTTTTGCCATTATAGTCCATTAATCATTTACTTTTTAACTTCATTTATCCTTAACAGTCTCTAAGCACTCCCTCCCCCAGACGAGCCACAGGCTGTGATTGGCCGGTGGGGCAAGGGGGCGTGTCTCTGCCTCTCTGCGGTCCAATCAAAGAACTCCCTGCTAAAGCTGAGCCGCGGAACAGAAGCTAGCTGTAAACCTGGGGCCGGTTCTAGGGGGTTCTTCCATTCTACTTCGACATCTGCTGCTGAACGTGAAGCAAGAACTCGTAATAAGAGAAGGCAGATTCAGTGCGGTCCTCCACGAGGTGCTGGAAAAAACTGGTCTTTGCCGAGGCGTCGTCCCTGCAGAAAGACAATATTGCATGAGTCAAACTTGGCTATATTTAATTGTGAATGATTTAATGATGCACATTTCTTCTTTGTTGAGTTTTATATTTGAACCATCAACCTCAATTTCATTCAGAGGCCCAAAATGAGCAATTTGCATGATATATCGGCCACCATTATCGGTATCGGCCGATATATGTTCATTTTTAATGTTATCGTTATCGGCCTGATAAGAAAATATATTAAAACTAATAAATATTATTTCCATCAGCCGAGACATTTCAGATGTGCACTGTCCGCCATTATGGTTTTGAATTGCTTGAAATATGATTGAAAATCGCTATAAAAAGGAAAATACAGTGCAACGTACAGCGTAAGTCTGTCATATAGGCTACATAATATTATAATTGTATTTGGGACATGGCTTTTAATGGTAAGACTTGTTTTTATAATCAGGCTCTCAAAAATTATATGAACATTTTGATTTAAATTTATCGGCTTTTAAATACAAAGAATTATCGGTTATCGGCCAAAATGTTCATATCGGTGCATCCCTAATGCTTGTAATGTAAATCAATATAATCTTTATAGAAGATACTTACATAAAATGCAAATAAATATCAATATCTGGCAATAAAGTCTTCGTAAGATGATATTTAAATGCTTAGTTTTATTATCAAAGCTCTGTAGTTTTAAATATAATGCAGTGCAATACAATGATGATTGACAGATGAACAAATAAACCTTCCTCAAAAGCCTGATGATCATATTTGATACTCATGATGTTTCTAAAATAAATAATGTATGAATAATCAAATAAAACTAAGTTGCTTCAGTCCAGTAAGTGTTCATCTTTAAATATTACTAACAATATTAAGTTATTCTTATGTTTGCTTTATAAAAATCAGTACAGATTTCACAGCAGAAAGACACGTGAAGCTCAAGCTGAAGGAGGGCGTTTGTGCAATTATACTAAAAGACTTTTACTTGCTAAAAAAGTCTAAACTATCAATCAGACAACAGAAGGACTTTAGGAGATTGTGTGATACTGGTTTATCAGAAGTTTTGATCGTATTGATTATTTAGAGGCCATAGAAATGTGCGTATCAAATATGATACAGTAGGATTTATAGGCTTAAGACACATTAAATCTGAGAGAAACCGATTTCATAACTAACCAAAATCTAAAAAAAAAAAACCCCTCGAAAGAATGTAACTCCCACTGTGAGAGGAGGCAGTCTGTGATAGTATAAAAACACACCATCCTCCCTCAGGAACAATACTCTGCCCTGTGACTATGAATAACAGGGGTGGAAAGGGAGAGATAAAGCGATTGGGAAAGATGTAGAGGAAGAAAGCTGTAGGGTATTAGGAGAAACAGATGGAGAGCAGACGTACTTGACCACATGAAAAGCAGGATGGAAGGTTCTAGACTCCAGCAGCCAAGAAATGAACGCTCGAGTTCGCTCTGAATACGTCGTCTGCAGCTCTGGAATCTCAGTCTGTAAAACAACAACAACAACCATGTTTTCGATTAATTCCCAAAATGTTACTGTTCGTCAGTTGTGCTGCACTTTTTATTTGATTATTCATTAAAAGATTAATTGTTAATGTTTTATGCCTTCATTTGATTACCACTGTTTTTGATAAATTTGTATTAAATCATAAACAGATTACAACACAGAATTTTGGGGGGAAAAAATTTGGGAATTTGGGAAAATCATGAAACAGAATTGAGCAAAACCAGAATGGATTTCATAGGGCACTAGGCACGAAGCGTCTGGAATATTCAGATGTTTAGGACAGTGGTTTTTGGTGTGAAATTGGAGTGAAGTATGTGAGGTTTGGTGATATGGGCCCACAAGCCTCTCCAGGGTGAGATAATGTCAGCCGACAGTATTTCAAAATGAAAAACAACTTTGGTTCACGTTCTAATGCTGATCAGAAGCAGCTTCTGTCTTTCATAACTCATAGAAAAACAAGCCACTGTGGGGGTTTGCGGTATGAATGCTGTTTTAACACATAAGAGGCCATATTCTACAATTCTTTTCCCTGATGTTTCATAAAAAAAAGCCATCATTTTATTTTTCATGATCATTGCAGTGTTTTCTAGTATCATTGATATACTACTGTAGCTGTTGTTACAATTTTGAGAGATTTTATCTTTACAATTGAAAGTTTTAGTAATTTTGTTGCATGTTTTTCGTCATTTTAATTAAGTTTTAGTTCATTTAGTATTTCAACTTAAATGAAAATTCAAAATGTTTCCTTTGCAACTAGCTGAAATTAAATTAATTAAATAAGGGGCCGTTTACACAACACTGTTTTCAACTAAAAATGGAAAATGTTTTATGCATTTTGGCTGTTTATTTACACGACAACACGTTTTGGGGGCCTGAAAACGCCAACTTTTGAAAACGGGTTTTAAAGTGCCCTCTGCTACGATTGGCACAGTTCAAGTTGTCTTTCATTAAGCCACTGAATATTGACTAGGTGTTAATAGTAGGTCTGAATACTTGCTAATCTTATGATGCACATCAAATGTCTGATTATTCAAGACTACATGCTGATATGCTCATGTTTGTGACATTAATGCAATGTGATTTCTGAAAACATCATTTTTTGTAGCTTAGTTTCAATAAACGGTCTGAGAAGAAAGTGTGTATGTGTCTTTTTACAAAAGAGCAAGAAAAATCCTTGTGACAAATGGTACACCAATGACATAAACTCACCATGTTGGACGGTAAGGATGCATAATTGGGGCAGCCCAACACATCACGTATGAACATATCGTTACAGCACTTCCCCACCCACAAATACATCACCTACAGAGCAAAGGGCAGAAATCACAGTGAGAGAAGATTTCGCTTCACAACATTGTTCTGTCTTTGTAGAGATAAACTCACACTGCCACAGTCCATGAGAAACGCTCCCTCTCTAGTGAGCTTCTCTGCTGTGAGCTGCAGTAAGGGAGGCTGAGGAATCACAGAGTCATTCAGATGCAGCGCCGCCTAGAGGACAGACAAAACATATGAATCTATTCAGTCTAATCTCAAACTTCATCGTTACTGGCCTTTTTTTTTTTTTTTTTTTAAACTTGCTGTTGGCAGCCAATTTTTTTGATTTATCAGCTTACTAAGGGATGTTAGCACTTAAAAATGCATCATAGAAATAAGCATAAAGTAAAACCTTCCTTGAAAAGTTTTTTTTTGTGTGTAATTATTGTAGCTGACCAGCTAAAACTATAATTGAACTTTTTGTCACGAGCCTCTAAATGATTCATTGAATCAAAACCACTCTAATATGCTGATTTATTAATATTAATGACTGCTGCTTGATGAATCCTTTTCTTTGCTGAATAGAAAGTTCAAAATAACAGCATTTATTTGAAATAGAAATCGTTTGTAACATTATAAATGTCTTTACTCTCACATTTAATGTATTCTTGCTGAATAAATGTATTTTTTCATCTTTCTTAGCCCAAACTTTTGAATGGTAGTTTAATCACAGTTTCCACACAAAGACACATAAGCAGAAAAAAAAAAAAAACATTTTCATGTGAAAATCATCATATTAGAATGATTTCTGAAGGATCGTGTGACACTCAAGACTGGAGTAATGATGCTGAAAATTCAGCTTTGATCACAGGAATGAATTACAGTTTCCTATATAAACTGACACTTTTAATGCAAAGCAATTTACAGAAAACTAATAAAAATGTGAATAATTAAAGGGCCAGCGCTCCCTGAATAACCTGGGATTAAATATGTTCAGTGGCAACAGATGGTGATAAGGAGCATTAATTATGAGGGATGGCCTCTACAACCTCATCCTGGTAAATCACATCATGTACCATTATAAACCACACCTGTGTGAATGTGCGTTACCTGTTCGGTCATGTTGTCGATGCGGTACAGGTCCGGATGAACCATACGCATGATCTGATGCAGCGGCTGACTCTTAAACTCACACATGGAAAACACTCGCTCGTCCAGGCGGGTGCTGGTACCAGTTCGCAGAGCTTTCTGTAGGATGAAACAAGAAAACATGAAATATATTGAATGAGATGAGGGGGAAAGAATTTACCCAACAAGAATTTACAGCATTTTAAATACACTTTTCCCCCTAAAGAACAGATTTTTATGATCTGTTTTTATGGCTTTTGAATGAAGTGCGGTTAGTCACTGAATCTCTGGTTGTGTATGTGGATACAGCACCCCCACCTGTTTGAGCAGGGCAAGTACATATAGAGGGAACAGACGCAGGGCGGCAGGAGCGATCAGGCCGGAGGGCTGTATGTTTGAGCCATTAGCGCGATACGCTGTTAAACAATCCACCACAGCATTGACTAACGCGTCTCTTGCATCAGACAGACTGGAGGAGATGGAGCGATCGATAGCTGCAAAGAGACACATAGAGAGAGATGATGTTTCTAGCAAGCAAAACAAACAGAAATCTTTTGTATTATTATTATTTTATTTTTGTGTGTGTGTGTTCCATGTGTTTTATTATGTGATATGTGAATGTATAGTATTGCCTGTTAGGATATATTTTCTATGTCAGTGTCAAAGATGAATTTCTGTTCAGGAAATCTGTACAGACAATCTCTGTACAGAACATCTCATCTTGTTCTCGTGAACTCAGTCTCGTGTTTCGTCTTGTATGCTACCCGTCTCGTCACACCTTTAATTGACATATTAATCAATTATCAAAGTAATCGTTAGTTGCAGCCCTACCATAAAAACTGTTCACAATGTATTGACACTGCATTCGGCAATTAAAGTCCCCTTGAACCGGAAGTTGCAAACAACTTTTCTCCAGTGTTGTGACGTATTCCCAAGTGAAACGGAATATTGAATAGAGGGGAGTGTTTTATTTTAGCGCTCCTCCTCTCCATCTCTCGCTCATAGCAGACTAACTGTCGGAGGGGAGTGGTTTAAGCGTTTTCAACCCAAGCCGTCACACTGATGTCATCAGAGAAGGGGCACCATTGCAGAGGGGAGGAGCATTTTCAGATTTTGATTAAATATTACGAAGCCAAACTATTTTTTTTGTGTGGATTGACTTGCACTGATGAATTGTTCACCACAAAACTAGCAATTTGAGCTAACAAAATAAATAAGGTCAATTTTGATTTCATGTGTACTTTAAAATGTCTGTGTTTGTTCTACTTACCCATGTTGGCCAGCAGGCATGAGATGGCCTGGATATCTGCTCCAGCAAACACTTCACTCAACTGACTGACCACCGGCAGACACAGAGTGTGCACTCTGATTCGACGTTTACCTGTCAATCATAAATATATATCAATCAGACAAAATCTCACTTAGTTGATAGACAACAACTACTACTTGCTGAGTCCATTTTGTTGAGTCCCAAGTTTGAGTGGGAGATGTTTATTACCGTCTTGTTATAGTAATTTTGTTGTTATGTATTTTTTTTATCTTTCATGTTACACACAACATGGATTCAACTGTATTCAGAACAATTGTCCGAGTCCATGACAAGTCCACCTGAGTGCGTCCGAGGTCATTCATAATTGCAGTCCGAATCCAATTACCCCCAACTCTATTCAATAGCCTATATCGAAACTGGACTAGTGTAAATGTGCACACACTCGTTTACCTTTGCTTGATGTGTAAAGAAGAGCCGCTTGAAAACAAGCGAGCGATGTATCGGCTAAACTCTCCTCGATGGACATCTGCACTGCGAAACCAGAGTCCGGGTTCACGTTGGCCAGAGACAGCAAATCAGTGGAGCGCACGAAGAAGTTGCCATGGAAAGTGTGGATGGACAAGCCTGTTGACAAATCAGAGAAAGTGTCACTACAGTATAGTACAGTATTCTCTAATTTTCAAACACTTGTTTCTCACATCAGCCTTGTTGTAAATTCTACAGAGATATATGCCCCTAGGAAATCTGTTTTAATTATTCTGGATTCAGTTTAAATGGTTTAATTGAACTTTAATAATCAAAAAGCATGTCTAATAAACAGAATAAAAAAAAAATATGAATGAAATGTTCAGAAATTGTGTTGTCTTATTTAATTTTTCTTGATTCTGTGTTCTTTGATACAAATTTATAATCAAAAACGGTGGTAATCAGATGAATGCATAAAACTAACAATTTAATTAATATTTTAAAATGTAAATCAAATGAAAATTTAACACTTCCTTTTTTGCAAAGTGCTGCAACAGAGGTTTACTGTTTAAATTAAAACAAAAAAATTGCAATTCCTTAAAAAAAAAAAAAAAAAAAAAAAAAAGTTTTAATAAATGGTATTATTACTACTTAGAAAAGTACATTCTATTGTACAGTAGTATCCTAATATATTTGTCACGATTTCTTCAAGTTAAACAGAACTTTTATTTTGGCGGGTTGTTGTGTAGACCTATGAGTTTCTGTGTATTTGAGGATAGTTTTATCAAATGAAATGGTGAAAAGCTTGAAGATCAGCTCTGCAGATGAAGTTTGTATGTTTTTTTTTCTCTGTGTAATATTCAGACACTAGTTCATACTGAAATTTGATAGTCAGTATTGCACAGCCCTACTTTTGATTTACTCCTTCAAATTCCATAACATTATGCATTATACAGTAAATTCCATTCTTGCTTGATTCTCTCTGCGTTTCCTGCATAGCGGAAATCACAAGGCCCTACAGATGCTGATCAATAGAAGTGTCAATCAAAGCAAACGCGACACAGGATTGGCCAGCGTGTCTCCTCCCCCTCACCTTTGGTGCACCTGATCCTCATGACGGCTTCAAATCCGATCTTTCTGGTGAGGTATCGCTGGAGATCCTTCTGGAATTTCTGTCTCTGCGCTGTATTGTGAACGTGATGGAAGGACGGGTAGTAGAAGACGCTGCCGGCGGAGTATTTGGACACACACGCTGCACAAGAAAGAAAGAAAGGTCTCGTCTCTCAACTTTAAGTCACACATAAGAGCTGAGAAAGAACATTAAGTGTGTGTGTACCTAATGAAGCCAGGTCTGAGTATTGGGAGCTCAATAAGAACAGATCCACTCCAATCTGCTGTCCAGAACAGTCCAGAGCCAGTTTCTTGTAAAAGTCTGTAGCAGGACCCAAGTGCTGGACATTCTAGACACAAACCAACAAAATCTCTCAAAATGCTATTCCTTCGAACATCATACAGTAGCCTAATGGCCCTTGAGAATTATCAGGTTCTTTTTAAGACTTTTTAAGACCTGCACAAATAAAATTAATACCATATGTCTATACAGAGCAAACTGCTATAATCTCAAAATAAATCATATCTCAAAATCTATATGTGTTAATTAATGTTCTTAGTCTTTCCTTCCTGTGACAGGGCAGCCCAGAAAGAAATCACAAGAGTTTAATTAAATGGCAAATACAGTTTGCCAAAGCAACCAAAATACCAATGATATCCAGAAAAATGTTATCCATAATGCAGGACTTTTAATTATAAACAAGCCTAAAATATACTGGGACTCGTATTTTGAAATGTCTATGATTTCCAGCTGCTCACTGAAAAAGATGAGAGAGATAAAATATGCAACAACATCTTACGATAGAAACACCATACAGCAAATATTGTCATAATTCATCAACACTATATCATAAGCAATTGCTTGGCATAACTGCCGCATTACTTGGCATATTCATTATGAACTACTTCTTGTTTTTCAGTCCACAAATTTAAGACCTTCTAAAATTATAATAAAGACTTTTGTTATAGCATTTAAAGTAACCATTAATTAAAATCGACAGTGTTTATTATAAATGAATTATCCGTGCACATCACTGATTTAAATTTGTATGCCTTGTAATCTTTAATCAAAATAACTCGCTCTTGCAGCAACATCTCTTCTCTGATGATGAGGGCGGGGCAACCTGTCACTCACATGAGATCCACCAACAGCAAACCACAACCATTCAATCAATTCGCCATGGACAAAATCAAGCCCCGCCCTACATTTGTTCTTGTTCCAGAATCCGTTTCACTCAGATATACGCCAATATGACCTTAAATTTTATCAAACTGAATCTAAAACTTTTTTGACCCACAGAAACCCTGAATATTTATGTCTGGAACAAAGCTTTTTATTCATGACTAACTGGAAGGCAAATTTCTAAGCTTGTAAATGCTTATTCCCTTATGACTGCTTGAAAAACATCCCATGTTCCAATCACTGAGCATCCACTGATATGAATGTTTGTGTTTATGTAGGATCAGCGTTTGTTGAACTTGAACGATGATTCAGGACAGTTACCTTGGTGCTGGATCTGAGGTTGGGGTCTTCCCGCGACTGCAGGAGTCCGGCGCCGAGGGTGGGCAGCTGGGTCTGAAACACGGACACTCGGCCTCCGGTCGGGGACATGAGTTTATATGCTGCCTGCAGAGCTGGACCCAGAGCGCTCTGAGTCTCGCGCGTGTGCGTGAACATCCCCGGCAGAGCGTTCAGCAGGTCCTTCACCAGCTGCGAGCACATGCACAAACACACAGATAACGCAGCTGTGTAACGGTGTTGCTTATCAAAGCTTGTGTGGTACAGAGATATGGGAAATGGGAACATAAACACAGCGCTGATCTCTCTCTCTCTCACGCAGACACACACAAAGATATGAGGACTTAAAATACAGAGAGGGAATGATAAGATTCAAACCTCTTTACTCTCTTTGAGATTCACCAGAAGGCTGTCGTGTGTTGGGATGAAAACATCTAAGACAAAACAAACAAATCTCTCATCAGATTGAGTACAAGAACAATGCATCTCTTTACACAATTATTTGAATTAAAAATTAAAAGGCAATATGGCCTTGTGATTAATAAACCGCAAAAGACTGCAGTTTAATGAAATACAATAATATTCATTTGTTGCATGCTTTAAAGTGAAAGCATCGTGGTTTTTGTTTGAAGGGATCTGCATGTACTTCAAGCATACTTTCAAAACAAGCTTAATTTGAAGACAAAAAGGCATCACTTGCTAGTTACCATGTTTAACTACTTCTAGTGTCTTGATATTGAAGGAGCAGCAGAAATATGAGACTATATTCTATATATAATTTTGCAGCACAAATTGCAAAATGATTTTTGACCAAATCATGTCGCAAATGCATAAACATTGTCATGAAAATTTCAGGCATTGTGGATTCAAAATAAATAAATAAATAAATAAAATAAAATAAAATAATAAAATAACAGTTACACATACACAGAAATATAATAGAGCACTATCATTTTGGGGGGGAAAAAATACATATATATTTATTATTTTCTAAACATTTTATTTTCTTGTTTTAAAAGTGAGGGTCAAAATTTATATTAATATAATATATAAATGATATAATACAAATTATATACATTTTTCCACTTTTTCCAGACTAGTAGTACTCTACTATATTTCTGACAAATGACATTAGAGAGTCTGAATGGTATTTTAGAGGTGGTGTGCCAATATAGATATGAAAAGCTGCTTCACATGTAAAAACAGATAAAATTATGCCAATTTTAATTAACAGATCTAATATAACATCTCATGTGAAAGTGGCTATTATCAATCAAAAATTGTAAATGCTAAAACTTTGCTGATTAATTAGACAAAAGCCACTCTTGATGTGCAAAGCTAAAATCAGTGAACACAGAGAAAGAAAAGTAAGAGAATCAGACAGGATTACCATCAATATCAGACACCACCAGCATCTGAGGCTGAGAAAGACCCTCCTGCAGGTTATAGAAGTGGACGGTGCTGTCAAACGTCACAAACCCGATGCGTGTACGTGTATCTCCGGGCAACCTGAGACAGAAACACGTACAAACCTTGTCATATCTGAGGGCTGCGAATAAACATGCTATCCGATTTGAGTCCAGACTTAAATCTAGGGTTGGGAATCGTGAGAAATTTTCCGGTTACGATTCAGGTTCCATTAAAATAATTAAACAACTAATAAAAATATAGTAGTAAGGGAAAAATGCACAATACTCGACTCAAACAGTCCTTTTTGTGTTTATTATTCTTGTAAAATGAATTTAACAGACTGTTAATCTCAACAAATTCGCTAACACTTTATAATAAGGTTAATTAGTTAACATAAGTTAACTACATTAACAAAGATTAATAAATGCTGTAGAAATGCAGTTCATTATTAGTTCATGTTAATGTTAATTTCAACATTTACTAACACATTATTAAATTCAAGAGTTGTATTTGTTAACATTAGTTAATGCACTGTGAAGTAACATGAACAAACTATGAATGGCTTTATTTACTAACATTAACAAAGATTAACAAATACAGTAACAAATGTATTACTCATGGTTAGTTCATAAATGAACCTTATCTAATTTGTGGTAACACTTTACAATAAGATATTTTTGTAAGTTGGATTCATAAAGACTTGTTTCTGAAAGAATGATTCAATGATACAACACATTTTTAACAGTAAATTTGTTGCCACCTAGTGGCGTAACAATGCAATCGATACAGTTGTTATTTGAAGTCGTTACTTTCAGAAGATAATTTATTATACATAACCATCAGCGTTTCTATCTGAATAATAAACTTTTGTACACTTCTGTTATATTTGTCACACAGAAATAATGATACTGTGCGTTTGAAAAGATTGTTTGTGAAGCTGTTTATATCTACACATGACAACTCCCTTTAGATCAACGGCAGCGCGAACGCAGATTTGAATGTCGCTTTTTTTTTTTGTCAAAGGTTTAATATATTAACATATATTAATATGTCATTTAGGAATTAGATCATGTGGGTGATGAAATCGAGAACGCAATCTTTTAAAGATTAATCGTGCAGCTTTGGGCACCTCTCTCTCTCTCTGCATTGAAATATGACGTATACGAGTAGCGCGAGGGCTTTTCAGTTCATTCATTGCTATAATATTCATGATGTGAGAAGTCTCTATTAAAGGATATGCTCCCCGCACTTCGGCCACCCATCACACCAGAACCGAAACTTAGAAATCTTACACGGTTCCGGATGAGCACCGGTTCTCGGTTCCCAACCCTACTTATATCTCACTTTTCTAAGTTGTCCAATAACGACTGGCAAAACACATTCAGGTAGCCTGACTCCACGGCATTATGGGATACGTCCAACACGAACAGGTACACAGCAGGCTGAGGAGGCCGCAGCTAGAGAAGGAAAGCAAACATGCATGAATATGCAAGCGTAACAGGAACATTGAAGCTCTTTTAAGAACAGACAGACACACTCACCATGTAATCCGAGGAGGCGATGAACTCCACAGTTGAATTCTGGACCTCTGGTCTTTTGTGGGGCTCACCGTATGAACGAGTAACAGGATTATACATGAACTCATCAGGAACTGATCGAAAAAGAAGAGACTCTATGAGAACACTAATATGCTAACATACATAAATACATAACCAGTAGGGCTCTTACCATCATTGACTCTGTAACACAAATTACACTTCCACCTGCGCTGATCCAAAAATGAAACGAAAGGGTTTATATACGTCCGACACGAACGACAACGAACTATAGTGTTAGAGGTGATGACCGGTAACTGCTGCAGAGACAGAGAGAGAGAGAGAGTTAATGAAAAGATAATTATAATAATTGTATTTGCATTATCATTATCTAATGTCAGTAAATCTCTAGATAAGACAGAACGAACAGGTGTATGACACCCATTTATGACACCTTTATCAAGAGCTGATAAAAAATTGTTACACTATGTGGGAACTCAGAGTGAAGTTTACTGAAATATTTTAAACGAGTAAATGTGGTTGAGGTTGTGATGTCATAACTATGAACATAGCTTTAAGTTTTCAATGACTATGTTTACATGGTCACCAATAATAAAACATTTTTTTAACCAATAATCAGAGTAAGGGTTTCACACCTGAGCGTTTGTTTCGGAACCTGGTGCGTTTTCTCCCTTGGCTCGGTTCGTTTAGACATGTGTGAACACTGCAATCGCACTCGGACCCGCACCAAAACAATCGCTCCGAGACCGCCTGAACAGGGTGGCCTCGGCCCGATTGCAAACGAACTCTGGAGCGGTTCGCTTGTGGTGTGAAAGAAATCCGACCCAACAGACCAACGAACCAAATCATATTTCATAGTGGGAAATGCGTTATATAAAATGCAGCAGTGTTTGATTCGGTGAGTGAGCACATTAATTACTGCAGTTAAAATCCAAAGAGCACCTCATCATCTTAAAATGTTGTGTAATCGCGCTTATCCATGCAAGTCTGCAAGAACGCTGTAGTCACGTGGACTATTTTAACGATGTCTTTACTACTTTTCGGGACATTGAATGTAATAATTGCAGGGATTAGATACCTCTCGAATTTCATCAAAAATATCTTAATTTGTGTTCTGAAGATGAACAAAGGTCTTTGGGACGACATGAGGGTGAGTAATTGATGACTGAAAATGTCATTTTAAAGTTGTTAGATTTCTTAATGTTTTTGCACGAAGTCTCTACTGCTCACCAAGGCTACATATAATTGATTAAAAATACAGTAAAAACAGTAATATTATGAAAAATTATTACAATTAAAAAAAATTATCATTACTCCAGTCTTCAGTGTCACATGATCCTTCAGAAATCATTCCAATCTGCTGATTTGCTCCT
This sequence comes from Elopichthys bambusa, assembly GCA_037101425.1. NCBI lineage: Eukaryota > Metazoa > Chordata > Actinopteri > Cypriniformes > Xenocyprididae > Elopichthys > Elopichthys bambusa. The sequence continues at coordinate 1,953,090 of CM074447.1, read as the reverse complement.
CAAGAAACATTTCTTATTATTATAACTGTTGAAAACAGTTGTGCTGCTTCATAATTTTTTTTTCAGGATTCATTTTTGATGAATAGAAAGTTCAAAAGAACAGCATTCATTTGAAATCGAAATCTTTTGCAACATTATAAATGTCTTTACTGTCACTTTTGATCAATTTAATGTGTCCTTGCTGAATAAAAGTATTCTTTTTTTTTTTTAATGGTAGCTATTACATAGACCAAGAGTTGAGTTTGACTTGTGCTTTCTGCTCAGGTGACATCCTACCGTTAAATCTCTGAAGGGATGCAGCAATAATCCAAGAGGCAGACGAGCTTTATTCAACAGAGCTTGAGTCTGGGGAATGTTAGTGAGAGTACAGCGAAACGTGCTGGAAGAGAGACAAGACAGAGAATGAAAGAGAAACTGATAAACAAAACACAAAGCTGTTTCTATGTTTGCACCTGTTGTGTGAAACCACAACATTCTACACACACGTCGTCTCTGTGCTCTTACTCTGGGCTGCAGTTGACCTTGCGGAGGTCGTTGCTCAGGTTGGGCTCAGGTGGAGGTGCCCGTTGGGGAGGAAGGATGTTTCTCTCCTGGAGTAGATTCACCGGTCTCAAGGTTTCCACATCCAGCTCAGGAACGCCGCTGAGGCCCCCTAAAGCTGACGACAGCTCGGACAGAGATGGGAAAGGCTACGGAAACACAAACACAGCCGTTCTTGACACTGAATGACAATGAAATATCACAAACTAACACCGTTGTTGGTACCTGTGAGTACGGCTGGTATCCTGGTGGTTTGTATCCTCCCTGTGAGGGGGAGGAGTCTGGTCTGGGGGCAGGGTTTTGTTGGTAAGCAGGATGCATGGTTGGGTAATTGTATCCGAAGGGTGGAGCTTGCTTGGTGGGAACACCGGCAGGAGGAGCTGCATGATCTGGAGAGAAAGATGAGATGAATATGTATCAGCAAGTCGTTCACATGTAGATCTGGCATTGAGATGTCACAGTGAGCGCTGTGAGGATGTACCCGAGTAACTGCCGCCTTCCAGAGACTCATAACTGTTGGGAACCGGAGAGGCACTGCCTGTGGTTGTAGACGAGCTGTCTCCACCTGCAAGGGTTTACAAACACACAGACAAGAAGGACGTGTGGTTTGTGATTGTTCTCATTTTTATGCATGCAGTAAATTATTTAAAAACTCAGGAATGCATATTTTTGAACTATTTCAACTAGGGGTGCACCTAATTGCACATTTTAACAAACAATTATTAGCCGATCGATTTCGATATTTGCAACTTGCTCTCTTATTTGAAGTTGTCATTAAAATAGACAGTGTTTTGATCATGTTTTATATTAGCAAGGTTCAAAAACATCTAGTTTATTAAATAATTTCTAATGAACATGGATTGGACCTATTTAACATTCAGTAGGCCAACATAAATACAACAGAACAGAGATACATATGAAATGACAGTGCTTTTTAGGTAGGTTTAACGGTAGTTTTCAGGTACAGAAAATAACACTGCATATTCTTCACTGTATAAATAAATACATATTAATCCTTATTAAAGTTACAAAGGTTATTTAGTCAAGAGTAGTGAGCATCTTTCGTTTGATTAACATTAAAACTCAGACAGCAGTGCAGCAGGTATATTAGGCTGCTGTCACTTTAAGAGCTGCACAGATCCAACATACCGTTACACAATAATTTTATTTCTCAGCTGTTTATGTTCATTTAAGACATAACCGACTATTTTTACAAGGATACTCACCAAGACGACCATTTTGCGTGATCAAAAAAATCAGGGGCTGATACGTCGGTGCATCTCTAATTTCAACTAATTATTCAAAACACTAATTCAGCAACTCAAAACATTTCACAGAGGTCTCTGTGTGGCATTTTATGCCTTGAAATGTCATATAATCAAATATTAGAATATATAAAATATAAGTTTGTTGTCAGTAAGATATTTTTAGAAAGAAATTAATACTTTTATTCAGCAAGGACACATTAAATTGATCAAAGGTGACAGTAAAGACATTAATAATGTTGCAAAAGATTTCTATTTCAAATAAATGCTGTTCTTTTTAGCTTTCTATTAAAATAAATCCATAATTATAAAGCAGCACAACTGTTTTCAACATTGATGATAATTTTAAATGTTTCTTGAGCAGCAAATTAGCATATTAGAATGATTTTGGAAGGATCGTGTGACACTGAGGAAAATAGAAAACAGATAAAATAATATATAAAAACACAAAAATATAATAATTTCTCTTTTGAGCCACATCAGAGCCAACACAGACATCTAAATATCAAAATATTTAATTAAATGAATAAACAATCAAACAGTGAAATTAGTTTCAGCAATATTGCCCAGCTAATGGTCTTTGTGGATACTTACTGGCCAGTGAAACCAATAATAATCTCAGTTTAATAGACCCCTCAAACCCAACCAACACCACAGAACAAACTCAACTGCTCTAAGGATGTGATGTGTGTATGCTAAAGCTACATGTCTAATTTGTTCTCTGAAATTCTGTGATATCACAGAATCAGGACTCTCAAAGAAGAAGACAGAGTAATAAACCTCAGCACAGATTAACCTAACACTAATCCTCCATAACACAACTACTGAAACCAGACCAGAGAGACAGAGAGAGAGGGGCCGTGATTGGCTAAGCCCCTGTTATCCTGCGCTTAATTGGTTACCTCACTGGATCAGCAGTCTGAACTTAAGAACGGATAAGAATAAAACATCCACCATACTTTATAACTGTAGAATATAAGTGGACACATGAAATGTTATTTTCGGCACAACTGTTGCACGCCAACGATTACACGATTACACAGAAGAAGGGAACGACCAGTCAAGAGCAGGAGAACTTCCTCCTGAGACCCAACATACGAACCCACTCAAGCACAAGAAGTCCAAGAAAGGAGACGTTTCACTTAGCGAAGATTGATGAAACCTCTGGAGTATGTAATGAATCAGTAGCATGTTTGTACATGACACATCCAAACTCCTCATGAGAAAACACAACACCTCATCACACACTTCATAATGTAAAGCTAAAAACAGAATCTGCCTATGACACACACACACACACACAAACTTCTGAATAAAGCAGAAGCAAACAGGGTTACCAAGATTACCAGTCCATTTACTGGAGACTGAAATAGTGCCAGTGCTCGTCCAGAGAATTGAGAAACCAGTTCCGGTCATGTTTCCTTTGATTTCAGAGCTGAATGATGTTATAGATGTTGCAGACTGTCAAACACACTATTGGTCAGCAGTTTGGAATAATTACGATTTTTCTAATGTTTTTGAAGTCTTTTCTGCTCACTAAGGCTGCATTTATTCAATCAAAAATACAGTAAAAACCGTAATATTTTGAAATATTTTTTCTATTTAAAATAGCTGTTTACTTTGTGAATATATTTTAAAATGTAATTTATATCCAGTGATCAAAGCTGAATTTTCAGCATCATTATTCCAGTCTTCAGTGTCACACGATCCTTCAGAAATTATTCTAATATGATGATTTGCTGCTCAAGAAACATTTCTGATTATTATCAATGTTGAAAACAGTTGTGGTGCTTCATATTTTTGTAGATAAACTACAAACTATGTTGGACATATTTCTGTGCCAAATACACTACTTCCGGTTTCGGAGAGTTTTTTTCCGAGTGTGTCCTGTATGACATCAAAAGAGAGCGGAATTCTTTGTATAGGCACTTCTGCATGATAAGCGCACGCGCGCGCACACACACGTCACCCAGAACAAGAGTACGTCCATCAACGCGCTTCATTCGGGATACGGAAGCGCGACCTCCGGAGGACGCAGCCTCCAAAATGAGACGCAGCTCCTGTCACCAAAGGAGTGTGTTTTTGGTTGTGAGGGAAAGATTACCTTTTTCAGCTTCCCAAAGAACCCAGCATCAAGACAACAGAGGATGAAGTTTGTTTTTCCGAGGCAGCAACGGAGTTGCACACGTTTGTTTGTTCTTGGGATTTCGGTGACGAATACTTTGTAAACAAGTCCTAGTTCAGCGCTGGATTTGCAGATCGTGGGTGGTGAATAAAGCTGCATCAGATTTCTGTGTTTTGTTGTGTTTTTGTTCCCTTTTTATTTATAATGATGTCACAGCTTGCAGACGATATTTACACAAAAGCTGCGTGTGTTCGTGACTCTTTAGCTCCGCCCACGGTACTGACGGCAGACACGCCTCCAGGAGCTCTGCTTTTTCGGAAAGACTCGGTTTAGCTATCTATCTTTTATAAATATGATAAAACTAAAGACTTTTTGGAGATATGAAGGCTGCATTGTTACTCTATATGTACTCAAGATTAACATGAGATTGGCAGAAACTGTGTGTGATACCCTCTCTTTAAAAAAAAGGGAGAAATTAATCAGAAGAGCAGAAGAAACTTCTTTCAACAACATTAAAAAATATAAATTATTCCAAACCTTTGATAGTATAAATTTTAAGATTGAAAATCATTTAATTCAGTGTTTGTAGGGCAAGCTGACTCTAATTAGGAGTTATAACGAATATGATATTTAAAATAGCTGAATTTCAAAAGAACTGATAAAATAAAATCACAAATAAAAACACATCTATCCCATTAAATATGAAACGTTCTGTTTGTGTTCACAGGCTGCCTGGACATTTAAAAAAAATCCTACTTCCTCTTGCAGAAAAAGTGTGTGTGTGTGTGAGAGAGAAAGAGTGGAAGTGTGTCTCTCAGACGAATGGCATTAGGAGTCTGGGGAAGCAGAAACATTTCTCTGGTTCTGCGAGAAGTGTTTTTAAAATAAACATTTTGTAAACTTTTAGTGAAAACAATTGCTGTTCTTCAGGTCTGTGTATGAGCAGACAAAAGAGAGACAGAGGGACACATGAGAGACATCAAGACCCCCAGGAACAGAACGCTGGCATTGAGTGCGCAGTTTATAACACTTCTCACACCCTGGGTAAACAGCATCCTGTGTTATCTTGCTTCACTTTTCACACTGCTCATACTTTACTCGAGGTTAACAATTAATCCTGGGTATTCATACGCTGACATTTCACACTGTACATTCCTAAACACTGAGTTAACGTCCTTATTTGCATATATGCGGTGTCAGCGTCACAGATTTGACGAATGCAACCTGCTCTAGGCATTGCGCGTCCTCATATAACACATTGCTGACTGTACTATCAATTTTTTCTGAATAGACTTTTTTGGCTATAAAAAGGTAAGAATAGTCCGAACAGTCTTTACTCCTACTGATATGGTTTCCAACGCCGTTTGACGTTTTCCCCCTTAAACCCTGAAATGACTGTTTATTTACTGTACAACTGTGCAGTGTTTCTGTGACTGTGGTATGTTGTCAAAAAATGGAAACTATATTAACACCCAGCAATATATTAAAAGTTGTAGATATACATTCACGTAAAGTACAGTATATTATATAGAAAATCTGACTGTTTCAGCTTGTTTCATTGCAAAATGTAACTATATTGCCCAGCTCTAATCTGCTAAATGCAATTAATAAAGGCATGCAGATATTACAATATTATAAACATTTAAATCATGATTTTGTGTATTGTGAAAAATTAAACGCGAAATCAAAATGAAATTAAAAGTTTAATATATATTTAATGACTTGAAACTGCTGGTATTTTGATTGTTTTTCTATAAAGTCTAAGGGAGAAGTCAGCGCTATGAAAAAAATTAATTGAGCGATTTTTTTTACAAGTCAGAAATATGTAATTAGAGTAACTGTAGTATGAATGCACCACTAATCAGGTCATGTGACAAATTAAGCATACTATGGCTTGAAACATTTACCATTGCATACTTATAAATAAATACAAAAATGTGTATATTTATGAATTGAACAATATGAATTCATAAATATATATTATGAATTGATTAGTATGAAGCAAATACTATACAGTATGCTAGTAATGTTTTTGTGCACTTCAGGTAGCACAATGAAGGTCACCAGAAAACAGGATAAACTGTATGAACTGACTGTATGAACGTGTGTATATGTTTATGGGAATTGTAGGCTTCAAGTGAATGAATAACTTGCAAGAATGACATACACAAATCTGGAGAAGCAGATAAAGACAGCAGAACATGTGTATATTTGTGTATGTTAATCATTTTAAAAGGGGAGGAAGACATAGGGATGGAAAAAGACATGAATCTGCGATGGAGGGATTAAGGAACAGCTACGTGAGAAAGGGAAGTGAATGGAAGAATGAAAAAGCGAAAGCAGACCTGCTTCCTCATCCTCCTCATCCTCTTCCTCATGGTCAGAACTGGATGAGGAGTGATCGCCTGCGGCCGAGCTAACGGCGTTATTCACCCCACGGTCACCGTACAGCAGTCCTGAAATACAGCAACCATCAGAGACAACAGACGGTTGAATACAGAAAGAGAGGACGAGAACTGAGCTGGAGTTCTGTGCTTCTCCTACCCAAATCTCAAGAGGACGACACTAACACAACCCAAAAACTAGCAGCACATGATGTGAGAAAGAAAATGCAAAGAAAGAGATGAACCAATAAGAAAAGCATGAAAAGAACTCTGTCGACACACAAAAAAACAAAACACATCTTGAGCTAATAAATCATCAGAAGAGACAACATGTCAGGAATGACACACCAACATTCATAATGAGGGCTGCAATAAATGATCAATAAAAACAGACAATGACAGTAGCTGACAACGTCACTTTACAGTGCTAATGCAGTTTTTTCACAGGGATGTAAAATAATATTCTTATAATATGAAGGCAAGATGTAGGGTTGCAGGAAATCGTTATAAGGCTTAGTGCGACGATCAAATTACAAAGGCTGTGATTTTAATAAATAATTGCGCTGTGTGTGTCAGACTGAAACACAGCACTGTTTATTTACACGAGCAGCTCATGATCCGGTGATTTCAGTGTCTCGGAGAGGCTCAGTTTATAGTAAATGCTGCTCCATTCGAAATTCATCTTGGGTCACTTATACACAGATTTTTATAGCTTCAAAAAAAAATGAAAAAGTTATAGAAGTTTAAATTTACTGTAAATCAAATTTACTTTACTTTGTTATTTTACCTAAAATATATATTTAACAAAATAATTTTGACTCTAAAATTGAGATAAAATCAAAGTTATATGTCTAACTAAGTTGTGTTCCAAATTTGAAGTTTAGATCACAAAAATTAAAGTACCCATGAGATTTTGTTTTAGGCAATAGCCACCGGGTGTCATTCACTTACCGTTTAAATTTTTTTGAAGCATTGTCCTGTAACAAATTATTATATTTCTGTCCAAATATCACACAAAACAGATGCCAAATATGGAAGCTTGAGATTCAGACCTTTCTGACAATATGTGTTTTAAACAATAAATAGTTAAAATAAATTGTAACATGACAACGCTAACTAGGGGGAGGAGCCCACTAAAAGGATTTACCCTTTCCATGGTAACGCAATGTCCAATTTCAAAACATTACTAAAATATGTGATACAAAAAAAAGGCAATAAATAAATGCTGGCGGGACAGTGAGAGTCACGGATTTAAGGACTTCCTGTGGTTTTATGCCAAAATAAAAGCTTGAAGGTGTTGTAATTTTACAGTTTTACAAAGGAATATTACAATAATAACATTTCTTATTTTGTTTAATATTTGTATTTAGTAATAATAATAATAAAACATAAGTTTTATTATTAATAATATTATAATAATTAATCATTAATTATAGAAATTTAGGTCAAATTGTGCAGCCCAACAAACATGGAGCTTTTTTTAAAACGCACTTTAAATTGCAATTTTTATCTGAAAAAAAAAAAATTTATTTCCCCAAATCATGAAGCCCTGGCAAGATGTGGATTTTTTTTTTTTTTTTTAAATAAAATGCTGGAGGGTAAAAAAATTAAAAATAAATATATATATATATATATATATACAGACAAGACTTAAAAAAGACACAAATAATGTCAGAAAACAGTCTACTGCAAGAAATTAAACTATCAATTCATGTGTGAAAGTAGGTCGTTCGTACCTGGATGGTGTCGTGGTGAAGAATGCACAGACGTGCCTGGAGTTCCTGAGGGCGGTCTCTCTTTATCAAGGCTCTCTTTGTTGGGAGGGGCCCCACCAGAATGATACCTCATGGGATTGTGGAGGTTTTGGTCATAGTGTTGTTGAACTATAAATACATTGGATAAAACAATCAATACAATTGATATGAGCATGTTACATGTGTTTTATTCCATTCTGTTGCATGAACATTCATAATGCATTAGGAAGAAATGTATTCAAACCAACCTGCATTCGATTGGCCATTGACAGCGGCTGTTTGGCTAAGAGGCGGAGCTCCGTAGCTCGGGTGAGCTGGTGTGGGTGTGGCCCCGTTCCCTTGAGAATACTGTTGCAGAGCACTCTGGGTAGGTGGCGGTGGCATTACCGTAGAAGCTGGTGGCTGTCCAGCAACAGTTTGAGAGGATCTCAGAGTGCCATACTGACTGCTCCCAGGGCCTGATGGGTAAGAAACGATGGGGTACAGCGGGGCGCCAAGGTTGTTGCCGCTGGGTGCAGCCACCAAGCTGGGCTGAGGTTGAGGTTGAGGTTGAGGTTGGGGTTGAGTTTGACCCTGTGAGGGGTGACTGTACGCCTGTCCGTAATATCCGGCTGGCATAGTGTACGGAGCAGTCTGCTGGAATGGCTGTACCGGGGCATTTGAGGTGGAGTACTGATGGGCAGGTGGCTGCGTTCCAGGTGGTGCTGCGTACAACGACGGCCCTGAGCTGTTCTGGTAGTAGTTCCCACTATAGTCTGTGCTCGAAACTGGGATTTTGCCAGCGGGAGGAGCGCTGTGTCCCGCCATGGTGGTGTAACCAGTAGGCGGAGCAGAACTATAGTAGCTGGATGCGGGAAACACGGCAGGGTACGACTGTCCCGGACCTGTAAAAAAACAACAACATCAATTTGATGTGTGAGACAGCCATACAAATGACGTGCAAATGTGACAAGTGCACTTCTGTCATTAGACAAATCACAAATCTTATACAAATTGACCTATAAAAACCAACAGCAGTTGAAACTCGCATCAATCTTCATTTCCCTTACAAATAAGTTTAGAGATGGTAATGTGAGTACCATATACATATATTAATTATTTATCATATTTATACACTGTGGTAACAGAGTTATTACAGTTAAGTAAAACCATTGAAAAACAACTGTTACTTGAAATAAATGTTAAATGAAATATAATAAAAAACAGATATCAATAATAAAGTTATATTTTTTTTCTCCAAGACAATTATTTAGTTTAATTTAATGTACTAAAATAACTAAAACAAAAAATAAAAGTTAAAATAGACATTTAAAAATAAAAACTAATAAAAATGACTAAAACACACAACAAAATTACTAAAACTTTAACTAAAATTAAAACAATAATAATAATAATAAAAGTCAATGTATACTAAAATAACTGCATGATAATCAAAGTTATGATATAGGTATTAACATGTCCAAAAGACTCTTTAGACAGATATTTCTTCGACTTTATTACAACATGCGCCTATCACGTCATGTTAATAAAACTAAGATACACAATAGAAAATACAAAACAAATTGCTATTACTTCATTTTATGTAGTTTAACGATAAGAACACGGTCAGATTGTATTAGCATGATGTAAAATACAGCTTACATTCGTAAAACCATAAAAATGTATTAGCAACTTACCGTAAATACAAGTCTTAAGACATTAAGAGAACTGTCGGTTTGTTGGGAATAATTAATAAATATTTATCACATATTTATTCTGCGCAATACAGCGAGCTCAATTTAACACAGATATGAGACATCTGATCAAGACAATGACATATTTCAGTTCCTAATTCAGATGACAAAATTTTAAGAGATTAATAATCCCGACATTTAAGCTTTTAAAACGAGAGAAATAACAACTGAGCTACCTGAACTAAACTAGCCGCTAACGGGCTAATGACAGGAGATGACAACAAACTAACTGAAATTAATCTTCACTAAAACATATCGACAGTTGATCAATTATTTTAATAGCAGGTACAGGGAAATGTTCTTATTATATATTGTGATCTGTAACGGTCGATGTCCCCACCCCAAAGACGCAGATGACAGGTGCTTTAGCTTGGCCTCAATCTCTAGGCCTTTAGCTGGCTAACTTATCTTAGCATTTCAAAGTGGATGTGAATGTGATTTTAGCATTTTAGCATGTTAGTTTAGCCATTAGCGTCTTAGCCTAACACTTAGCTTTATCTTAGCTTTGAATGTGATTTCGCGTTAGCTTTGGCATGTTAGCTCAGGTAGTTTCGCTTTAATCCCGTACCGTTCTGACAGGGCGCCGCTGCCGCCGCTCCGCCTCCGTTTTGTGTTGAATTCATGCTGTAATTATTCACGGACGAGTTTGGATTCGTGTGCCCCTGTATGGACATTTCTATCCGAGAGGTTACGGATCCTCGATAGTATAAAAATAAACGCCGCTATCACCAGTTGTGGGTCTCCATCGACCTGCCCACAGCTGAGCGGAGGGTCTGTCTGACTAACGGTGATGATGATCGCGGGCCGGTGAATCCAGGGATCAACAGCGGCATCACTCTTCAAAATAAAAGTATAAAAATAAAGGAGATTTTTCTTTTTATTATTCTTCAAAAATAAATAACGCATACATACATACATAATTAAATCAAATAAAAATAAACGGATGAATGGAAGAAAAAAAGAGAAAGAAAAAAGCTTCTTCTTTTTTTTTTTTTTCCAAACTCAAAGATGACTTTTAGAACAAGTACAGGTAGCTCATCTTGAGGGAATTGATCCATCATTACTCTGTGGACAGATTTAGATTCTAGATCTTTCAGTGGTGTGTACTCTTTACAAAAACCTTTTTGCACATTCATTTATAGCCTAGTGCTTTATACAATACAGATTGTTCAAAGCAACTTCACGGTAATAAACAGGAAAATAACAGTGGTGATGTTGTAAAGTTCATTAGTTATGAAAATTTAATATGTAGGCTCTTATTAGCAGCTACAAGCAGGATTGAGCAAAATCCAAAATGTAGGCCTAATAACTGCTTCCCTTTTGATTCACTGAATTGGTAAAACCTCATGATGTTGAATTGGAATGACAGAAACAGGAATTTATTCCATCACAATTAAAGGCGTCCTTGATTATGATTTCATTTAAACAACATCTGCAAAGTTACGACGCTCAAAGTTCAATGCAAAGGGAGATATTTTCTTTTACAGAAATCACTTCTTAAGGACTACAACAAATGGCTGGTAGGGACTACAACGAGCTTCTTCCCAGGTTAGTGACATCACAAACCCCAAAATTTACATAAACCCCACCCCCAAGAACACGCAACAAAGGGGGCGAGGCCATGTTGAGCTGCTTTAGAGAAGAGGAAGAGTTGTTGTAGTAGTGTTGTTGATGTCGTCATTTTACGCCGGACTGCTTTACAAACGAGGGTCAATTCAACATTGGATTTGCACAAAAGATTAACATGACGGCACATGCTAGTCGATGAGTTGAATCAACTCCACAGCAACTACATACATTTATCCACTAACCATTCAGTAACTTACAGTTTCTGAATGGTTAGAACTAAAAGTTGTAACTTCTTCCTGAGTCTCTCCATCAGTGTCCGAACAATGTAAGGCTGAACGCCATTACTGACAATCCTTATTTTGGCTGCGTGAGATTCTCCAGCTTTGTTGTTGTTGAGCAACCAAAGCACGAACTGTTAAAGCTCCGCCCTCTTCTGGAAAGGGGGCCGGGACCAGCAGCTCATTTGCATTTAAAGGGACACACACAAAAACAGCGTGTTTTTGCTCACACCCAAATAGGGGCAAATTTGACAAGCTATAATAAATGATCTGTGGGGTATTTTGAGCTGAAACTTCACAGACACATTCTGGGAACACCAGAGACATATTATATCATGTGAAAAGGGTCCCCTCACATTCACAAACAGTCTGTTTACTGTCCATGATCTCCTGTCTGTTGGATTATTCATTAAAACCTGTATTTTGGATTTATTCTCTTCATCTGTGTCTGCCTTCCTGCAACCCAGCGTGACAATATTTTACTGAATTTTTTTTTTTCTTGGATATCCTTATTTAATGCATGGTGACATGTTTGCATTTCACTCTGAATCTGAAACACTTTTGCTTGTTTTAGTTTATAGGTATTTCCTAATGTATTATTTATTATGTATGATTTCTGAGTAATAAACTGCCTGGCAATAAACTGAAGTTAGTAGGTAGCAACAGGAAGTGATTGACAAATAGATGGAAAATAACCAGCTCTGAATGTGTTACATACACTTGATTCATCATTGCTCAATGAAGCCACTGCATCAGACTACACCAGTTTCCTTCCATGTTACCACAGAATCCCTTTACTCATATCTAGAGGCAGTATGTAACAACGACACCACAAGAACAACCACTTCTTCAATTTGGGTAACAGTCAATTTTCTAAATAGGCATGTATGAATAAACAAGTTCAGTCAAGCAAATGCAATTAAAATAGCTTTATTGAAAAACTCTCAATAGTTAAAAACATCATCAATAATTTTCAGCAGTTACACATACTCTCTAAGTAGCTGTACAACAGATACTTTAAAACCCTGTCTAGCTTAATGAAGCGCCAGGCTTCCTAAGAACCATTAGTAGTGTTAAAGTCGGTGTGAAATGGCAATCAAAACACATGTTACTTCCATAATGTGATATTTTAATGATAAAAAAATGTCCATCAGGAATTTATATGATGTTATAAAAGTCAGTGTTTTTAATGAGTTAAACATGAATGTTTTGATGAGAGATTTACAAATGCAAATTCCAAATTTCTTTGGAGTAACATGCACCTATGAATCGATCACAATAAGACCACAAATGTGGATTATGGAAGTAAACACGGACGATTCAGATTCCATGTTGACTTTAAATATTCAAACCAATCACAATCTCACAATAAGAATTCATTTAGAACCAATTACAGCGATTTAGCAGTGAACTTAAAATAACGAACATTATTTTCAGTACAGGCACAGCAACTGTTCTCTATACACTACCAGTCAAAAGTTTGAATAAAATTATGATTTTTTCAATGTTATTGAAAGAAGTTACCAAGCCTGCATTTATTTGATACAGTAAAGTTGAATTTTCATCTTCTGAGTCACATGATCCTTCAGAAATCATTCTAATATGCTGATTTGCTGCTCAAGAAATATTTCTAATTTCAAATTATCATTGTTGAAAACAGTTGTGCTGCTTCAGATTTTTTGTGGTACACTACCATGTTACTTATATGTAAGTACGATTTTTAAAAAAAAAAGTGACAGTAATGACATTTGTAATGTTACAAAATATTATATTTCAAATAAATGCTGGGTTTTTTTTTGTTTTTTTTAAACTTTTTTATTCAACAAAGAATCCTGAAAAAAGTATCACGGTTTCCACAAAAATATGAAGTAGCAAAAACTATGTTTCCAACATTGATAATAATAAGAATCATAAACTAATAATTGCTGAATCAAAATATATGATTTCTGAAGGATCATGTGACACTGAAGACTGGAGTAATGATGCTGAAAATTTAGCTTTGATCACAGGAATAAATTACATTTTACAATAAATTCACATAGAAATTTAGATCATAATAATATTTCAGAATATTACTGATTTTACTGTATTTTTGACCAAATAAATGCAGCCTTGGTGAACAGAAGAGACTTCTTTCAAAAACATTAAAAATCGTAATTATTCCAAACTTTTGACCAGTACAAATCTCAGTCTTTTTGCAGCTTGTTTCATTCTCTCAATGCTTTTGAAATGTTTGCATTTGTTTGCTGTTCACAGCGCTCCATCACTGGTATATGAAGGATTTCTAAGGCCCTCCGCTTCTCCCATCCCACTCTTTCGACACATCCTTCGTTTCCATAGTACAACAGCGAGCACCGAAAACAGCAGCAGGAATCCGACAGACCCCGAGATGATCCCTGCACTCAGGGCGGCTTGGTCGGGTTGCGCTGGCTCGTATCGGGCACAGGACTTTTCACTGAGCCCTGCTTGATTCCTGGCCGCCACACACACCGTCTCCCCGATTTTCAGCCCGGGTATGGCACCATTCCTTAGATTTTCTCCAAAAATCAGCAGCTTGTTTCCGCCGTTCAGTGTGACTTCATAATTGGTGACGGTGGAGCGGGGAGCGCACCAATGCACAAGCACTTCCCTAGAGCCCCCCAGCTTCACCTCACGGAGCTTCGGGGCCCCGGGTCTCTCCTCCGGGCCCTTCATCCCAGGACACAAGCAACCTGTCTGGGCTGAAATCTTGTCGCAGGGGGTGGTTTGAACCACACAGGGGTCATAATCACAAGGTTGGGATATTACACGAGAGGTGGTGACCCCGGGCGTGATCGTCGTCTTTGAGCTTACTTCGTCGTAGTCGTCCTCGACTTCGATAATACGAACACGTGTGAGGGGAGGCCGAAGCAATGACGGACTGACAGATGTGGCACGAACCGACTCTATCACGTAGAAGAGAAGGAGAAAAGTGACCTGTGACCACAGCAACATCTTCACCCTGCAACAAATAAATGTGTAATTACTGTAAAGTTCATTTTAGCAGCTCCATTGGTTCATATTATTATTAAACATGATACATGAACAAATTATAAGAACATAAAATAAAAATTGACGTTGTGAAGATCCTAGCACATGTTCGAGGACCTCATAATCATTGCATGTTATTGCAATAAACAAAAATTAAAAATTAAAATGACTTTAAAGCTAATGCCATCAAGCCCCGTACCAAACGCCTTTCACAGAAAACACTTTTCATCAAGAATATTTGAATTGAATTTGAATATGTATGTTATTTTTTTCTTGTTTTAAGCATATATTAAAAAAGTGAGGTTATGCTGCACTAAATATATATATATATATATATATATATATATATATATATACACACACATACATTTTTAAATATTCTGTATATATATTTTTTAGTGTGATCATATATATATGTATATATATAAGTGCATCTAACATAAATGTTTGTGTATATGTGTATATATTGTATGTATTTATATAGATATATACATTTTTTGTGAGCATAACCTCACTGTTTTTTATTTATACTTCTTATATATTTGACAATGGGGTCAAAAACAGGTATTATTATATTACATAATTTTTCTTTTCTTTTTTTTAAGTTTTCTTTTTGAAGGATGTCAGTATTTTTAAGGAAATGTTATTTGTTCTCAATGTAATTTTATATTTATGTTTTCATTTCAGTTTGATTATTTTTATTAGTCATTTTAGTTATTATTTTACTATTATTTTTTATAATAATAAAATCTAGTAATAATAAAGTCTATATTTATTAGTAATTTATATTTCAGTTTTAGTTTTTTAGTACATGAAATGAAAATGTGAAATGCTGATTGGCAACTATAGCTGAAATAAAATGTTTTATATTGTATTTTGTTTCAGTTAACATTTTATTTCAAGTAACAACATATTTTTTATGCTGTTTTATGGTTTTAGTTTGAACTAATACATGTTCCACCCACTTTACAACAATCTCTCTCAGCTCTCTCACATACAGTCTGAAAGCTCTTTCTGGACAGAATTACAGTCAAACTGAACATCAGTGTGTATTTTTAACACAGGACACACACTGTGCTGCTCACACACACATCGGAATGGAACGAACCGCCTGCCAGTTTACCGTGGGAACCTGAATAAAGCCACATGAGAAACCCTCGTCCCTCTCAATGATGCCAGCTGGCTGAAAATTCACAATTTAAAAACGCTATTGCCAGACTAACAAGTTTATATCTTTGGCTGACAAAACAGGCAATAAAACCCACAGAATATATGTGAATATGTGTGTGTGTGTGTGTATATATATATATATATATATATATATACATATATGTATATTTACAAACTAGGTGCAAATAATCACGATTAATCGATTTGACAGCACTAAAAAATTATGTTAACTGAAATAAATAACCTTATTTCAGCCATAATTTTATTTAGTTTAATTTGATGTACTGAAATAGCTAAAACAAAACTGAAATAAAATAATAAAAAATTATGTAACTAAAAAAAAAGAAGAAAAAAACATTAAAAAACTATAATAGTATCTCAGTGATGCTAAAATAACTGGTTATTGTTACTAATAAATGTAAATTATAATAAGAAATAATTACATAAAATAATCAAAATAACAGAAACATACTAAAACTTATTACATATTAATTTATATATATTTATTCCAACATTTACAGAGGTTTTAATAGCTGTAGTAGCCAGTGTTTGGGTGGAAACTGGTTCCCATGGTAAAAACACATTAGTCCACTATTACAGTTCCTACGGTTATACTGATCATCATGTCAACCTGTAGCCTCAGCGTCAATAAAACTCGAGTCAAAATGACTGGCGTACCTGTTTGACGGCAGCTTGAATGGTTTCTGCTCACGTCTTGAAGGAGATCTTCTCTCCAGCAGCCTTCTGGTGTATTTTCTCTTGGTCTAATGAATTCCTTTCCTTCACCTTCCCTTTTTTCTTTTTCTTAAAGCCCCTCCCTCCGTACACCCCCTCACTCGTCTGCTGCCCTCCCACCATCCTGTCTCCCTCGTTCTTCTTGCAACATTTCCATCTTACTGCGTTCATTTTCTCTCCAGGACTCTCTTCACCCCTCAATACTATCCTCCCCCTCCTCAAGTCTCTCTCTCTCGGTTCTTTTCAAGTTTGTTTGCGAGTCCCACTGAGTTTTGTGCTGCCCTGCATGTTAATGTCTCCAGCAGGAGCAACAGGAGGCATGCTGGGACTCATCTGGTTGTCCCGTCCTGTGTGTATATGTGCAGGCATGTAAAATTTGGCTTTTAAAGGAATAGTTCAGTGACAAAGTGTGTTTGTTGGATAAAAACCTTTGCCAGTGTAATGGACGAATGAGTTGATTTAAAGGGATTCTTGATTATGATTTCACTTTTTTTTTACTTTAGTTAGTGTGTAATGTTGCTGTTTGATCATAAACAACATCTGCACATTTACGACGCTCAAAGTTCAGTGCAAAGAGAGATATTTTCTTTTACAGAAATCGATTTTTAAGGACTACAACAAACGGCTGGTAGGGACTACAACAAGCTTCTTCCCAGGTTGGTGACATCACAAACCCTAAAATATACATAAACCCCGCCCCCGAGAACACACAACAAAAGGGGCGTGGCCATGTTGGGCCATGTTGAATCAACTCCACAGCAACTACATAAATTTATCCACTAACCATTCAGTAACTTACAGTTTCATTCTAAAAGTTGTAACTTCTTCCTGAGTCTCTCCATCAGTGTCGACTCCGGTTTGAACAATGTAAGGCTGAACACCGTTACTGACAATCCTCATTTTGGCTGCGTGAGATTCTCCAGCTTTGTTGTTGTTGAGCAACCGAAGCGTGAGCTGTTAAAGCTCCGCCCTCTTCTGGAAAGGGGGCAGGGAGCAGCAGCTCATTTGCATTTAAAGGGACACACACAAAAATGGCGTGTTTTTGCTCACACTTACATAGGGGCAAATTTGACAAGCTATAATAAATGATCTGTGGGGAATTTTGAGCTGAAACTTCACAGACACATTCACCAGAGACTTATATTACATCTTGTAAAAAGGAGCATAATAGGTTTCCTTTAAAACATGTATTAAGAGTTTTGGTAGTTTTGAATGTGAAATTAACTGCTGTGACAAGTTGAGAGTTAGTAAGTGAGAAATGTGTCCTAGCGAAAAAAACTGTAATTCAATGTATTACTTGCCGTTTCTTTGTGATTATTTGTGAACAATATCAAAACACTGACTAAAAGAATGTTCTTTTTTAGTTAAACTGTTCCTTTAAAAAGCCCTTTTTAGTACAAAAGCTGTAATGTACAAAGTCTCAGCTCATTATTTGCTCCGTTACACATTCCTCTCCTCTATATAATTGTAAATGTCCAGCAGAGCATGATCCATGACAGAGAGAGAGAACAAGATGGCTGATATTAATTTCTATTGACCCCAATTGTTACATTTTCCAGGAGGAGGGGGAAGAGGAAACCCGTCCTTATATGGTCAAGTTTGCTGTAAGGGGTCTCATACCTTTTAAGAGCGACAAGACTTGTTCACTGCTCAGTTCAGTGCATTAACTAATATAAACAGATATGACTTTTGATTTTAAAAATGTAATAGTAAATGTAGAGCATTAACTAAGATTAAGAGGTGCTTTAGAAGTATTATTGATTGTTAGTTCATGTAAACTAATGACTAATGTATTGTTAAGTGTTACCAGATATAATATTTTGTTCAAGCCACATTGTGGACCCATTATTATTTTTTGCATTTTTTCTTTTTTTCATGAGATTTAAGCACCGAATTACCCCCTCCATAATGGTAAAAACCCACATTCTCATTACTTTAATGTGAAATAAATAATAATAATATATTATAATATAAATGCATATATTATTATCATCATATAAATTAATTATATATATATTTTATATTAAAATATGAAGTAATATTAAGTAATATTCATTTATTCACATAATTTAATATATTTTGTAAAAAAAAAAAAAAAGATACATCATGGTAGTCTTTAACTGACTCAGAAACATCTCAGACAGCGACATGAGTCATACTGTCATGGTGAAAAAATCTGTATCAGGCATGCATGGTCATGTCAGGTGAACACCGTTAGTCTGCGTGATCGGGAAGAAAAACATACATATTCACTGTGTCTGAACATTGACAATGCGTAGAACCTGCGTATATAGGGGAGACTGCAGGGCTAATTGTCTCTGTTAACACTCAGGGTGATGAATACATCTCAGGGTGGCTTTATTTCGGCATAGAAACAAACCTTAAAGCCTTGACTACAAACAAGCTGTTTTCACCATTATTGCCCAAGAAACACACACTGAACACACACTGACCTTTTGTTACATGTCCAGTCCTGGGAACGAGCCATTAAACAACATAGTATAAAAACATTTGTATTTGTAAAAAGTATTTGTGCACCTTGTTTTTTGAGTCATAACATATTGGTACATACAACTTATATTAGTTACTGGCGTAAAGCCCTCATGACTTCTTCCCCATGTGACAACATGCCCTGGTCCAAACAGACTGACTCCTACAGAAATCATCACTGGTTTCTATGATAAAGTTGTTGTGATTTTTATACGTGAAGTTCTCAGACAAACAGACTGATTGTATCTCTCATGACAACCAATTCGCTCACTTATGGGGTCAGTCAAAATACACCAAACCAGACTGATGTTTATGTAACGAGGCACTAGCACCCTGTCTCTCTTTCCTGTGGTGGAGTTCATAATGTCTTATTCCACCACCCACTTCTTCCCTCCACTACATACTATTAAAAGAATGTAAATCCATAGGGAATAAGCAGGCCCTTATAACCTCCTCACCTTTGCTCCAGTCTCACACTCATTTTAATTCCTCAGAGACAGAGACGTCACAGGAAAAGAAAACATGTCTTAAATTTCAGAAAACTGAAACCATTTTTTACTCATAGAGTCAGTGGAACAGAAGACAGATATATATATATATATATATTCTTAATTATCTTAATTATGTCAGATAACACGTAAGCAAAACATGGTCAGGTCAAAGTGCTTGAATAATTTCTGGTTCTAAATTTTTATAAATTTTACTGGTAGTCCACTGTATGAAGAATTTTTGGGTATAATATGTCATAATTTACTTTATTTTGCTATCCTCACTTACATAATGTCACAGTTCCAGTCATTCCCGGACTCCATTTCCCATCATTCTCCCTGGTTCACACCTGCACTCACTTCACCCACACCTGCTAGTCATCTCCTCATCACCACAGCACTACAAAAGACATTAACTCACACACGGTCATTGTCCAGTCTTGTTTGTTCATAGACTGATCTCTATGCTTACCTTAAGGACTCCAGTATACCTACTCTTTCGTCTCCAGTGTGTTCCTAGTCTCCTCCTGTGTTCCTGTCTCCGTGTGAGTTCCAAAGTGTCTTCTCTGTTCAGTATTCAGTGTCACACTGCTGCCATCCACGATCTTCACCCCTGCAACATACAAGGACAGTATTATCACTCAAGTAACCATCAGTCAACCTGCAATTCTGCCATTTACTCACCTGCATTCCCATAAATAAACATCACTTACCTGTTTTTCCTGTTGTCTCCGACCCTTCTGTACTGTAACAGAAGACCGGACCCACACAGCAACTGAACAACCAGAATCATGGGTCTCTTCCTCGTGCCAATCCCTCCAACTGTCCACAGGCCCAACAGTTCAGCGGTGGACAGTCTATGGGCCCTTAAACAGGACAGTCGACCTCTGGAGAGGTATGTGGAGAAATTTTCTGAGCTTTCTTGCTTTGTGAACTGGCCAGATGCTCCACTTAACGCTTGTTTTCTGAAGGGCCTGGATGAGGACACAGTTCATTATATTGAACCTGCCTGCTCCTTCTCCCTAGTCGAGTCTATTAATCTGATTCTTTTTAAATGGTTCTGATTTCGAAATTGAAGAGGTTCAAGAAAAAATGTGTCTTCCTCGTCTGGTCCCCTTTAGAAAAACATGCGGCCTGGTCAGTTCACCTGCCGCCATTTTCCTCCACGTATCCCTCCAGTGGGTCTTCCCATGTGGTCTTGCCTAACCTGAAGCCCAAACGGCCTAAGAAAATGGCCCCAGCGAAGCTCAAGCAGCCACAGAAGATGGCTGCTGCTGCGCCAGAGCCACTAAACAAGATGGCTGCTGCCAAGTCTAAGCCTTCCCTGGAGGAGGAATATTGGCTAATAGATTTCTGGACTGAACCTGTTGCTCCGGCCCCCTACGAGCCCGCTCCAAGTACCCGTGGGTGGGACCCCTGACCTGCCGCGGCCGCCCACCACAGCATCCCACGGCTCCCGACCCGCCATGGAGACCTTCGTACCTGTCTGCAACTCCTCCCTCACCTGCGACCCGCCATGGCTGCCCGAGCTCCTAGACCCGCCCTGGAGACCTCCGTACCTGTCTGCACCTCCCCCCTCACCTGCGTGTAGGTCTCCAGGGCGCCCTCCCCCCTTCCCCCGCGCCTACCGGGAGGGGGAGGTACTATCACAGTTCCAGTCATTCCCGGACTCCATTTTCCCATCATCCTCCCTGGTTCACACCTGCACTCACTTCACCCACACCTGCTAGTCATCTCATCACCTCACACACAGTCATTGTCCAGTGATGTGTGTATATATAGCAAATCTCAACTGCTTGTCACAAAATTTAACTATATTATTGCCCAGCTCTTTGTTTAAAGTTGGATATATAACTGTCCAACTTATTCACATACATACAGTACATGATGATTAGACACAATAGTATTAGACACAGATAGTATTGTTCCCTGTAAAGCAATGCTCCACTCAGAGTTTCCCTCATGAATTACTAACACATCCACCCACAGCTCTATGAATAAATGATTCAGCACTAATTCACGGGTGTGTATCAATAATCCCCTGATAATGAGCCATCAGTAAGGTCAAATACTAAATTTGTTGCTTTACATCATATTGGGCTAAAAATAATAAACAAAGAGCATGCTGTATTTGGTTTAAAAATACAAGAACATGACATCCTGACAGTGTTTCTCCCACACTTCTCTTGCATATTCCTGGATGGCGTTCTTCTCTCACAGTGTTCCTGACTTCAGAGCCAGAGTTAGTGGATTATTAGCATTCACAAGACACTCCAGTTTCTGTTTTTTTCTTCTTCGTTTTTTTTAATTGAAAAAGGTTCTTCGGTAACACTTTAGAATACTGATTCTTCATTAATGAATAACTACATGAATAACTATCATTCAACTTAACATGAATGATGCATAATGTATAATTAATTCTAAAGTGAAGGTCATGGTAACCTACTAGTAATGACTGAAGTATTACCAAATCCTTCAGAAGGAATTATTTGGATCAGTATTCTAAAGTGAGAAACATGATGACTCTCTAGTAACTACTGAAGTCATTGTAAACTTTTGAGGTTTTTGTAGAGTTTTGTAATTTCTTCTGATGTATTTGGTAACACTTGAGTAATTACTAGTGGGTTACTATGATCTTCACTTTAGAATACTGATCCAAATAATTAGTAGTTCCTTTAGAATTATGTAGTAACTCTTGAGTTATTACTATCCAATACTTTACAAAAACCTCAAAAGTTTACAATGACTTCAGTAGTTACTAGAGAGTTATCATGTTTCTCACTTTAGAATACTGATCCAAATAATTAGTAATTCCTTCTGAAGGATTTGGTAATACTTCAGTCATTACTAGTAGGTTACCATGACCTTCACTTCAGAATTAATTATACATTATGCATTATTCATGTTAATTATGAACCTGTATATAGTAGTTCTTAGTAGTTCTCTGGGAGGAATGAAAGAAACAGTAGTTACTGATTAGTTAATAGTGAACTACCACCTTCAACTGAGCACTGTTACTTACTAATTCATTAATCAGAGTTTCTTGTTAGGTAATAGTAGTTACTAGAGTGTTAATAATGCATTACTCATTTGTTCCTGTGTAGTTATTCATTAATGAAGGATCAGTATTCTAAAGTGTTACCGGTTCTTTTTTTGTGAAATATCCAGTTTGATTTGTGTGTACTTCAATAAATATTTCTTGGCAGTCTGTGCATATTTATACATTTTATTTATGTTACTAAAAGCAGAAATGAAAAAAGGAGAATGGAAAACATCTAGATACAGTTTTATTTCAAATACGCTCAGACTTTCAAAGAATCCTGCCTTATTTATAGTCAGAGGGTGTAAGTGAGAAAAAAACAGATTAAGCTTATATCAAATGGAATCATATTATATCATATGGACTGTCCATATTATGATATACACCAATCAGGCATAACATTATGACCACTGACAGGTGAAGTGAATAACACTGTGGTGGTCCAGTGTGGTCTAAAGAAGGGACAGTGGTGAACCGGCGACAGGGTCATGGGCGGCCAAGGCTCACTGATGCACGTGGGGAGCGAAGGCTGGCCTGTGTGGTCCATTCCAACAGACGAGCTACTGTAGCTCAGATTGCTCAAGAAGTTAATGCTGGTTCTGATAGAAAGGTGTCAGAATACACAGTGCATCGTAGTTTGTAGCGTATGGGGCTGCATAGCTGCAGACCAGTCAGGGTGCCCATGCTGACCCCTGTCCATCAGAACTGGACCACGGAGCAATGGAAGAAGGTGGCCTTGTCTGATGAATCACATTTTCTTTTACATCACGTGGATGGCCGGGTGCGTGTGCGTCGCTTACCTGGGAACACATGGCACCAGGATGCACTATGGGAAGAAGGCAAGCCGGCAGAAGCAGTGTGATGCTTTGGGCAATGTTCTGCTGGGAAACCTTGGGTCCTGCCATCCATGTGGATGTTACTTTGACACGTACCACCTACCTAAGCATTGTTGCAGACCATGTACACCCTTTCATGGAAACGGTATTCCCTGGTGGCTGTGGCCTCTTTCAGCAGGATAATGCTCCTGCCATGAAACAAAAATGGTTCAGGAATGGTCTGAGGAGCACAACAACGAGTTTGAGGTGTTGACTTGGCCTCCAAATTCCCCAGATCTCAATCTAATCGAGCATCTGTGGGATGTGCTGAACAAACAAGTCTATCCATGGAGGCTCCACCTCGCAACTTACAGGACTTAAAGGATCTGCTGCTAACATCTTGGTGCAAGATACCACAGCACACCTTCAGGGGTCAAGAGGAGTCCATGCCTCGACAGGTCAGGGCTGTTTTGGCAGAAAAAGGGGGACCAACACAGTATTAGGAAGGTGGTCATAATGTTATGCCTGATCTATCTATCTATCTATCTATATATATGATGAAATGTATACATCATATCTCATATCCTATATGAGATAACATACAGATGGCTAGATAGTGTTAGTAGCATAATAAAATAATCTCAGTTAAAAAATTATAGTTTAAGACCTTGTTCTTGACTTTGGGATTTTGATGAAACTATAGTAAGTACCCTAATACAGTTTAAAGAGTATGTTAGCTCGACAAATAAAAACTTTCTTGGTGAAGCGCGCCCCCTACTGGACAAATCATTTAAGGATAGCGATTGTATTCCTGCCATCCTTTTCCAGTCAGGAAAAGAGCTATCAAATCATCTCTTCCTCTGGCATTATTCATGCAGGTTGTTTTGAAGGGTCGTGGCCCGTCCATGCGTTTCATCATCAGGGCTCATATATTAATCTGTGCTGCACTCTAGTGGTCAACAGCGGTAGCGATAGGAGCTGACACACACCTGTGATTTAACAAAGTCACTCACGTATGATTAATACACGGCAAATCAAACACAGCAAACAGCTGGAGGGGAAACATAAATTTCAGTATGCAGAAATACAAACGAAGAAATAATCAAATGATTATATAGCCTATTAATTGCACTTGGTGTTGTATTTCCAAAACTTATGTAGCCTGTTCATATTTATATAGTGCAATGAAAAAACTATTTTTAGCAAAAGCATAGATTAATAATAATAATAATAAAGTATAGGTTCAAACACCTACTAAGTTGTTTTGGATAAAAACATCTGTCTAATGTAAACAATGCACCGTGAAGCTGGATTTGTTTGCATGTGGGAAGTGCACATATGTACGGAAGGCTGTGTGGATGTGTCCGTCTGGTCACATTAGAAGCATTACTGTACAGGGAAGCGCGTCACGGATCCTCCCCCTCCATACCATAATAACCCGTCATGGCTTCCCAAACACGCCTCTATATGCACCGATTCCACGCCCGCTGTCATCTACAACGACAAAACTCTCATCCGCGGTCCTGGAGAGCGTTCAAAACGATGCCCTTGACCTATTTATAATCGGGAACTGTCTGATTTATGACTAGCATTGATGGATTGTGCACTTGCCATTGCAAATGCAGCTGCACCGGCCGTGGAATCAAATGCAATGCTCACCGGATGCGCTCGGTTTTATCTGTTATAGTGGACGACTCTGTTGTAAATGTGCCAGGAGGCACCTATAAAACTGTAAATCTGCTGTCCACGCGTCATCTATACAGTTCCCCGCGCGCTTCCTCGTTTCAGGCCAATTGCGGGACGGGCTGAAGCACAGAGGAGGGGGTGGTCTCCGGTATCCGGTTCTTTCCGTAATCCTGCGCCGGTGGAATTTTAAATCCCTTCCTCCAGCGGGATCTGCTCAGTGGAGATTGTTTACTGGAACTGCTACATTGTTCTTTGGGACGCGTAATTGTTTCATTGTAACATTCGCAGAATGCGCGTTGTTGTTTTTAGAACGTTTAATTGATACATTGTCACACTCGCAGACGGAGCATTGTTTAGAACGTTTAACTGTTGTATTGTAGCATTTGCGGTAATGTTTAGAACGCTGAATAGGCTAGTTGCATTATGGCTCCCGCAGAATGAGCGTTTAATTGTTACACTGTAACAGTGCAAAAGTGAGCAGAGCAGAGCAGCCCACCGGGATCCGGTGTAAATATTCAACAAATGATAGAGGAGGAGTCGGTGCACGATAAAAGGGATGTGAACCTAGAGCAGAGAGCTTTGGACTCGGTTTAAAGCGCGCGCTCTCTGTTTTCTCTTCAGAGGACGTTTGGTGGAAGCCGTGCTTTTATGAGAGGATTTGGGCATTATCGATCGGATATGAGTGATCATGCATGCAAAGTGACACGAGATTGACTGGGCTCCACTTAGTTTCAGATCTCTGAAAAACTCTTGAGTGGATTTATTTCTGTTCTTTTTTTTTTCACCCGTTCTGAAGCTTATGATACAATAGTTTTTCAGGAAACATATTTGCATCCGTTCTGTATAGGATGCACCCAGAAAGCAATGAAAACCCCGCGGGAGCCGCCAGTGGGACACCCGGTTCGGAGAATTCGACTGCTGAACCGCAGGCTGAACATACTGGACAGCCCCCTGCGATGGAGCACAAAGACCCGCAGGAGTACGAGGAACCGGAGCGTAAGCTCACCCCGGAGGACAGCACGGTGCAGCTGATACAGACCGGCTGCACCGACAAGCGTCCGGAGACGCCGCCCGGCGCACACCCGGGACCGGGGTTCGTTCCCCCGGAGGGAGGGTTCGGCTGGGTCGTGGTGTTCGCTGCTACATGGTGCAACGGCTCGATTTTTGGCATACAGAACTCATTCGGTATTCTGCACATGATGCTGGTGAAAGACCATCAGGAGCTCACGGACCAGGCGTCTCAGTTTAAAGTGGGTGAGTTGAGTCTTCCATTTGTTTTACTAAGTGTTGTAAGTGTGTGAGCTGAAAGGAGATTCCAGGCACACTTGATCCTGAGAGGCTTAAGGGATCAAACCTGGTGGTGTTTAGAGCCTCAGAGTCTGGTGGCAGCCGCCTGGAGCTGCTCTCTGGACCCGCCACAGCTCGAGGGAGACGCCCACTCACACCACACATCACCGCCTCCTGCTTCAATATCAGCGACATTATTCTGGAATTTATCATCACATTATTTCTTCATTGGAACAAACCACAGATGTCAAGCCTCTTAAAAACAGGCCATGTTACTTGTGTGCTTTAGACCAAGTCTTCTGAAGTGATTGTTCTTCGTAAAAAATGTAAATCAGAAAGGAGTTGTTTTAAATGAACATCAGTTTAATAAACTCTTTCAAGCATATGCTGGTCAAAACTTGGGAATAATTGAGATTTTTAACATTTTTCAAGGAAGTCTCTTTTGTTTACCAAGTGCATTTATTTGATCAAAAATATAGTGAAATATTATTACAGTTTAAAATAACTGTTTTCTATGTGGATATATTGTAAAATGTAATTTATATCCAGTGATCAAAGCTGAATTTTCAGCATCATTACTCCAGTCTTCAGTGTCACATGATCCTTCAGAAATCATTCTAATATGATGATTTGCTGTTCAGTTATTATTGATGTTCAATTATTAGTAGTGGTTCTTATTATTAGTGGTATCTGGCACCAAGATGTTGGTTATTAACAATTTTTGCTTAATATTTTCTTTAAACTGTGATACATTTTCCAGGATTCTTTGACAAATAGAAAGTTCAAAGCACAGCATTTATTAAAATCAAAATGTATACTCTCACTTTTGATCAATTTAATGCATCCTTGTTTTTTTGAAAAATAAAAATTCATACTTAAACCAAACTTTCGAAAATCATGGTTTCCACAAAAATATGAAGCAGCACAATTGTTTTCAACATTGATAATAATCAGAAATGTTTCTTGAGCAGCAAATCAGCATGATTTCTGAAGGATCATGTGACGCTGAAGACTGGAGTAATGATGCTGAAAATTCATATATGTTATAGATTTATATATACATATTGTATTTAGTTTATATCCAACAATATATCAAATATATCAAATTACCATGATCTGATACCATCATTTTACCATCTTATATCCAAAATACTGTAAATAAGGGCACCAAAATAAGGGTCATAGATGTTTCTTGAAAGAGTTTATAAAAATATGACATACATTTTTAAAAATCGAGCTTATTACCCTAACGGATTCACCTTGAAAGATCTGTTGTTGTTTACTTAAATTATTTAAAAACCATCATAAAAAGCAGCCTCGGGATTTGTTTTGCGTTTCATAGACGTCAGCTCTCATAAACTGATTGACTGATTTTCTACATTGTTACAAAAGTGAGTTTTTTTCTGCTCTTCATT
The DNA here is from genome assembly GCA_037101425.1 of Elopichthys bambusa. Lineage (NCBI taxonomy): Eukaryota > Metazoa > Chordata > Actinopteri > Cypriniformes > Xenocyprididae > Elopichthys > Elopichthys bambusa. The sequence goes on along the minus strand of CM074447.1, from coordinate 1,925,307 downwards.
GTAAAGATTTAACAGCAGTTTCTTGGTTTTATCATCACTCCGCTTCCCTCCGGCTTTCTGTTTCTCACTCCCATCATCAGAAAACCCTCGCTGCAAGCAATCATCACAATAAACACAGACCAGTGGACTGATGCAAACGGTCCTAGAGCTGCTAATTAATAATCTGAATGTTCCCAGTTATTTATATTTAATATATATGGATCATATGTTGTGCACTAGTACATGTTAAAGCAGCAATGTTAGCAGCTCTCTCGTTCTGTAAACCAGACCAAGATCAATTCCAGTTGAAAGCAGTATCTGTCACGAACCCTCCTGAACCTGCGTGTACCCATCAACCCCTGAGCTCACTCCTGATCCGCTGCCTGAACCAATGTGAGAGAAAACAGGAGAGAGTCCACATGCTAATAATCTCGTAAATGTCTCGCAGGCCTCTGGCTGTTTTTCAGGAAATCGCCATCTGTCTTCCATGCTGAGCTTGATTTTTACAACCAATACTCTGTTCGTCTGAATGTTTACACTGTCACTCTACTGTACAGCATCAGTGTTTGATGTTTACCTCTGAGTATGAGTAGAATCAGGGTCGCAGGAGGAAGATGAATGAGTGTTTGAGGAGAGAACTAATGAGTGTTATGGAGAGAGCGAGTTAGTTTGTCTTCTCTCTTGTGTCTGATGAAGTGATGCTGTGAAGAATGAAAGGATGAACATGAATTATTTGTGCTAGTGTCTCCTATTTTGTGTGTGTGTGTGTGTGTGAGAGAGAGAGTGTGAGTGTTTGAGTGTGTGTGTGTGTGTGAATGAATAAATGAGTGAGTGAGTGAATGTGTGTGTGACTGAATGAGTGAGTGAGTGAGTGAGTGTGTGTTTTTGTGGCACATCAGGACACAAATTTGTATGATGACATAGGTATTACAAGGAGAGGGTGACTTATGAGGACATTTTTCAAAAGGCTTATAAATCATACAGAATGAGTTTTTTTTGAGAAAGTAAAAATGTGGAGTTTCCTGTGAGGGGTAGATTTAGGGTTGGTGTAGAGGGATAGAAAATACGGATTGTACAGTATAAAAACCATTAAACCTGTCTGAGTGTGTGTCAGTGAGTGTGTGAATGTGTAAGTGTGTGTGTGTGTGAGTAAGTGAATGAGTGTGTGAGTGTGGGTCTGTGAGTGAGTGAGTGAGTGAGTTAGTGTGTGTGTCAGTGAGTGTGAGTTAGTGTGTGTGTCAGTGAGTGTGAGTGTGTGTGAGTAAGTGTGTGTCAGTGTGTGTGTGTGTGTGTGCGCCAGTGAGTGTGTGTGTTGTGTGAGTGAGTGAGTATGTATGTCAGTGAGTGTGTGTCATTGTGTGTGTGGGTGTGTGAGAGTGAGTGTGTCAGTGAGTGTGAGTGAGTGAGTGTGAGTGAGTGTGTGTCAGTGAGTGTGAGTGTGTGTCAGTGAGTGTGTCAGTGAGTGAGTGTGTGTCAGTGAGTGTCAGTGAGTGTGAGTGAGTGTGAGTGAGTGTGAGTGAGTGTGAGTGAGTGTGTGTCAGTGAGTGTGTCAGTGAGTGTGAGTGAGTGAGTGTGAGTGTGAGTGAGTGTGTGTCAGTGAGTGTGAGTGTGAGTGAGTGTGAGTGTATTAGTGAGTGTGTCATTGAGTGTGTCAGTAAGTGTGTCAGTGAGTGTGTGAATGTGTCAGCGTGTGTGTCAGTGTGTGTCTGTGAGTGTGTATCTGTGAGTGAGTGAGTGAGTGAGTGTGTGTGTGTGTGTGTGTTTGAGTAAGTGCACGAGTGTGTGAGTGTGGGTCTGTGAGTGAGTGAGTGAGTTAGTGTGTGTGTCAGTGAGTGTGTGTCATTGAGTGTCAGTGAGTGTGAGTGTGTGTGAGTAAGTGTGTGTCAGTGTGTGTGTGTGTGTGTGTGTGTGTGTGTGTGTGCGTGTGTGTGCGCCAGTGAGTGTGTGTGTTGTGTGAGTGAGTGTGTATGTCAGTGAGTGTGTGTCATTGTGTGTGTGGGTGTGTGAGAGTGAGTGTGTCAGTGAGTGTGAGTGTGAGTGAGTGTGAGTGAGTGTGTGTCAGTGAGTGTGAGTGAGAGTGAGTGTGTCAGTGAGTGTGAGTGAGAGTGAGTGTGTGTCAGTGAGTGTGTCAGTGAGTGTGTCAGTGAGTGTGTCAGTGAGTGTGAGTGAGTGTGTGTCAGTGAGTGTGTCAGTGAGTGTGAGTATGAGTGAGTGTGTCAGTGAATGTGTCAGTCAGTGAGTGTGTCAGTGAGTGTGAGTGTGTGTCAGTGAGTGTATTAGTGAGTGTGTCAGTGAGTGTCAGTGTGTCAGTGAGTGTGTCAGTGAGTGTGTCATTGAGTGTGTCAGTGAGTGTGTCAGTGAGTGTGTCAGTGAGTGTGTCAGTGAGTGTGTCAGTGAGTGTGTCTGTGAGTGTGCATCTGTGAGTGAGTGAGTGTGTGTGTGTGTGTGTTTGAGTAAGTGCATGAGTGTGTGAGTGTGGGTCTGTGAGTGAGTGAGTTAGTGTGTGTGTCAGTGAGTGTGTGTCATTGAGTGTCAGTGAGTGTGAGTGAGTGTGTGTGTCAGTGAGTGTGTGTGTGTGCCAGTGAGTGTGTGTGTGTCAGTAAGTGTGAGTGAGTGAGTGAGTGAGTGTGTGTCAGTGTGTGTCAGTGTGAATGAGTATGAGTGAGTGTGAGTGAGTGTGAGTGAGTCAGTGTGTCAGTTTGTGTCAGTGTGTGTCAGTGAGTGTGAGTGTGAGTGTGTGTGTGTCAGTCAGTGAGTGTGTCAGTGAGTGTCAGTGAGTGTCAGTGAGTGTGAGTGAGTGTGAGTGAGTGTGAGTGAGTGTGTGTCAGTGAGTGTCAGTGAGTGTATTAGTGAGTGTGTCAGTGAGTGCGTCAGTGAGTGTCAGTGAGTGTGTCAGTGAGTGTGTCAGTGAGTGTGTGAATGTGTCAGCGTGTGTGTCAGTGAGTGTATTAGTGAGTGTGTCAGTGAGTGTGTGTCATTGAGTGTCAGTGAGTGTGAGTGTGTGTGAGTAAGTGTGTGTCAGTGTGTGTGTGTGTGTGTGTGTGTGTGTGCGCCAGTGAGTGTGTGTGTTGTGTGAGTGAGTGTGTATGTCAGTGAGTGTGTGTCATTGTGTGTGTGGGTGTGTGAGAGTGAGTGTGTCAGTGAGTGTGAGTGTGAGTGAGTGTGAGTGAGTGTGTGTCAGTGAGTGTGAGTGAGAGTGAGTGTGTGTCAGTGAGTGTGTCAGTGAGTGTGTCAGTGAGTGTGTCAGTGAGTGTGAGTATGAGTGAGTGTGTGTCAGTGAGTGTGTCAGTGAGTATGAGTGAGAGTGAGTGTGTGTCAGTGAGTGTGTCAGTGAGTGTGAGTGAGAGTGAGTGTGTGTCAGTGAGTGTGTCAGTGAGTGTGAGTGAGAGTGAGTGTGTGTCAGTGAGTGTGTCAGTGAGTGTCAGTGAGTGTGTGTCAGTGAGTGTGTCAGTGAGTATGAGTGAGAGTGAGTGTGTCAGTGAGTGTGTCAGTGAGTGTGAGTGAGAGTGAGTGTGTGTCAGTGAGTGTGTCAGTGAGTGTGAGTGAGAGTGAGTGTGTGTCAGTGAGTGTGTCAGTGAGTGTGAGTGAGTGTGTGTCAGTGAGTGTGTCAGTGAGTATGAGTGAGAGTGAGTGTGTGTCAGTGAGTGTGTCAGTGAGTGTGTCAGTGAGTGTGTCAGTGAGTGTGAGTGAGAGTGAGTGTGTGTCAGTGAGTGTGTCAGTGAGTGTGAGTATGAGTGAGTGTGTGTCAGTGAGTGTGTCAGTGAGTGTGAGTGAGTGTGTGTCAGTGAGTGTGTCAGTGAGTGTGAGTATGAGTGAGTGTGTGTCAGTTTGTGTCAGTGTGTGTCAGTGAGTGTGAGTGAGTGTGTGTCAGTGTCAGTGTGTGTCAGTGTGTGTCAGTGAGTGTGTCAGTGTGTGTGCCAGTGTGTGCCAGTGTGTGCCAGTGTGTGTGCCAGTGTGTGTGTCAGTGTGTGTGCCAGTGTGTGTCAGTGAGTGTCAGTGAGTGTCAGTGAGTGTCAGTGAGTGTGAGTGTGTGTGTGTCAGTCAGTGTGAGTGAGTGTGTGTGTGTCAGTCAGTGTGAGTGAGTGTGAGTGTGTATCAGTGAGTGTCAGTAAGTGTGAGTGAGTGTGTGTGGGTGTGTGAGAGTGAGTGTCAGTGAGTGTGAGTGAGTGTGTGTCAGTGAGTGTAAGTGTGTGTCATTAAGTATATTAGTGAGTGTATTAGTAAGTGTGTCAGTGAGTGTGTGAGTGAGTGTGTCAGTGAGTGTGTGAGTGAGTGTGTGTCAGTGAGTGTGTGAGTGATTGTGTGTCAGTGACTGTGTCAGTGAGTGTGTCAGTGAGTGTGTGTGTCAGTGAGTGTGTGAGTGTGTGTGTGTCAGTGAGTGTGAGTGTGTGTCAGTGAGTGTGTGCCAGTGAGTGTGCCAGTGAGTGTGCCAGTGAGTGTGTCAGTGAGTGTGAGTGTGTCAGTGAGTGTGTCAGTGAGTGTGAGTGTGAATGTCAGTGAGTGTGAGTGTGTCAGTGAGTGAGTGAGTGTGTGTCAGTGAGTTAATAAGTGTGTGTGTCAGTGAGTGTCAGTGAGTGTGTCAGTGTGTGTGTGTGTGTGTCAGTGTGTGTCAGTGAGTGTGTCAGTGTGTGTGTGTGTCAGTGTGTGTCAGTGAGTGTGTCAGTGTGTGTGTGTGTCAGTGTGTGTCAGTGAGTGTGTCAGTGTGTGTGTGTGTCAGTGAGTGTGTGTCAGTGTGTGTGAGTGTGTCAGTGAGTGTGTGTCAGTGAGTAAATAAGTGTGTGTGTGTGTGTCAGTGAGTGTATGTGTGAGTGAGTGTGAGTGAATAAGTGTGTGTGTGAGTAAGTGTGTGTGTGTGTCAGTGAGTGTTTGAGTAAATGAGTGTGTGAGTGAGTGTGTAAAAAATGTTCACTCAGAAATTGCTAGTAAATTTCACAAATAATTTAAAAGGAAATGGCAAGTATCACATTGAATTAAAGTTAAAATCTTGAAGTAGAAAGACTAAAATAGTATTTTTTTATTATTACAGTGTATATGTTAGCAAATAATTATGTCTCTATGAAGGTATCAGGGTTGACAGTTTTATTTTCAAGTCTTAAGGTCAAGGTTTTGAAACCAATTGTCTATTTGCTGATGTGATTAAAAAACTTTTTTTTTTTTTTTTCATTTTTACACCTATATATTATGTGAAAAATGATACCTGTTTTGCAGAATAAGCCATCTGATAATAACAGTTATTATTATAACAGTTATTATTATAACCCCCCCCCACAGAAATCAGAGCAAATGTTACAAAAAATTTTTGTCAAAGATAACTAGACCAGCAGGTTCTGCACTTGTTTCACAACACTGATGATTTAAAATTTTAAAATACTCACACTCTCTTTTTTTCTCATTCGTCTCTCTGCGTGACAGCGCTTTAATCTGTTACCGAGTAATAGGGGATTTGATTGGTTCGTGAGGGGTTCATGGGTAGTGTGGGAACATGCAGGGCTTAAAGGGGCGTGTCCAGCATCCCCCCCTCCTCACTCACAATGGTTCGGCCTGTCCGAACATGCACAAACAGCAATGTTTAATCTCAATAGGGGATTACAACAGACACTCCCACCCAACTTCACATGTAGGTTAACACAAAAAGAGCTCTGTCTCAGCTGGGAGAAAAATAAACTTGGAAACATTTTAGGTCATTTTGTGAAGGATTGCTTGGTTTATATATTCATTTATAGGTAGATCCATGAGACCTAATGCAGCCATGCTGGTTTAACAATAACAAATAAGAATGTCTGAGATGATGAATATGAAATAGTTTTTACAAATGTTATCTTTGAATTTTTATTGGTTACATACAGTGAGACACACTGCAGTTGTGAAATGTATTTTACCTTTTTTTTATAATAATGAAACTGTAAAGTAGAACAGTTGTGCTGCTGCACATTTTTTTCACGATTCTTTGATGAATATGAAGTTCAACAGAACAGCATTTATTTAAAATAAAACTCTTTATAAATGTCTTTACTTTCACTTTTGATCAAGTTAATGCATTCTTGCTGAATAAAAGTATTAATTTCTTTAAAAAAAAAAAAAAGACTGACACACAACTTATAAAGTTTCATTGCAAACTCTCCATTACACTGTGCCTCGCTGACAAAATAAAATGCTCCGAACAAACATAAATACCTTGTTTATAATGAAGAGGATGTTTTAAGCTTTTATATGTCAAAAGATCAGGGCAAATATGATTTCTCCTGTCATGACCCCTTTAATTTAAAAAACATAGAAAAATGCAGATGGGAAGGGAAAATGAGCATCATTGACCCTTAATTCAGCTGTAGTTAACATATACACACCCACAGTTTCCTGAACGTCACAGTTTTACATTTTCCATCTTTCTTTTTCATTTTCTCACTATCTCTCCCCATTGTCCACACACACCCTGTACAGAAGGACTGCTGGTAATGCATAGACTCAGATCATGTTACCTCTATGTATATCTGGACCGCATGAACTCGGACGCTCTCTGCTCTGTTTCCGCTCGCTCTCTCTGCATCTCATGCTTGTTTAGAGAGAGTTTGCCTCTGTTATAAAAGACTTTTCTAAAAGACACAGCACTATGGCAAGCCGTTTTAGCTTAAAATGTTCCCAGTGTTACTCATTGTAATTGCAGTTTTGTAGTAAGAGTTCAGTTAGAGATCTCTCTAATTCAGTTGTTATAGTAAGAATGCAATTGCAGAGCTCTCTAATTGAAGTACAGATACATATCTTTAATTTGTTTTTACTAGTAAAAATTCAATTAAAGACCTCTGAAATTGCATTTTTACTACTAAGAATTGAATTAGTACTCGTAATATTTGGATTAGAGAGCTCTCTAATTGGAATTCTTACTAGTAAAAATGCAACTGTAGAGCTCTGTAATAAAAAATGAATGGAAGTCAACGGAGAGATATGACTAGTAATAATTCATGTATAGAGCTCTGCAACTGCGAATCTGCTCAACAGGACTCAAAGTGTCACATTTTTAAAGTTTCAGTACTGACTTGGTGCCGAAGCCAGTACTTTTGACAACTCTACTTACTAGTAACAATTCAATTGAAGAGCTCTGTAGTTAAAAATGAATGGAAGTCAATCGAGAGATATGACTAGTAAAAATTAATTTATAGATCTCTCTAATTGGAAATAAAATATAAATTGCTTTATAATGGCAGTGAACAGGGGTCACGAGTATGAGAGCTGAAGAAACTGCTTCCATCCACATCCATCCATCATAAACGTGTACTCCACATGGCTCCGGGGGGTTAATAAAGGCCTTCTGAATCGAAGCGATGCATTTGTGTAAAAAAATATCCATATTTAACAAGTTATGAAGGAAAATATCTAGCTTCCGGCAGACCGCCTTCCATATAAAGTTACAAAGAAAGCGTAAACTGGCATCGCGTTAGTTACACCTTTTCCGTAAATTGAAGAAGGAAGGCGTAGAATGTAATGTAAGCGTTTTGAACTGCAAGAATTTTACACTTTCTTCGTACGTAAAATACGGAAGGTGGTCTAGCGGAAGCTAGATATTTTACTTTTGTAGTAGTAAACAAAGAAATGTCATATCGATCACAAGTTCAATATGGAGTACCGCAAGGCTCAGGCTTCTTCCATCTTAAAAATATATCTAAAGTACGACATATGCTCTCAATGATAAATGTGGAACAGTTAGTTCATGTGTTCATGACCTCAAGGCTAGATTACTGTAACGCTCTACTGGGTGGTTGCCCTGCTCGCTTGATAAACAAACTACAGCTGGTCCAAAACGCAGCAGCTAGAGTTTTTACTAGAACCAGGAAGTATGACAATATTAGCCCGGTTCTGTCAACACTGCATTGGCTCCCTGTTAAACATTGTATAGATTTTAAAATCTCACTACTTACTTACAAAGCACTAAATGGTTTAGCTCCCAAGTACCTGAGCTCTTAATGCATCATAGTCCTTCACGTCTATTGCAATCTCAGAATTCAGGCCAGCTGATAATACCTAGAATATCAAAATCAACTGCAGGCGGCAGATCCTTTCCTTTTTGGCACCTAAGCTTTGGAACAGTCTTCCTATCACTGTTCGGGAAGCAGACACACTTTGTCAGTTTTAATCTAGACTAAAAACACATCTGTTTAAACCTGCATACACATAACACATTATCTACTTTTATAATTCAATTCATGTAAATTGTTAGGCTGCATAGATTAGGTCAGCTGGAACCAGGAACACTTCCCATAACACCTGATGTACTCGCTACATCATAATAAGAATGGCGTCTACGCTAATATTAGTCTCTCTCTGTTTATCCCAAGGTTTGCCGCAGCCTGCCAGATCCAGGCCGTATCCAGATGAGATGAAGGACCTGTGTCTAGACATGGCGATAACGCAGCCCTGACGTTTCAACTAAACTATTCCCTGCGAAGGCCTCCTTTTCCTTCCCTATGTATAGATAAAACGTTATCAAAATTATTCCAGTTCGCATAGATCCACATAAATTTTTCTGTATTATGCAGACCAGACAAGTAATCTGGCAAATATCACTTTTTTTTAAAAAAGACCAAGCTTCTGCGCACATACACACTCAAACACGCAAACCTATAGACTAAACATGTAAATGAACGGCAAGAATGCATTAAAGGTATTCAGTTTTTTTTCAGTAGGAAAGGTGTCATTTAAGCAGCCCTTAAAGTAATAATTAACAAACGGAAGTGATTTAATCAAAAACCAACTTTAGCTCGATAATAATTTTCCTATTGTCACTGTGAAGATGCTTTGAAACAATATGTATTGTGAAAAGCGCTATATAAATAAAGATGGCTTGACTTGACTTCATAACTTGTTAAATATGGATTTTTTTTGTTTTTTTACACAAACGCATCGCTTAACTTCAGAAGGCCTTTATTAATCCCCGGGAGCCATGTGGATTACAGGTTTATGATAGATGGATGTGGATGGAAGCACTTTCTTCAGCTCATACTCGTGAACCATGTTCACTGCCATTATGAAGCTCAGGATATTTATTAATATTTCTCTGATTATGTTCATCTGAAAGAAAGTCATATACACCTATGATAGCTTGAGGTAGAGTGAAGCTTGGGGTAATTGGGGTAAAGTGAACTAATCCTTTAAATTAGAGCTCTGTAATTGTAATTCTTACTAGAAAAAAATGCAATTACGACGAGTAATGCTGGGAACATTTTAAGCTAAAGTGGCTTGCCATACAGCTCAGATCTTGTTAAAGAAGATTTGAGGCTCAAAAGTATGGTTTAGAAGTGAAGTGTATATGAATACATTTCTCTTATCCCAGCTTATTTTGCAGAGACAAGAATTTCACCTTGCTCTGTTTGTTAGAGAATTTGTAAGATGGCAGGCATTTGAAGTGTTTAGGAAGAATGTTTGAGAATTATTATTAATTTTTGCAGTTCTGTTTGGTCATACTAGTGGTGGAGGAAACGTCCTACAGCTTTAAAGGGTGAGAAAAAATCATTGTACATGTTTTGCTGCTTTCAAGTCATGTTACAATGACTACGTTTACATGCACCCTCATAATGAGATTATGAGATTTAGGCAATATTGCGATTAAACTTTACCTCATGTAAACAAAATACTTGATCAAATTCATGTGATTAAGCTCATAATTGTAGGAACTGTAATCATTCTAAAGCTTGTGGCACATACCGATTTTAATCACAATAAACAGGCATGTAAACACTTTAATCGCTTCTATTCCTTTCTGACCATAGTGCGCATGTGCATTATGGGCTGCTGAAGAAAATTGTGTGACATGAATATAATGCAGTGTATTGATTGTCAAAAACATTTTAGGAGTGTCACTGAAACAATGACAATTTGTAAAGTCAGTCTTTATGTGCAGTAATAAAATGTGTTTGATTGGTCGATTGAGTCTGCTTGAAACCAGATATTATATTTATATAAGATTATTTATTAAGTATTTAGTTGTAATTAAAAGTCTGCATACACAATCCTGCTGAAAGGCCTTTCCTTGCTGCGCAGGTGAAATGAGTTGAAGGTCTGAGAACAGTAGACAAGTGTTGGTGAAAGGTGAAAGCGTTCGTTGGCTGTCTGGCATGTAACTGATAGTTTTTGAGTGCTGGTTAACACAGTGTATTCAAGACACAAATAGAGACACAAGTCTATGAATATGTTTGACAACCGTAGTGCATATTCACCTATTGTGTTTATTCGTAAGCCTCTAGACATTTTTGCTTACAACTTTTAAATCAAATGACATTATTTTTTTCCTACTTACATGCTTTTCAACTCTTTAGATTTTCCACTGTTTCAAATTGATTCTTGTCAGTAGTGATTCAAATCTTTTTGATACAGCAAACCATCTGTGTGTAACACAGCAATACATTTGAAACCAAAGATTTTATCAGTGTTTTAACATGCATCATTACCACGCTGACCTTTCTTTGTACACCACAGGTGTTTCTGGCTTTGTGATTTCTACTTACGGCTGTATATTTAATTACTTTGTGCAATGGTTGATATGCAAATCGTAACACACAGGCAAATAGTTTAAATGGAAATATGTCTGAAGAAATGTTTGCATCTAAATAACACTACAGAAGTGTTTTTGCTCTGGTGTCTTTTTTGCAAGAAAAGACATATACACCTTAAAAAAAAAAGATTCCTAAAGGGGTTTTTCACAGTGATGCCGCATCGAAGCACCATTTTTGGTTCCTTGAACTTTTCAGTGAGCAGTTCTTAAATTTCCATTCCAGATTTTCCAAATCCATTTTTTTTCTTAGTGTGAAGAACATTTTATTAATCTAAAGAACCTTTTGTGGAATGGAAAGTTTCCATGAATGTTAAAGGTTCTTTATGGAATCATCAACATTACATTTAAATACAATAACTTCTTTCATTTATTCATACAAATCTCATAAAACTCTGATTAATGCAATAACTAGATGATCACAATGCACTTTTATGCAATAATGTAGTGTGAAAGTGTGCATGAAGTGTGCCAGCGTTACAGATTTGTGTACGTTGTGCTACCAAATGAGTGTCATTTGATGATTAAAGTATTTTACCCTCAATATGTGCAGCTGTGGATTGTGTGCGTGAGCTGATTGAGCTGAGGGCAATCGTTTTTTGGCTGGATTTGATGGACGCTCTGTGTCAGTACCCCGAGGCAGAAGATGACAAATGTTTCCCCTCCTGCTTTTGCACCTGTAATATTGATTATCAGTGTTTACTGGTCATGGATGTTTAAGACCACTGCACAGGATTGAAGGGATGGATCCCAGCCACGTCTCTGTTGCTTTCAAAGCCAGTGTCACCATAGTGAAATATTCCACTTTGTATCTGAGCTCTGCATGTCAATGACCCAGGAGGGTTTGAATTGTGAATAAAAGTAATTCAGGCTAGATACTGGGAACATGTTAACTGATTTATTTAAACATTTTCATGTCTTTTCCTTTTGGATTTTATGATATAATGACTTAATGCATAATGCAGTACTGAATACTGTACAGATGTTAGAACTACACTCTAAAAATGCTGGGTTGTTTTAACAACCCAGCATTTTTTGATTTTGCTGAATTCTGTTGTGTAGAGATATGATGGTAGGTTGTAAACTGATAGTAACTGATAGAAGTATTGCAAATAGTAATGCACCGAAACTCCAGAACCGTAATTAATGTTTTCATTTAGCCAAAAACCTTGAAAACATATGTATTTACTGTAATAATCAATTAATGAATCACATTTATTTAATAATTAACACTCAAATAAAAACAGCCAGTTAAGTAAAAATGTAATGAATAGGTAGTGCATTTATTTAGCAAATTGCTCATTCATTTTTATGTTCAACTATACGGTCATTGAATGGCTTTTCTGAGGTAAATGTAACGTTACGTGAAGCTGTTTTATTCAAGTCTTCTTCGCTTGAACTGAGAGCACATTAAAGAGTGCCAAAACGGCATTTATTGTTTTGATTTCTTTATAAAAATATGTGATCTCAGAAGAGGATGCAAATGGATATAAGTAGAAGAATTGGCTGACAAAGCAGGTTTCAGATATGTAGGTATCACCCAACATTTGATAGATGATTTAGGCCCTGTTTCTGCCTGGTATTAAGATATTTTGGGCGATCGTATCACAAGTAGACGAGAGAGGCACATTCCTGTTTACATCTGGTGTTTTAATCCTTCTCTTTTGCCCACATTCAATCACTTCTGTCCTGATTTCTTTGAGGGGAGGGTTGGGCGGGTAAATGTATGTTTTTCGATCTAATGGACAAAATAAGCTCACAGAGTTTAAATATGAACGCGACTGGAGACAACGGAAAAACATACATATATTTCTGCTCTAATATCCGCAAAGACCACGCCGAATGCTGTGAGTGCGTATTAGAAATCAGGAATGGTGAGAGAACATTGTGTTTGGTACATTTTTTTGTGGTACATTTTTTCAAAACAAACTTGGGTCTTCAGCCGAGAAAGTTTAAATCCCATCTGGCTAGAGCGCTTCCTACAATGTTTACGCATTAGATCAGAAGGCTGACTTTTGTGGCTGTTTGAACACATTTGACCACATGACACTATGAAAGCAATCTGGTCGAATGCGTTGTCAACTACCTCTGGAAGTGATCGAAAATGGACAAGCTCAAAAGGTTTGTTGTTCACTTGTGATCCGATTGACCAAAACGCATCTTAATGAGACTTCTTATAGGTTGCTACTGTCAAGCCCTGCACAGAGTCATATGGTTTCCCTGACCTCAAAATTTGTTTGGAGGAAGAGTGGGAGGAAGTTTGGGAATTTGGTGTCAATGAAAATTCCAGAGTTGTGTTTTTTCAGAATTTGAACTAAGAAGATGCTGTGTAGAATATGTGTAAAAAAAAAAATAAATAAAAAAAAGCAATTATAAATGCTTTAAGGACTTGAAGGAAAGTAAATGAACTTCAGTGTTGGAGTCTGAAAGCTGGCGCTCTCTGTACAAAAGACCCATTGAAAGTCGAATAGGAGATCTTCAGTGGAAAATTGTACATGGGATACTAGCTAAAGACAGACACAAAGCATGGCTAGGTCACTTGGTATGGGATGGTTGTTTAGTTTCAATTTGTTCATTTATGGTCCAAAATACAACCTGAATTCCGGAATTGTTGAGACGTTTTTTAAATCTGAATAAAATGAGAATTAAAAGACTTTCAAATCACATGAGCCAATATTTTATTCACAATAGAACAGATAACATAGCAAATGTTTAAACTGAGAAATTTCACAATTTTAGGCACAAAATGAGCTCATTTCAAATTTAATACCTGCTACAGGTCTCAAAATAGTTGGGATGGGGGCATGTTTACCATGGTGTAGCATCTCTTCTTTTCAAAACAGTTTAAAGACGTCTGGGCATCGAGGTTATGAGTTTCTGAAGTTTTAGTGTTGGAATTTGGTCCAATTCTTGCCTGATATAGGTTTCCAGGTGCTGAAGAGTTTGTGGTTGTCTTTGACGTATTTTTCATTTAATGATGCGCCAAATGTTCTCTATAGGTGAAAGATCTGGACTGCAAGCAGGCCAATTCAGCACCCGGACTCTTCTACGACGAAGCCATGCTGTTGTAATAGCTGCAGTATGTGGTTTTGCATTGTCCTGCTGAAATACACAAGGCCTTCCCTGAAATAGATGTCATCTGGAGGGGAGCATATGTTGCTCTAAAACCTTTATATACCTTTCAGCACTCATAGTGCCTTCCAAAACATGCAAGCTGCCCGTACCGTATGCACTTATGCACCCCCATACCATCAGAGATGCTGGCTTTTGAACTGAACGCTGATAACACGCTGGAAGGTCTCCCTCCTCTTTAGCCCGGAGGACACGGCGTCTGTGATTTCCAACAAGAATGTCAAATTTGCACTCATCTGATCGTAGAACACTTTTTCACTTTGAAACAGTCCATTTTAAATGAGCCTTGGCCCACAGGACATGACGGCGCTTCTGGACCATGTTCACGTATGGCTTTCTTTTTGCATGATAGAGCTTTAGTTGGCATCTGCAGATGGCACGGTGGATTGTGTTTACCAACAGTGGTTTCTGGAAGTATTCCTGGGCCCATTTAGTAATGTCATTGACACAATCATGCCGATGAGTGATGCAGTGTCGTCTGAGGGCCTTGTCCCTTACGCACAGAGATTTCTTCAGTTTCTCTGAATCTTTTGATGATGTTATGCACTGTAGATGATGAGATTTGCAAAGCCGTTGCAATTTGAAGTTGAGGAACATTGTTCTTAAAGTATTCCACAATCTTTTTACGCACTCTTTCACAGCTCTGCCCATCTTTACTTCTGAGAGACTCTGCATCTCTAATTTCACAATTTTAGCAATCCTATAAGATCATTACTTTATCACACTGCGTGACATGGATCTATTAAACTTGGGTATGACATGTATGTAGACTGTACGATGATGACACCTATTGACTCGTAGGCTATGATGCAAGTTTCTATAGAAGAATAAAATGTGATCAGTGGTTAGCAAAAAGACCATGTTGAATCACTCTTTGGCAGTTGTAGTTTCTATGTGTGTTAAAAAGGTAAGCAGTTTTAAGTTTTAGCGCCATGTCGCGTTGAATTCATGTCGCATTTTTATTGGCTTAGGTCGTAGCAGCAAACACACTGTGCGATGATCATGCTAAATCTCTGACTCTGTCAGAAAATGATCATAGGCTGTCTTTGGTTGCAAGACCGGGAAAACAGCCGTCTTTGAACCTCTCTCACTGTACGACATAAACCACCAATTAACAATCGCCACGATTGTTTCATGATGGCAATCTTACGTCTGGGACAGCCAAAAATCGTGCAGTGTATCCTGGGCTTAAGACATCACTTTTATAGCTAATCATGTTACAGACCTGATATCACTTAACTTAATTAGTTGCTAGTTTTCATTTTATTCAAATTTAAAAAACATCCCAACATTTCTTGAAATTCGGGTTGTATTCTGTTGATTAAATGTTTCTTCTAACTTTCTTTTGATTTCTGTAACATATGACCCAGACATGTTCTTGACAGGTTTCCTGAGATTTGGCCTGACAGAGAGACATGAGGGAGCTTGTAAGGACAGGAGGGCATGAACAGAGATAAAAAGAGAGAAAATAGAGGAAGAAAGGGGCGTTCAGAGAGAGTGATCCGTGCTTCCCTGCGGCTGAGTGTCTTTATCCACAATCTGTCAGAGAGCATCTGTCAGTGTTTGTGGGTCGCTCGTTTCCTTCTTTCCTCTTTTCTTTCTGTTCTAGAGGGAAGCCGCTTTCACGTCTGTCCTTTCTGTCTTTCTCTACCTCATTTAACAAATGATCCCATCATGAAACATGTGGAGCAGACTCATTAGTGAGAATTAGGAGCGGGTGATTTGGAACAAAGGAGAGCAGAGAGGGGAGGCATAAAAGAAATAGAGGCGTGTGAGTGAAAAATGCAGGAATAGAGCCCAACAGTCGACTTCATTAGGTAAAATCCCATTAATTTTCCCCATAGAGAAATTGACTTTAAACAACAGGGTGTTTCCTCAACTTCAGGCATGTTTATGGACTTTTTATATTGATTTTTGTTAAAAATAACATATTCAACTTTTTCCTAATGTACTATACTTTTTTTCCATGCCATCATCATTTACTATGATGTACTCGTTTCATGTGACTTTATTTACAGCATTTCAAAAGACATTCAGTCTTAAAATATGAAAATCCATAAAAATATGAATTTTAATGCTTAAAAGTGGACTGAAATATACATACGTATTTTTCTAATTTACATTCATTTTACATCAATGTATTTTACATACATTTTATGGAATTTTTGGCTGTCGAGATCAGGCGTCAAGCAGTAATATTGTCATATTCTGCAAAAAATAATTATGTAATTGTGTGTAAAATGCTAGCCTTTTAGCAAGACAAAAAACCTATCATTTAATTAAAGAAATGTTTAAATCGTCATTTCCACCACAAAATAAATGGTGATTTGAGACATTTTGAGATATTTTGGATTAGTGCTGTGAAATCGATTAATCACGATTAATCGGCTCCAAAATAAAAGTTTGTGTGTTCATAATATATGTGTGTACTGCGTATATTTAAAAGTATATATAAATACACACACATACATGTATATATTTAAGAAATTTATGTAATATATATTTATATTTAAATGATTAAGTGCGATTAATCGCATCCAAAATAAAAGTTGTAACACAAGTAATATATGTGTGTACTGTGTATAATCATTATGTATATTTAAATACACACACATACATGTATATATTTAAGAAATATTTGCATGGTTATACTGTATATATATTTATATAATTTATATCATATATAAATATAAATATTTTAGCGATTAATCACGATTAATCGCTTGACAGCACTAAATATAATATAAATTTGGAGGCGATTAATCGTGATTAATCGATTTTACAGCCCTATTTTGGATAATTGTAAAAAGAGAGGTCGGTGTGATTTCAGCTTCATTTTAATGGATACAATGAGAGGGAAGGTGAGAGGATGTTAGAAGTAGAAAGAAAGGACGAAAAACTGAAAAAGAAGAGTTCCTCGGGTTCAGGAAGTTTCTCCTTCCTTGTTTGGCAGTTTTGGGTTTCTCTGGTTTATTTTTCAAGCATTTGTCATTCTGAAAAATGTAAACAAATCGAATCCTTTGCTTACAAAAGCAGTCAGAGGGTGACAGGAGAGAACCATGTGTCCACTCCTGTTTTTCAGTTCTCTGTTTCAGCTGTCAGACACATGGGCCACAGTGAGGGTCACATGGTGTGACATGTTGCTCTCTCTCATTGGTGGACTCTTTTGACACGGCCACCCAGAACAGCATTACAACACTCTAAACAAGCTCTTTAGCAACTGCACAACAGCACAGGGAAGCACACTTCTATTCAAGTGCGCTTAATTGTATTGAATGTGCAGTTGTAGTGTGCTTCAAAACATCAACTATACTTACAGATAATTTTTTTAGGGGCCAAGCACCGAAGGTTGGGTTGCGTCATGATAATTTGTTTGCCATGATGAATTTTGTGAAGAAAACCTACTTTTTCGAACTCGTCCTAGACGCTTCGTGCGATTTTCATGAAAATCAAATCAGATCATCTTCAGACCATGCTGGCAAAAATGTAGTAAAAGCTTTTTAATTAACCCAACCGTTCTTGAATAACACGCAAATTCATTTAACGTAGAGCACCCCAAATTGGACACAAGGCTATATCTCTGCAACACTTTATCATATTCAGACCAAACTTGCTACATGTCATGCCAAGCATGACCAGAGGCTACATGCGCAGCACCACCTACTGGTCCGGAGATATGAAAAAAATGCCTATTTTTGCTTATAACTTATGAACGGTTTGTCCGTAATCAGATTCAGGGAATCATGCTGAGTCGAGTGAAATCCAGTTTTCCCATATCAGCCATTTTGGGTGTCGGCCATTTTGAATTTTGGCATAAAATGCTGTATTTTATGAAAGCATTAGCGTATCATTGCGAAATTCGGTATGGGTCATCAGCACGATTCTCTAAAGGAGCCTGAGAAGTTTCAAGCCAGCCAATCAAATATTCAAGTGCTTATAACTTTAGGTGTGGTCGACTTATTTTTATGGGAGTAATCTCCTTTAACTCCTGAATCGTTGCCGAGTCCAACGATATGAAACATGCTAGGTTTCGACTTACGGTTTGTGTGATTTAGTGCTTAAAAAAAAGAAGATTGCGAATATCTTCAAAACCGTTAGTCTGATCGAGACGAAACCAGCGTAGGAAACACGGAACCGTAGCTGGTTAGCTATATGTCATAGCCCAAATGTCATAATTTTTATATGAAGTGGCAAAAAAAATCAAAACAAAGTCGTCCATGGGTCATTTTTTATGATCTCATATATATAAATGTCTATAACTCCAAAACAAAATGAGATATTTGCACCAAATTTGATACA